>CM042965.1:6250000-7500000 GCA_023678885.1 Pogostemon cablin
TCCTCCAAGGGCTTGTCGAGCCTAAGAGAGATGTCAGGATGTTTTCAGCCACCAACAAGTTTCAGCTCGACTTCTCCAAATGGCCTCATGCTATGTACAAATCGCTGGAAAGTGCAGGTGTTAGCATGAGCCTCGAACAAGAATTAGAAATCATTTGGGAGCATAATCTAAATCCAAGCAAGAGAACCTCGATCATTAGCAACTTGAGGACGGCCTCTAGTTGGCGTAGGCGGTCGGTTAGCATTAAGCTCCTAGTAAAAAATGAAATTAAGAGAGACGATCGGTACCAATACATGATAAGGGGCATTAGTTTGTAAATACTAAACACACAAAGTTGGAAATAAAAGGAGCACCTGCATCCATGTGTCTTCTATATGGCGTTCAGGAGATGTTTCCGGAGACGAAAGAGCAGGCGGCAATGGATGAATGAGTTTGGGCACAACCACAAGATCTCTACCCAAAACCAAGATAGCCCCAGCATTATTTGCAGTACCTGCAGAAAGTAAATGAATGTTAACCTTCAAATGACATAGCAACAGCTAAATGGTAGGTTAACTTCATATTAGCCAAATCATTGTTAATCTCAGTAAAATAGTGCATACCACAATAGTTTGTGGCTGAAAAGAGAGTGATTAAATGTCCCTGAGCAAATCTTTCAAATCCATCCATTACACATTCATGTGCTCGAACAATCAATTGAAGATCGTTGTTGTTACAGAATTCCATGACACGATCAGGCTGCAGGAGCACATTTGGTGATTCATAACGCACAATAATAGGAAGCATGAGATCATTCTCATGTGAATATAATACCAAATAACTTGTCTGCCAAAACCCACATAATGCAATTACAAATAAGATAACTTGAATCAAAATAATTGAAGGATGTTACAGAATTCATAGCATACATGCTTAGCCATACACAATAATACGCATTAGTAAAATTACAAAACCTAGAAATTAAAAGGTTAACATCATCTCAAAACTCAAAAAGAATGGGTTTTATTACAAGACCTTTACTCTCATTCCCTTTGCCTTTATCACCTTTAATTTTGTTTTATTCATTCGTGTGATAGATTTCAACTTCTAGTTTTTGTGTTTACAATTTGTTTTCACATCACCATATTCGCTACTCTCAAATACATGATACTGCATCTCGATTGAATATTGATGAATGTTCCTGTTTAGGGTCTGCCATCCACACAAAAAAATCTCCTATCTCATCTCTTGCTACAGCAATATTTAGCTAAAGACAAACCATTCTAACACCTTGAGAAGTGTGAACTGAAGCACAGGATCGTAGCAGTAGTCCCTATAAACCTGATAATGAAAAATAAGAAGAGGAAAAACACTTACCCCGAAGGTTACTAACCCAGGACCTCTTGCATTTGGCCGCAGTCCTTCTACACTGTCATTTTCAGTGGGATCGGACCTAAACAGAAACATAAAAGTAAGCAAACAATTAACATAAGGCAAAGATGAAATTTAACCAATAATGGACATGCACTGACCACAATAAGTCCATAAGAACAATTGATCCCGCTTCCATTGGGATTGGTCGCTGAATATTCTCAATCTGTTCTACATGGTTTATTGATCTACCAATACCTCCATGCATGCAAATAATCTTTTTCTCTATTAATGCAGCCAAAGGAAGCCAATTGAACAATCTGTTTATCCGGTGCCATGTCCATATTCCATCTCTCTCACCCTATTAAGGAAACATAATGAGTTCTTTGATTCGTCTAATGAAAAGTGAAAACTAAGAAAGCTTGTATTTACCATACGCTCAATGCACTCGATCCGAAATCCAAAAAGAGCATTAATATCAGCAGCTTCGTGATTACCGCGGATTAGATGTATTTGAGTAGGATGCTCAACCTACATAATCATGTATTTTCACAAAAGACAACATTATCTTATCTGTTTAAGTCACAACATTGAGGAAAAATTCAATACATGGTTGAAGCACGAATAACCTTTATAGTGTGGAAAAGAAGGTGCATGTCACTGGTATACAACAATAAATGAAAAGAGCAAATATCCTACACAAAAGATCAGTAGATACCTTTAAAGCAAGAAGAAGAGAGATGGTTTCCAAACTGTGCTGGCCACGATCAACATAATCGCCCAAAAATAGATAATCAATATATCTGATAGAAAATTCCATAAATCAGTATCATCATATGAAAACGACGATGCAAAAAACAGTTCAAGTAGAATACAATACAGTTACGATTGCTCTTATTACAAACTATGCTAAAATTATTTACAAGGTATAACCAAAAATTATCATTACGCAAAAAAGGAGAAATAGAAAAAATGACTTGAGTAAAAGTTATGACATTATTCCAGAATTTTGTGAGACCAGAGCAACAGCAAACGATAAGGACAGCTAAGAAAACCAATACCAAGAACTGGCAGTCAAAGTAAGTATTTGTTTAGATATTCATCCATCACTCGTCAGAATCTTTCATCCATTCAGATTAGTTTAAATAAAAGTTGAGTCCACAACTCTTTATCCTAACAGCACCCATTTTATGGCCTTTAACCTGAGTAGGTGTAACTGTAAGCACTAAGCACCACATGAAACCCAGCAAAATAGAAGAGATCTGGGGGACAACAAATTTGGATGCTGCACCAGATTGATAACAGTGCTTTAAGAAAATGTCAGGATATCGTTTTTGTAGGTCCATCATCAAAATCACAAAATATATATCGACTCCAAATGTGGTGAACTGAATTCAAACACCAAGCCTTAGGTTGCAGTGCACAGGCATTTAAAATAAGATTAGAATAATGCCAAAAGTGAAGCGCAGCTATTCCGTCTGCTTCTTGTAACATAATCTAGTAAAGTAATAAAACATGTAGTTCAAAGAGCACCACATATATGAAATTAATCATGAAATAGTAAGGTCTGCTTCCCATCCTAGCGTGTGTACTTGGATACAGCAGTTAGCCAATATTTACTTATTTAGTTGTAACTTGTATGATAAGAACAAGCATCTATAAGAAACAAAAAGTTATATTGCAGACACTTTTATGCCACCAAAAATAATATATATATATATATATAATAAAATAAATCAAAGCATTTGGTAAGCTGAGAAGATTCAAACACTCACGCTATATCCCCTGCAGTTGAAGGTGACCCATACTCGTCAAAAAGTCGCATGAGATCTCCAAATTGCCCATGCAAATCACCAAATATCTTTATAGGAGCTCTCAGCTGTAGTACACTAGGTTCACTAGCAAAAATTCTTTCAGCACTATCACATAGATCAGCAATCTCATTGCAATCCAAGAAAAACTGTCTTCTAACTGGGGGCTTCCAACCACGAGGTTTCAAAAGATGAGCTATAACCTGGAAGAAGGCATTCATTGGATGTGAGGTAAATTTTTGTGAATGTAGAATAATCTTTTTGAACAATAATAACATAGCTACAACGGACTAATCTTTATAAGCAGATATGTAAACAAAAATAATAGGATGTGAAGTAAATATATTACTAAAACAAATTTAATTGACAGGGGTTCCTGTTATGCTTTCCCCAAGCACTTGAATTGCCACATAAACGATGACAGATCAAAAGTCATTTCAAACTTGATACAAAATAGAGGAAAGCAAGGTAGAAAGCACTAGGAACCTCAAAACAACATTAGTATACTTTATTCCACCTTGAGAATAACAGTTACAGCATTCATTTAAATCACCAAGAACCTGTACAAATGCATAAAGAGCAGTCCACAGAAAAATGGAATACCTTCTTAGGTACACTATTAATGGACATTTGTCGATCTAAGAGTTTCCTAGCTGCTGTTGCACTCTCTGGAGTTCCATAGCTGACCCGCCTGCCCTCATTTTCAAACTGATCAATTGAAAGCTGTCTGACCATGCCACCTAAAGCACCACCAGTCTCTGCAGCAACAACCACCTGCAAATGTACTTGTTGCATTTAAAAAAACTAAAAGTAACATGCACAAAAAATTAGTAATATATTTTTGTCCTATTACTGACCGCACGATGATGAAGCCGAACTCCAGCTGGGGCAGAATTATTTGACATAGCAGAATCAGGTTTAATTAAGGTAGATTGTTTTCCACTTGGCGTGGCCTCTGCGCCACGATCTCTGTCTGGGAGCTCAACTTCTCCATTCACCTGTCGAGCTTTAGCAGCTGCTAATGTGGCACTGATAGCCTCAGCTTCTGCAGCAGCTGCCTCAACCAAGTAGTCAACACCTTTACTCAGGGGTCTGTGCACAATGACATCCTTAGTCCCAAAACTTGAGCCACCAACATAGAGACTAGAGAAAGATACAGTATGACAAAAGGAAACATAGAGATTTACCTGGAACCCTGTAGCATCGCATTTTCTGTACTAATATCTGTATAAATATCACCATTTAAAGGGGGGGCAACAGGACTTCCAACAACAACTGAACCATCAGCAGCAGAATCAGGTTGAGGTCCTCTTGGCCTATCATCAGTAAATCCATATCTGCTTTGCAACCTCCCTTGCTGCAAATTGGATGAAGCTGCTGCTGCTGCTGCTGCTGCATGAGAAGCTGCACTAGTTGTTTCAGCAGCAGCCAGATCTTCAGCGACAAGCAAATCATCGAGAAGCACCCCTACAGAAGATTTTCAATTATCAACAGATTTATTCACTATATCATACTAAATTAGAAAGAAAGGTTTTTATTAGGCATATCCTATAGACAGTGAGGATTTAGAAACGGTAAAGATAATGAGTCTCCAGAAGATTTTCAATTATCAACAGATTTATTCACTATATCATACTAAATTAGAAAGAAAGGTTTTTATTAGGCATATCCTATAGACAGTGAGGATTTAGAAACGGTAAAGATAATGAGTCTCCAGATTGAACCCTAGGTCATAAGCAATGGAACCCTGAATGTGTTGAAACACTCCACGACACTAATACTTCCAATTCAAATAGGAACTGAAACCAAGCAAGGGACATATATTGGTAAATTTTTAAATCATCATTCTTGAAGATGGAATAGAGCACTAGGCTAATGGCAGAGATTATCAAAGAGTAACTTCACGCGTCACAAGTAGGATACAAATCACAGGAAACCAAGATGCAAAGGATTACTGAAATTTCAGCTCTAAGGCCAGTGAGAATCCTAAAGTTATGTTTCTGTTCAACTTAAAAGAACAAAAATTCACCACCCCATGCAAAATGAATTTTTCGTTTCATAGAAATGAAATCTAATCAACCAAGTGGGCTAGCCCACTTCGCCACCGGGCTCCTCACACAAGTGAGTGGCCAGGGTTCGATTCCCATTGGGAGCGAATAGGAGAGGGAGTTATAAGGAGGGCTTGGGAGAATAAGAGTGTATGGAGACTTGGTGAACTAACTACTAACAACTAACTTTATCCGATCAAAAAAAAAAATCTAATCTAATATAGAGCTAATAACTAAAAAACTTTCACTCTCTACAGAGTGAAATCAACAAACAAGTATAATATAATTTGTTTTTATGGGCTATAGATATTAAAATCTAAGTCCATAATGGTAAACCAAGATAGTGTACAGTCCAGAAACCTTGAGACAAAATCACAGACAAAAAAGATAACTATACGGTACCAAAAATGCAGAATAATAAGATATATAATCATATGAAACTATCATTTCTCACCACCACGAAGGCCACCATAGATGAAAATCAAGTCACCAACAGCAGCAGCAGCATGCCTACAGCGCCTCGTCAATTCAACTGCTGCATCTCCACCAGCAGCATCAGCACTGAATTTACCAGTCCTCGGACTCGTGACAACAGCCTTAGTGTCACACCAAACTCCAGCAGCAGTATCCAGAACTGCGCATAAAATAAAATTGTTTTTGAGACATTGCCCATAGACTAGTTTCACTTTCCTGTGTCTGGAATGATGCAACAAATTATTGATAGATAACCAAAAAAAATTAGAAATAAAAAGTAAGTACCAGCGACACTTGAGGAGTCCTCAACCATGCGTCCACCACCAAGTGCACCTCCAGAAACATGTAGGCGTGCATTAACAAAAACCTGGAAGAAGAAATTGATGATATAGTACAAGAGGAATATCTGTTTCACGCCATTGAACTACACAAGGAGAATAATAAATTAAGATTTAATTCAAAATACAACTTACCGCTGCATGTTGATACCTTGGAGAAGGTGAGACACCAGGGGCAATGGCCCATTCCCACCGACCATCTCTATGTTTAGCAAGCCCATATGCACTAGCGAGAGGCTGTGTTTTACATAATTGCGGGTGGAGTATAAGATTAGGTACAGTAACATGAAGCAAGATAGAGACACAGCAGGTTTCAGTGCAAAAGTGTAATTTCAGACAGCCTCTGGGTCAATACCCATAAGCTTTACTGTTCATAAATCTAGAATGATATTCAGAGACTTAAAATCCCTGCTCTTCTTGATTTAAGAAAACCAAGTCTAAATCCCAAGGGTAGGTACAAATATTAATGATGACACTCCAAGTGAAGAAAGATATTGCCAGCAATTTTATAAATATTAGACAAGAACATAACAATCACACAATTACAGAAAACGGTATAAATGAAGAGGAGAAATGATGACTTAGTCATATCATTAATATATGATGATAGAAACTTACCACACTATTTGCATCCCTCCCACCACAGAGCAGAAGAAGACCATCAGAACGTGCACTTGCAGTTGCATACCTGGACAAGTTCGCGAACATGATAAACCTTAAAATGTCAGTCAACTACCACCCAATATAATTCTTCAAACAGACTATCAGAGACTAAAACAATAGAAGTCGTCACTTGAAGATTACAAGTTTCTATTCTAGAAACTTCAAAATTATAAAATAAGCAAATATCTTTATAATGAAGGCACAGAAAACTTGGAGAAACTGAATTACCCCAAGCTCAGACATTATAATCTGCTTTGCTTTCAAAGAATAAGAGACTGAAATCATGTACGCATGAGCCACTTGTGAGATCAATGTTTGAACTTTGCTTCAGACTGCTAAAAAACACATAATGTACTGTATTTTTTTTAACTATAACCATTTGCAAGCCTCAAGAGAAAAATAATGGAGTTCTTGAACATGCATGTGTGTTTTTGTATGATTTTTATAGCTTAATACATCTACAAAATCATATGACAGAGAACAATTATAAGCGTATTGGTTAAATTTTAAACTAAAGCAATCAGTCAAATTTGTTCTTCAATATAATTCTAATAGAATTATAAGGTACACCTAGTGCAGCAACTTATAGTTTCTCATATTTATATTGATAGATTTAGATTTTCAAGTTCAAACATTTGTAGAGTCCGATTTTTTATTGAATTCAAAAGGTAAATTGGAATCAAGGTAACTCTTATTTGAATAAATTACCCTTTCGCAGTTAGTGAGCATTTTTATTGGTTTGAGGAGTAATATTTATTAAGCAAGCTCTGCAAATGGAAATCTATACAACAAAGTACTGAAGTCATAAGAGTAAATGAACAACTCACATGCATGGAGGTGGACCTTCACCCTCTGGTTCTAGTTTCCTCCATTCATATGGCTTTGCAGCAGTGTCTAATGCCCATACATCAGCTAGCGGACGTTTCCCTGATAAAAGAAAGTGCCAAATTTATATGCCTGCAGAAATAGCAAAGCTGGGAACTGATTTAGGAGGGGAGACAAACCATCATTTCCACCAATTGCCATGAGATACCGTTGTCCCACCAAAGCCATGACATGCCCATAGCGAGGCCCTGGCCCAGGACCATGGACAACAACCCTAAAAAAAAAATTCATATTCAGTCCAATAAAAAGGACATGATGAAGTAAATGTTTGTTACTGTGAGTAATCATATCCACAGGTAAAAGATTAAAGTATGGATAGATGCAGTTTTAACAAAACAAAGAGACCAACCTATGCCATCTAGGTCGTAGTTGCGTAAGGTCCAGAACATGAAGATCTTCAGCAGATAAACCAGCTGGACCAATCCCACCCTACATGAACAGGAGATTAATCTGCTGTCTTTTCCAAACTACAGAAATATTAGGCAATTAACATATTTCTGTGTGTTAACAAACCTGGATAACAACCATTGTACCTACAGCAGTTGCAACATGAGCAGCCCTAGGTGTTGGTGGTTCTCCAATTGGGGTAACACTGCATATATTAAAGACCTAGGCCTTATCAAGGAGTTGTAAATTGAGAGTAGCAACAACCACATAAAAAGTAAAAGTCAATTCAGCTTACCGAGACCATTTATTCGTCAATACATCATAACAGTGCACATCAGCAGTAGCACCAGCCAAACCTGCAATAGTATGCTCACCTTTTAGAAAGCTTTGTCTAAATTACTCAGTGATTCAATTTGACAATAATTAACAATAAATGATTAGATTCTGTCATGATTACTGATAAGCACATGTTAAATATCATTTGGAAATGGGTCTTAAATTCAATGCAAGTTAACTTTGTCTTTATCTTTCCTAAGGAACTTCCAAAAGAAAATTCTCATTTATTCAACTTGAGTATCAATTGTTGATAATTCTTTCACTAGCATAATACTCATCCCCTCAGAACAAACTATGGTGTGTAAATGTGAAGATAAATCAGTGCAACACTGGAAAACCTCAAAATAATTAAACGCTCATTCAAACAACTCATTTAATGAGTACACCTAATGTACATGGCAATAAAAGGAGATATCTGTATTGGATTTCCAAACGTAGATCACACTAAAAGCAAACAAATTAACCACCATCCCAATCAGTCTACACCAAAAATACAAGTCTTCCATATAAAAGACGTCAAAAAAGATCCCCATTAACCATGCGACAATTCTTATAGGAGGAATCTTCATTTCCTGAACTTTAAGGAGTAGAGAGTATCCCAATAAATATTGATGGTAACAACACCATCAACAACAGGAGAAGTAAGAGTGTATCCTTCAACATCAAACAAAACCAAGAGTGTGAATTGTGAAATGGAGTAACATAAAATTCAACATATAAAAATATCCGAAGTAAAAATGAAAACATACGGATTCCTGCGCTTCCGGCCGAAGAAGGGGTCCCTGATGCAGCAGAATTTCCCTCAAGCGCTGTTGCCCCTCCAAAAAGAATCAATCTCGGGCCAATATACCCAGGAGTCCCCTCCTCCCCAACAGCAGGCACAGCTGTCAGCGTGTGACCACATCGCGGTCCAGGGCCATCCTCCTTCTTTTCAAGAATAGCGTTCACAACAGTGTAGGTGGGTGCACAGCGCGGTCCAGCAACAACAGCCCCTCCTCCCGCACCCCCACTATTACTGTTATTGGCGTGGTCTTCCTCCTGCTGGGGCGATGGGGATTGGGATTCGATGGGCTGCACAGCACCATTAGTAGTGGTGGAGTCCTCGGACGGATCGTGATCGGACTCCGTAGCCATAGCGGAATCGACGTCCATTGGTGCGCAAAAACCCTAAATTAGGAAGGTTAGGAATAAGATCGGAGCTTCAATTGGCATGCTGCATCGTCAATTCGAAAAAAGCCCTAGCTCCGATCCTTTAGAGACTTTTCCCCCCCGACAGCGATGAATCCCTTTACCTTCAAAGTTGGGCTCTTTTTCCACCCTCTATCAATCTCTCTCTCTCTCTCTCTCTCTCTCTCTCTCTCTATCTTTGAAGCGGTGACGAGGTATAGAAATGGGGGACGGCCAATCCAAACACGCACTTTCTCTCTCCAAAAGAACACTTTGGGTTTCTCTCTCTTAGGTATATATACATGTGAGATGGTGTGTGTATCTATATCAGTTTAGATACAGATTAGAGAGAGAAAGAGAAGGTTTTTACCATATTTATGAATCTGTTTTCGGCTGTGATACAACTACCCTATAAACGAAGGTTAACCATATTTTTGGGTTGTCAATCTCCACTATTACACACCCCAATGCAAAACTTTATATCACTCTCTAATTTCCTAAATTAACAATTTTAATTCTACTAATTTGTCCTGTTTTAAATTTTAAAGATTAAAAATTGCATATTAGCTAATTTTTTGGAGTTTAATTATTGAACATTGTACTTTTTTATATATTTTTTAATGATAAAAATTAAAATTTAATATTCTCTCTATCTCATATACTTACTTCATACTTTTTTGTTTCGTTCATCCCACACTATCTTCAGTATTATTAAAAAAAAAATCCACATCAACAAACAACCTTAAAAATTAACTTAATTTTAAAAATATCACTCACACCTAACATACATAACATACTATACTATAATTTATTTATGAATTGGTCTCTTGTATTCTCAGTTGCACAAAACATGTAAGGGTATAACATTTTGTTCTAAATGGTATACACTTTCATTAATTTTTTTTCAGGAAACAAAGGGTACATGTCCTTATATTAAAGTGTATATGGACACACAAGTTTTAGTCTTTATTACCTAAAAATACTATAATACCGCTAAAAGTTAATGATACTACGGGACAGGTGGAGTTTTTGCAATAATACTAGAGAGTATATTTTATACTCCCTCCATCCTACGAATTATTTCACTTTTTTTTATTTGTCTCATAAAATAATATTTCCTCCGTTCCCTTAATACGTATCAATTTTTCTATTTTGATTATTCATAATACAAAATATATTTTTTTTATTGATTTGACCCACAAAATAATATTATTACTCCCTCCATCTCATATATTTTTATCCACTTTTCATTTTTTTATTGTCCCACGTATTTTACCCATTCTAAAAAATACATAATATTTTATTACCTATTTTTTTACTTTATTCATCAATCCCAACAACTTTACATAAGCATTTTTTTACACTCTACTCATCACTCCCAACAATTTTATTTACTTTTTATTTTTAAATTATCAATTCATCCCTACTTTTTCTTACATTATATATTAAAAAAACAACACCTCTGTGCCCGTATAAATGGACAAAAATACCCGGGACGGATGGAGTATTATATAACTCATTACACACATGTCCCACACTCAACACTTATATAATTATCTAATATATATTAAAATATTATATCTCTAAATATAAAATATATTAAATTATTATTCTAATTATAAAATGTTTTGTTTCTGCTAAGTGTATCCGTTGGGGTGAAGAACTGAGGATGGCATGATTTGGCAATGTAGTTTAACTTTTGATTGATTTGATGAAATTAAGAGACGTCCTTTGAAGCGCGCGTGAAAGAACTCTCACATACTGCCATGACAAATACGGACATACGTATGCTTCTGCTGGCTGTACCCAAATAATACCACCGAGTATTATTTTATAATTAATTAATTAATCCATGTAATTTTAAGTTGATTTTTTTATGTCAAAATAATTAGTAAACTCATAAAATAAAATAAAAAAGTAGGTACTACATGAGATCGTGTCACGTGAGATCATTTTTCACTTTCGCTAAATCATTATCACTTTCTCTATAAAATTTTATCATTTTTTATTTATATACTATAAAAATTGTTCATGAAATAACATTATCACCTTTCATTAATTTATTATCACTTTCCTACATAAAAGTTATCACTTTATCACCGTCTCACGTAAGTCCTTACGTGAGACGGACTCACACAAGTTTTTGTCAAATAAAAATAAACTCATAGTATTAATTTTAAAATAATATTACACTCTATCATTATAGCAAGAGTGAAACATATTATAGACTTTATTTCATTAAATTTTTAAAATACTCCTTTATCATATTTTCTGAAATCTACATGCCACGAAAAAATTAATAAAACTACATCATTACAATATTATTACATTACAAAAATATCATTCTTTTATTATTATTAATAAAAAAAATATACAAGTTTATTCACATTTTCTAATTAAATTTTCGTACTTCATTTCACATAATAATATACCTAAAAGCTACTTGTAATTTTTAGCCAATATATCTGCATACGCCTGCAAAGTACCCGAAACGTATAAAATACTCTTTAACATAGGTCTACACAATTCATAATAAAATTGTAAAATTAAGTCAACTACAATAAGAATGTAAATCAGACTCGAACGTAATCCAATACTATAATCCAAATTGTAATTTATATAACAAAATAGAGTTATTATTTGCAAATGAGTTGGTCATTTATGACCTTCAATATTATTATTTATATTTTATTTTATATGATATTCACTTAAATTAATAATAATTTTATTTTTTATTAGAATAATCAATTAAAATATGGAGAATTAATATTTGACTAAGAAATTTAATTTAATTTTAAAAAATAAAGAATATAATTTTTTAAGTTCTTAAAAATATTATTCCCTCCGTCCCGAGTATTTTTACACATTTGTACGGGCACGAAGATTAAAACATGTTATATTTTTAATATATAATGTAAGAAAAAGTAGTGATAAATTAGTAATTTAAAAAAAATAAATAAATAAAATTGTTGGGAATGATGAATAATGTATAAAAAATAAGTAAATTTGTTGGGATTGATGAATAAAGTGTAAAAAGTATGTGTAAGCACCTGAATTTTATTGCATATTAAAGAAAAATATGTGGCAAATTAATGCAATAATTATCAATTATTTATTTATTTATTAAGGAATTTAAATAAATTAATTCTTAAAATAGATTAATAAATAATTGATAATTAATTTAAAACCTAATAAATTGAAAGAGGTTTAAATTAAATAAGGCAAGTCCAAGACAAATAAGTCTGACTTAAGGTCTAAGCAAGTGGAAGGCCCAAGCCCATATGATTAGGTCAAATTTGGATCAATCAGAGTGCAAGTTATTTATGGGGCATCCTCACCCTCCACTTATATAAAGGGTCCTCCTCCATTCATTCCAGACACACATTCAAAGACCTGAAAACACAAACGCTCTGAAGAGATTGAAACACGAGCAACGCTCCTCAAGATCTTCAAACATCTTCAAGTCAAGAACGCCAAATGATTCGGGATTAAGGTGCGGAGCCCCCCAAATCAAGCGTTCTTTATACACTAAGTTATTCGGTGTTCTTCTCGCCAAGAACAGCATACGATCCGGGATTAAGGTACTAAGCCTCCAAGATCGAGTGTTCTTCGGATCAAGCACGTTTAATCAAAACAAAGGCTCGACGCTTCTGAATTAACGTTATAAGGTCCCAAATCCGAGTTCGGACAAGCTTTAAACGAAGATCCGACTCAACACACACGCGGTCAACATACCAAGTCAAGTCAAAGTCCAAATTAGTTCGAGAGAAAAATCAAAGGATAGATAGAGATTGTTTCCTAAATTATCAAGTTTAATCATCTGGATTATTATTGTAATTATTTTGTATTTATTTTATCATAAATACATAAATTTGTTGTTACAAATTTTGGCACACCCAGTGGGACAGTCTCTACCTCTCATCTTTTCTCTCAACGAGCTCAAAGATGCAAAGTATGACTCCTCTTAGGATCACGATAAAAAGGTCATCTACCTCAAAGCCTTTAGAGCTACAAGCTGTGAAGACGCAAGTTATGACTCCGCTAAATATTGCGATACGAAGGACTACTGCATCAAAGCCTCCAGAGTTGCAAACTGAAAAGGTTGAAGTCGTTACAAGAAGTATGTCTGAAGGCTCCTCAAAGACAAATCGTATAGTGGGAATTACTCTCAATAAGCCATTGCACAGCGACAAAGATGGTGAAGATGAATCTATCTGCTCAACTCATCACTTCACGTCAAGCTCCACACCTACCTCAACTGAAGCTGCAGTGATGACGACAAGTGCTATGACCATTGAGGATCAACTCGCAAGTATGATGAAAGCCATTGAAGGGCTCAACAAGTACATGAAAGCTCAAGATTTAAAAATCTCCGAACTTATGAAAAAAATGGATAATGCGGAAACAAGCCATATACAAAGAGGGTTGACAACTTGAGGATGCCAACTGACTACCAACCTCTCAAGTTTCAACAATTTGATGGCAAAGGCAATCCAACACAACATGTGGCGCACTTCGTCGAGACATGCAATGATGCTGGGATCTATGGGGATCATATGGTGAGGCAATTCGTCCGATCTTTGAAAGAAAATGTCTTTAATTGGTATATCGACTTGGAAGCCAACTCCATCGACAGTTGGGGGCAAATGGAAAAAGTGTTCCTAAACCGTTTCTACAACACACGAAGAACTGTTAGCATGATGGAGCTAACAAATACTTGTCAAAGATACGAAGAATATGTCATCGATTACATCAATAGATGGTGCATCCCTTGAATGCACATTTTTATAGTTGAAGTTTTTGATAGCTTTTCTTTGCAATTGAGGCTTAGACTCCTCCATCTATTGATGTAATCAATGACATATTATTCATCTCTTTGACAAGTATTTGTTAGCTCCATCATGCTAACAGTTATTCGTGTACTGTAGAAACGGTTGAGAAATACTTTTTTCATTTGCCCCCAACTGTCGATGAAGTTGGCTTCTAAGTCGATATATCAATCAAAGGCATTTCCTTTCAGAGATCGAACAAATTGCCTCACCATACGATCCCCATAGGTCCCAGCATCATTGCATGTCTCGACGAAGTGCGCCACATGTTGTCTTGGGTTGCCTTTACTATCAAATTATTGAAACTTGGGAGGTTGGTAGTCAGTTGTCATCCTCAAGTTGTCAATCCTCTTTGTATATGGCTTGTTTCCGCATTATCCATTTTCTTCATAAGTTCAGAGATTTTTAAATCTTGAGCTTCCATGTGCTTGTTGAGTCATTCAATGACTTTCATCATACTTGCGAGTTGATCCTCAATGGTCATAACACTTGTCGTCATCACTGCAACTTCAGTTGAGGTAGGTGTTGAGCTTGGCGTGAAGCGATGAGTTGATCAGATAGAGTCATCTTCACAATCTTTGTCGCTGTGCAATGGCTTATTGAGAGTAATTCCCATTATACGAGTTGTCTTTGAGGAGCCTTCAGACATACTTCTTGTAACGACTTCAACCTTTTCAGTTTGCAACTCTGGAGGCTTTGATGCAGTAGTCCTTCGTATCGCAATATTTAGCGGAGTCATAACTTGAGTCTTCACAGCTTGTAGATCTAAAGGCTTTGAGGTAGATGACCTTTTTATCGCGATCCTAAGAGGAGTCATACTTTGTATCTTTGAGCTTGTTGAGAGAAGAGATGAGAGGTAGAGATTGTCCCACTGGGCGTGCCAAAATTTGTAACAACAAATTTATGTATTTATGATAAAATAAATACAAAATAATTACAATAATAATCCAGAGGATTAAACTTGATAATTTAGGAAACAATCTCTATATATACTCTGATTTTTCTCTCAAACCAATTTGGACTTTGACTTGACTTGGTGTGTTGACCGCGTGTGTGTTGAGTCGGATCTTGTCCGAACTCGAATTTGGGACCTTATAATGTTAATCCAGAAGCGTCGAGCCTTTATTTGGATTAAACGTGCTTGATCCGAAGAACACTCGATCTGGGGGGCTTAGCAACTTAATCCCGAATCGTATGCTGTTCTTGGCGCGAAGAACACCGAAGAACTTAGTGTATAAAGAACTCTTGATTTGGGGAGCTCCGCACCTTAATCCCGAATCGTTTGGCGTTTTTGACTTGAAGATGCTTGAAGATCTTGAGGAGCGTTGCTCGTGTTTCAATCTCTTCAGATCGTTTGTGTCTTCAGGTCTTTGAATGTGTGTCTGGAATGAATGGAGGATGACCCTTTATATAGGTGGATGATGAGGATGCCCCGTAAATAACTCGCATTCTGATTGATCCAAATTTGACCTAATCATATGGGCTTGGGCCTTCCACTTGCTTAGGCCTCAAGTCAGACTTATTTGTCTTGGACTTGCCTTATTTAATTTAAACCCCCGCAATTTATTGGGTTTTAAATTAATTATCAATTATTTATTAATATATTTTAGGAATTAATTTATTTAAATTCCTTAATAAACAAATAATTAATTGATAATTATTGCATTAATTTGCCACATATTTTTCTTTAATATGTAATAAAATTCAGGTGCTTACAGTAGGTAATAAAATATTATGTATTTTTACCATTAATTGAATGAGTAATACGTGGGACAACCCAAAATAAAAAATGAGTAAAAAAATATGTGGGAGGGAGAGAGTGCATTCAATACACAATGGTAGAACATTCAAATTGAGTCACTTATTATTTTTTTATTTAGTTGTTATCATAATTAGTAATCAGCATTTACTCATTCACCTGAGGAGCTAGTAGGCAACCGCTAACCCACTGTTGTTACATGTACAATAATTAGTATAAACTTAAAATACATGATAGTATAATAATAAAAAGAAATATACTACTCCTAAAATATTATAAGTACAAAGTATTATACTATTTCTTCTAGTTATTTAATGGTTTTAAGAACTCCCTCCATCACAGTCCCAGGAAGTATTTGAGTTTTTTTTTTTTTTTGCGTTAAAACAATTTATATTTTTATTTATAAAGTAAGAGAAAGGAGAAATATTTTAAATAATTTAATTTAAAAAATATATAAAGTTGTTTAGACGAGTATAAAATGAATATTATTTAAATATATATTTAAAAAAAGTGTGAAATATTTCATAACACACAATAAAATAATACTCTCAGTCCCACAAAAGTTTGCATGCCTCTTCCGACACGAAGATTAAGAAAAGTGATAACTTTTAGGAGTATTATGATATTTTTTTGTAATAAATAAATGATAAAGTATGTTAGGTGTGTTAGGTAAGATTGATTTTTTGTAAATAAAGTGTATGTGAATGTTGATTGTGTTTTATTTTTTACTTTTTTATGAATGTGCAAATTTTTGTGGGACAACCCAAGATGTAAAGTGTATCATTTGAAATGAGACGGAGTGAGTAATTATTATTATTATAATAATGTCTGAAGGATTAGTTAAAAAAAAAAATCACGGGTATTCAAGCAGTTGGAACTTGGAACAGAAGTACGAAGAGGATTCAGTGAGAGAAAGCGACAGTGATTTTATTACGTAAGGAGGATTTACTGCTCACTCAGAATCCAACATATTTCTATCAATAACCATCTTCCCTCACATTCCCATCACACCCCTACCCGCATCTACCAACAAAATCTTCACATTTTTTTTTTTTTTCCAATTATATGTTCTTTTAATACATTAACACTCCCTTTAAATCAAACACTTGATAATTGATGGAGTATTGTCATATAAACCTAGTATTTATTTTTATATTTATTTATCTAATATTATACTCTTCGTCCGAGGAGAATACATAAGACCCAGTACTAAAGTACTATGATGCATGATAGTTCTCCTATGAATGGAACTAAAAATTTATTCCCCAAATTATCAAAATAGTGATTCAATTCTCAATTTACAGAATGAGTAATTGTACAAGTATGTGATAAAAAAATATTACAGAGCCCCTCTATAAAAAAACAATATATCTGGCCATATGTTTGACTCTTATCATTCATTGTCACATTGTCGGAATCAACATGCGCAAACGACAAAGGGCCCAACATATTTTGAATAATACTCCCAACTAACTACAATGCTAAAATAAATAAATAAAATAAATCAAGACCCTACTCATGGGTTTGGGAAAGGAATAAAGGACACAAATTAATGGAAAAAATTCATTAACATAGTTAATCACTATTATACCTAAATAAAAGAGAGCCAAATTTGTCTCCTTAATTGTCCCATCTACAAACATGAATACCCCTAACTTCCCCAAAATCAATGAAAGCACACATGTTCATGTAGACATAGGATAATGACCCACCAATGTCATAATGCAAGATAGAATTGGAATATTTATACTAACCCACTATGAAACATTTCTTAAGACAGAGTTGAGCATAGACCACACACTAGAGAATTAAGGATAGACAAGTCATCAAGGTAAGTACTAGGGGGTGTTCAATTCCAACAGAATATGGATCCATAACAAAGGCAGTTTTTATCCAAGGAAAACAAAAAGAAATGACAGTAGTCCAGTCACATGCCCAAAATTCATATACTATCCTCCATTGCATTACTGTTGAGCACATTGAACCCTTTGAGCTCCTCCACCGTGCATGTCATCATCATCCTCTTCGTATGCTTCCTGCTGCTGAGCCTTTCTCCTCATTTCGTCCTCTATGTTTACATCAGTCAGGGTTGTTTCCTCGCATTCATCAATTTCCATGTCTGTCAAACCCGACTGTGGTTTTGGAGGAAGAATCTTCTCCAATTCTTTCACCTGATCAAGAGCCAGAGAATCAGGGAAGTCGACGTTGAAATGAATGTAAAGTTTGCCCTTCATGAATGGCCTCTGGTACATAGGCATTCCTTCGTCGTTGATGGCCTTGTATGAATCTACAACATAAGGACAATGACAGTTGTGTTAATGAATTGATTTAAGTTTAGTGAATCTAACATCCCAGAAAATTTTTAGTTAAAAGAGCTTACTAGGCTTCACAACTTCTCCGGGTTGTGATTTAACAAGGAGCTGTCTTCCATCCAAATGAGACAATATGAACTGAAAGCCACATAGTGCCTCAGTGAGTGACAATGAGTGCTCCACAAAGAGATCATCTCCCTTTCGCTTGAATTTAGGATGCTCCTTCTGCTGGAGCACAAAGACTATATCGCCAGTGACCGTATCAGGCTGTGTAGGAAAGCAGGTCACATGAGCACAGATCAATCATAAAAATTAAAATAGAAAGGAGTATAGGCCAACAAAAATTGAACATCATACCGCCTCGTCGGCCTCTCCAGGGAATGTGATCTTCTGCGAATTCTGCATACCCTTTTCAACATGGACCTCCAGTACTTTCTTTTCCTGAACAACCTTCTCACCTTTGCACTGACTGCAGCGATCTTTATCACTGATGGTTTCTCCAGTTCCTTTGCATTCATTGCAGGGATGCTGCATTTGCTGAATCATGCCAGGGCCAAGCTGCCTAATCGTGACCTTCATACCAGTTCCTTGGCAACCCGAGCACTTCATCGATGCTCCAGATTTTGATCCTTTACTGCCAACAGACAACAAATTAAATGTGTGTAACTTCAATTGTCCAAGGAAAACTCATAGATGCAGACACAACTACCAAGCAATATGAGGACCTACCCATTACACTTCGAACAGAGCACATTGCGGGATAAAGAAAGCTTCTTAGTTGTCCCAAGATAAAGATCCTCAAGAGATACTTTCAATGGATGAACAACATCCTCTCCCCTCCTTTGCCTCCTTCCTCTACTGCTGCCCCCTGATTTTGAACAGTAGATAACAAAGTTACAACAAGTTCAATTCAAACCAATACTTTCACATCAGGGGCAAGATACAGAAATTATCTAAAAGCATATATCTCACCTCCAAATGGGCTACCCCCAAAGAATGAAGAGAAGATGTCGAATGGGTCATGCATTCCGCCGCCACCACCCATTCCTTCCTTGAGTGCGTCCTCACCATACTGATCATAGATTTCACGTTTTTCAGGATCACTCAAAACTTCATAAGCATGAGCAAGCTCCTTGAACTGCAGCAAAGATCACCACATTATATTTTAGAACCTTCTAATAGAACAAATATTGAAGCACCCAGATAATCGTGGTGTAATTTATAATACTACTTGAAAATATAGGATATTAATATATGCACTAAACCGTAATTGCACATAACTGGTAAATAATGAACATGTGCAAAGCATACAAGGTGATCAGAATAGTGATCAAGCTAAAATTTTACAGAGGGATCTAGCAGCACCAAAGTTGTAAACCCCCAATCTAATTGAATGCTATTTGTTAGCAAATCCAATCACTTTCTCCTGCCCTAGTTAATCAATTGACCGCGTAGTCCGAGAAACAATTACCAATTACACTTGTGTAAAATTAAGGAGTACAACACAGCTAACAAATAAGAACCCTAATCCCACATACAACATTACAGATTAACACATAAGAAACCTAATCCCGCATATAGCACTACAGATCGTATCACTGAACTTGGCTAATTATGGTAATTCATAGCACACAAAAAAATTATCATTAATAAGAAAACCCTCACAACAAAGAAAAGTGAACCATCCAAAAATCGCAAAATCAATACCTTTTCCGGATCGCCTCCCTTATCAGGATGATTTTTAATGGCCGCTTTCTTGTACGCCTTCTTCAAATCATCAGGCGACGCCGTTTTAGGCACCCCAAGAACCTCATAATACCTAGTATTGTCGCTTTTCTTCGGCGCCCTCCCAAACATCTTGAATTACTATGAAGAAGTACTGATTTAGATCGACTGAATTGATCAACAAACAAGATCGAATTCGTACAGTCTTGCAGAGATGTGAAAAAAGGGCCGCGACGAAAGAGAAACTGGTTACAGTACTAATTCTATGAGGGACAAAGGATGATATATAGGGATTCTTTGGACGGTGCATATGAGGGACAAAGGATGATATATAGGGATTCTTTGGACGGTGCAGATGAAGTGATGATGAGATCCTAGCCGTTAACTCTTATTATGGTAAGTTTGGGGATTGTTTTGAAGTATCTGGAACTCTCTACCCTCTTCCATAAATAATAGGAGTATTATGATTTGATCTCAGCCGTCGGATATTCTTCTAGATTATTCCATCAGAACCGTGCGTGAAACGCGCTTTTCCTAGTCACTATTTTGCACTATTTCAAAGCGTGTTCACATAGCGCGCCATGGTTGAAAAGTCGGTTCTTCATATATGAAAAATGAAATAAAATAAAATTATACACTAAATAGATTAACGGGCAAAGGTCATACCCTAAACTTACTATCAAGGATCAAATAGATCTCAATCTTTTATTTTGATCATCTAGCCCCTTAATCTTTTATAATGGGATCAAATGCACCTTTTATTTTTTATAAATTAAACAAAAAAACATTTTGGCTATTATTTTAAAAAATGTAGACTATTTCCAAATCAACCTTAACAATATATCGTTTACAATACACTTTTTAAAATACGGTGTATATACTTTATTTCATTTCTGCTGTGCATATATTTAAAATAATAATTTTTTAATAATTAATTTTTTTAAGTGGTAATTATGTCCCAAATTAAAACATTTTGTGAGATCAAACAAAATTTTACCGTGATAAACTTGAGAATCGATATATATTAAAAATCAATTTAAGAAATGCTGATTTAGTTAGAAGGTGAACGGATAAAACACGATTATTAGAGCTTGTCCTGTGTTATTATTTATGTGTATATTTTTTTACTACGATTTTTTTAAAAATGATATCTTAAAAAATTAATAAATTACCTAAACAATTGTCTAATTTAAAATTGAATTCAAGAATGTGGAGTCAAATCGGACATGGCTTATTTTCTTTGAATTTTAATCATTTGAAATTTTCAAAATATGTGACATTAATTTGCTCAAAGTATATAGTGATGTATTGTTAAATTAACTTAGTTTGGAAATAGCCTAAATTTTTTAAGGAAATAGTCAAAGTGTGTATTTATTTGATTTAGCCTAAATTTATTAAGGAAATAGTCAAAGTGTCTATTTATTTGATTTATAAAAAATAAAGGATGCATTTGATCCCTTATAAAAGATAAAGGTCCTAGATGACCAAAATAAAAGTTCAAGGGCCTATCTGATCCTTAGAAATAAGTTTAGGGTCCTACCTGACCCTCTGCCCTATATTAATTAATTAAATATTAGCATATAAATCAAATAATTAATTAATTAGTTTTTAATATATATAATTATTGATATATTAATTAATTGATTTAATTATTTATATAAAATAAGTGTGAAATATCACATGAAAATTACTATAAAATTGTCATATTTTAACCGTTTTATTATTTTTAAAATTC
Source organism: Pogostemon cablin (assembly GCA_023678885.1). Taxonomy (NCBI): domain Eukaryota; kingdom Viridiplantae; phylum Streptophyta; class Magnoliopsida; order Lamiales; family Lamiaceae; genus Pogostemon; species Pogostemon cablin. Next base: position 6,271,820 of record CM042965.1, read on the forward strand.
AAAAATATATTATATTGAAGTATATTTCAATTTATATATATAGTATTTAAAATAAAATAAAAATTGAAAATATTATAAATTGATTTAATTTGTATATGTGTAAGATAATAGTCAGATATTCTATAATTAAATTTAAGTAATCATACCTTAAATATATTATATTATATAAATATAAATACATCTAATTATTCTATAATTAAATTTAAGTAATCATACCTTAAATATATTATATAAATATATCTAAAATTATTTATGTATAATATTTACAATATTTATCATATCTTAAATATATTATCTAGATATAAATACATCTAAAATTATTTATTTACAATATTCATATATAATTAGATCTATCGTTTTATTTTATTTTATTTAATTTATGTATCGTTTTAATTTATAATATAATAGTATTAATGCATTAAATATATTATATAGATATAAATACATTGCTTCAAAAAGAAATATAAATACGTCTAAAATTATTTATGTATAATATTTACAATATTTATGTATAGTTAGCTTTATTGTTTTATTTTATTTCATTTCATTATAAGGGTCAAATGTTTATTTATAATATGATAGTATTAATATGTCAATTGATTGTTATTTTTAATATACATATTTAATTAATTGGTTATTTATGTAAAATAAAAAAATATAAATCGTTTTATTATAAATAAAATAAAAATATTCATAATTTAATTGATATTAAATTACGAAAGAAAATCAGAATGTTATTTAAAAACAAAATCATTTCATAATAGATTAGTCAGAATTTAATACGTAAGTCGTTACTACATTAGACGTTGCATGTGTAAAGAAACTCATATTAAATTATTAATATATACTATGTATATTTAAAATTAGTTAATTAAAAATAAACGGTAAATAATTGATGAAACACCGTAGAAGACTCTTGACCACATTTTTTGAGAGAGAAAACTTGTTTGGAGTTTTCATGAAATGCAACATTCATTTCCAATCGAGCTACACTTCTCTTCATCTTCAGAAAAGAATAATAATAGAAATAATAAATAAATAAATATCGTATTGACAATATTAAAATATTGAATGATGAACAGCTTGAATGTATTATTTTGTAATTCTGCAGTGATTTAACAATGATTTCTTTAATGGACTTATAAATACTTGAGGATCTACTTGTAACGTCTAAGAAATTCAGGAAAAATTTTCCAGGTATTTATTGCTATTTTCTATTCAATTATTTATTTATTATTGATTTTTAATTTGTGTTAGCTTGCTTGCACATATATCACATGATTTCGATGGTTTGCCTTTGAATTTTCATCTTACATGATTCTATGTAATTGTGTCAAATAAAAATATGCATTTAGATATGATAGAACATTCAAACCAGAAATAAATGCATAAAGAACGAGTTTAGTTATTTGTGAAAAGAAAATAAAAAATCTTAATTTCGTTGTACTAATTAATGTCTGAAGAAATAAATAATTTGTTTTGCTATTTATTCTAATAAAACAGATCATTATGTTCAACCCATCATTTTCTTTAACAATGTCTTTAAATTTCGCATAATAAGTAAATCATATCTTAATCTTAATATATATAATTAGGATGTAGTTTCCTAAAATAAATTTTTGTAAAAACATATGTGTCATAATCAGAATGATTTGCATTTTTCAAAACACATGTGTTGTTCAATTATTGGTTTCTATTTATTGTAATTAAAAATGCTTTAAAATCTTAATTAAAAATATGTATAAATATAGTTGTTAACATATGTGTGAATATTTGGTGAATTCTTTGAATTTTTTTCATACGTGTTACTTTTTTATTGGTTGGTATATTTATCTTATACTTTTTATTTTTACTTTGTGTAATTTAATGATTTACTTATCAATATTATATTGTATTTAATTATGGCAATTTTTTTATGTGTTGTTCTTTTCATAGATTAAGCATTAATGATTAAATATATTTTATTAATTTATTTATTTTACATTAATTATATAATAAAATAAATATTAAATTAATTAAGACATTTAAAACATTATAACAGTAAAATTGATTCTTATTAGTTTTGTCAAATCCAAAATAAAAGAAAATAATTTATACATTTAAAAGATAAAGTGCATAAATTAATATTTAATTTAATTGATTTATATTTTATTTAAAAATATCCACGAATACATAGAATATCAATTTATTTACATTAAAATATTAAAAAAATATCACATAACAATATTTTTATATAAAAAACATAAAATATTAATTATAAAGTTTAAAAATGTAATATGCGGGTGTATTTAACTATTAATATACTAATACATTCGTATTTATTAAATAATATATTTTAAATTTAAAATAAAAATTTTATAATCTCCATAACACGCGTGTACTATACTTTTAAAGATAAAAAGGTGAAAATACCTGGAGGGCAACTTACATTTACATTTTCTTATTGATATATTTTTTTACTTGTTAAAAAAAATTCAAAGATTTAAACTTGTGTGAGATTGTGTTAGGGGAGTTATTTGAATAAAAAATATATTTTAAAGAAAAAGTGACATACGGTTAATAAAATATGTGTAATGACTTATTTCATAAACATATAAATAAAAAATAATACTTAAATTAAAACCCATAATATTTGTTAAATTTATCTCTAACTTAAGTAATTAACTCTTCAACTCAAAAATTTATTGTTCCAAGTTCCAACGGAGTATGTATGCTTTACCCGATTCGTTTTAGCCCCAGACCCGAGCCCGTTAGTTGTGAACGCTCTACTCGGGTTAGGCCCAAAGCCCAAAAGTATTCATTGATTATCACCGTCTTCTTTGCAACTCCTCGCCGATGGGTCCACCATTTCCGGTATCGGAATTCCAGTAAATTTGTGTGCGACGACGTTGTGAACTACACCAGCTACACCTCCACCATTTTAATGCATTTAAATACTGCTTTTGTGTAAATGTATGGTGGATTTTGTAACTTTCGTAGTTCGCAAATTTCTCGTCGATTCCCCATGTTTCCTCCGTGAATTCCTCGAATGGAGCTTCCTGTATGTGGATTAGCGTCTTCTTAGCGGCACAAGTCGGAATCGCGTGTTCTACTGAATCATCTAATTGGGAGATGAGGCTTCTTTCGTGTTGAATTCTGTATTTTCTACCGTTGTCTTGTGAAAGGATTAAAGTTAAAAGTGCATTGGAGAATCGTTTTATGAATTTAGTCATTTTTTCTAAGTTATGGTTATTGCTAGGTTCTAGTTTCTATCTGAATTCTTCAGGTTTCATTAAAAGTTTTATGAGTTACTTTGCCTAGGTTTTGTTTTCTTTTCTAAAATAACTGGTTAATATGGCAGATATATTCATTTTTATGCAGAAAGTAAAATTTTATCACCATTGACCGCATATGCTTTCTCTTCTTCTGGTCATTGGTTAGATAATGGTGAAATTATTGATGGAGATTGATTATCTGTAGGAAAGTATGCCAATTTCTTTGTATTTTAATGTGGGAACATCATTGGTTGAAATTCTTTGTGGCAGGTCAAAAGAGATGGGCGCTCCAAAGAAATGGATCAAAACATTGCTTGGTTTGAAGAAATCAGATAAATTAACGTCTCGAGAGGAGGAAAATGTTAGTGATGTTTTCTGATTATTATTATTATTATTAATATTTCTCACATCCCCAAACCAAAAGCAAGAAAAGAGAATTTGCTTCTCTTTTAACATCTTATCCTTAAGCTGTTATTTTCTTGATTTTATGCTTAATCAAAAGGAAGTGGGAAGGGAGTATACAGACAATTCAGAGTTCAGATGCCTCGTAGCTGCAATATTTTTGATTGCATGCTTAGTAAAATGAAGTGAAACAGAATGCACTCTTCTTAGAAGAATAATCTCAGGACTAAGGAAAAATTTTTGTGACTCAAAATTTAAAAATCGTGGCATTGTCACTTCTCAACATCTCGCCTTCATCAAATTGTATTTAACCATTTAAATGAAGTTTCTAGTTAACTTTTGCACTTGACTTTGTGTGAAATTAAGAATGTTCTTACCCCGATACCACAATCATCAATAATAGTAAGAATCAAGGTGTGTGTATCAGAAATCTCCCTTATAGTCCCCAAATATCCACATGTATCATTTCATATGAATCTTTAGTTTAAATATAGCTAACAGGAAAAGGTAAAATAATGTTGGGGGTAAAGAAATAAAAGTATACATTTATACTTGAATGAAGGTATGCAAAGAACATTTGTGAGTGAGTATGATGCTAGAATTCAAGTGTGCTTCACCTGTATGCATCCCCATAATTTTAATACCTTTAGGTTAGAAAACAGAATTATTTGAGGAAATGAGTGTAAAACTTGTAATGTGTTGGTGGTTTGTGCACTTGTTTACTTGCTCCATTGTCAAGTATCCATAGATTTCTCTATGTACATTGCAGTTTTTGTGTTACCTACGAAGCTTACAAAACTGAATGGATTCCCTCCAGGATACTTGGCAACCTGTTGCTGAATAAGTGCAGATATATCTTAAAATTGACTATGCCTTTTCTTAGAATCAATTAAGTCTTTGCATCCACACTATTGGTGTCTCCATGAAGTTAGCAAAAGCTTTCAACTTCGGTCCTTCAGCTACTTATGCCAATTTGGGTAAACATGAAGTTTAAAACACTCACTCACTTCTTTTCCTGTCCCCTTGCTACGATCACATACTACTTTTGCCTTTTCTTTCTTTGATCTTCTGTTATTTCCTTTCCTGTTCTATTGCTCCAAATTCACTTATCATCGTTACTATCCCCCAGCAGTATTAACTCTTGTTCTAACAACCTGCTCTCCTACTCAAATTCCATGTTCTCTTTTCCCTATACCACTCAAACGTATGAACCTACAGCACTTCATTAAATTAGCATCTAGGTTATGCACATGCAAGGAAAAGGGCATTTCAGGTCATAACATGCAATGGACGATAAGGGGAGATAGCCTTTTGTTGTTAGTTCTAGTATGTATAGTTACAGACATTTCACCCCAGGCATAATTTGATTAATCATAAATTTAAATTCATAACAACATGCAGAGTTCTGGAAGCACTGGCAGGATATGGCAACGAAGGAAGAAGCACACTGTTGATATTGATAAAAATTATCTTGGAAATGAGTGGAAACAAGATTTGGATCTAGAATATGAAGATGCAACTTTCCAATCAGTTCTAGATACGGCTAGCTCACCTTCCACTTCACTTGAGGTGCAAAATGCAGTTGAATCTCAATGGAATAATAGAGGAGACTGGATGGACATAGATACTAAAGATTCAGTATTCCAGTCAGCTTCAGATCTATTTCAGGTAGAAAGTGCAGCTCAGTTGAGTTTCAGAGAAGAATGGGACGCCATGGTTGCCAAAGAGTCAAACTTCCAGTCAGTTCCAGATCCAATTAGCTCGTCTTCAACTTCACTTCAGGTGCAACATGATACTCAATTTCAACAGAGTATGGGAAAAGAAGTGGCAGCCATAGATATTGAGGATGCAAACATCCTGTCAATTCCGGATCCAATTAGCCCGCCTTCCAATTCACTGAAGGTGCAATATCTAGCTCAACTTCAACAGAATACGACAGAAGAATGTGCAGCTGTACACCTTCAGACTGCTTTTAGAGAATTTCTGGTATAGATTCATTTTTTTTTTTTTGACTATTTAATTACTTGCTGATCTTGCAATAGTTCTTTTATTCATCATTATTTTTACCACAAGGGCTTGATAGAACCTTTCATCCTTAATACTACTATCCTTTTCTTTCCTTTTCACTTCAGCTGCAAAACAGATCTCAACTCCAACCGAAAATGAGTGAAGAATCGGCAGCCATACACATCCAAACGGCTTTTAGGGGATTCCTGGTATAGATTTTATTTCTTTCATATTAACATCTCTTTTGCGTGCTTTCCATGTTCTCTTACCCCATGCTTATTGTGAGATCTGAACCATCTGAATTATGGAATGAAAAGAATTGCTAATGTTTTCAAAAATTAATAATTTCTTGATTAGTGTATGGAAGATTTTACCGAAACCAAGAGAATATATTTATATTGGTACTTTTGATTTAAATTCTTGTATGTGAGATTTTCATGAATGAGGATGTTGAATTCATTTGATCTAATCCTAGATTTTCGTGGTATTGTATTTATCAACATGTTTCATGCTTCATTTTGTGAAGTAGAAAAACTCCTATACATAAGATTCTCATGAATGAGGACATGCAATTTAGACTCATAATTGTTCCCCTAGTGCTAGTTCTTCTGGTCTTTATAGTTCTTACTGCAGAAAAAGTATATAAGTATATTAGGAAGCATAAATGGTCTATCTACCCTTAGCCATCTAAAGGAAGCTGAAAGAGTAATCTTTATGATTTATCCAGTGCAGGGCTATGATGCTAGTTTAATCTCAAATGTTATGTGAATCCAATTATTTATTTAGTATAATGATAGAATATATTTTTTAGGAAAATTACCTGCAAATCTCTGGCATGTCGAATAATTGTCCTTGAGTTTTGGCTGTAAGATATAGCAGAGATTGTACATTTCTATCACTCTTAGTCATATTATTTGTTTACCAAAATGGAATATAATTATGATCCTCATTTCTTTATGCTGTTTTCTATCAGGCTAGACGAGCCTTACGTGGTCGAAAAGGATTGTTGAGACTTCAAGCTCTTGTCAGGGGTCATGCTGTAAGAAGGCAAGCTGCCATTACTCTCCGTTGTATGCAAGCTTTAGTGAGAGTCCAGGCTCGTACCCGAGCAAGGCATGCTCGTATGGCATTAGATAATCAAGCAGCGCAACAGAAGCTTAAGCAACAAATTGAACATGAGGCTGAAGTTCAAAAAATTGAAGTAAGTTTTTCCATGCTTTGTGAAATTACTGTAACCTCAGTTTATTTCTGTGTTTTTGTAAAAGATGTATTTGAGTCATACTTTAATCAAATTAAGAAAGGAGATGCTGCATCTTGAAGATATATAGTCTTTGCTATTTTCAATTAGTAGATGCATTCATTTTTCTGCTTATATGCAAGTGTTGAAATGATTAAAAAACACACTTTTGGTATTCAAAATAAAACAAATTAAGATATATCAAGGAACTGGGCTAGAGCAATATGTTTCAACTGTGGAATCAGTCTTTCTAGTTTGGGTGGCTATGAACATTTGGTCGCTACAATTTAAGATATGTCAAAATAAAAAGATACTGAATATGGGAATAATTTAATATTGTTGTTAATACAATTGCACTGTAAACCGATTGTTTAAGTAGGTTACAATTTTATTTGTTGGTTGCTTGACAGTGTTGCATACTTATGTTGTATGGCTCTCTTATTGGTTGAGACTAACTGGCATGTGCCAGGTATGTCTACTAGAACCATCATCTGTTGAAAGAATAAAGGCAAACCTTCCATTTTCGGTCTTGCTTACTTTCATGCTTGTAAAAGTTGAAAAACCCAGTGGGGAACCTAACCTTAATTTATATTTCTCAAAATCTTGCATTTACGTCTGGTCAGAAGTGTTGTTCAGTCTACTGCACTTGCTTTTTTCTTCTCTCATTTGTTGACTGGTCTACCCAGGATGGATGGTGTGACATGGCTGGGTCTGCTGGTGACATTCAGGCCAAATTGCTGAAGAGGAAGGAGGCAGCTGCAAAGCGTGAAAAAGCAAAGGCGTACGCTTTAGCTCGCCAGGTAATGATTTTCACTATATGCAACTCATTTTACTGGGGTGTAGGTTATGACAGAGCCCACAGGATAGAAACAGAGACATTTATTGCACTCTTCTAGTAAAACCTAATTTTGATGAGGGCACAATATGAATTTCAAGACCTATGTGCTTTTCTTTTTTGGCTGTGATAGAGGATGAGAGAGTTTAAAGTAGAGCGTGAGTTCTTGAGGTTAATCGTAAACTCCATTTAATTTTAATTGACGTAATCCTAAGATCTATTTGTATTCAAGGAGCAGAGAATTTTTTTATGCTACGATTAGTTGTCCATTTTTCTCAAATTAGAATCTTTATCATTCAGTGGCAGGCTTCGTCAAGAAAGCAGGGAACACCTGCTGGTTTTGAACCGGATAAAAGCAACTGGGGTTGGAATTGGTTGGAGAGATGGATGGCTGTTCGCCCTTGGGAAAATCGCATTGCAGACGCTAATTTCAACGAAGGAATGAAGATCCTTGAGAATGAGTCAATCGCCTCAGAAAATGCACCCACAAGTCAGAATATGAAAAAACCAATATCAAATGCTGGAAAGGGAAAAGTTGGCAGTCGGACAAGAAGTAACACCAACAGTTCAAATGAAAAAAGAGCCACTTCTCAATCTGATGTCTGCAGTCCTTCAGCCAACAGGTCAGCAAACATTCAAACAACTCCTACCACACCTATTACAAGTAGGATGAGTTCTAAGCCAGTTGTCCAAAATCCGGTCAAGGAAGCTACCTCAATGCCCAAATTTGGTGTAAGATCACTGAGTAATCCTAGAGAGAGAGAAACATTTGCTGACAAGCAAGGAAATAAACGATTGTCTCTGCCTGGTATAGCTCTCATTCTCTCTCATACATGCACGTACACTCTATCCTTGCTTGAATTTTTACCATACTTATAATATTCTTTATGGCTGATACATCCTTGTTCAGCTTGTATTCTTCAACACGTATATGCTTGTTGGTATCCATGTATGAGTTCTATTATGAAAACGAAACAATTGCATTATCAAATAATTGAAGTCTTTCTTACTATACTTGTTCACCATCTGATTTGACTAGGGGTAGCACCTTTAGCCCAACCGGCCGGGCAACTCAGCGGAAGTGCTGCCAAAAGTAGTCCTACTGCTCCGAAGCCTGTGAATGCTAGAATCAAAACGAACAGGAGTGATGTCAAGACCTCAAAGCTCAGCCGCCAGGTTTCTCATTAGCTTAACCGCAACGGCACAAGTTCCTCGTATACCTATCCTGCGGCAGCCACTTTCAGTCGATGCTCAAACATGTATGTAACTCCTACTGTCACATCGCCAAGGCAGCAATTGCATTTGCAGAAAAAAAGAAAGACGGTCCAATGCAGCATAGTTCGACTCCTCTGCCAAATAATTTCTACACAAGTGAAAGATTTTTGACTCCTCCAGTATCAAACTTAGACAAATGACATTGGTTAATTACTTCAATATTGTTGCTGACCCACATGACTATTCTACACAATCCTAGTATCACACATATTTTCTGGACTTTTATCAATTATTCTTGATGGCAGATGGGGAATTTGGATTCTACTCAAGTTATGCTGCAATAAGTGAGTGACACTCTTGTGTCCGGGGACATTGTGTCTCCAAGGACACCATGTCCCCAAATTCAATTTAAACACCTATCAATACATAGGGTTAAATAGGATATGAAGTGAGAGAATTTTGTGTTCACATGAGAGCATACAAGTTTTTGCATTGAAAAGTCATAAGTTTATTTCTTCCGAAGATGGTTCGATATTTTGTTTAGATCTTGTTTCAGAAAATGAACCAGAATTCTTAATCTACTTTCTAAAAAGCATTTTTAAGTATTAAGAAAGTACATATCCATAAATTCATCAGTGGGCCATTGAACAGTAAAATTTGTCGGCCCAATTTTATAGTGGGCCTAGCCCAGTAAATCGAAAAGTAAAGTTAACGGCGTTAAATCCACCCACCTGACCTGATCTCATCCCGTCATATCTGACACCGCTATGCTACTCTCTCTCATCTCAGTCATCTCTCTCTCCTCGGGTTAGCTAAACAAGCAATCTCCGAACCACCACCAATTCACCAATTCCAAACCAATCGCCACCGTAATGAGATCACTCCAATCTCATCTCTAAATCTCTTCTCCTCTCCGGCCATGGCTATGATCTCCACCTCCTCCTCCCCACTCATCCCAGCTCTCATCCTCCTCCTCTCTCTACCAATTCTCTTCTTCTTCCTCGCGCCTCGGATTCTCCCGCCGCCGCAAATCGCCATTTCTCTCCCCGACGAGCTCGATGACCTATCCCTCTTCCATAAAGCCATCGCCATGGATGCCGCCAATTTCTCCCGCCGCACCACCCGCCTCCCCTCCGCTAAATCCCATCTCTCCACCGGCCTCCGCCGCCCCAAAATCGCCTTCCTCTTCCTCACTAACTCCCAACTCCATTTCGCCCCTCTCTGGGAACGCTTCTTCTCCAATGTCACTCTAAAACACTACAATATCTATATCCACGCCGACCCCTATGTCAAAATCCCCCCCTTCCAAGGCGTCTTCAAAGACAAACTCATCCCTTCCAAGAGGACCCAGAGATCCTCGCCCACTCTCATCTCCGCCGCCCGCCGCCTCCTCGCCACCGCGATGCTCGACGACCCCTCCAACGCCTACTTCGCCCTGATTTCCCAGCACTGCATCCCGCTCCACTCCTTCAATTATCTCTACAATTTCCTCTTTGATCTGGGCAGATTATCTCGAAATTTGGAGTTCTCCAGCTACATTGAGATTCTGGATAACGAGTCCACTTTATGGGATAGGTATAATGCGAGGGGGAAAGAGGTGATGATGCCCGAGGTTAAATTTGATGAATTCCGCGTGGGTTCTCAGTTCTTCGTGCTCACACGAAAGCACGCTCTAATGGTGATCAAGGATAGGAAGCTGTGGAAGAAGTTCAAACTACCCTGTTTGAATGTGGAATCTTGCTACCCAGAGGAGCATTATTTCCCTACTCTGTTGTCGATGCAGGATCCAAATGGCTGTACTCAGTACACATTGACGAGAGTTAATTGGACTGATAGTGTGAATGGCCATCCACACACATATCACCCCCCTGAAGTATCTCCTGAGAGGATTTACACGCTTAGGGAATCCAATTCCAGTTTTACTTACATGTTTGCTAGGAAATTCTCACCCGATTGCTTGAAACCTTTGTTGCAAATTGCCGATTCGGTTATCTTCAAGGACTAATGCTCATCTTTTTGCCTCTGGTAAGTGAAGATGGCTGCTTTTTTGTGCTCATCATTGCTTGAATCTAGCCTGTGAATTTGTTGATTCTACATTTATTTTACTGGTTTCACTTATTGGGTCACTTCTTGTTTTGCTATTTAGTGGTGCCATACAGTTAATTGTCTCTGTGATTGATCTATTTACTTTGGGGGTGGGGTGGGGTGTGATCATGTGATATTTATGGGGCTTTGTTTGATCTTTTTGGCAGATGATTTTGATAGAATGTGGTGAGAATTCATTTCATTTTTAAGTATTATACATATTACTATAATTAGTAGACTAAATGATTCTGTTTCATGTAGGCTGCTGGATTGACATATGTATGTATGCTTTGCAATTTTGTTGCAGATTTTTGGTCTCATGCGAGAGTTAATGGAATAAAATGAACAAATTTTTCTTGATTAAATCAATTAATCAAATGTCACAAATCCTTAAGTGTTATTATTTTCTTGGATTGGTTCCCACATAGAGGAGGTTTTATAGTAACTTAGTAGATATTCATCAAATTTTGTGGTCGTTTCCTTAATCTAATATGCTCTGTTGAGTTTATCGATTGACTACACTAAACTCGGATATTCCAAAGTTCCATATGGCTTTCTAAAGTATGTCATCTCTAAATCATGGCTTGATCTAAGATGTTATGCGATATATCAATGATCTAACACGGCTGTTGGTCGGTTTTCGTTGCAGAAGGAGAGGTGAAGAAGACTTTGGAAACAAGGTAGTTGGATTGCCCAAATGGGACTAGGTTCTTGATGGCTGTTAAAAATAAGATGCCCAGAACCTAACTTAGCCACTGGAGTCCAACTGAAGCAATACAAGAGGTATTAAATATCTAGGATTACAATCTATGTTGTTGATGTGGTAATTTGGTGGTGTAAGATTTCTGATGGTGGTTGAATAGGGGGTATCACACACCCAAGGAAAAAAAATGATTTAGAGTGGTTGGGAATTGGAATTGTGATGGGGACCTTTGGCCCTTCTGTGTATAATGTACATATGTTGTATGAATGGTTGGATGCTCATGTATGAGAGTGGGAACAAGTCTTCTGCTCAACATGATGCTAAATATTCCAATTTTATTTTATTTTACTCTTCTTTTTTCATCTCTTTTGACTTATTTAGGTAATCAGTAATTTAACACTACCCCTTCTTTAATGGAGCATATCTTTCTTGGATTAAAGGGTGTATTAGGAAAGACAAAAAGTGAGGATTCTCCTTCATGTCACTTTTTGATTTTTGACATTCCTTTGCTTTATCTAGGGGTTTTCCCATATGCTCATCCCATCAAATTCTTGATTTTGAGAAAACTTTTACAAGTATGAAAATGCAAGCAATGAATCTGCAGATATTTAGGATGTATTGTTGAAAATGTCTTGTGACTAAGAAATTATTCTTGATTATATATTTTAATCCACAATTCTTGATTTAAACAAATAAATGCTTGAAGGGTGCATTTTCTATTAGTTTCTTGTTTTATTTGATGCTTTTTCTTCAACACTACTCTAGAATGAAGATCAGAGAACAAATCTAGAAAGGGGCATAATAGCATCTTGATGATGTACTTTTTGCTCAATAATACTCTTTTTTTTTTAAATTAGGGACCAATTTACAGAATTTCAATTTATGGCTTATAAAAGAAAAGGAAAAATATAATTGATAAAATGAAAAAAAATTAATTACTAATTATTTGTACAAATTAGATGGGGTATGGGGCAGTTGGGCCAACCTCTCTCTGCCACCACTCAAAGCAGTTTTCTCAATGTGTGTAATTTTTATTTTACTAGAAATATTTATTCTACTAAATTATAAAATTATGAGTTCAATTTGGTGCACCATGTAGCACTTGAACACCATTAGATTATTTTTTAATTTAATTTTAGCTATTAAATAAAATAATATAATTAATTTTATTTTTAAAAAAACTACCCACTACTCCTATTTTAACTTATTAATATGTGCATCCCATAATTACATGTACTCAAAAAGTTTCAAGCAAAAAATATATAACTACCTATATCCATTAAAAAAAATTCTTCATGAATTATATCTTGTATTGACCTTTTGATCATACTTATAAATTGATTATAATAAAATATACACCAATGCATAACAATACTTGATATAATTGCCCTACTTAAGTCTTACCACTGAACTCTATTATGAAAAAAATAGTAAAAAACTCTGAAATCGAATTATAACTCTATAAGAAATTTAGTCAACTTGAGTTTGACTAGATAGCTAGTAAAATTAATGAAGCAGTTTATTTAGCTGAATAGTAGGTAAGCCAATGACATATATGTAAATAATTAGCAAAAATAATTTTCTCTATATATGAGTTCAAGACAAATAAATAAATTATTACTCACAAAAATTTCAAGTACGATAAATAAAATTCCAAATCAATCGATAATTGTTGCTTTCGGATGGTTAGAGGGTTTTGTTTGGTAGTGTCGGTGAGGGTTTTGTTGTTGCTGTCGTATTTCTAAATTAAAGTTTTTGGTCAAAATAAAATCAGAAATTATATAAAATAAGTATTGTTATCAATTTGGTTTTTCTTTCTTAATAAATAAATAAATAAAGACAAATACACATGTCCGGAGAACGTCCTTTTAAATATTTTTAATTTAAGTTATCCATTGCTATGTATTTTATATTTTTCGTTTTCTAGAAAATGATTTCTCTTTAAAAAAAAAAACAATTGTTCGAATAATATTTTACAAAAATGTTACTCCCTCCGTCCCGGTCAAAGTGCACAATTTGCTTTTTGCACATAGATTAAGGAGTATTATTCCCTCCTACCACTTATAAGGTATCAATTTCACTATTCTTGTCGTCCGTTTCAAATGTATCAATTTCCTCTATTTAGTAAAGAAAGTACACAATATGACCCACCACTTTCCTCTAATACAACAACCCACTTTACCTATAATAATAATACTCCTTAATTCACGTGCAAAAAATAAATAAAGACCTTATAATTGTCCACGTGCAAACAACAAACGATTACCTTTCAAGTAGTCGGAGGTAGTATTATTTATGTAAAGTGGGTAGGTATATTAGAGAGATGTAATGGGTAGTGGTGGGCCATTGGTGTGCCTTTTTTACTAAAAGAGGAAAGTGGTGCAATTTGAACGGGACGTCCAATATAGTAAAAAAGTGCTATTTGGATGGGATGGAGAGAGTAAATAATTATTTTACTAAAAAGATGGATTTCAGATTATTTTTTAAAATCTATTAGTTTGTCCCATAAATTAATGTTGAGGAAATGTAAAATTTACTCAAATTCGAGTACATATAAAATCAACTTAAATTCTTGCTCCAAAAGCAGCCTTATTATATTTTAATATTCTCCTCCTTAAATATTATTATTATCATATAAAATAAGTACAAAAAGAAACATCACAAGGGAAGAATCTTGATTTGGTTTGGTAGCTTTGAGAAGAAAGCAAAGTATATATTAATAAAATGAAGGTGATGCTTGTTATTTAATAAAATAATTTCCAAATTTTTATTTTTTAAAAAAAAAATTAATTGGGTGGGCTATCACTTCAGCAGTTCAAATAATATTAAAATAAAATCAATTTGTATGTGTATTGGCGACATTCATTCAACTAATGTACAAGAATGTGTCATATCTTTGCCATAAAAATGAAATTGTCAATTTTTTTATTTTGTTATTGAGATTAAAAAACAAGTGTCAATCGTGACTCATATCATTTCTTGAACTTATCTAATATGGAAATAATACTAATCCACTCCAATAATATCCTTTTTTTACATTTAAATTTGTCTAAAGCTAAATAAATATATTCTTTAAATTTCAAATTTTTTTTAATAAACATTTAATCTTGTTTGATCTAAAAAATATCAACTTTAATTAATAAGGATATAATTTTTTTATTGAAATGATTGGCTAAAATATAAATAGTATAAATATTTGATTAAAATTTTTATTTATTTTAAATAAATTTTTTTGAGTTAGTTTATTAATTTTGTGGGAATAATTCAGTCTTTTGAAAAGAAAAAAGATACAAAAAACTAGTATATTACATGTATTAATTAATTATATATAATATGTTTAAAGATAAAATGGATAGAGAGACTAATTATATAATTTATTTTTAAAAAATAAGAAATTGAAAGACACTCAATTGGAGATTTATTATTATTATTATTATTATTATTGTTATTATTATTATTATTTGGGTTCATTAATAAAGATAGACTATCACTAAACACATTTTACTTGTAGGATTGCACATATAATTATACTCCACTAATTATAGATTACTGAATAACACAATGGTGATTATGTAGGGCCTAAACAAAATATAGATCAGAAAAGGTTTAGACTTTAGAGTGAAATCCAGAGAGCATCCAATAATTTCACATATAATGCCTCTCAATATGGTGACATAGATGGGTATAAAGGTCAAATTGACACACTACTATTTCTTTACATTATTCTAGCATTTATTCACACTTCATTTTCCAATTATGCACCCAAACCAAATAATAAGTACTGAAGTCAAGTTATGTCAAATTGTTTGATTATTATTAAAAGCTTTAACAATGGAGTATGTGCTCATACAACTCAATTGAATGACATCTTTCTTCGTCCAATCATATTTTTGTGTACACATATATATAGAAATCCCCAATAATTATTTTACATATTGTTGTGTATATATATTTAGAAACGTTACTTTTTTAATACCAATAGCAATAATTATTTCACACATTTTTGTGTACACATATTTAGATATAATGAGTAATTGTCTGGTGAAAAAAAAAACTACAATTAAATTTAGTTAATAAAGTACAAGAAATAAGTACTCCACGAGAGAAAATAGAAAGTATGAAATGAAAACTGTAACAACAAATTTTGTATTTATAATGAAATAAATATAAATTGAGTACAAAGATAATTTCAGATGGATTTAATTTGGAGAATATGTAAACAATTTACAATCTCAATAAATCCTCTGATTCTTCTCTCGAACCAATTTGGCTTGACTTGTGTGTATTGATTTTGACTTCTTTGACTGAAGTGTATGCTGACTGTGTTGACATGGTGTGTGTTGAGCCGGATCATGAGATGAAGCTTGTCTGAGCTCAGATGTGTTGTAACGTTGATTCGGAGGCGTTGAGCCTTTGTTCGAATTGAACATTGACTGGAGAGTTTTCTGTGGAGAAAGTCATTGACCGGAAGAACACCGGATTGGAGGGGTTAGCACCTTTATCTCTGATCGGAGGCGGTTGACTAGAAGAACGTCGGATCGGAAGGGCTTGACACCTTGATCTCTGATATTTTCTCTTTGAAAAGATATATTGGGTTTTTCTCCTTTAATTAAGCTTGTTGGACTGGATATGGACCTATTTAATTTAATTAGGCCTGCTGAACTTGATTTGCTAGACTTGTTGACTTGAATCAGGCACAATTGAGCCCATTTAACTTTGATTTTAGCTCAAATAATTATATTAATTATCAATTATTTATTTTAGGAATTAATTTATTTAAATTTCTTAATAAATAAATATTTAACTAATATTTAATATATTTTCCTTCGTATTTATATTATTGCCTATAGAGACGAATAGAGTAGTTTGATTTGGACTCAATTTCCAAATGAAATGTACAAAAATGCCCTCCTAGCTAGTCTTCAAAATGAACCAGATGCAGGTAAATTAGAGCAGCTTATACTTCTGAAGAATAAAACATTTGAATGAATGAATTTGATGTTGTAAACGTAGAATATATAATTAAGGTTTTATTTTGGTGTGATTCTTCCGATCTTCTTCTGCAAATACCATAAAATTTGAGGGGTGTATATCCTTGGCTTATCTACACATGTTATGCACAATCTTGCAACATTCAGCAGCCCATTCAGCTCCCTCCGATCGTAGTTGTTTCCAAGGTCCGGATCAATCATCTTGTTTATCGACCTTGGAAAACGAGGTTCTTGAACCCATTCGACTAAGTCGACACCACCCTTGTCCGACGACTGACCCGTGATCAACTCCAGAATCACCAACCCCAGCTGGAATATGATGTTTTTGCATCCCTGCTCAGTACATTCTGTAGTAGAAAGCATATCAGAAGTGAGGGAACGACAAGCAGCATGCATCAAATATATATGTACCTTTTGAACAACGAGAAGAGGTTGTCTGTGTCTTAGCACCATCTCCGAATAGGCCAACGTCTGAAATCTGCAGTGACAAGTAGAATGGTTAACTTCAAGAAATGTTTGTCTCATAGCTTATAATTCATCTGATTGTGTAATTGCAAGGTACCTTTGGGATCAAATTTTCATCCAACATTATGGTTCTTGAACTTATGGAGACCTGATTATATGGTGGATCACAGAAAAAATGCAAATATTCCTGCATCGTGATACTTACTGAATCAAAATCAAGTTCGAGCAGCAAAGTAAAACCACTTCACAAGATATGATACACGAAAATGACACAAAATCATGTGCCATGACTCAGTATTCGTGCATCTAACATAGTTTTTTTGAATCCTCTTATCGTGAATAATACGTTCAATGCAAGTACTCAACGATGATCAATTTGAGACGAAGAGGTTAGAAATGGATACAACAGTGAGAACTGACCACTGCAGCAGCTATGCCAATTGCAATTTGTAGCCTCATTCTCCAGTTCAAGGGAGTCTTTAGAGGATCTGATCATGTAAACATTAGCGGCGAACAAAACAGAGAGACGATCATAAAGATTCGCAGCATAATTACCAGATAGAAGCTCCTTTAAGCTTCCCTTTTCCATGTTTTCAAACACCAGAAACCTGAAATTGTACAAAATCTCATTTTGATTAGCATTAAGCTATGTACATCTTCACATGATACAAGAAATCAAGTCCAATCCAAATGATACAATTCTGTATCTTCCTCTGTCTCTATGAGAAGGGATCTATTGCAATAGGTAAACATACTATCAAGATCATAGACTATATACCGTTTAGATCCGGTGGAGAAGCCACGGAGCGACACAATGTGGCGGTGATGCAAACATGCCAAAAGCCGAACATCTCTACAAAAGGAATCATCATCCTCATCATACACTTTAACTTCTCTCACAGTAGCAACATGGCCATTCCGAAACTTGGCCTTGTAAGAAGCCTCTTCAGAAGAGTTATGGATAACTCTTCTGAACCCATCAGTTGCCTTCTTTATATCTTTGTAAGAGAAGCGTTTCACAAGAGATGGACACCCTTAAATTCATCAAAAATTAACCAACACAACAGGATCAATAACAAGTTCTATACATCTAGTCTCTCACACAGCCAAAACTAACATAAATTGATGCACTAATGAGAGTAACAAATACTTGATCATTAAAGAAAACTAAATTTATCCAAAGCTTGTTCATCTAATCATCTTAAGCTCAACAATAATGTGAAGACAGCTGAATAGATCCTAATTGGCTAATTCTAACCACAGCACTCAAAAACACTGTATGGATTCTTGAATCAAGAAACTAATACAATGATCACTTAAATTAACTTGAACAGAAGAAAAAGATCCTTAATTAAGCAAAAAAGAGGTGAGAAGGGAAGAATGACTCACTGGGTTGGGATCGGAGGTGGAAGAGAGCAATAAGCAGAAGTCTGATCTTGAGGGTGAAATTGTGAGAGCCCATTTTCTGCAATTGATGATTGATTATGAGAAGCAGAGGTGGAAATTGGATAGAATCATTGAATTCAGGGGACAGTGGATCTTTGGATCCAATGTGCAGAATTATTAATATTAATATTGAAGTTGAAATAAAGCAAGAGATGGAACTTTCGCCTTGTCGTGGACCTGCCTTTTCCGTTTGTTCGGTTTTAAAAAGCAGCTTACATTATTTTCGGGGGTGGGGGTAAATTTGGCATCTTGCACTTCACTCCATTTTTTACTTAAACATGTAAAAAAGAAAATGGAGGCCTACTTGGATGACCCATGATTACTCATGACCCTCTCACATGAGGGGTGAGGCGTAACTACGCCCTGTGGGTGACCACGCTACGCCCCACCCTGTGAGAGGATTATGAATGACCACGGATCACCCAAGAATTATCCAAGAAATCGCAGAAAATAACTTCAGCTAGTCTTTTTTTTTTTCGGAAAATCGCATTTTAATGTGAAATCGAATTTTAAAATATTATTTTTATAAGAGTGAGTCTTGCGTGTGCCCGGGCGCACGAGAACACATTCTGTGCGGCCTTAGAAATTTAGTATTATGGGTAAGGGTACATTGATTTGGTCTAAAGGGTATACACTTTAATTAATAAAATGTACATCATTTTATTCTAAAAGACATACATTTTTCATTAATATTCTTTTTCTTTAGAAAATAAAGGGTACATATTTTTATACTAAAGGATTACAATTTAACACAAATTCTAAAAGTGCACGGAGTGTTGTCCATACGCCCAGATACACACAATTATTTTCTTTAGAAAATAAAGGGTACACTTTTATATACTAAATGGTATATAATTTAACAGAAAATTATAAAGGCGCACGGAATGTGGTCCGTGCACCAGGGTGCCCAAGAATTTTTGCCTTTTTATAAATGACAATTGTTACTTTTTATATATAATAACTATTACTCTTATAATGTAACAAAAGGTTAACTAATTAAATTTTTATGAATAAACATGATACATCTCATATCTAAAGAGTAGTAAAGTCCACAGGACCACAATCTATTTTGTGGAATCCTTTGTGAATACTGTTTTATTTACATATTTTTTTTCTGTAAATAGATACAAATATAATCCATTTATATGTATTTTATTGTTATTATTTCTAATTTGAAATAAAGGTAAAACTGCTCAAAGACAGTATCTTATAAGTATTAAATTATAATTATTATATATATAAAATATATTACCCCTATTGACTAGTTAAGGTATGAAAGATTATATATTAAAATATTATAGAATTTTATAGTATCATTAGTAAAATATAATTATTAGACAATAAATCATGTTATAACCATAAAATTATAATTTAATGTATTATTTTTGTACTTTAATAAATGATAATAGTATTTTAATCACTCAACTACACGGAGTACTTTTTTTATGCGAAAATCATATTTTAATTATGGTCGATCAACCTCACATCCTCTCTCGTCCCCCTTTTCAAATGGTTGAGTGACGTCGCCCTCTTCCTTATTTACTATTCCCTTCCTCCCTCTCTCGTCCCCCTTTTCAAATGGTTGAGTGACGTCGCCCTCTTCCTTATTTACTATTCCCTTCCTCCCAAACACGTTGTCTTAGTTACCGTATACACCGAGTTTAAGAAAAATTATTTTTTATTTTACTAATTTTATTGGCTTTTTAAGAGTATTATGGTACTATTAGGTAATAAATAAATAAATTATGAAGTATGTTATGTGTTTTAAATGGGAGTGATATTTTTGAAATTAAGATAAACTTTTGAAGTTATTGGTTGATGTGAAATTTCATTTTTTGGAATAAGACAATTACTTTAGAACGGATGAAAACGAAAAGTAAGACAAAAGTTTGGGACGAAGGGAGTATGAAATTAAGCAAAGCAATAATGAAATCGAAATTAAAATTTAATAAGTCTGCTGGAATTCATCAAGAAAAATCGAGACTATACCCATGATTAAGCGGCTGATGCTACGGGCACACTGCGAACTGATCATCTGAAAATGATGAGTGATTATTCTATAACGTCAACTTCAGTATAGGCTAACGTACACATGTACATGATATACGTACATATACGCAAGTCAATAGGCACACATCCACCAACACTAACACCTATCTCACCTCCAACTCTCCAACCCAAATTCTGTACACACACATACTACAACAGACCTCGCACGCATGCAATATATGTTCGCCTACTCAAGCACCTCTCGTCTCTTGCATTCCTTATTTACGATTGGCAAATAAATGTGGCCTGTGAGTGCAGAAGTCAATCTACTATTCAACAGGTCATGAGGGAGTCCCAAGTTGCAAACATCATCGTCAATTGCTACAAGAATTTCTAATAGTTATTTCTAGAGCCGATCTACAATCGCTAGTTAGAACCCTAGCACAAGTACACATGCTGCATGAGAGTACATGATAGCCCCTAACAGTAAATAAGTCAATGAGATAAATGCCTCAGCTACCTGTGCTTGCTTCTTGCAACACATTCTTCTTCTCATCGGGTTTCTCTGCTGCTTGTATCTCCTCTGGATGGTTCTGATCCACACCAACCGTTGCTGAAGTATCAACCTTCCCATCTGTGGTTTCCTTTTTAGCACGGGATGTGTCTTTAGGGTCATCACTCTTTGCACCTGGTATCTCAGTAGAATCCTCTGTGGGTTCATCAATCTTTGCAGAGGGCACTTCTGATGTCATTTCCTTTGTATCCTCTATCTTAGCATCTGCTTCTGCATCATTTGACTGCTCAATAATGGGATTTGTATTCTCTGTATTGGTATCATTTAAAGCAGCAATTGGCGGTTCCTCAGAAACCACTTTAGTCTCTGTTTTCTCTTCCTTGGAATTAGCCTCGACATCCATGGCATCTTTTGCATCCTTGGTAGAATTTTCAACAGGTTCTATAGTTTCTTCTGCATTTTCATCCTTTTCATCTGCTGTTATGCCTTCTTCATCAGCTTTGCCCTTCTCCTGAGCTCCCTTTGTGCTAGATCTTCTTGGCTTTTTCTTAGGGGATGGACTTGAGGCTGCTCCGACTGCCTTCGTTTTCTCACTCAATCTTGCAGAACGTCTTGGAGTGTCACCTGTAAGTTGATCTCAATTAGCATCCATAACACATCACAGAGATCCATATCTCTGAATCTAGCCCACTCAATAGCAGCAGGTATTTCAATTTCTCCTTTAAGCACAATCTGTTGCTCGTACTCCAAACAGCATCACAATTCAATTGGTCTTAGTCATCAACTCATTGGGATTAGGATGACAATACTCATACATATGAAAGATAAATGGGAAGAGAGAGAGGTTTACCTTTACTCCAGTCAAATTCCGAGGCAGCAGGTCCTCCAGGATGAGCTTTGAGGTACTGGTCCAGCTGTCTCTTATTCTTGATCTCTTCTCCAGAGGGAGATATGAAAACAATTTCATTTCTCTGAGGTGTGCCACTTTTCTTTGGAGTAAACTGATGATTTCACAAACATTAGTTATAAATGAAGTAGATGTTTACGACTGATAAAGAAGACCGAAAAGATATGTTAACAAACAAAATGACAATTACAAATTTACATGCATAATAGCAACAACAGAAGGAAGACCATTGTGAGTTGGATCAAAATCCATGAACAAATGCAATTTACCGGGACATCCTCAAAATGCACACCACACATTTCATATTAATATATCAACATACCCCCCAACTAAATTAAAAACTTGTCGTATTCTAGCAAAAAATAATACTATCAAGCAACATTAATATACCAGACCCATAAAGGAAAAAGGTATAATCAAAGTTCACCACCATAACCCCTAAAACAAGTCATAAATATCAAACTTCATCTTCACCATGCCCATAAAGGAAAAAGGTATAATCAAAGTTCACCACCATAACCCCTAAAACAAGTCATAAATATCAAACTTCATCTTCACCATGCCCATAGTAATTGTTCATTTCCACCATTTTATTTATGTTCCTCCACCTAAAACTGATGGGTGAAAGTTGAATAAGCAAAATAAAGAGTAGAATTATATTCTCTCAGTTTTAATTTGCAAAGAAGTTAGACAGATGGTCAGTTAAATGGAAGAGCAGAGAAATGCAAAAGGATTAAGAATAACAACTTAAACAAAAGTAAATTCGTCATAATATCATAACAAAATGTTAATTAACGTAATTAATGAACTAAACAATGAAATCGAAACATACATTTCAGCGAATTGGAATAATTATTCTCACAACACACTCAATTTCATCGGTTTAAAATTCACATTCATTTAAGAAAAGGTGTACAAGAGGGCGTTGGATGTCCTGTTACACTTTGGTGTTATCTCCTGTCATACGCGTTAAATGAGTGACACGTATGCGAAAATAATCTCAACCTTTCCCCTTAGGGTTGATTGTTAGGGTATAGATTAGTCTATCCTATGGGTCAATTATCCATCGGCTTGTAACAGGAGATGTAACACCAAATGTAACAGAATATCCGAACCGGTACAAGAGAGAAGCCACGAGGTCAACGCCTTTCAAACAGACAATTCTGGCAATGCAGTCGGTAAATTATGCACTTCCGAAGAAGAAGAAGAAAATCTATTTTCATTTACTCGAACGGTTGCGGAACAAGCTTCAATAATCGAAACTCAGCATTCTACAAACTTGAAACGGCATAACAAATTAAAACAAAAACACAAACACCTAAGAATTAAATTTCTACGAATATTGAAAAATAAAAACCTAGATCCAACCAAACGTCAATTGAACCACCAAAATGAAGCAAAAATCCTCGACAACTCGAGAAATTGGGAAGAAGACGTTCTGCTTCAGAAACAAACAACAAATTGGTGAAACGTAAAGTAGCAAACAGGAGATTGGAGAGGGAGAAAAAAGGAGAGCAGCACCTTCTTAATCCAGCCAGCAGGAGCAGGAAGCTCGATAGCAACAACATCGTTCTGATCATTAACTTCTTCAGTGGCCATTCCTTGTGTTTACCTCTGCCAATTAATTAACGGAGAATAAATTTGGGGCAAAAGAGAGAAGAAGGTTTGGGTATTGGTCATTGATTCGATTTAATGAGAAGTGAGGTGAAGAGCGTGACAGGTGTGGATCTGGACGTGAACAGAAATTATTAACTGCCATTAACTAATCCGTTTGGCGTCCGCTATGTTTGGGTTTGGCGGCACAATTACATTTCCATTCTCCCTATTTGCGAAATACGAGAATTTATCTATTGATCAACATCTAATTTGTCCTATATTTTCTAAAATATCTAGTTTGTCCTAAAAATGCATATAATATCGTAAATATTCTCAAGGATGATTCACCTTTTTTGTATTGGGAATGAGTTGAGGAGTACAGTTGTAGAAATAATCCATGTGTCAGGGAATATGTAGATTTTTTAAGGGATGACACATTAAGTAAAAAAAAAAATTAATTAAAAGTTATCACCTCCAAAAATAAATTGGGCGAACAAGCTCAATTAAATGAAAAAGAAAAATTGTAAGTGGACACGAACTATTTAAAATTCACCAAATATCATTTTAAAATTTCTTAAATTGTTAGATTATAATAGGCATATTTAATTAACACATGCAGTAATTAGGTGATTAAACACATGCATTAATTATCTTCCACTGTCACTCAAACACACTTCATTTAATGGACTGAAAATTAAGGCACTGTTCACAATCAGTTCATTTATGTAAATTTTTGTCTCATTAAACTCTCACCTATCCCCACCAACCAAATAACTACACCACCAACAAACAACAAAATTGGACACAGTGGATTCAAACTTCATTCCTCTTGTTCCACAAATTATTTGAGCATAAAAAGGTGATCGGCTCCCCTATTTACCCACCGTTTTTGTCGACGAATCCATCGTTAGAGCCAAAGGTAAGGTACGGACACTGTTTGCATTGTATTTTATTTAATGGTTAAACTGTTCTTTCAATCTTGCTGTTAATTTATTTGTGGGTTATAATGTATCGATTTTAGGGTTTTTACGGTTTTAGGATTTTTACGGTTTTAGGGTTTTAAAAATACATATCCGCTGAGTAAAATGATTATATATATTCATGTCCGCTGAAGAAAATGATGAAGTTTGCATGTAATATGCTTGTCCGCCGAGAAAAAAGGTAAAATATGCATGAATACCACTACATACACCCACTGTAGACTTGTCTGCTAATATGCATGGTTAATTGTGCTTGTCCGCCCATTATTTGAGCCTTATCGAATATGTCCGCCGATTTTTGTAGCCTAATAGAGTGCGTCCGCCTATTATTTGGCACTAATTGAGCTTATCCGCCGATTTTTTTGACTAAGTGAGCGTGTCCGCCGAAAGTAGTAGCCCAGTTGAGCCTGTTCGCCGAAAATTTGAATATAATTGAACACCGCCTCCTATAATTTGACCATATATGAGCATGTCCGCCGATAATTTGACCATAGTTGCGCATGTCCGCCGATTTTATAGTGTATATGACACTGTCCGCCTATTATTTGACCATATATGAGCATGTCCGCCGATGTTTTTACCCTAATTGGTCATGTCTGCCGATTTTTTGACCCTAATTGTTCATGTCCGCCGATTCTTTCACCCCAATTGGTCATGTCCGCCGATTTTTTCACTCTAATTGAGCATGTTCGCCGATTATTTGGGCGTAATTGAGTATGTCCGTCGATATTCCTAGCGTAATTGGGCATGTGAACTGATTATTTGACCCAAATTGAGCATGTCTGCCGAATTTTTACTGTTTTTTAACATGTTCGCCGATTTTTATTGCATAATTGAGCATGTTTGGCCATTTTTTAAGAATATTATATCATGTCCTCCGATTATATTTGGCTAATTGAGCATGTCCGCCAAGTTTGATCATAATTGTGCATGTAAGTCATTATTTTTTTAGTATGATAGACCTGTCGTCGATTTATGGAGCTTAATTGAGCTTGTCCGCGTACGACTCAATGTTTAACTTGCATGTGTGCTGATAATTTAAGGCTTAATTTGTGTGTACCTATTAAACACGCGTATCATAAAAATACTTTAATGAATCATGTGCCAATATAACAATTAATTGACCTTTTGTTGAAAGGTTTAGGCTTTGGATTGGAAATGAGAAATTTTTTATATGGTGGGGCGGCTGGTGGCAAGGTTTAGAGTTGTTTGCCTAATTTGTAGCACTCACGAGCAAGAATACTCGATCGTTGTAGTAGTATATCCCAAGAAAAATTATCAATCCACAAAGGAGTTATGTTCGGACTAGCTAAATACGTGAGCTCATGTTCATGTTGTTTTTGTAAAGATGATCGGGGGTTTTGAGATGATTAACAACTAAAGCAAGTAACAAGTAAATAAGAATAGCAAATAAGAGAAATGACAAGTAAAGAAAATGAGTGCTAAAGTTCAAGTGTGAAAAATATGGGATTAGAAACATCCAAGCATACTCAATTCATATTATCATGCAAAAGGAATCCAACTTAATTGATGTAGACTAAGGGTGATCACGATTGTATCCTAAGCTCCCTTTCGGGTTACAAAGGTTGTTGATCCATTTTAGACTCCCAAAAGCACTTAAGATCAAAGCCCAACATGAACCCCTTCCATCTAGGTACTAGTTAGATTAAACTCTCCCTTTTTGTGTACTAAGTCCAACGAATGGATTGGTTTCCCTTATTGAATTCAAATATCCTTTCGGTCAAACCCAAACTCAATGTCTATTCATGCCTTCCTAATACTATAGAGGGTCGTTTCCGTCTCACTCCAAGCAATACATACATGAACATCATGATAACATTTAATTACCACAAATAATCCATTGATCAACAATCCATTAAACCAATAAACATTTATGAATAACAAACAATAGAAATCAACATCAATTAAACCAAAAACCAATTTAATCCACATGGCAATATAAATCTAATATGCTCTTCATGCTCCTAATCCCACTAGAGGGATTAGCCTATCATGATAAAAGTAACAAAACAAATAAATGATTCATTACAAATATCCATAGTCTAAATCCAAAAGAAATTCAAGATAGATGTAAATCTTCCCCAACAATTTCTTGTAGGAAATCTTCAACACTCATGGATCTCCAACTCTAATTCTTGATTTCTTGAGATCTCTCACACCCAATGAAAGGGATGAAGTTTTGATGGAGAATTAATGGAGATGATGAAGATGGATCAAGATGGATGAAGGTGGATGAAGATGATGGTGGAAAATGGAAGAAATGGTGTGTGATGTATGTGTAGAGGATGGAAATTTCGGATCTTTTCCCAATTGTTGAATAAAGGGGTATTTATACCCCTATGGAGGCTTCTAGAAGGATCTAAAAATTTTAGCAGGAATGTACGCGACACGAGTCGTGCTCTGCAACACGGCCACAAGGTGGCCGTGTTGTGTCTTCTGATGCTGCCGCACGGCCTCTCCTTACAGGGCCGTGTTACGCAACACGGCTCGTGTGCTGCAACACGAGTCGTGTGTTGTAACACGGGCACAGGGTGATCGTGTTGGCTCTTCTGATGTCGGCACACGGCCACTTCTTACAGGGCCATGTTGATGACATAGCTCGTGCTGCCAACACGACTCGTGCAACTGGACACGGCCTTAAGTTGCCCGTGTTGAATGACTAGGTGTCGCCGCACGGCCACCTCTTACAGGGCCGTGTTGGCTACACGGCCCGTGTTGGTGCTGGCTCCTGTATTTCTTCACTGTTTTGGCTCGTTCTCCCTCGTTTCAACTCCGAATTGAGATCCGTTTTTTCCTACATCTTCCTTATCATATTTAGCATCCAATAAAAAGTGAAAATCTTAAGTTTAAGCTCATTCACACACATTTCAATAAAAATACAAAACACAACCAAATAACACATAAAATACGGATAAAATAATACGAAAACGCATATAAAAAGACACTAAAATGTAGGTGAAAATAGCTCTAATCAAGAGTATGTACGTGGCCAATACACGAGCTTAGTTTTAAATTCAAATCAGTTGACGTTGGATTTTATTATTGGGCATGTGCACAGTTTAGTTCGTGCCGATGTGAATCATTGTAAATATATTATACACACACTTGTGGACATCGGTGGTTGTATAACAAAACATAAGGTGAAGGATGATCTGGATATTAGGGGCTTGTATCAGCAGGTTGATGAGCCGATGCTATTTGTCACAGTTAAGGCCATACCACAGCAATCAGTTGATAATTGTTGCACTAGTGCGGCGCCGTCGGGGAGCAGTTATTGGACCGACTTTCTTCGTTCACAAATTCCATCTGTCAATATTCCTAGTCCCATAGATTTCGTCGGACCGAGTAGGAGTACAGGTGTGGACCATTCGAGTCGTACGACAAATATTGATTTGAACAGTGAGTACGTTGGCGAAGAACATGTTAAGGAAGAGGTGGAGAACAGAGATGAGATGTGCTTCTCTGGAGAAAATGAAGATGAGGACAATTCAAATGAATGTTCTCTAACTGATGTGTTTGAGGGTTCAGATGGTGATGGGTTTGATGGTTCTGCTGGTTCTCAAGATGATGGGTCTGATGGATCGCAAGACGATGGGTATGATTCATTTGAGGGTCCGCAGCATGAGGATTCTGAGGTGCTGAGGCTTCGCAAGATGAGGGGCGTGATGGTGATCAACTCAATGCAGAAGATGAGGATTCTGAAACTGCTCTGTTCGAGAGGTTCTGTTCCTATATCAGAGCCAATGGAGGAATGAGTTTCTTGGACCCCATTACGACACACATGCAGATGCCCACACCGGTACGTCCTAGTCAAGACACAGATAGTTCTTGCAGTTGTTCATGGAGCATTCCAGGTATGTGTTCAATATAGTACCCGGTAATTTAATGAACCTTATTGTATTCTAATACCAATTGAAGAATAACTAATCCATTGTTGCAGGGTTCTTGGAACAGGGTTTTGATTCTCAAAAAATTGGAATCACGTGCTGAATTTTGATAAAAAGTTGATGGACAAGCTCAAATTGACTAAAAATTTCGGTGGACAAGCTATATTATGATCTAAAAATGGCATAACATGCTCAATTATTCTAAAAATATTAGAGAACGAGCTCAATCATGTCAATTACGATAGATTTATCGGCGGACAACCTCAATTATGCTAGAAATTTGGGCGGACAGGTTCCTTTTAGCTAGATTTATCGGCGGACAAGCTCAATTATGTTAGAAAATTCGGCGGACAGGTTCATTTTAGCTAGATTTATCGGTGAACAAGCTCAATTATGCTAGAAAATTCGGCGGACAGGTTCATTTTAGCTAGATTTTTCGGCGGACAAGCTCAACGACGCACAAATAATGGGCGGACATGTTCATTAAGGCTGAAATAATCGGCAGATATTCTAAATTTTCCTTAATATATGGGCGGACATGCTCAATTATCCTCAAATCAATTGCAAACTTGAAAATTTTAGTTTAATTCTACGGCGGACACGACACCTTCCTACATCAATAATACTAAAATCCAACTAGTTCCTCGCCATACACAGATATACAAACGACTTATCCAAAAAAAAAATTCAATTACCCCTAATTTACAAGCAAAATTCCGACGAATCCCTAAAACCCTAAATCCTTTTGAAATACTATCGTACCTGATTTTTCATATTTGGTTATGGGACTTTCCGACGTGGAGATGACGAGGAAAGCGTGCAGATATGGCCGGAGGGAGACCTGTGTCCGAGAGAGAAAATTGAGATAGAGACTTAGAGAAAGACGACACTAAGAGAAAGACGACAAAGAAAAATCGAGGAGGGACAGAGAGAGAAAGAGACTGTGAGATTTTGAGATAAGGGGTCAAAGATTCTCCCCACTTTTTAAATTCAGTAAAAGCGGTCAAAAATAATTGACCCACTTTTTGGATTTTCCAAAAAAAAAAGGAAATATAACTAAAATGTGTCAGGGGTAAAATCGGGTATATACATAAAAACCGAGTAAATAAGATGTTTTTCAAAAACTAGGACAAAATAGATGTTGAATGGGTGAAATAGGGCAATATAAGTGCCGTCCCTTCTATTTTTCCACTTTCTTATGTTTTTCAACACTGCCCCTCTAACGAAAACGGACAAAACTAGACCAGAAAAGAAAAACCATGGATAACTTTATTTTGTCTTTAACAGCTGAAATTTTGCTTTATGATCCGCTGCTGCTGAATCTCATCCCAATCTTCGTTAATTATTACTACTTGTTTTAAAGGAGAAACTGCTGAGAGACACTAAAAAATTAAATATACATCGGAGATGATAGTATTTTAGGGAGAAAATATCAATTTTGATCTTATATCTTTTATAAAATTCAATTTTAGTCCTGTAACTTTTACTCCTTCCGTCCATCGCAAACCGAGATATTTATTTTATTGTTAATAGATCTTCTTTTTTAAACGTTATTAGGAAAAAAATTAAACTGAGTTTTGAAACATTACTCTTGCAAATGCAAATTAACAATAATATCAATACAATGATAAAACCAATAGAAATGATACTTTTCACAAAATTAAACGTTAATTTTAACACAATAATATCAATACAATGATAAAACCAATAGAACCCTAGCAATACATAAGTTTAAATAGAATTTGAGGGGAGAGTTGTGTTAACATGAGGACACAGAGTATCACTTCGTGTCATCGGGGACGCAAGAGCTTTTGCCTCTAAAAATACCAAAATCCACAAAAATGGCCTTGATTCAATATTCACAAAATACTAACTTTTGAAAAAGTAATTATCGAATCAAGCTTTATACTTGATTTAATATATATACTTTGATTCGATCGTAATTTTTTTAATTAAAAAAAGTATAAAGCATGACTCCATAATTACTTTTTCAAAAGTGAGTGGACGAGGCACAACCTGGTGAGTTGACCATGCGTAGAAACTGAAAAAAGGTCTTTACTCAAAGATTAACTCCAAATGACATTGTGACACCAGGTAATGACCACATTATAAGGTTTATAGCATAAAGAATAAAAAGAAAACTAAAACCAATTACAGGCTATTTACTTATTTGAGAAAAAGATAATTGCAAGTTATTCGGTTTTTTTCACATGATTCAGAAATATTATTATTTTATATAAAGTGAGTAGTTATATTAGTGAAGAGTGGTGGGGAGTGATAGGTCATGTGTGGGGCCTTTTACTTAAAAGGGAAAATGAATATTTTAAGAGTGAACGATCCAAAATGGCAAAATGAATACGTCAGTAGTGGACGGAGGGAGTAGTATTTTTAATTTTAATCATTTTAGTTTCAATTTTGGTCCTGTAACTTTTAAAATTTCAATTTTAGTTCTATAAGTTTCAAATTTAATCATATATCTTTTTGAATTATCAAAATTAATAGGACTAAAATTGAAAGCTTAAAAGATACATGACCAAAATTGAAATTAAAAGAACAAAAATTTAAAATACTAAAAGTTATAGAACTAAAATTGAATTTGGTAAAAGATACAAGACCAAAATTGATATTTTCTCGTATTTTAGGTGGGTACAATATTTTAATAAAAGAGAAACCGCGGAGAGACACTAAAAATTTAAATATATGCGGGTGATGATATATAGTATTTTAGGTGGGTATAATATTTTAGTGTAGTATTAGTACTGTGTGCAGGTCTCAGAAACATGTACTCCTTCCGTCTCGATCATAGATCTCTCATTTGTTTTTTGCGCGTGAATTAAGGAGTATTATTATTTTATGTATAGTTGGTAGTTGTATTAGTAGTGAGTAATGGGGCATATGTGGGACCCTTTTACTAAAAAAGAAAAATTGAAACATTTGAATGAAATACCCAATATAATAATGAGGATATTTCGGTGGGACGGAGGGAGTATTAATTGTTTGTTCTTAATAGGACACATCTACCAAAAAATAAAATTTAATGAGTAGTAAATAATTGTGGGACACACTAATTAATAAAATGTACTCCCTCCATCCTGCCCAAAGGGTTGTTTTTGCTTTTTATTAAAGAATATTATTATTTAATGTATAGTGGGAAGTACCGTAGTTGTATTAGTGGGAGTGTGGACTCTATATTTTAATTATATTAATGAGTGTGTGGAGGTCTCATATATATAAAAATGGAAGGGTGACTCTTTGGATGAAACACCAAAAATATACACCTTTTGGTGGGACAAAGGGAGTAATAATATTTGTTTGTAGGATAAAGGGAATATTCTTTTTAAGACTTAGAAAAATGTCAGTTTTAATAATATTTTATTTATTTTGAAAAAAATAAAATTGATTATAATTTTTTCCAAAACTATTACTTTTTTTTTCCAACACTAATCAATTACGGGCCCACCGGAAACATTAATCAACCACCCACTATATATTATAATATTAATTTATATCGTTTAATCCATTACACATTTAAATAATACTATCATCCTAGATGATCTCATTTTTCTTTTTACACATATGGAATCCACACATCCACTAATATAATTAAAATATGGATCCTACAAGCCTATTAATATAACTATCCACTATACATTAAAATAATAGTACTTATAATTCCACATGAAAAAAAATTAATCCTTTTGGAGTTGACGAAAGTAGTAGTATTAATTTTATATCAAATGATATTTTAATAATGAGTCAATTAATCTTACAATTCGTAGTAATATAATTCTATGAGAGATTTTGTCTTAGGTTTTTTTTTTTTTAATCAGTAAAGGAATTTTAATAATAAAAGTGAAATCAGGCAAGAGAATTATTACCTTGACTTCACTTAATATACATGCAGATTTATATAGAGATTTACATAGATTAAGAAATTGTTTTATAAGAGATCCTAATCACCTGTTTAAATATATGAGCATCCAGGAGAGATTTTGTCTTAGTATAGAGTATACATGTATTAAACGTGATTTTTTAAAGTTGTATTTATATCCGTATTTCTAATTCGATCAAGTATAAAGCAAATTGTACCGAAGTATGGCAAAAGCTCCTGTGCGCCCGGGGACACGGAAAGATGCTCCGTGTCCCCATGTGAACACAACCCTCCCCTCCAATCCTATTTAAACCTATGTATTGCTAGGTATTAGAGTGTAACCTGATTAAGTATTAAACGGTTCAACTCTCTACTAGCTTAAGCTTTTAGATGAGGTGGTCGTTTAACATGGTATCAGAGCCCATGGTTAACAAAGGTCCAGGGTTCAAACCTCACCGTCACCCATTTATGAGAAAATTGCACATGCTAGGCTTGAGGCAAAATTTTCCCGCCTGCATGTGAGGGGGCGTATTAGAGTGTAACCTGATTAAGTATTAAACGGTTCAACTCTCTACTAGCTTAAGCTTTTAGATGAGGTGGTCGTTTAACACTAGGGGTTTAAATTGTAAAGGGGCATGAAAATTGTAAAGGCGCACGGAATGTGTTCCGTGCGCCCGGGTGCACAAGAGCCTCACTCCCGAAGTATTGTACTTTAATTTTGATACAATTGGGAGTAGACTATTCTTTTTAGAGAAAAAGTAAACGAGTCTCTTATTCCAACAAACCAAACTACTCTAGTATTAATTGTGGGATAGAAGTGCTCAATAAGTCATTTTAAAAAGTACTAAATAGAAGTTGTTGAAATTAATTTCTCCATACAACAGTTACTCCATAATAAGTCTAGATTCAAGTTTTAATAATAATGGAAAAATATAATATTCGTGTACTTAATATTTATTCTACATTAATTATTTTGCCCCCTAAAGTTATATTTTAAATATTCTACAATATGCATGCCCTTTCACAAAAAAAAAAAAAAAGGCTTGCCTGTAATATGTTTGAGCATGAACGTGGAATCAAATGAGCTATAGGTGACTATTTTGGAAAAACGTTGCTCGATCTAAAAATAACCAGTTTTTTTTTCTAAGTGTTGAATGCACCAAATAGGCAAATTTTTGTAGTGTATATAAATTTAAATTCTTGCTTCCACATTCAAATTCATACATTAATTATACATTTATTATCAAAATTTTATTGAATTTTCTGCTATTAATTTTTTAATATAAAATTAATACATTATTTATAGAACGTTTCGCCGTTGGATTATTACTTTTCTCTAAATCAGTTCGGTTGAATAATTACTGAGTCATAATTGCAACGCACACCGGTAATTAGTATGTTAGTATTTAATAATCCAGGGGAATCATTATAAGACTGCTGAGTGCTGCTGACTAAGAGTTCTACTAGAAATCTTGAATTTTTCTATAACAAAATAAAATTTGTAGTCAAAATAATGCTAATTAAATAATTTTCTCCCTAAATTCACCTCTTTTATAAGAACAGAGATTATTAGTTTCTGTACATGTTGATGTCAACAATATTACTAATACTATACACAAAATATATTGTATACTAGTTATACTAATTTAGTATAAATTGAAAATTCTAAATGAATGAAAACATGACTATTTAAAGTATTGTTTATTAAATTAAAGTGTGTTTATTATGATATATACGGCCAGATTGTGTGATTATTAAATTAATAGTGTTTATTCTCGAAAAGATAATGTATTAAATTAAAAATTTACTCTAAGGTGCGTTCTTAATTTCGTAAAACACACTTTAGACCTAAAATAGATCCTTCAATTTTATAATTAATCGCAAGTTGAACACAAGACCCTTAAGATCTTTTAGAGCATATATAATCAAAGTACTACTACAATTAAATGTATAAATAAAGTTACTATAGTGTGCAATTACTCATTTAACAAAATCCTAATATATTATTAAATATTATCACATAGCTCATTAATTTTAGTCAATAAATTATCACTATGCCTGAGACAAGGCATACAAATTCACAATGTACAATTATTTTGGCTATGGGTTTAGTTAGAAATCAAGATAAGTGATACTTTGAAGAAACATGTAAACCTTCAACCTTCTCCTTAAGTTTATATTTTCTTTTTTACAGTTTATTTGATAAGATATAGTATGAAATTAGGCAAGATGGATAAAAAAAAATGTCATATACAAGTTTGTACATCACTCCATATTTATTTTATAATTAGAAACTTAAAAAAAGAACGATTAAAGAGCAGTTTTATTTATTTTTCTTCCTTATTGAACACTAAAATATGCAAATAAAATGTAAATAAGTTACAATGAGATGCTTTAATTACAATTTTATCCCTGGAAAAGGTTAGCCACTTTATTTCGACACTTTATACGTACATTTTGCTAATTCATTCTATTCGGCCTCCAGTTATCTTCCTCACTCTTCTCCTGTTAATGGTAACTCTATGGGGGTGAAATTACGAATCTGGGTAACTATATGCTAATAAACCATTCCTGCGCGTATTGGTAATAAAAAAATTACTCCATCCGTCCCATTAAAGTTATTGCATTTTTTTGGCACTGAGATCAAGGAATATAATATTTTAATGGATAGTGGGTTGAGGATATAATATTTTTATGTATGATGAGTAGATGTATTAGTAGAGTGTGAGGGCCTCATGCGAATATATAGAGTAGTATTTTTGTGTGGGCTCCATATGCTTTAAAAGAAAATGTGACAATTTTTATGGGACAATTTTAAAAGGAAAATGTTAATAATTTTTGTGGGACGGAGGAAGTAGAAAAGTAGAGAAAAAACTAAATCTAAATTAAGTAAAAAATAGATTAAAAAATAAAGAAAGGATTAATAACAAAAGAATTGAGAATTGATTAGATAAACGATGATCTAAACAGCAACTTATTTAAGATTTTTTATTTAAATTTGAAATAAAGAACTAAGAAAAGTAAAGAAAAATTTAAGAAAGGAGTCTCGTTGAGTTTGAGTTTAATTAATAAGAAAGGATTAAACATTAAAAAAGATAAAGTGGGAGAGAATTAAGGAAAAATAAAAAATAAAAAAATTAAAATGATTTGAAGAATAAATTTGAAAAAGAATCTTTAAAAATAAATAAAGAAATAATTTAAAACTTTTTGCGCGAAAATTGTATGAGGTGAAAAATCAATTTCACTTTAGTATACATAACGGATACCTTATTTCACAGCTCGGATTCTCGGTGCCATTTAGTACACTATCTCCTGTGTCACACCGTTAGATTGACGACACGTATGAGAGAGAAACTATACCCTAATTCTTAAACACTAGGGGTAATGGTTGGATTTGTTTCCTCATCTTACGTGTCAATCACATAACATGTTGCACAGAAGATGCGGTTCGGATCTCCTGTTATATTTGGTGTTACACTGTTACAAACCGTTGGATGATTGACACATAGGATAGACTAATCTATACCCTAACAATCAACACTAAGAGGAAAGGTTGAGATTTTCCTCCCTGCATACGTGTTACTCATCTAACACATGTAACCGGAGATGTAACACCAAAATGTAACAGGACATCCAACGCCCAGAAAATGATGTTCTAAAATGGCGCAGAAAATCCGTATGCTTATTTCACGTCTTTCGTGGGATGTCTACGCATTGGACCATCACTTTTTAACATTATCATAATTTTTTACTTTTTTATTTTTTATGAAGCGAATTTATTAAATTAAGAAATGAGTTACAGTTCTTCAACTCTTACAACTCAACGTACACCACAACACTACTATTACAATCTTTCTCCGCTGTTTTGAAAATTAAAAAACTAACAATAGTTATTAATTGACAACACTTCCATGAACAGTTATACCACTCTAAAACATTAATGTTACAAAACTCCATAGCATTATCGTTGCGAAACATTATCATAAATTTACAAATTTTTATGAGGAAAAAAAAGCAATATTTTTCACAAATATTTTTTTATAATCTTGTAAAAGCATCATTCAATCTCATAGTTCAATCCTATAAAATTAGAATTTTTTGACATTTTTAAGTAAATATTACTCCTTCTGACCACCTCAAAGGTTCCCATTTTATCAATTTGTATTTTCACTCTAAAAATACTCATTTCTCTTTTTAATAAAAGAGTTTCATATATGTCCATCACTCACTACTAATATATTTATATAGTAATACTTATTAATCTATGTGATAAAAATAAATGACCACTTTTGGAGTGGACAAGTGGACTATGGAGTTATTTTTGTAAGAATTTAAAATCTATGGGACCATTTTGATTTTTGTTAAAAAATTATTTTGAATAAAGTAAATTTGTATGGTATGATTTTGCGTATACGTTATGTTATAATTTAGAATTTGCATATGTAAATTAACGTGGATCATACACCTAATAATAAGTGAAGAACTCGTAAATAAAAAATCGATGCCTGCAGCAATATTAATTAATGTGAATATATATAATTAGGTCTTGGATGGAGTAGTAATATTGTAAATATACGGTCCATCTCCCTCTCCGTGGCGTTACCGCCGTATCTGGAAGCAGGCGCCGCCGGGATCAGCGGCTGTCGGCGATTGCATGTGATCCATTTTACTTTTATAAATACACCCAGTCCCCTATGACAATTGCACTAATATTATAAATTTAATTATTATAGAACCATTAGGAAGTCAAAAAGATACCCCAATTAATAATTAAGGGTTGCATAAAACAACACCGACGTAGCGTTCATGCATTTAAAGCTATAGCCCTCCATCTATTAAAGACAAAGAAAAGGTCTCGTTGAGTTTTGAGTTGTTCCGAAGTCTTGGAAAAAGTCCATTATGATCACATTTGAATTTCAATAGTTTGACTTCATCAGCTTAGTTTGGTCTGCATTTCCTAAATATATATAAAAACCTTATCTTGCTGTCCTGTCCCCATAACGTTCATTAAAACCATTACCAAATCTCCATATACACTAACTACACACCTCACACTTTCAATCCCATCCCACAATTTGTGATTAATCCAATCCTCCAATGGAGGAAGCAACGACGTCGTACGAGATCGAAGTCCCGAGTTACTTCGTGTGCCCTATATCCATGCAGATTATGAAAGATCCCGTGACGGTCTCCTCCGGTATAACCTACGACCGTGACAGCATTGAGAAGTGGCTCTTCTCTTGCAAGAACACCACCTGTCCCGTCACCAAACAACCTATCTCAGCCGCCGATCTCACCCCCAACCGCACCCTCCGCCGTCTGGTTCAAGCCTGGTGCACACTCAACGCCCACGACCGGATTCCGACACCCAAGCCCCCTGTAGATAGATTCCACATCATCAATCTCATCAATGGCGCCAACAATTCGCCTAAATCTCAGACCAATTGTCTCCACAGACTCCGATCCATTGCTCACAGAGACCAAAGCAGCAGAAACCAGCTGCAGATCTATGAAGCAGTAGACTTCCTCTCCACCATTGTCCGAAAATCAAACGACGCCGTTGCAGTAGACGAAGCGCTGGACATCTTGCAGAAGATCGAGTTATCAGATTCGGAGCTCAAAAAATTCTCTGTAGACAATAATGGCGAATTCTTGGATTCGTTAATCCGGATTCTGGAATCCGGGAGCTACAGATCTCGATCCAACGCCATAACACTACTAAAATCCGCATTCAACGTGGCCGACCCGGATAATCTGATCGGATCCAAGCCCGTATTATTCAAACACGTGACCCGGATCATAGCCGACAAGATCTCGCCTCAAGCAACGAAGTCAGCATTGAAGATGCTGGTGGAGCTCTGCCCGTGGGGGAGGAATCGGATCAAGGCGGTGGAAGGCGGAGCCGTCGCCGTCTTGATTGAGCTCCTCATCGACTCGGCCGATCGGCGGACCTGTGAGCTGGTCCTGACGATTCTGGACCAGCTCTGCGGGTGCGCCGAGGGCCGAGCCGAGCTGCTGCTGCACGGCGCGGGATTAGCCATAGTTTCGAAGAAAATCCATAGAGTGTCAATGGTGGGAAGTGAGAGAGCAGTGAGGATTCTTTCGTCGATTTCGAAGCATTCGGCGAATTCTAGGGTTGTTCAGGAGATGCTGCAGGTTGGTGTCGTGACGAAGCTGTGTCTGGTGTTGCAGATCGGAGGTAGTCAGAAGATGAAGGAGAGAGCAAAAGAGATACTGAAATTGCATGCTAAGGTTTGGAAGGATTCTTCGTGTATACCACCTCACTTGAACTATTCATATCCATCTTCTTGATTTATTAATTTCTTGTCTTGTGCTTTGAAGT
Organism: Pogostemon cablin; assembly: GCA_023678885.1. Taxonomy (NCBI): domain Eukaryota; kingdom Viridiplantae; phylum Streptophyta; class Magnoliopsida; order Lamiales; family Lamiaceae; genus Pogostemon; species Pogostemon cablin. Next base: position 6,310,568 of record CM042965.1, read on the forward strand.
AGTTTTGAATGGGTTTGTGAAAAATCATCGAAATTGTAATTAAATACATTTTTTTAATTCGGATGATGAAATCCAACTTAATTTTGTGTATATGAGTGTAGTTTGCATGCATTTATTTTTTCATGAAGAATTATTTTGTGCTTGTAAGCAATTAAAATTTACGGTCCAATTAAATGGCGACACGTGGATTTTACTGATTACATATTAATTTATTCTGGAATTTAAATAAATTAATTCCTAAAGTAAATTAATCAATAATTTGAGCCTAATAAATTAAATGAGCTTAAATGAGGCCTGACCCAAGTCAATCAAGCCCAAGTCAAATGAGGCCTAACCCAAGTCAATCAAGCCCAAGTCAAATGGGGTCTGACCCAAGTCAATCAAGCCCAAGTCAAATAAAGTCTGACCCAAGTCAAACAAGCCCAGACAAATTAAATCAGGCCCAAATCAGATAGGCCCAATTATGGTTCAGTCAGGCTGAAGCCCAAGCCCGCTAAGTGAGGCCCAAAGGTGGCCTGGACCTCCTTTTTCACCTATAAAAAGGGCTCTCCACCATTCATTTGGACACACAGAGACACACAGAGACACACAGAGACAGACAGAGACACACAGAGACAGACGGAGATTCAAGCCTTCAAGTGATCTTCAAAGCGTCTTCAAATCTTCAAAGCTTCAAGCGAAGAACGTTCGAGGATCTTCAAGCCTTCAAGCGATCTTCAAAGCGTCTTCAAATCTTCAAAGCTTCAAGCGAAGAACGTTCGAGGATCTTCAAGCCTTCAAGCGATCTTCAAAGCGTCTTCAAACCTTCAAAGCTTCAAGCGAAGAACGTTCGAGGATCTTCAAGTCTTCAAGCGATCTTCAAAATGTCTTCAAGCCTCTAAAGCTTCAAGCCCAAGATCTTCAAGTCTTCAAGCCTCGAAAGCTTCAAGCTCAAGATCTCCAACAAGTTTTTAAAGCTTCAAGCCTCTAAAGTTTCAAAGCTCAAGATCTTCAACAAAGCTTCAAGTCTTCAAGCCTCTAAAGCTTCAAGCTCAAGATCTTCAAGTCTTCAAGCCTCTAAACCTTCAAGTTCAAGATCTTCAACAAAGCTTCAAGCCTTCAAGCCTCTAAAGCTTCAAGTCTCAAAGCATCTTCAAGCTTCAAATCAAGAACAGCTACTAATCCGGGATCAAGGCACCAAGTCCCCCAGATCAAGTGTTCTTCGTGGAAAGCTCTCAGTCAACGTTTAATCCGAACAAAGGTTCAACGCCTCCGGGTCAACGTTCAAGACTACACACTCGAGCTCGGACAAGCTTCGTTTGAAGATCCGACTCAACACACAAGTCAAGTCAACACAAGCTGTCAACACAGTCAGCATACACTTCGTCAAAGAAGTCAAAGTCAAGAATCACAAGTTAAGTCAAAGTCAAGTCAAAGTCAAATTGGTTCGAGAGAAGAATCAGAGGATTGATTGAGATTATAACCCGCTTACATCTTCTTTAAATTACATCCATCAAGAAATTATCTTTGTACTCAATATTGTATTTATTTTATTATAAATACAAAATTTATTGTTACAGTGCTAAATTGTTTCTTCAAGATTTCCACGTAGGACTACACTTAATAAATTACTATTATACTCCATAGATTCAATACTATAAGAAATAGATAATCGTTGTGCCACTAAAATTTTCTTTTCACATCAAATAGAATTTAATGGTCCAACATATAAAACCAATTTCATATAGAATTTGATTTTAAAAAATTATCCTTATGCATCATAAGTGTTACTCTTATATAGAAGAACTTAATAATATTACATTTTATCTATACTATACAAATTATTCATAAAATAATTTACCGTATGTAAGCAATTAAAATTCACGGTCCAATCAAATGGCGACACGTGGATTTTATTGATTAAATATCAATTTTAATTTATTATATTTTATTTTGGGGATTTAATAAATTAATTCCTAAAATAGATTAATAAATAATTGATAATTAATTTAATACCCAACAAATTAAGTAGGGTTTAAATTAAGTAAAGCTTGATCCCTAAGTTAAGTAAAGCATGGAAGGTTCCAGAATTAGGTCAAATTAAGCAATGACCAATCAAGCTGTGATATATTTGGAACGACCCAAGCCCGCAGAACCAGGCCAAATCTGTCATGGACCAATCAGATTGCAAGTTATTTATGGGGCATGCTCATTCCTTCACCTATATAAGGAGTCCTCCTTCATTCACTACAGACACACTCAAATACTTGAAGACATAAACGCTCTGAAGAGATCAAGAACACGAGCAGCGCTCCCTTGAGATCTTCAAGCATCTTCAAGTCAAGAACGGCAAACGATTCGGGATTAAGGTGCGGAGCCCCCCAAATCAAGCGTTCTTCATATACTGAGTTCTTCGGTGTTCTTCGCGCCAAGAACAACATACGACCCGGGATTAAGGTGCTAAGCCCCCCAGATCGAGTGTTCTTCGGATCAAGAACGTTTAATCCAAATAAAGGCTCGACGCCTCTGGATTAACGTTATAAGATCCAAATCCGAGTTCGGACAAGCTTCAACTGAAGATCCGACTCAAAACACACAGTCAACGCAGTCAAAGTCAAAGTCAAAGTCAAAGTCAAAGTCCAAATTGGTTCGAGAGAAGAATCAGAGGATAGATAGAGATTGTTTCCTTAATTTTCAAGTTCAATCCGTCTGGATTATCATTGTAATTCTTTTGTGTTTATTTTATTATAAATACAAAATTTGTTATTACAAATTTTGGCACGCCCGGTGGGACCGTCTCTACCTCTCATCTCTTCTCTCTACAAGCTCGAAGTACGATATGACTCCTGTCAGGATTACTGCAGGTAGGACTGCTGCTTCTAAGCTCTCAGAGGCATTAACTGAATATGTTGCTGTTGTTACAAGGAGCATGTCAGAAAAAGCTCGTTCGGAAGCCTCATCTGGATCCAACCCTTCGGTTGAGGAGGCTTCGAGAAAACAACTACTTATGAAAGATGATAGTGATGAAGATTCTGCATCTTCAAACTCTTCATCTGACTCCGTTGCAGCTCCAGTAATGATGGCAGGCGCCACGACTGTTGAGGAACAATTAGCGAACATGATGAAAGCTATCGAGGGGCTCACGAAACACATAGAGGCTCAAGACACAAAGATCTCCCAATTGATGAAAAGAGACATCGCGGAGACTAGCCGTGCAAACGGAAAAGGAGTCATGGACGATAGTGAAGTGGAAGAGGTCACAAGGCGCCAGGCTATTGAAAAGGAGCAAACTCAAGGAACGTTGCCACTTTCAGCTGATGGAATGCTCCAAGTAGATCAACTCAAGGATATTATACTTGGAACAATAAAAGAAAGGTTTGAGGAGAATTCCAAGCCTACTGTTACTTATGTCAAGCCATACACGAAAAGAGTGGATAACTTGAAGTTGCCAGCTGGCTACCAGCCTCCCAAGTTCCAACAGTTTGATGGCAAGGGAAACCCGAGGCAGCATATAGCACACTTTATTGAGACTTGCCATGACGCTGGTACTTATGGAGACCATATGATAAGGCAGTTCGTTCGCTCTCTCAAAGGAAATGCATTTGATTGGTATATCGACTTGCAAGCTGAATCCATTGATAGTTGGGCACAAATGGAACATGAGTTCCTTAATCGTTTCTACAGCACGAGGAGAACTGTTAGCATGACTGAGTTAACTAATACTCGTCAGTTGAAGGAAGAACCTGTGATTGATTATATCAATCGATGGAGAAATTTGAGCTTAAATTGCAAGGACCGATTATCCGGAGAGTCTGCTATTGAGATGTGTATCCAAGGGATGGAATGGAATCTCCTTTATATACTCAAAGGAATTCAACCTAAGACTTTCGAAGAGTTGGCTACCAGGGCCCATGACATGGAGTTAAGTATGGCTGCTAGTGGAATCAAACATTCACCGATGTCGGACTCCTACAAGTCTAAAGATAAACAAGATTTCAAAAAGGGGGGCAAGTCCTATGTTAAAAATTCCAACAAAGAGTCAATGGCCACAAATATTATGACGGTCAAGGTTCGAAAGAATGAAAATGACAAGAAAGATAAAGGAAAACAAGTTACCCAAGAGTGGGGGCAAAGAAGGTTAACTCTGAAAGAGATGCAAGAAAAAGAGTATCCATTTCTGAACTCAGACCTTTCTGGCATATTCGATGATCTAATGAAGAACAAACTCCTTGATCTTCCTGATATGAAACGTCCAGAAGAAGCCGGCCGAACTAATGACCCAAAATACTGCAAGTATCATAGGTTGGTGAGTCATCCAATTCATGATTGTTTCGTTCTTAAGGAAAAGATCATGCAATTGGTTAAGGAAGGAAAAATCGTGTTAGAAGATGAGGCGGGCACAAACTTCACTTCTGTAGAAGAAAGTCATAATGGAGGCTCATGTCATGTCGTGAATGAGGACAATGAAAGCGAACAACTTGAAACTAAGGGTGAAGCTTACTCCATGAAGGTGACCTTCACGGATGAAGATATGTTGTTGGGTATGCAATCTCATAATCGACCTCTATTTGTGACTGGTTATACTAAAGGGATGCGAGTGAATCGCATACTTATTGATGGAGGTTCGGCAGTGAACATTTTATCCTTGAGAATGTTGAAGAAGATAGAAATACCACTGGATGAACTCAACCATAGCCGATTGATGATCCAAGGGTTCAACCATGAGGGGCAAAGGACTCTCGGCACAATAGTTCTTGATTTGCTAATTGATGAGATGAAATCCACAGTCCTTTTCCATGTTATTGATGCAAAAACTTCCTACAACATGCTTTTGGGGCGCCCATGGCTACATGAGAATGGCGTGATTCCTTCTACATTACACCAGTGCTTCAAATATAGTGAAGGTGACAACGTGAAAAGAGTATTCGGTGACGACAAGCCATTTACTGAAGCTGAAGCTTACTTTGCCGATGCTAAATATTTCTTCAAGAGTACAATGGAAGTAAAGCGTGAAGAAGCCTCAGTACAAGATAATGGGGGCAGTAAACAAATAAAGAATGAGGAAGGTAGTACATCATCTGCCACTCTCAAGGAGAACAAAGGCAAAGGGCTTGAGACCTCGGAAGAGTTAACGTTGCCTTTAACAAAAATTGATGCTAGTAAACTTTCTTCTCCACCACTCAAAGGATTCACACGTCCTATTGAAGGACCAAAGACCGAACATGGTGAAGTGTTTGAAGCCGAAATAACCAAGTCGTATAGTCCACAAGCTTATAAACTCCTTATGAAGGCTGGTTATGAACCAAGGGAAAAAGCGATGGCGAGCAAGGTGTGTCAAGAAACTATCAACCTACCAGGACATGGGCTCAATGTTACTCAGAAGATGTTGAAAAATGATGGTCATACTATTAAGAAGGCTAAGCCAGGTTTGGGATATGTCCCTCAAAAGCCAGTCCGCATTGCAATTAGAAGAGCAAGTACAAATTATATCACCGAGAAAGAAGCTTTATCCACGAAGGATATGTTTGACGCAAGTAGTAGGAAAGACAAGAGAATATCTGTTTTTGAAAGGCTTGGGAGTGTTTTCGAAAGGCTTGGACCCTGTAAAGGAAAGTGTAGGAGGCAAAATCATGTCAAGTCCCTTAACCTCCGAAAACTCCGGGGTCAAAATCCTTCTCGCATCAAGCGACGAAATATCAAAGGGAACTCAAGTGGAAGAGTGTTGAAGGATAAGCTGCAAAGAATCATCTTTACTAAAGATGATAGTGATGATAAAGAAAGTGTAGCTTCTACCAATCATATTACTGCTGTGGAAGATTCTCAAATGGAGGAAGTAGACGCTGAAGATGCCCCTTCACAATTTGAAGAAGGAGTAAAGGCCACTATTGATGAGTTGAAAGAAATTAACTTAGGTGATGAAAATGACCCACGTCCTACCTACATAAGTGCTCTGCTAGATGTTGAGGAAGAAACAAAGTATGTCAGCCTTTTGCGAGAATTCAGAGATGTCTTTGCATGGTCACATAAGGAAATGCCAGGCTTAGATCCGAAAATCGCAGTGCACCACTTGTCCATTAAAAAGGGAACTCGACCGGTTAAACAAATGCAGCGTCGATTTCGACCAGAGTTGATTCCTTTGATTGAGGACGAGATTAATAAGCTTCTTGAAACTGGCAAGATCCGAGAAGTCAAATATCCTACTTGGATTTCCAATATCGTGCCGGTAAGAAAGAAAAATGGGCAACTCAGAGTATGTGTTGATTTCCGAGATTTGAATATGGCATGTCCGAAAGATGACTTTCCATTACCAATTACTGAGCTCATGATTGATGCAACAACGGGGCATGAGGTCCTTTCATTTATGGATGGATCATCTGGCTACAATCAAATTGGTTTGGCTCCTGAGGATCAAGAGAAGACAGCCTTTCGTACTCCGAAAGGAATATATTGCTATAATGTTATGCCATTTGGCTTAAAGAATGCTGGTGCCACTTATCAGCGAGCCATGCAAAAGATATTTGATGACATGCTTCATAAGATTGTCGAATGCTATGTTGATGATATTGTGGTGAAATCAAAGGAAAAGAAAAATCATTTTCATAATCTAAGGCGAGTGTTTGAACGATTAAGAGAGCATCAACTCAAGATGAATCCGCTCAAGTGTGCATTTGGAGTTTCATCTGGGAAATTTCTTGGGTTTATTGTTCGCCGTCGAGGGATTGAAATTGAGAAAGCAAAGATTGACGCAATCATGAAAATGCATGTGCCTCGGAACATACATGAACTCAAAAGTCTACAAGGAAAGTTGGCATACTTAAGGAGATTCATATCAAACTTAGCTGGCCGATGCCAACCATTTAGTCATCTCATGAAGAAAGACAGCATATTCGAATGGGATGAAGCTTGCAATAATGCTTTCAATAGCATTAAGGAATACTTGATGAAGGCACCAGTATTGAGTGCTCCAATACCGGGACATCCATTAGTCCTTTATCTAGCTGCTCAAGAGCGTTCTGTGGGAGCTTTACTTGCACAAGAAAATGATGATGGTAAAGAAAGAGCTCTATACTATCTAAGTAGAACCATGACTCCAAACGAGTTGAAGTATTCACCCATCGAGAAGATCTGCTTATCCCTTATCTTCGTAATTCAGAAGTTGAAACATTATTTTCAAGCTCACACAGTTCGGCTAGTTTCGAAAGCCAACCCATTAAAATTTGTCATGTCAAAACCAGTACTCTCTGATCGGCTTGCAAGATGGTATCTCCAACTTCAACAGTTTGAGATCGTGTACGTCCCTCAAAAGGCCGTAAAAGGACAAGTGTTGGCAGATTTTCTAGCTGATCATCCAATGCCTGCTGAATGGGAACTATCTGATGAACTCCCCGATGAAGATGCTTTCACTGTGGACATAGTTTCTCCTTGGAAGATGTATTTCGATGGAGCATCTCATAGAGAGGGAGCTGGTGCGGGAGTCGTGTTTGTAACACCCAGTGGTGAAGTTCTGCCTTTCTCATTTTCCTTAACAGAAAATTGCTCTAACAATGTGGCTGAGTATCAAGCACTCATACTTGGTTTAGAGATGGCCGTCGATATAAAGCAGCTACACCTTAGAGTGTATGGTGATTCGCTATTGGTAGTAAATCAACTCCTTGGAGTGTATGAAGTGAAGAAGCCTGAGTTGTTCCCCTATTACAAGTATGCTCAAAAGCTTATGGGTTATCTCGGTGATGTTGATATTAGGCATCTATCTAGAAGAGAGAATAAGCAAGCTGACGCCCTCGCTAAGTTAGCATCAATTATAGCTATGCCAGAAATGCAGATTCAAATACCGGTGTGTAGAAGTTGGGTTGTACCACCAATCTTTGAAGATGATGATTATGAAGAAGTTGAAAATCATGTGGTGGAGGTTTTCGAAATTGAAGAAGAAGATTGGCGCCAACCGCTTGTGGATTATTTGAAATATGATAAGTTGCCTAACGATCCACGACAAAGGGTTGATATTCGGCGTCGGGCACCTCGGTTCATCTACTTCAAGGGTATACTTTATAGAAGATCATTCGATGGAATTTTCTTGAGATGCTTGGGTAAGGAAGAAACTATTCAAGCAATGGAGGAGGCTCACTCTGGAATTTGCGGTGCTCATCAGTCCGGACCGAAGCTACATTTCAGAATTAAAAGGATGGGCTACTATTGGCCAACCATGGTGAAGGATTGCATGGATTACGCACAAAGATGTCAAGCCTGTCAGTTCCATGGAAATTTGATTCATCAACCTCCGGAGCCTTTACATCCGACAGTCGCTTCATGGCCTTTTGATGCTTGGGGTTTAGATGTGGTGGGGCCGCTTACAAAGTCATCTGGTGGTCATCTCTACATTCTTGCGGCAACCGATTACTTTTCAAAGTGGGCCGAAGCTGTGCCTCTAAGGGAAGTGAAGAAAGAAAATGTTGCTGACTTCATTCGGATCAATATCATTTATAGATATGGTGTCCCGCGCTACATTATCACTGATAATGGAAAGCAGTTCAGCAACAGTTGGATTGATAAGCTATGTGAGAAGTTTGATTTCAAACAAAAGAAATCTTCAATGTATAACGCAGCTGCTAATGGTCTTGCCGAAGCTTTCAATAAAACTTTATGCAGTTTATTGAAGAAAGTGGTCTCCAAGTCAAAAAGAGATTGGCATGAAAGGATCAATGAAGCTTTATGGGCGTACCGTACCACCTATAGAACGCCTACGCAAGCCACTCCATATTCCTTGGTGTATGGTGTTGAGGCTGTTGTGCCTCTTGAAAAGCAAATTCCTTCTTTGAGGATAGCCATACAAGAAGGCCTCACCGAGGAAGAAAATGCAAAGTTACGTCTTCAAGAGTTAGAAGCGTTAGATGAAAAGAGATTGGAAGCACAACAAAGACTTGAGTGTTACCAATCTCGCCTTTCTAGAACATACAACAAGAAGGTGAGGGTACGTTCTTTTCAAGTTGGTGATTTGGTGCTTGCTGTGAGAAGACCTATAGTAGTCACCCATCGCGTTGGAAATAAGTTTCTACCCAAGTGGGATGGCCCTCATGTTGTGAAGGAAGCCTATACAAATGGCGCATACAAGTTGATCTCAGAGGATGGCGTGAACATTGGCCCTATAAATGGGAAGTTCTTGAAACGCTACTACGCGTAAAACAAATACATGTACAACGCTCCATGACGCACGAGCCTAAACTGCATGTTACTCCTGGTCCGCATGAGTGTAAACTGTGTACGACGAACTCCTGGTCCGCATGAGTATAAACTGTGCATGACACCCACCAAAGGTAATTATATGTGGTTAAACTATTAATTCACCCCACTCAGATATTTTAAGTGGTTAAAGCATTAAATATCCTACTTTGTCTAAAGTGGTTAAAGAATAGTCACTCCTGGCCCGCATGAGTTTAAACTGTGTACGGCACCCCCCCCATTCAAAACCAAATCGTGTCCCTTTGAACTACGTTATGACTTGATTCTCTTCAAAGAGGTACGTAGGCAGCTTAGCATTTTGTTAAGTTCAGTCATGTTTCGGTTTGTTCACATCAAGTTTGTGAAGCAAAGCAATAAGTTGAAGTATGTAAAATAGTGAGTAAGTATCAGACATAGTGATGCAAATAAGGAGTTAATGATGGATAACAAGAAGAAGAATAAGAGATAAGGGATAAAAAGCACTTTATTGATAATATCATTAAGTGATCAAAACAAAATGGAGGTATTAAGGTGAGTTGGTTTCAAAAGAAATTAATGAAAAATATCCATAGTGGATAGCTCCTCTCGAGCGTCTGTCAAAGCTTGCGTAACGCTCTTCAATTCGTCAGCGATGGAATCTTCTAAGATCGGTGTTTTCTTCAGTACACTAATATTCCTTGCAGCAGTTTGAGCTCCAAGCTTTGCGCTTTGAATAGATTGGCGGAGACGTTCAGCTGTTTGTGACATGGTTTCCTTCTCCTTCAGCAGAGTCTCGATCTTCGTTTCAATCTGCTTCAATTTAGTTTCAGATTCTTGCAGTTGCTTGGTCTCTGTAGCCTCTTGGTCTTTGTATTCATGGGCGCGCTTCTTTGCATCAATTAGACGCTTTTCAATGTCTTTCTTGGTTATTCCATCAGCAAGTTTTATCTTCATGGTGTCATACGCATCGGCTTTAGAGAGTAGGAAATTGAATGATTGTTCTAGAGCGGATCCGTCAATTCCTTGAGCGCTTTTGAAGGTGTCCACCATCTTAAGCCCTTCATTCCTCACAGAAGATAATGCGTTGACAGGGGTTCTTCTTAGTTTTTCTTGAAAGCGTTTCCACACTGCCAAGTTAACTAGTTTCCTAGCGTCCATAATCTCTTTATCAAAGACAAATTCTGTAATGTCTGGAGCTTGGGCCACAGAAATTAATGGGGGAGATTCATTCATGATAGGAGAAATGTGATCCGAAAGGTCATCATCAATTAAGATTTCGGGGGCTGCAACAGAGGTTGATCCTTCTTCGTTCGAGTCATCATAATCAGAACCAAATACATCATGCATGTACTACAAAAAAAAAAAGGAGTAAAAGAGATGAAAAGAAAATATGTGCAAGAATGGATGTATATGAATTATGATTAGAAGGGATTAAAACCTTAGCCTTAGTTGTCGGGGTAAGCATCGGAGATTTGGTTTTTTTGATCCGCTTCGGGTTGTGGTCGGTTGTGCTCTCATTTGAATGTGAGAGACCGTTCTTTCTCTTTTCGGCTCCATTAGACCTCCCTACAATCACCTTTCGAAGGGGCGGAGCCTCTAGTGATACAGCTTCCTCATCAGCTTTGGCATTATCTGAATTATTAACGATGTCAACTTCTTCTTCCACATCCTGGTTTGGGATAGCCTCAGCTAGGTTCAACACGTTGTCTAAGAAGTAAGTGCCATGAATCTGAGATAACCACTGTTTGTATTCTGATGAGCAGGAATTTTTAAATTCTGAAGATGCACATGGAAAAGTTGCTGTAGATTGAGAGTTACGTAAGGTGCATTGCCTCCAATACTGAAGCCCTCGCTCCAAGGTGGTTTCTCGAATGTCTGTTTTCATTCTCCCCGGAGTATCTTGATAAAAGCCGAATTGGCGGCTAAATCGATGTGGGCTGTAGGGTTCAATAAGAAAGCCTCCATTCTGTCGCAAGGTAAGATAATTAGTGCGAATAGCAATGAAGTAGGCCCAATCACGCCAAGGTGCCTTGTCATGGTCAATATACCACATGGGGTCTGTTTTCGGGAGAACATTACAAGACAAGGAAGCTTTGTTTCCATTTTGAATTTGTTTGCAAGCACCAATTGAACTAAAGAATTTTGCTCCATTTTCGCCTGAGTAGGTCACCATTGAAGGTGCTTTCAAATCATGAGGGTTTGGGTAATGAGTTTGAAAATAATGAGCCAACCAAGTGTAAACGAAGTGCACGGGAAATGTTGACTTCATTTCAGAGGGTCTAAGTTCATTAGAGATTCCATTCAAACCTCGGTATATGCTTGTCAGAACAGGAACAGCAAGGCAAACTGATTTTCCCGCAGCTATCAAACTTGCTACCTTGAAGGTACCAGGACGTATCATATCTACTTCATCGTTAGGAAGTACGAAAGAGCAAAGCCAACAAGCTAAATGGGCAGCTAGATACGTTTCCTCTTGTTCTTTGGCATCAACATGAAGCATTTTAAAAGGGGCCATCTCTATGGAAGTCCATTTCTTGCAGTCGTCGATAATACCCTTGGGGTTATGCGTACTCTTGAGGCGTGCTTTTCTCTTACTTTCTGCACGTGGAGGGGGCTGTTTATGCTTCGTAGTTCTACGAGACCAAAAGCTCACCCATCGAGAAAGTGAAACAAAGTCGGTACCATCACGGCTACGGATTCTATGATAAGCATGAAGTAAGTGCTGACAACTGGGTGGGATACGTAAGCCAGTGGCGTCACGCTCATTCAAAAGTTCTGGCTTGTCAGGCACAACTTCTTCATATAGGTGACCAGCTAGCGGCAATCCTACCCAGTTATACAAATCCCATAGAGAAATCGACATTTCTCCAAAGGAAGTAAGTAGGGTGTTAGTGGTAGGGCACCACGCCTCGCAAAAAGCTTTGATGATCTCTCGATTACAGTCATATGTAAATAGAGATGCGAAAATAGGTTCATAAAGCATTGTTTTCTCAAGAATAGAGCGATATCTACTTAAGACAGCCTCGGTCCATTCCCAATACCCTTGGATGTAATGAAATTCCCCGAGAAAATTCATTGGGTCGCCCCATGCCGCATTACCTCTGATTATTTGGTGTCCTAGTGTTGGTAAAGGGCCAGTTTGTAGCTTCTCCTTGGTATGATTAGCCGATCTCAAAGTTACGACTCCTATTTCGTCCAGCTCCATGTTTCTGGTCCAAGTCGTTAAATTGAAGACATTATCTTCTTGAGCTAATTTCTCTATAGGTTGGCCCATGAGAGGTCTTTCGATGGGAAGACGGGTTACTATGTCTGATAGTGGACGCTGGGTATCAAGGATTAGCAATTGACGTTCCTTGGAATCTGTTGTATGACTCTTAAATTTAACCATTCTGAAGTTGAGATTGGCTGCGAAAAAAAAAAAGCAAAAGTAATGTTAGAGAACAGGAGTATGGCTTGAAAATAATAGTTTAAGAATTTTGATAATTAAAAGAATTTGAAATAAATTCATGGGATCAATTAATTGTTGAATTCAAAGTTGTAAGTTAAATCCATGATGAAGAGAAATTTAAAATATCAAAGTGACCAACTAAATTAATTCATGTTTAAAGTATGAATTGAAGTTAGTTGGAAATTGAAAGCCCAATATCATGATTATTGAATTTAATGTGGGCCCAATTTATATAGAAGCCCAAATCAAGAAATAGTTTCTCATGGGCTCATGTTATTAGTAGTCAAAAGTTGTGTTCATGTGGGAAGGGCCCAAATTCACAAAGGAAGGTCAAAATTAATGTTGAAAGTCAAAATTGGGTGTTAGCATTCCAGGCGTGAATCTGTCAAAGAAGGCTTCTCCTTTCTCTACCGATCGGGACTCTCGGTGACGCCTGCAGCAACCGGTGACTGCCGAAACCCGCCGTCGTGTGCTCGTCGCTGTCGCCGTAAGCGAGCAGCAGCGCCGGCTGTTGCTGCCGTATCAGCCACGACGCGCTGCCGCACAAGCACGCGTTGCCAAATAGCAGCCGCCGTCCGTGCGCGTCGCTGCCGCCGAAAGGAAAGACGACAGATGCTCGCCCAGCACGCACTGCCACAACCCGTCGCCGAGCAACAGCTCGCGCGTTCCACCACACCAGATCCGCTGCTCACCAGTCGAAGCCGAGAACTACCGCGCGCCGCTCGTCCACACCACCAGCACGCACTGCCACAACCCGTCGCCGAGCAACAGCTCGCGCGTTCCGCCGCACCAGATCCGCTGCTCACCAGTCGAAGCCGAGAACTACCGCGCGCCGCTCGTCCACACCACCAGCAGACGCCGCCGCCCCACGCCAACGTGCACGAACCACGCAAGGTTGCCGCCCCATGCCAACTTCGCGACGAACCACGCAAGGACGCCGCCGCCGGTCCCCCGTGTCACCGCGTCATCGCATGCAGCCGTCGCCCGTCGTGACTGATCGTCGACGCAGTGTCGGCCTCTTCAAAAACGCAGCAGCCGCGTGCTGCCCAGCCATAATCATGCGAAGCCACCACCGTCTCATCTCACGGTACCGAGGCACGCGAACCGGCTGTCATCGCCAAGCAGCCATCACTGTTGTTCCGAGGTTCTTACCCAGATCGGGCGTACATCCTCAACCGCGCTAAGTACCCACGGATCGACCCTATCGTGCCGCTTCCCGGTCGAATTGTCAACACCGATGGCCGAGCATCACTCACCGCCCCTCTCGTAAGCATAAGCACCAACAACAAGCGACCTCGAACCCTTTCGAAACCACGAGCTCACAGTTCAATCACCATGTCGGGACAATCGTATCGGGAGGCAACCGAGGAGCAGTTCTTAATTCCATAAGGAACAACCGAGGGGCGAGGACAAGGCTCACCGTCGATTTCTCAGAAGAGAAAGAGGGGCGAGGACAAGGCTCACCGTCGATTTCTCAGAAGAGAAAGAGGGGCGAGGACAAGGCTCACCGTCGATTTCTCAGAAGAGAAAGAGGGGCGAGGACAAGGCTCACCGTCGATTTCTCGGAAGAGAAAGAGGGGCGAGGACAAGCATGTTATTAAGTTCTTGGTCGAAGACAGGAACAACAAGCAAACAAGACGAATAAACAGTTCAAAAAAAAAAAAGCAAATTAAGGAATTGAAAGCTTACACTTGTAAATTGAATTCCTTGGATGATGTGTTTTGATTGAGTATTTTGTCTTGACAGCCTCTTGGATCAATGCTGAAGAAGAGAAAAAAATTTAGAAACACTTCATGTTACACTTTGGAAAGAAAGAGGAAAATTCAAATAAGAGAAGGAAGAACCAAGAATTGAAGTGATTATCTTGTTTGTTGAATAGCTTTGATAAAAAAATTGAGTTCATGAAGTACCCTTATATAGTAGTGGATTCATGAATAATTATGGAAATTACTTGTGGACTCATGGATAATTATGGAAATTATTCATGGATAATTATGGAAATTACTAGTGGACTCATGGATAATTATGGAGATTATTGTGAGGTGCTCAAGCTCTACAAAATTGTAGGAGATTCTTTACTACAAATAACTTTGATAATTTTGGGTAAGGGTCATGAAATCTTGGTGAACAAGAAACAAATCTTTTGCGATTCCTTCACAACAAGACATTCTGTCCGTGAATAAATCGCAAGGGGGCATTTGTAAGCAATTAAAATTCACGGTCCAATCAAATGGCGACACGTGGATTTTATTGATTAAATATCAATTTTAATTTATTATATTTTATTTTGGGGATTTAATAAATTAATTCCTAAAATAGATTAATAAATAATTGATAATTAATTTAATACCCAACAAATTAAGTAGGGTTTAAATTAAGTAAAGCTTGATCCCTAAGTTAAGTAAAGCATGGAAGGTTCCAGAATTAGGTCAAATTAAGCAATGACCAATCAAGCTGTGATATATTTGGAACGACCCAAGCCCGCAGAACCAGGCCAAATCTGTCATGGACCAATCAGATTGCAAGTTATTTATGGGGCATGCTCATTCCTTCACCTATATAAGGAGTCCTCCTTCATTCACTACAGACACACTCAAATACTTGAAGACATAAACGCTCTGAAGAGATCAAGAACACGAGCAGCGCTCCCTTGAGATCTTCAAGCATCTTCAAGTCAAGAACGGCAAACGATTCGGGATTAAGGTGCGGAGCCCCCCAAATCAAGCGTTCTTCATATACTGAGTTCTTCGGTGTTCTTCGCGCCAAGAACAACATACGACCCGGGATTAAGGTGCTAAGCCCCCCAGATCGAGTGTTCTTCGGATCAAGAACGTTTAATCCAAATAAAGGCTCGACGCCTCTGGATTAACGTTATAAGATCCAAATCCGAGTTCGGACAAGCTTCAACTGAAGATCCGACTCAAAACACACAGTCAACGCAGTCAAAGTCAAAGTCAAAGTCAAAGTCAAAGTCCAAATTGGTTCGAGAGAAGAATCAGAGGATAGATAGAGATTGTTTCCTTAATTTTCAAGTTCAATCCGTCTGGATTATCATTGTAATTCTTTTGTGTTTATTTTATTATAAATACAAAATTTGTTATTACACCGTACTAGTATAATTTTTTTATTAATTTTGATATCACTTTTTGTTAAAAAACTATCAATTTTTATTTGTTTCGCATAAGTTTTTCCTAAAACGATTTCATATAAATATTTGCCATAGAATGTCATGCATTTTATAGGAGAATATATATTATTTTCTCGTACAGTGTTTGTCCGATACATATATATGTAATAATAATAATGAAAAAAATAAAAAATAAAAAGTGATTAATGACAACTTGTTAAATAAATAAAGCTAGTGTTAAAGTATAATAGGAAAAGAAAAAGAATTGGCTCCTAAAAGAAAATTCAATTCAATTTCCCTGTGTCGCCCCATGTTTCATCTCATATTACATGGGGTGGGATGAGCATGTAACATGAGATGAAACATGGGGTGGCACAGATGATCTCACTTGAAGAAAATTCAGTGGACAAATAACGTAGTTTTCACAATAAATATACGTACCCTTTAATTATTACGCCACTTGTATAGTCTAGAATTAATTGATATGATATTATGATCTTCCAATATGCTAAGAATTATATCATTAGATTTAATTGATTTTCTTTTCTAATTAAGTAATTATTATAATATATATTAAAACACAAATTCTAACGTACATCTGTTTGCACGAATTTGAATGAGTACTCATATTTGAAACTTATATAGTAATAATAAATACAAATGTCTCTATACACTTATAAATAAAAAATTTATATACTTTATCAACAAATTTCTATTAGATTTTTAATAAAAATTTGAATATAGAAAAAATATACATTTATATATTAAGAAACACATACTCATTGTAGAATAAAAATTAGTATATAGTGTATGGGTGAGATGAATCTAACTCATTATTATTGTATAATTATTACATAGATAATAAAATGATTATTGAGTAGGTATAATATAATTTATTAAGATATAATCTAAAGATGACAAAGACTTTTTGTGAAACCACGTAAGGACTTGGTGAGTGTGAGACGGATAGAAAGTGATCGTGCACTTTTATAATGAAAAGTGACACTCCTAAATTAATGAAAATTCATAATACTATTTCATGAATAATTTATAGTATAAATGAAAAATAATAACATTTTATAGCGAAAATGATAATGTTTTATAACAAAAGTGATAACTATTTAAAAAGTATAAAATTGTCTCACGCAAGACCTACTCAATAAAGATTTATTCACTTTAGAATAGTATGATTATTGTTTAATGAATAATTTTTTTTAACTCAAAAATCATTTATTAAGGAGTAGTATTTTAATAAATTATGTTTAACTATATCATAATCATACTAATAATTAATTGTTCCGCATTCCTAATGCCAAAATAGTGTAATTTTTATCGTGACGCGTCAAAATATGTATCATTAGCGAAAGAAAATTATACGTACACTCAAAAGAAAGCATGCACTAAAGGTTAGATTGTTTCCCTTTTTCAGGGATTATTTATTAAATTGATGCTGAAATTTACCCACAATCTTATTTAATTTAATTTTATATACGCACTATTGGAAAAAACAAAAATTCATAACCAACACACATATGATCTATCTATCCAACTATCAGCAACAAACAATGTCATGTTAGCTTTACTCACCAGTCAAAATGACTTGCCATTCTTTCTAACCCAACATTAAATGATACTATATAAATTCTCCCACATCTCTATATATACA
This sequence comes from Pogostemon cablin, assembly GCA_023678885.1. NCBI lineage: Eukaryota > Viridiplantae > Streptophyta > Magnoliopsida > Lamiales > Lamiaceae > Pogostemon > Pogostemon cablin. The sequence goes on from CM042965.1 coordinate 6,327,983, forward strand.
TTACACTACTAATATTTCAACCAATATATATCAACAATAATGGTTGCTACCACCACTTCCCCAAGCCCGCGGGTGGAAGTCTTGGCCCGAAGTGGACTCAAAACAATCCCAAAAGACTACGTGAGGCCCGAAGAAGAGCTGAAGAGCATAGGAGATGTATTCTCCGAAGAAAAGAAGGATGAGGGCCCTCAAGTGCCGTCGATCGACCTGGCTGACATGGAGTCGGAGGACGAAGAATTGCGAAAGAAATGCCGGGAGGAGTTGGTGAGAGTGGCCATGGACTGGGGGGTGATGCACCTCACCAACCACGGTATTCCGGAGGAGCTGATCAAGCGGGTCCAGAATGCGGGTCAGGAGTTTTTCGAGCTTCCCGTGGAGGAGAAGGAGAAGTACGCCAACGATCAGGGGACGGGCAACGTGCAGGGCTACGGGAGCAAGCTCGCTAACAATGCAAGTGGGCAGCTGGAGTGGGAGGACTACTTCTTCCATTGTGTTTTCCCTCAACACAAAACGGATCTATCCATTTGGCCCACCAATCCAACCGATTACATGTAAGACAATCCATGCATTGTTAAACTAATGGTAACAATTTATGGAAAATTGCTAAATTTAGAGGGTTTGTATCAATGTATTTCTACAGTACTATAACATTACATCTTAATTTTCACACGACAAATTAATTAAGCATAATTTTAAATTTTCTGACATTTTTTCGAGTGAGATCCAATAAATACTCTTTTTATGTCACATTCTCCAAAATTGTCATGTCATCCAAATTTTTATTTCTTCCCAAACCGGATTTCATTAGTTTAATAATGCAATTTTTGGAGGATGTGAGTGTCATGGCACAAGAAGCCCATTTATTGGGTCTCTGGAAATTTCAATTTGCACCTAATATGTTGTTTAATTGCTAAATTAAAACATAATGTCCTCTAATTGCTAGCTTGAAAATATAGTGTTCTAGAAATGCAAATACCCTTAAGCTAAATTGTAATTCCCTAACAATTTGTCAAATTGAAATCTGATTTCACGTAAAATCGATTCCATGCAATACTCTCTCGTTGACTAATTCTCTTCCTATGTGTGTGTATGTGAAGATGTGCAACTAGTGAGTATGCAAAGCAATTGAGAGAGCTAGCAAGCAAGATACTGAGAGTACTGTCACTAGGGTTAGGATTGGAAGAAGGGAGACTTGAGGAGGAAGTAGGTGGCATGGAGGATATGACCCTACAAATGAAGATAAATTACTACCCAAAATGCCCTCAGCCGGAGCTCGCCCTCGGAGTGGAAGCCCACACGGATGTCAGCGCCCTAACCTTCATCCTCCACAACATGGTTCCGGGGCTCCAGCTGTTCTACGAGGGTAAATGGGTCACAGCAAAGTGCGTACCAAATTCCATAATCATGCACGTGGGAGATACCATCGAGATATTAAGCAATGGAAAGTACAAGAGTATCCTCCACAGGGGGCTGGTCAACAAGGAGAAGGTCCGCATTTCGTGGGCGGTTTTTTGCGAACCGCCCAAGGACAAAATCGTCCTCAAACCCATGCCCGAAACCCACCCACCACTCTTCCCACCCAGGACTTTTGCACAGCACATTCAGCACAAGATCTTCAGGAAAACTACAGCGGATGACCATACCAAAAAGCCCAATGATGATGATACTATGAAGCCCAATGAGGATGATACTAAGAAGCCCAGTCAGGGTGATCCCCAAAGGCCCATTGATGATACTAAGAAGCCCAATGATGATGATGCCAAGAAGCCCAATAATGATGAGACCAAGAAGCCCAATGATGATGGCAATGAACCTGCACTAGATATCGTCCACTGAGGTACTACTAAGTACTATCAACTATTGGACACTTAAGAATTGTGATCTTTTTTTTTTTTTTTTTAATTATATATAATCAATGTACTTGACGTTCTATAAACATCAATTCTATCCATCTTTATACCCTCTTTTTTTTAATCATATAATTGAATTGATTAAAGAATACTGATAGAACCACATACATTCATCTTATTAATAACTTTGTCCAAAAAAAAATTAGTATTAAATTCTAAGAGTGAAAGCTTGATCTATATAACGAAATAAAAAATCTAAAAATATAAACAAAATCTCTAAAAGTGTCATACGGAATTTTTATGGTTTCCGTCCCATTTTATTTTGAATTATAATTATATTTTTAAAATTAATTAATAGAATGAACATCAAATTCTAAAGATGCTCCTTTCATTTCATTCCAATGAATACGATTTACGTATTTCACAGAAATTAAAAAATATAATATTTAAATATATAGTAAGTAAAAATATATAATAAGTAGTTAGCTCCATAGAAATATATTAATTGTTTTGTGTGATCTCATATACCATAAAGATAAATATAATTATTGAAGTTAAATCTACTAATTAAAAATTACGTAACTTTTATTTTATTATTTTGTGACGGAGAGAATATATGATAGATCATAAACCACAAAATAAAATAAGGAAAAGACTATATGAACCATTATATAAAAATATACTTTGCTTTAATAAATTTATAGGTGCATGTATTAATGTTTTCAAAATTTTCGTTATGAAACTTAAACAGCATCATCAAAACTATACCAAACACAGCCTCCAAAATTTGTCTTTGAGTGGGTAGAATTGAATTTTGGGTAGATTAAGAATACCCACAGAATTAAGGAAAACCATCAACTGTCGAACCTATTATTCACATCCTCATCACTGCCATGCACACCTTTACATTTTGGATTGGATAAGCTATATATATTTCTACATTTTAGATGAAGTTAGATATACATACTCTTGAAAATTGAGACTGGATTACTTTCTTTTTTATTAAACACGTCTTTAAAAATTAAAATAAACACAAACTTCTATATAATATACTATTTCCCTTTCTACGTCATCAAATTTATTCATATCTATGTGGTAACGATGTGTTTAAATTTTAGAAGGGCCAATTGCTCTTTTGGGCACAGTGATGTAAAATAGTCGTTTTACACTTTTTTTTTTTTATTAGTTATCATATTTTGTTAAAAACACTAGTAGTACAAAATTTTTTTACTATTCATTTTTTATAAATTATTCATAGTTTACAACTTCATTAATTAAATGTCACTTTTCATTATAAAAGATTATCAACTTATATTTATCTTAAGAAAATTATTTTATAACACAATTTCTTCCCTTTCCTTTTTTTTTTATTAAAGTAAATATTTATCTTAGATCTCACAGTATTCACATGCCTTCATATTGTTTTGAAAAGATTATTTTCTTTTAACTTTAGAAATATTAGTAGCCATAATAAAAAACACAATCTTGAAAGTATATAAATTGATGGATGACATGGGTAGCACGTGAACATAATCATGGATTACACCATCAGGGATATTTTAAACTACACCCCCCTTTATTTTAAAAGTTTTCCTCTTTTTTTTTTCATAAAACATTTCACTTATTTAAAAAATCTTATACTCCTACGCTTTAAGAAGAATAATAATACCCCCCTTAAAATACCCAAAATATTTTATTATTTCAAAAAATATATATAGTAATGTCCCTAAAAATTAAACTTTTCTAATTGATTTTCGTTTCCAATCAAATGTGAGAAAATATGGAGGGAGTAAACCTTATGTACAACTAACTACATGTCTAGGTATAATCTATTTAATTTATCTTTCCTATATCATTTATAAACTACTTTAGGAATATTAACTTTTTTTAAGTAAATAGACCTGTCTGTTCTACTTAAATATTTTCTAAATTAAATTTATGTGCATCCCTTTATTGTATTTACTCTTTTTCTTTTTTTCTTTTCTTATTTAAACTTTATCTTTTAAGTTTATTCTTAAAAATTGTATTGACCTTTCACAAGCTGAATTTAAATGACTTAACTCATTTAGGTTGGATGAATATTGTGAAGGAATGATGACCCCACAAATAGAGAAACAGCACACAATATATTTTTTACTATTTCTCATTTTTAATGATATTAATTATATGAGCAAAGATAAAAGAAAAAAAATAACTCCTGTCTCTTTATAAGTTCTACCTTTATTTTGGGTGTCGAATAAAAAAATTGTTATCCTCTCGGTTATAAAAGATTTTTTTTAAAAAATGTTCTTCTTTATGTTTAATATGTAGTACTCCCTCCCTCCGTTCGCTTCTAATGTGTTCATTTTATTATTTTTGGAGCCGATTTAAAGGTATTCATTTCCCCTATTTAATTAGTATTCTCTCCGTCCGCCATGAAGGTATACATTTTTCTATTTTGAGCGTACGCACCAAAGGTATACATTTTTCTTTTTACAGACATGAGATCCACACACATCACTAATACAACTACCTACTACACATTAAATAATAATACTCCTTAATCCACGTGCAAAAAGCAAATGTAAACCTTAAGGGCGAATGGAGGAAGTAAAAAAATACATAATATGGTCTACCACTGCCCTTTAATACAACTACCCACCTTACATATAATAATAATACTCATTCCTTTAATACAAATATTCACTTTATATATAATAATAATACTCCTTAATCCACGTGCAAAAAGCAAACTGACACCTTAGAACCGGATGGAGGGAGTATAAGAAAATTATTGCCTTTCAAAGCAATTTTGTATCTATAAAGCAATAAGTAGTACTCTCTCCTTTCCACCAAGAGGTTCTCATTATACTATATTGGATGTTTCATTAAAATGTTTTCATTTTCCCTTTTTAGTAAAAGGAGCTCGCAAATGGCGCACCACTCACTGTTAATACAACTATCCTATACTCCCATTGTTCCATTTAAAGAGGATTTTTTATTTCCATTTTGGTCGTCCCACCCTAATGGTCACTTTCCTTTTTTACACACATGGGACCACACACCCCCTCTAATACAATTAAAATATGGGCCCACAATCCCATTAATACAACTACCCACTGCACATTAAATAATAATTCTCCTTAATCTATGTGCAAAAAGTAAAAGACCCTGTTACACCGGTAGGGATGGCAATGGGTAGGGTACCCGCTTATTTTGGGGTACCCGTACCCGTATCCGATTAAAAAAATAACTACCCGTATCCGTATCCGTATCCGTCCCATTAAAAAAATTATTATGGTACTCGTACCCGTCCTATTACCGTTTATCAATACCCGCGGGTACCCATACCCATTTAAAATTCATTTATTTTATATATATATTTTTTTTATTGTCTAAATAAGTATAATAATAAAAATTACATTATTATTAATTAAATATAAAATAAATATAATATAAATTGTATTATTTTAAATAAATATGACTAAATAAAACTTATAACTATTAATTAAATATATAAATTATCTTATCATATATAATTATATAATATATATTAAATTTTATAAAAAAATATAATCGGGGTATCCGTAGGTATTTGCCGCATTACCCGTACCCATCCCAAACCCGTTTATGACTACCTGTACCCTACCCATTATGGTTCGGGTAGACCAGGTACCCGAAAATATCCATCTCATTGCCATCTCTATATATCAGACGGAGGGAGTACAAATAAAATAATAATACTTCTTAATCACGTGTGATCTTTACTCGAAACGGAGGGTGTAAGGGATAAAATTTGTTATAAGTTAGGTGGTAGGTATTTTTAAAATAAAATGTATTTAGAAGTTTATTGTGTTGATCAATTACTATGGGTAAAATGTATATTTTTTAAATAAAATTTGAATTTATTTTTTTTTAATTATGGAATAGGCAAATATTTAAAATTTAGAAGAATCCAATTAGGATGAGCCATCTTAATTCTTAGATTAATTTTAATTATTAAATAAAATAATTATTTAAAAAAAACTATCCACCACATATTTAAATATATAAATTTCAAGGTGAATTGATGCACTGAATGTACCCTTAAATCACTCAAAAAATTATATTTTCTTTAATTATTGAGTACAATTAAAATGCAAGATTTTAATATTTAAATTAAAATAAAAAATAAAAAAATGAAAATTCTCCAAAATCAAAGGAAAATTTAAATTAAATAACCTTTACCACCCTATTAATAAAAAATGAATAAAGAAATAAAAAAGTATGGGAAAGGATAAAGACATCGAAATGCGAAAAACCCTTAAATCACTCAAAAATTATATTTTCTTTAATTATTGAGTACAATTAAAATGCAAGATTTTAATATTTAAATTAAAATAAAAAATAAAAAAATGAAAATTCTCCAAAATCAAAGGAAAATTTAAATTAAATAACCTTTACCACCCTATTAATAAAAAATGAATAAAGAAATAGAAAAGTATGGGAAAGGATAAAGACATCGAAATGCGGAAAATAATGAATTCTTATCCAACATCAATTTGTCATGTCAATCCATCCCAGCCGTTGCATATAAAATCCCCACTATACCCCCATTCGCTCTCCTACATTAACCTTCATACTATAGTAATCCTCTGCAAATCACGTCCACACTAACAAAACAACATCATCATGCTGGGTATCTTTCACAAAGCTTTTTCCAATCCGCCGGAGGAGCTCAACAGCCCCGCCTCCCACACCGGCTCCGCCCAACCCAAGCTCCCGGAGGAAACCCTCACCGAGTTCCTCTCCTCCCACCCCTCCAACGCCCTCTCCATGACCTTCGGCGACGCCGCCGTCCTCGCCTACGTGCCGCCCGATCACCGCCGCTCCTTTCCCGACCACCACACCAACCGCCGCCTCTTCTGCGGCCAAGACGACATCTACTGCGTGTTTATGGGTAGCTTGAACAACCTCTGCGCCCAGATTAAGCAGTACGGACTGTCCAGAAATGCCGACGAGGCTATGCTCGTCATCGAAGCTTATCGGACCCTCCGCGATCGGGGGCCCTACCCGGCGGATCAGGTCATTAAGGACCTTGACGGGTCCTTCGCCTTCGTTCTGTACGACAGCAAAGTTGGAACCGTCTTCACTGCTCTGGTAATTAATTAAACGGAGTATGAATTAATTTTCTTAATTACTGATTAGTTTTGCAATTGGGGAGAGTTGATTGTTTGTTTAATTTAGGGTTCCGACGGCGGAGTGAAGCTCTACTGGGGTATCGCCGCCGATGGATCTGTCGTGATCTCCGACGACGTACAAGTCATTAAAGCGGGATGCGCTAAATCGTTCGCCCCCTTCCCCGCAGGTACGTACAAGTGTCATCAGCGCGGATTATTTATTTCAAAATTTTAATTTAGAAATTATGGAAAATGATGGGTTTTGGTTGGGTGTGTCAGGGTGCATATTCCACAGTGAGGGAGGACTAATGAGCTTCGAGCATCCGATGAATAAGCTGAGGGCAATGCCTCGGGTAGACAGTGAGGGGGTGATGTGTGGTGCGAATTTTAAGGTTGACTTGTACTCCAGGGTCAACAGTATTCCTCGAGTTGGGAGTGAAACCAATTGGGTTCAATGGCCTTCTGAACAACCCTAATTTCCTCCATCATTTTCTTTAATTTCCACTTTAATAATCTTGAATGATTTTTCAAGTTTTCAAAATACATGACGAGCAATAAACTCTGTACATTTTGTGTTTGTATTCCAACAACAATGAAGCCCTACAGGCTATACATGGGACGTTTCTGGATCACTTGTATATTTCTTTGATGAGCACACAATTTAAAGCCCAATAAAAAGGGTTCATACATCTCGACGTACGTAAGCCAAGCTGAATAGCAAGGCCCAATATTTTTAGTGCAATATGGAGTAATATTATTTAAAATATTTAATTTGACATGGCTATTAGTGTATATATCTATACAGAGAACCTGTAGATGTGTATATAGTTATTGTATATTATAAATTCTTCTACTTTTAAATTTCAATATTTTTACTTTGATCATTTGAAGTATATTCTCAAAGGAAAAATAATTCTGGAAATACCAATGCAAATTTTAGAAAAATTTACTCCATAATTTAAAGCCGAATAGTGGCATCACATGTGCAAGAAACTAAGCCCTTGGAACCAAGTAGGAGTAGTCACGCACAATTATAAATACTACTAGTTCGTAAACAATTAATAATAATAATAATAATAATAATAATAATAATAATAATAATAATAATAAGATTGTGATGCCTAATATTTTTAAGAGATTATATGTCACTGTTTCACTATTAGTATACGTATTAAATCAAGAATATTAAACTCTAGAACTAGTACTAAAATTGATCGTTGTTTACTTGTAATAAAATGATTTATTTTGACAACCATTATTTATGGCGGTCTTCTGCTGCTGCTTATTCTTTTAGATGATATTAGTATTGGTTCGAATTATTTGTCAGTTTGCCCGAGTCCAAGAAAATGAAGTTTTATTCATATATATTTTGTATGACAAATTCTCTTTTGAGACATTATACATATGAGACGTTTATGAGATGTATTAAAGTATGTATATTATTTAGATAAAATATATTTAATAGTTGTTAAAGTATGTTGATTATGCATTAAAATATGATTTAACGTGTTATAATATGATTTATTATTGACATATTTTAACTACAAATAAGCATACTTTATCTATACAATAAGCATACTTTAGTGATAGATAGACACGTCTCACACCTGTCTCACAAATAACCTGTCTCACAAGAGGGTAACTCATTTTGTATAATGTCATTCAATTTTCTATTAAAATGTTTTCTATGCGCATGTATAACCGTAATTTTTTTTTTATGTATTACAACTATACATACAAAAATTAATTTTTATTATATGAAAAAATTATTCTTTAATTAGTAAGAAGATGTATTACTCTTATGAATAAAAAATATTATTTCTATAAATAAATATCACTGTTTCAAATCATGTACGTTAATTTACCCGTGCGTTGCACGGTTTCATCAATATTATTGTTATTTAATTTAATTTAAAATTATAAATTTGTTAATAATATTTTTTTAATATAATTATAATTATTAGAAACTTTTTTTTTCTTGAATCATATTTAAAATTTATATGAGTACTATATTTCTTAATCTTATTATTTTTTAAATAACCGTTCATGAATTAAACAATTCGTTCATGAATGTTATTATTTTATAACATTCATGTTTAATATATATATATATATATATATATATATATATATATATATATATATATATATATATATATATAAAATCATTTGTAATTATTATTTTTTTTATAATGCTTTCAAATTAAATCATCACCATTAGTGAGAACATAAGAGAAAAAAATTCAAATTATTTAAAAATATCAAATCTAAAAAGACCATTAAAATACATTCATTAGTCAAAAATATTATAATGTGAATTTTAATAACTCCTAATACATTTCCTCCAAAATAGTAAAATGATGATAAATAAGTGGATCATATAAAACTCTAAACTCTAAAAGCCTAAATCCTGAAACCCTTAACCCCTACACCCTAAGGGCAACCCCAATGGTGTTTATCATTAAATCACCAAATCACCAAATTTTTGGTGATTTGGTGACATCTATCCCAAATGTTGTTCTCAAATTTAATGACAAAAAGGATATTCTTAGAATATTCCTAAATTTATTTTTTTATTAATTTTAAATAATTATTACATTGGTTATAATTAATTATTATTATTTTGATTCGATAATTAATTTTTAAGTATAATTAATATTAAAATTATACATAATTTATATTAATAATTTTTAATATAACTAAAAAATATGACATAAATATTAATATTAATTTGAATTTTATGCTTTTAAGCGTAATATATTTCTAATTTTATTTTTTTAGTGTGCTTATTTTTATTTATGCTTTTATGTATAATATATTTTAAAACATGATATATATATATATATATATATATATATATAATTTATTAAAAAAATAATTATATTAAATGTTTAGTTATTTCATGTATTTAAAATAATGTGATTAAAATTATTAATATACATATAATTTATTAAATGGATTAATAGATAATATATAAATAAAAAATATATTATATATTTTATGTTAAAAAAATATTGAAAATAAATAAAAAAGAAAAAAAATATTTGATGATGGTTTGATGGAAGTATCAAAAATAGGGAAGGGATTGATAGTATCAAATATAGGAATGGGTTGATACAGGTCATTGGGAGAAAAATGGTATCAAATTCTCAAATCCTCAAATTTGAGGATTTGATACCACTGTTGGATTGGAGATGCTCTAAACCTAAAATCATATATCCTAAAATCCTAAACCCTAACCCTAATTCAACCTTAAAATAAACCTTAAACCATAAATCCTAAAACCATGTGTTCACAGTAATTAATTTTTACAATAATAGTATTATTTAAATTAAAATTATAAATTCTTTAATAATATTTTTTTAATATAATCATTTAGAACTTGAGTTAATGTAATTTTTTTTCTTTAATCGTAATATTTGAAAAGTTTATGAGTATTATATTTCTTAGTCTTATTAATTTTTAGGTAAACGTTCATGAATTAATATAATACAAATTTTTTAAAATTTGAAATTTAAAACTTTAGTCATTTTTTTTTCAATTTTAAATAAATAAGTGGATCATATAAAACCCTAAACCCTAAATCATAAACCCACCTAATACAGACATTAAACCCTCCTAAAACCCTATACATAATTTATTTATATTTTAAAGTTATAAATTATAAATTCTTAAAAAATGTGTACCAAGTGGTATACTAAACCCAGACCCAAAGAAAAATATAGATAATACATTTAATACAATAAAAATATATATAATAAAATAAAACCTAAAATCAAATATAGATAATACATTTAATACAATAAAAATATATATAATAAAATAAAACCTAAAATCCTAAATGATAATTTATAAATTTATAATTTATAAATTATAAATTAAAATGCGGATTGATTGCCAAATAATAGAACAAAAAAATAATGTACAATATCTATCATAAATACATAAAAATATAAATGGCTATGATCAAATCATAAATATAAACGATTAAGATTCAATAAATTACAAAAAATAGACTAAAAAATGGGCTCAATTTATTATGAACATATATAAAAGGATCAAACCCTTTATATTATTAAATTGTTATATGAGTAATTCATAAATAATGACTGCAAATCTTTAACTAACCATATTTAATACTATTAATTTATTATTAACTTACATCTCATATGAGTATTTGTTTAAAATTTAATGATTGATGAATTAATAAAAATAAATTATTACTTTAATAACATCTAAATATGAGATAAAATATTTAATAAGATAGTCGTTGTTATTATGGAGAATATATCAAAATAAATATGCTATATTAATTAATGGTCAAAATTATACAACAATATATAATCTCTTGGGTGTGGGGTTTAGTATACCACTTGGTACACATTTTTTAAGAATTTATAATTTATAAATTATAAATTAAAATGCGGATTGATTGCCAAATAATAGAACCAAAAAATAATGTACAATATCTATAATAAATACATAAAAATATAAATGGCTATGATCAAATCATAAATATAAACGATTAAGATTCAATAAATTGCAAAAAATAAACTAAAAAATGTGCTCAATTTATTATGAACATATATAAAAGGATCCAACCCTTTATATTATTAAATTATTATGCAGGTAATTCATAAATAATGAGTGCATATTTTTAACTAATCATATTTAATACTATTAAATTATTATTAACTTACGTAATACGATCTCATATGAGTATTTGTCTAAAATTTAATGATTGATGAATTAATTAAAATAAATTATTACTTTAATAACATCTAAATATGAGATAAAATATTTACTAAGATAGTCCGTTGTTATTATAGAGTATATATCAAAATAAATATACTATATTAATTAATGGTCAAAATTATACAACAATATATAATCTGTTAGAATGGTTTGAACAAAATTTCCAAAACTAAAAGAAAATATTTTGGCCTAAAACAAAATGAATGCAATAAATGAAGTTCTTTACGTAATTAATTAATATATATTTTTTGATATCATAAAAAATGGTCAAGATTAACCTATTAAAGATGAATGGTTGTGATGGAAAACAAAATTGCTAAAAGTAAAGTTGGAGAAATGGGCGGGAAATTAAATAGGGATGAAGTACCTTTTGCTTATATATATATATATATATATATATATATATATATATATATATATATATGGATTAATATTTTTGTTTTAGCAAAAGAATTCAATCCGTTGGTAATTACCAACGAAATTATTAGTAACGGATTACCAACGGAATTATTAATTACCAACGCATTACCAACGGAATTATTAATTACTAATAGCAACGGATTACCAACGGAATTGATTTTTCGTTTTATCAACCACCACCTTACCAACGGATAATGCTTATACTAACAGAATATTACCAGGTTTAATTTTTTTTTTATCGGACAAAATTAGTTGTTAGTATAGTTCGTTTTCCAAGTCTCCATACACCCTTATTCTCCAAGTCCTCCTTATAACTCCCCGACTTGTGTGAGGAGCCCGGTGGCCAAGTGCTTGGCCACTTGGTTAACGTACGGTTTAATATTATTAATACCTCTAAGCTATTATGAGGTATATTCAAAATTTTGAATTTGGAAAATTCTGAGGAATTAGAATGGACTAGTTAAAATCAAATGAGGAATGGAGAAATTTCGTCTGACTAAAAAGTTAAAATTTCGTGAAACACAGTACTCCCTCCGTCCCCCAAAGTATTTCACACTTTCCTTTTCCATCCGTCCCACAAAGTATTTCACACTTCACTTTTACTAAAAATGGTAATGAATACACTATAATAATACCTACTTTTTACACATATCCCAACAAAATACTCACTTTTTCACACATTCCAATAACTTTACACACCTTTTTCATTAAATTAACTAAAATATATTTTCTCTTTCTTACTTTATACTTAAAAAAACAAATTTTTCTTAAACTCCGCGCACACAAATACGTGAAATACATCGGGGGACGGAGGGAGTATACCTAATCTACTACTCAATAAATATAGTAAGTTGACCAAGTGTTCCTTTTAAAAAATAAATAATAATAATAATAATAATAATAATAATAATAATAAATCAATTATTTATATAGCAAAGTCAAGAGTTTTTAATAAAAAATTCAATTGCTTTTAATTTTCTTTAGAATAACTTATGCATAAGATCATTTAACGTCAGATATTTTGTGAGGAAATAAATATATAAACAAAATGACAGTACTTGATCACATAATTAATATAATTTCATCTTATGTTGAAACTTAAAAAAGAATTCTTTTAAGTAAAACTTCTTTTTGTCTCTTACCATTAATTAAACTATCTTACACAAATATATATATTTACTTGAAAAAACAAAAAAGAAATACTACAACAATATTTTTCATGCATATATATGCGACACATGATGATCACACACTTGTTTCACAAAAAATAAGTTCTATGATTGTTTCATAAATAGTGAATTAAAGTAAGTCTTTTTTTTTTCTTTTCTTCTTATAATTGCTTAACTCTTAAAAGAAAAAGAAAAAAAGAGTACATCATGTCTTATACAAATATGAATCAATGGTATATATTAATTTTTATTTTTAATTAATAAAGTCACTAATTAATATCATACAGATGTGTCTTCATATATAAAATTTGACAAAGACTTGTGTACAACCTTGGTACAATTCCCGGTACAGCCTCCTTCCTTCACTTTCAGCGTTTTTTTTAGTGTATATTGGGTGCACCCGGGTGCACCCATATGTGTATACCTTTTTATTCTATTTTGTATACATATTATTCTATTTTGTATACGTGTTTTGTAATAATTGTATACTTTTTTCACATTAATTTTTCATTAAAAAAATTAACATCCATATGTGTATAACATTTTATTGAATATTATATACAATTTTTCATTAAAAAAATTAACAATTAAATTGTATACATTTTTACTCTTAATTGTATATGTTTTTGTTTATATTTGTATGTGGGTGCACCCTATCTTTAGGTGCACCCGGGTGCACACTATAAATTGCCTTTTTTTTAACTGTTGCTGTTTTTTATTTTTTATTTATTTAATTTTAGGGATATAATTGTAATTTTACCCTTGTGGTTTAGGGTACAATTTATCCCTTAGAGTTTAGGGTTTATGATATAATTATAATTTTACCCTTGTGGTCCAAGGATTTAGGGTATAATTTATCCTTATGTTTTAGGGTATAATTGTAATTTTACCATTATAATTTAGGATATAATTTATCTGGGTTTAGCTCATAAAATTTAAATGAAAAGTTATAGACATTGCCTACATTAGTTATTAACTTTTTTTTTTCTTTTAATCAATATTATTAAAAAATATTAATCATAATACATACTCCATTAATCATAGACATGATAATTGAAGTGATCCTCCATATTAACGTGGACTTGAATGTATACTTTTTATGTGTATGAGAAATATTATTTATTTATTAGTGAGACGAACCATAAAACATAAAATCAAATCATTACAATTTTCATAGAACGATCGAAAACACACTTCATGTGATACTCCATTTCAATCTTGGTTACAATTTTTTACGTACATCTTCACATTTTATTTTATGAATGCAAGTTATAGATATTCAATGTACATCACTTTACATAGGAGATTATTAATGAATCAAAGAGTTAGGACATAAAATAACAACTATTTAGTAAACCTGGTAAACAAATAAAGCTGTATACAAGGCGAATTAGTCCAAGCTTTGGAATGCAACCTCAAAATCTCACTTGCTTTCTTCTTCAATAAACCCTCACAATCTGCCTGCACCACCATGCAAAGCTTGGACACCCCACCCACCCCCAATATCTCCATCACCACCCCCCTCGTCGCCGAGAACCGCGCGATCGACTCTAGTATGCACAGCGCCCTGTCGTCCGTCACCGGCGATACTCTCAGCAGCCTCTTCGTCACCACCGCCACGCCACCAGCGTGCTTCAGGAACTGCTGCCGACCGTCCGCGCACGAGCACAGCTGCGCTAGAAGACAGAATATCAGCTCCGTCGTTCTCCTATCCGGCTTGGCTAGCTCCATTTCGATCAGCTCCGAAACGGCTTCGTATTCCACTAGCTTCAGCTTGTTCCTCACCGGCGGACACATTGCGATTAGGGTTTTGAGGATCGATCTCGTAGCTTGTGGTGATATCTTCATTTTTAGGAATTTGATCATCTGTTTGAAGATGGAAGGGTTTAGTCTCTCCATTAAAGTCGAGCTCGCTGCTTCCGCGACATTTTTGAGGACGACGAGAGCTTGGGTTTTCACTGTATCTTCCATGGCGGAATTCAGAACCCATAGTATGGCATTGAAGACATCCAAATTATCATCGACAAGTTTCTTGTTTTCCGGCGTCGGAATCCACGTGAGTTGCAGGATTCTAAGTGCGTGATCCACGCCGGTCAATTTATCAGTCTTGAAACATCTCAAAACGAAAGAGATCATCACCTTCGCAGTTCCATTCTCCGACAGACACTTCTGATTAATCTTGTCTTTCTCCTCGGCAAGCTGTTCCAATTTCTTCAGCGAATCGAGATTACTCCGATTACTGACGTCGCGGATGAGCTTGATGACGAGAGATCTCTGCAGCGGCGATTTGGGCGTCGGAATCCGGTCGATCTTATTGGCGACGCACCAAGCCTGGATCAGCCTCCGAAGCATGTGGTTCGGAGTGAGGTCCGATGTCCGGGGCAGCGGCTGCTTTGTTATCGGACACAAGACGGAGGCGGCGTCGGGTGGGGCGGCGTCGAGCCAGTGCTGGATGCTGTCGCGGTCGTAGGTGATGCCGGAGACGGCGGTGACGGGATCTTTCATGATTTGGAGAGAGATGGGGCAGAGGAAATAGTGAGGGATTTCGATTTCTTCATCCATGGATCGATGGATAAAATCGTAAGGTGAAGAGATGATGAATGAAATAAATGTAAGAATTAAGAAATGAAATTAACGTGCGGGGGTTGAAGATAAAGTGGGTCGTGTGGAGAGAGAAAAGTGGTAAGAGAAAGCGGCTAATTTATGGGCGGTTTTGAATGGGATGAGACCCATGAAAAATTGAACATGCCCAAACTTAGGAATATTCCATCTAGATCGTTTGCACTTGCTCCACCAACTCTATGTATTTCTCTTTATAAATTTAAATTTAAAAGAAGAATTACTCTCCCTCGGCTTTATGAGGTAAATTCCCTCCTTAACTTAAATCATATTAATACGTATAATAGAACTGAAAAAGTACCTGAATTATACAAGTATTTATCTTCTAAAAAAATTGATGAATAAAAAGAAAATGTAATGAATTCTATAACCTAAGACCTTTTGGTTTATCTAGATTTTGAAAATTAGTTAATTCTCCCTCCGTCGTTCGAAATAATGTATTTTTTCATTTTGATCGTCCGCTTCAAAGAGGGTCATTTTTTTTTACACACATGAGACTCACACACATCCACTAATACAACTAAAATATGGGGTCCACACTCCCACTAATACAATTACCCACTACACATTAAATAATAATAATCCTTAATCAAAGTGCACAAAAGTAAAAGACCCTCTTTCGGGCGGACGGAGGGAGTAGTATTATATGTTGTTTGAATTTTTTTATACAGTAAATTTTAACTTTATATTAAATCAATTTGCAAAGAAATATGTGATTTTATATGTAAAAAAATATTAATTGATTTAAGAGAAGAAATATAGAGAAATGAGTATTAATTGAAAAGAGAAAATGTGTTAAAAGTTGATGGATCAGGGGTTAATAAAGTTTGTATGTAGGTGTATAAAGATATGACTTTAAAATTTTGAGTATAAATTTTGAAAATCAAAAGCTTTTAAAAACATAGCGTATGAGTTAAATGGTAATGTTGCACCTGAGTGTGAGTATACATACATATCGACTGAATTTTCAATGTCATTTAATATATCATCTTAATTATATATTATTATATTGTTTGATTCGAAGCATAAACTAATATTAATTGATAAGGTTTCTTTATATTTTTTTCGCATCAATTAAATATATAATAAAATATAATACACAAAATTGGTATAAAAATATTTAGTATTTTATATACACACAAATCTTAGTGCCTAGGTTTTTAAAAAATGATAGTATGAGTTTGTTTTCAAGGCACTAGTTGGAGTTTCAAATAACGTATAAAAATTCTTAAAATATTGCATTGCTATTAATAATTCATTCCACTGATTATTTTGATGCTTAAAAGAATGAGTTGTATACTAAGGGGTGACTAGCTAATTTAATTTTAGTTGAATTAATATTAATAACTTTGAGAAGATAATAATCCAATAATGCTGAAGGCAATGAATAAGTACAAGAAGTAATAATACTACGTATTTGGAAGTAGAGTACGAGTGTTTGCATTCCGCCATAGTTGATTAATTGTGGGTCCCAAAAGGTTGGTCAACGCATGAGAATAGTATACTATCTATGCTACGTGGCACGTAGTGAATGGTAAGAACGGCTCTGACTGTGCCCAATTATTTCTCCCCCGATTATTTGTCAAATTTGAAGACTGGTCCTCAGATATATGCTATGTTTGATCATCTCTCACATCACCACATGTTACAAATATATTAATTTTAAAATCATTATATATTTATAAATATTTTAAATCATTATATATTTATAAATATTACTCATTACATATTAAGGAAAGTAATTAGAATCCCTTAATATTAGGAATTGATGTATATATCAATTACTTTTCTTAATATATTACATCCCAAAATTATTTGCAGATGAGTTTAAAAAAGTTATTTTTTTACAAACTTTATTAATATTTAGAGATAATTGTAGTTTTTAAGGTATTATATATAAATAAATAAAAAGTATAGTATGTTATACGTATATTATTTAGTTTTAAGTGATATTTTAAAATTAAAGTGTATTTAGAGAATAGTAGATTGAGATTATATTTATTTTTTAGTGTTGCAAATTATTGTGATGAAAGAAAATAGGAAGTGTGAAAAAGTTTAAAAAATTATTTCAAAACAAACAAAAAGGAAAGATTTGAAGATGAGGATTCTTGTTTTACAATTGCATTCCAAAGCGCATATATATTCATAGGGTGAAATGCAATATTCAAACAATAAAATGCTTAACGTTAAATTATGAATATATTATTATAACACATGATATACATCTAATAAAATAATTAACAACTCGGAACCTCTATCGAATTTCAATGTTTATTTCATAGGGTGAAATGTTACCCTAAAAAATAACCAATAACCCTTTACACATTTGGCATTTAATTAGGAAATTATTGAAATACATGACATCTAAGTATCCATATTCAACTCGTGTGCATAAGTTAGTGGATTTAAACTGCAACTTTCTTTTTGAAAAAAAAGTTTTATAAGTTTTTTAATGTAAAATTAATGATGTTATCATGAAGATATATGTGGTATTAATTAGTGGAAGGGGGTGGAACGTTAATAAAGTGCATGGCTGTAAAGGGTTGCAATTTGAACCACAATTTACTCCGATAATATTCCTACTTGATTACTACACATCCCATTAATTTCAAACCACACTTTCAATTTTCTGCATCAACCCAAATTAGACTACTTTTTGTACCATGTCCTCAAACAAACTCTCTTTAGTCAACAATTATTCAATCTCAACAATTAATTGCATGTCGTTAAAAAAATAAAATATCATAATTCTATCCCGTAGTTATTTGCATCGTTATTGTAGATACATATATAGTTTTAAAAAATTTATTTTTTTTATCAATTTTATTGACGTCTTAGGGGTATTGTGGTATTTTTTAGGGAATAAATAAATTATAAAGTATGTTATGTGTGTTAGGTGAAAGTGATATTTTTAAAATTAAGATAACTTTTGAAGTTGTTGGTTAATGTAAAATTTTAATTTTTTATTAGTGAAAATAAGTGTCGGACGAATGAAAACGAAAAGAGTGAAAATCAGTGTTACAAAGGAAATCTCCTATATCTCACGTACAATATTATTTATTTTAACTTTAGGTTTATGATTCCCCGTTAAGGAATTTTATCAATACGGAACCTAAAATATGTAAAATTATCCATCTAAGACCTGAATTTATCAAATATTATTTCATATTTTTATCAATTTAGGGTCTAAATCCAAGATCTGAATTAATATTTATATATTTCTGTTTCAGTCCCCAAATTGATAGAAAAAAATAGAGTCAATAAATATTAGGTACAAAACGTAATTTAGATATTACTAATTCATACATTCGCTACAGAAAATTACGCACAGATACAAAATTTAATTTTATTTTTTCCATATTACCCATACTTACTGAACATTAGTGTGCATTGTGTGAAACAAATTAAAAAAAATATGATTAAGTATTTATATGTATATATACATCACTGTGCACTCATGTAAGATAAATAATTTTCGGGGAGAAAATAATGAATAAACTATTTATATGAATATACATCAATGTACATTTAGGTGAGATAAATAATTGTCGAATAAAGTCATTGAATAAAACATTAATTTGTACATTGGCGTGTATTTAGAGAAAAATAAAAGAAAGTGAACGCAGAGATAATTAGTAAAATGATTTATTCCTAAATTCTTTCTTACAAAATTTGTACATTGGCGTGCTTAGAGGGAGGAATAAATAAAAGTGACCGCAGAGAGAATTAGAAAATTAATTTTTTCCTAAATTTCTTACAAAATCTGTACAGTAGCGTGCCCTTAGAGAGAGGAATAAATGAAAGTGGCTGCAGAGAGAATTAGGAAAATAATTTTTTCCTAAATTCCCTCTCCTAAAATCTCTAATGATAAGTATAATAATAGTGTTCATTTACAAAAGAAAGGTTAGTTCCTCAAATCTCTCCTGGAATTTCTAACAACACTGTCTTTCGATCAAACTAAAGATTCTAAGCTTAATGTGTATACCATTACCTGTTTATTAGCGCAACGGTGCCCTAAATTCCTTCTTACAAAATTTGTACAGTGGCGTGCATTAAAAAAAAATTACTCGCTGGAGGTTTAAGAGAGAGGTATTGGTTATTGCTGTTAGAGAAATACGGGTTTGCTGTTTTTATTTGATGTAGTGTACATTAGTGTTCAACGAAATTATTGTTCTGTATAAACCTTGAATATTAAACATTGTGAACAAGGGTAATGTTGGGGAAAAAAAGATCGTTATGTATCCCAAAATAATTATATTAGATTAATATATTTATTAATAATTAGGTTGTAAATACATGAATCTATAATTAATAAACCCATAAAAATAATATAGACCACAAATTGATAATTTACATATTTTTCAGACATTAGATTTATAAAACTCCATTATTTTGTGGATTTGAGTTCAAAAGTGCCATTAATGTTTCTTCCTCCATGACCTTTTCCACCCCAGTCAACGTTTTTGTATTTAAAGTTCATTAATAACAAGAGAGCCTCCTAATCAATTCATAATATTCAATTCCGCGTGGCTGATTTTTAGCATTAAACTCTGGAAAAAATATACTCTTGTATGGAATAGTTATATATAGTTTTTTTTTTTAACTATATATGTTAAAAGATTTTTTTTACACTGTTCTATTAAATAGCCTGTCATGTGTAACTTATTAAGTTGTACATCTATTTTCCATTGAATAGATAATTATACTTTAATAATTTATAATAAATTTTAAAATTATAAAGATCAATTTCTAGATGTATAATATATAGTATATGAACCACCATAATAAAATATTATCTGAACTAAAATTTTAAAAATTCAATTATACTTTAGTGTGTATTTGGTTCACATTGAATTAAATAACCTTAAAAATATGGAATACTGAAAATAAAGGAGTTTGCACGGTAGTTGCATTTAAGCGAACTTAATTTCCTTATAAACCTAGTTAAAAACAAGGGGAATATTGAATTACAA
This sequence comes from Pogostemon cablin, assembly GCA_023678885.1. Lineage (NCBI taxonomy): Eukaryota > Viridiplantae > Streptophyta > Magnoliopsida > Lamiales > Lamiaceae > Pogostemon > Pogostemon cablin. The sequence continues at coordinate 6,348,907 of CM042965.1, forward strand.
TCCTTGAGTAGATTATAATACCATATGAAACTAATAAAAAATTAAGGCAATTCAGACTCATTCCTTATATTTGACATTTCTTAGCTTTACTAGCCCGCTTAATAATTTTAATAATCAGATACTCTTATAGGAATGAACACTGAACCATTAAGCTAATAGTTGGTTAATATGTAATGAAATAGTTATCAATTTTGAGGGAAAAAATAATCCAATAATCCAACAACATTAGTTAATCATACTAGCTTTTCTCATCGACCAATTTAATTTACCCATCTAGAATATATAGAATAGTAATAATGGAAATCATATAAATATGTTAGTCCAAGTCAAAATAACGTGGCTTGAGTAGCATCAAGACTTTAAAGTACACTACTCAATTTAAAGATTAATTCTATATTTTTAATACTGGGGTATGCTTCACATTATTGGTCCTATTTTGATTTGATTTCAAAATCTCAAATCTTTAATTCCTTTCGTAATTAATTATCTTCTATTTGATATTCTTGCAAGTTGATTATTATTATACTTTAAAAACAATGTTTTCAACTGACAGTAAATTTAGTCACATTTTCTATTATTGGGATTATCTGGAAAACTTCCGGTGTTCAACTCCACAAGTTTTGAACATTTTGACCCAAGTTATGAATTATTACATTTTATTTTAAAAACCATGAATGACATTAATTGTTAAAAGAAAAACTCAGTTTCATGAACCTTATAATAGAACCAACCAACAAAAGTGATGTATTTGTTTTTCTTTTAATAAAAATAATATTCAGAGATCATTTTATAATATGGGAGATCATTTCATGAGATGATTTCATGCAACAAATATTTTTGACTTTTTTTAAAATTTTTTTTAATACAACAATAAAGTATTCTATTTATTGGTCTTAAAAAAATTTCAATTTTAGGATAGTAAATTAGTAATTTAAGGGGTTTGCATTTTTAGAATATTATTATGTTGTCGGGCTAGCAATTAAAATTTAGGAATTTTATCAATTCAATGCCTGAAAAATGAGTAAACTATCTATTCGGGTCCTAAGTTATTTTTTCTATCAATTCGGAATTTGAAATATGTATAACTATCATTTAGGGGCCTAAATTTAGGTCCTAAATTGATAAAATAAGAGTTAATATTTGATAAATTCAAGCCCTGGATTGATAGCTTTATATATTTTAAGCTCCGAATTGATAGAATAAATAATTAAGGCTCTATATTAATAGTTTAACCCATTTTTCAGGCATTGAATTGATATAATTTTATATTTTAATTTTGTAATTAAATAACGAATTAAGCCTTAATTAAAATTTTCGAGCCTGATTGTACATTTTCATTATTATTTTGTCTAATAAATGAGCTTCCCAATTTTCCAATCCACCCTAAAATTATGTTAGGCAGAACTAGCTCGGTATATTCATATTTAATACCATGAAATAATAGATAAATTGGTAAGTTTTACAGGACCTAACATTGATATGGCCCAATATTGGGCTCCATAACTTCATCTGCACTATTAGTTAAGTAAAATCCAGTTGTCTTAATGCAGAAAGGCCCAGCCCAATGTAATGTTCAAACTAAATGGATTATAAAGCGATTTTGGAAACTTATTTCAAATTGGGCCTTAACCAATTTGAGCGCCACCAGGGTCTCAAATTTTGAACCGTTGGGCTTCGTTAAATGCCACTCACAAAATAAACGAGTATTAATTTAATAAAAAAAAAAAAAGAGTCTATTTTAAAAGGAAAATTCTTGTGTAAGACTATCACACGAGACCATTTTATACCTTTTAAATTAGTTATCACTTTCGCTATAAAATGTTATTACTTTTCATTTATATTATTAATTGTTCATGAAATAGCATTATCACTTTTCATTAATTGAGTATCACTTTTTATATGTATTAAAAATGCTAAAAGTACCACTAATATATATATATAATATTTATTTTTAACTCCAAATTAAATTCTTATCCTCATATTACAGTGAAGTTCAAACTATAATTACATTTTCCATTCATAATTAATATGGGTATACAATACAATCCACTGCAACAAAGTTTGAATCACCCACTCCCCGCGTTTGATACATACCGTCCAAACAGAATGATGAAGAGGTAAATTATGATAACTCAATTGAAGGTGGAATCACCCACTCCATGCACTGTTATACCCGGCCTGATAGTGTGGTGGAGAGGTAAATTAATAACTCAATTGAAAGTGAAACCACCCACCCCAAATGTCCCCACACTCAGGCTCGATAGAGTGGTGAAGATATGAATCATGATGACTTATTAATCAATAGAGACTAGATTACTATTCACCATACACAAAAAGCCCTTCATTTTGAGTGGTTACTATACAATGAGATTCAATCATTAATCATTAATATTAAATTCACTTCTATGATAAGTTGAACTGAACCTGCGGGCTACAATACACCTGATTGTAAACATTCGTAGTTCACTAATATGATGAAATTAAACCAAATTATTAAATTTCTTGGACTTTTTAACCATTTGTACTTTGAACTGAAGCCCATTGAAACATAAATTAGTCCCACCAAAAAAGTAGACATCACAATTCAGAAGCTACCTCCACTGCTAACAAACAAATTTTGCAACAAAAAGGATGTTAGCTTAGATTGCTCCATAAATTATAAACACCAATTTACTGTTTACGTAGAGAGAGAGAGAGTAGGAGAGAGAGCGCGCTTAAAAAGGTTGTACCGCCAAGCCAAGCATGTTGTACATCTTTTTGTCATGTCATCGACTTAATTTCATCTTATCCACATTCTGTGCTTTCAAATCCTCTCACTAATTAACCATTCATATTTTAATTCTATTTCATGTGTATTATAATGATTTTATTTTAGAATATTTATTAAATTTGAACCTTTTTCCAAACATATTCGAATAGATTATACAGTAACTTTTTATTTCCCAAACACTCGTAATAATTCAGGAACTTATTCAAACTTTTTCAAGAAAATAGTCATGAATCTTTTCAATCATTTTCATAAATAAGAGACATAAAATCTATAAAGTTAAGATTCATCTTAACCTAACAAACCACGAATTATTAATTTACAGCATATAAACTGAACGTAAATTAAGTATTATGAAAACCCTATCATGCCCTCCCTGCAACGTGTAATTTCCACTCAAGCAGCCTAGTTATGTCAACAATTCCTAAAAATGTTTCTAAATAATAATAATAATAATAATAATTAATGCTATATATATAACAAAAAAAAAGAAGGGAGTGAGAGAATATAATGTATGATTGCAAGTTCTCTCTCATGTATGATGGTAAGAAGGCAAAGGTAAATTGGACATGATTTGGTCCAAGGCATGCCATAGTTTATGGCCTACCCAACTTATGGTGGCAAACTTTCATCATTCTCAAGTTTGCTCTATGAATCAATATATATCCTACTTCATCACTTATCTTTTCCAATACTATTCAACAAAAAATCTACATAATTTCATTAACAATTTATAGCTCTTTCACTCGGAACATAGTTTCATTATTCATGTAACTTTAAATGAATTAATGATAAAAAAATTTAAAAAGAATGAAATAAATTACGAGAGTAAAGTTTAAGTCCTAAAGCATATATTAAAGAGAAATAGTAATGTCACACTTTCATACATAAGTCTTGATTATGAATTAAATGCCGACAAAAACTCTAGATGAGAATGTAAATAATAAGCCTTGAACCAAAAATTGGTAATATAGCACTAAATTGCAAAGAATAAGCACACCATGCTCTTTGTAGTATTTAATTTGCTCACAATGTACTAAAACATGTACAATTTCAAAATTAATCACTTTTTTTTTAACCACAATGTTGAGTCTAGAAAGTCCAACTTCACACTACATTTAGTATCAATAACCATATATAATTCATTAACAAAAAAGTGAACAACCATTTCACCATTCACATTTGTATATATATATATATATATACCTTTAAGTGTAAGTATAAGACACAAAATTCCATTCTAGAGATGCCATTTTATTCAGCTGTTTGGCATTAAGATGTGTAACCCCACTAACCAACATGGATTCATAAGAAATTTAAAAACAAAAGAAAAAAAAAAGGTGACACAAAGAGAGGAACTTCTCTTTATACAACAGAAAGTACTGGCAATGTCAATGCCATAGATCTCAGTGTCTCATGATCATACAAAATTTACACCCCTTTTTCTTTCCACTTTTGCCCTTTTATTATAACCACCCTAAACTCAACCAAGAACTCACTTCATTGCCCTTTTTGGCCAATTTATACCAAGATTGAAAACCAATGAAGATTATATTGTTGGCTACAATCGAGCATTAAAGCAATCTTGCACTGTTGATGGGACTATATTGGATCCATTTTTTCAAACCTTATACCCATTAAATAAATCACTAATTTATTTAAAACTTTTCTTGTTTATTGTGTAGTCATGAAACGTGTCTAAATTGTGTGTATATTTATCTTTGAAAGCAGTTGGTAACGTTGTGACAAAGTTTACAAAAGGAAATTTAATGTTAATTCAGTGCCTGATAATAAATAATACTACCAACTTATTTGGACATAATATGTTGTCGTTTAGATAACCTTAATTATGAAATATGAAATTCTATTATTAAAGTATTTCCTTTTCTAATTAAATCTTAAACTTGCATTGCACATTACCTCAAAAATCTCACATGAATTTACAAAACATGTGAAAATCGTTTCTACTGTGAGACACTAGACAAATGTCATCTTCTTACTTTAAATATTAGAACAATTTTCTCAGAAATCAATACATAGTATTTATTTATTTATCTTGGTTAAAGCAAAATAATAATTAAAGACATCGTTATTTTTTTTAAATATCTTTTTTCTTTAATTCAAAATATCACTTTTTCATATTTATCTTTCAAATTTCGCTATAGAGACAATTTCATGCGAGAAATGTATAATAATAAAGTACTCTTCAAACTCCATTTAAATGTATCTTTTGTTTTATGTCCCAAACAAATATATATAGGTTCTTTTTATTTACCTAGCCATTAATTACTTATATACTTTATTTAATTTTTTTAAAAATAGTAAGCATTAAATTGCATCACTAAATATATCATGAGTGTATTAGAAAATTAATTTATTCATTTATATATTTCAAAATTTTAAATTAATTTAAATGGGGGGAGTAATGAGTAGAAATGGCTCTAGTTTGCTGGTTGTGCTTATCTTTATAGTTGAGCCCATTTAGTTAGCTATTGATGTGGGCCTTCACTGTCGGAAGAATGAACTCGAACTTGATTGCTTCTATACATTTTGCAAAAATCATCTCGTATACAACCATTCTTTATTGCATTTATATTCGTCACACCACAAACGCGATAAACTAGGGGGAGAGAATATTATTATACCATATAGAGACATACATAATTTATTATTATTATTATTATTTATAAATTGAAAAAGTAGGAAGAAAAATGTGAGATGATTGATATGGAATAAATAATTGGAAAAGAAAGGAAAGCATTAATGAGAGAGTGGAGACAAAATGAAGAGAAATCCAACGAAAAATAGATAGGTGAAATTAATTAGTGTATATCCAATCCAATATGGAAGGTCAAGATTATCAAGCCCTTTGTCCCATTTGTGCCAAATCTTGTGTATTACCCTAACCAATTCTATTTGATGCCTTTCCGTCATATCTTCCTTTTGAATTTCTCACTATTCTCTTGGTCCACTTCTTTTCATTATTATTATTTTTAACTTTCTCTACAATATTATTTTAATTCAATAATTATCGAATTAAAATTTAACTTGCTTATCTTATTCATTCATTTCATTTCTTGTGATATGTTGGGTGGAACACATTACATATTGTCTCTATTTTTTATTTTTTATAATTATGCTTTCCCTTTGGCCCATTTAGTATGATTAATGTAATGTTTAGGGATTTTAAAAGGAAACTATTGGTTTAAATGTGTTTCCAATATACACTTATATAAATCGAGTTTACACATGTATTCTAATTTATTGATTATTCTTTAATATATAAAATTTTACTTTTTAAAAAGATAAATTATTGCTCTTTTGAATGAAAAGTATTACACCTTAAATTCTTGCACCGAAATTTACTAATTAGTCTATAGTACATAAAAAATACACGCTTTAAAGAGATGAATTATTACTCTTTTGAATTAAAAATACTATTACTTTTCAAATTCTAATATATTAATATTTTTTTATATTTGTGTTGAACAAAATTTAAGGAGTAAGAATTTTTATTTAAATGAATAATAATTTTTCTAATATAATTTTATAAAGACATGGTGAACCGAGTTTAGAGTATTTCACTCTTCTAATCCACCTGTATTTATTCCATTTCAAAATCATTTATCATAATTTGAAATTAAATAATGAAATTCTCAGTTTTGATTATGTGTTTTTTTTAATATTTATAATTTGATACTCCATAAATTAATTTAGTCAGGCTAAAACTATGCTCGATAAATATTTAGAGCGATGAAAACATTATTTGTAACTTTTTATTCTTATTATAATGCAGAATATTTATCGTTGTTATCTCGAGCGATGAAAACATTATTTGAAACATTATTTGTAACTTTTTTTAATTTTGAAACTTTATTTGTAACTTTTTTAATTCGAGCGATGAAAATATTATTCCATATGCTCGATGCTATCAACCCCCCAAGTTCCAACAGTTTGATGGCAAAGGTAATCCAAGGCAACATATAGCACATTTCATAGAAACGTGCAATGATGCTGGCACTCACGGAGATCATATGGTGAGACAATTCGTTCGCTCTCTGAAGGGAAATGCTTTTGAATGGTACACCGACTTGGAGGCTGATTCTATAGACAGTTGGGATCAGATGGAATATCAATTCCTTAACCGTTTCTATAGTACTAGGAGGACGGTTAGCATGATAGAGTTGACTAACACCCGTCAGTTAAAAGAAGAGCCAGTAATTGAGTACATTAATCGATGGAGAAATTTGAGCCTAAACTGTAAAGATCGATTGTCTGAAGTTTCTGGCATTGAGATGTGCACAGCAGGAATGCAATGGAACCTTCGTTACATACTTCAAGGGATTAAGCCTAAAACCTTTGAAGACTTGGCCACAAGAGCTCACGACATGGAGCTAAGTATGGGGATAAGTGGAGTTGTAGAACCACCAATTCCTGGATCCTACAAGTATAAAGAAAACAAGAGGTAAGGAAAGGGGGCAAACCCTACAACAAATCTTCCGAAAAAGGGTCTATGGCAACAAATGCATCAACTGTCAAGTTCCGAAGAAATGAGAATGAAAAAGATGATAAAGTGAAGAATGAGTCCCAAGAAAGGGGGCAAAGAAGATTGACCTTGAAAGAAATGCAAGAAATGAAGTACCCATTCATTGATTCGGATGTCCCAGGCATACTCGATGATCTGCTCAAAGATAAACTTATCGAGCTTCCTGAAATGAAGCGACCAGATGAAGCGGGACAAACGGACAATCCGAAATACTGCAAGTATCATAGACTGGTGGGACATTCTATCAAAGATTGCTTTGTCTTTAAAGACAAAGTTATGCGATTGGTTGAGCAAGGGAAGATCTTTCTAGATGAAGATGCAACTGCAAACTCTACTTCTGCAGACGGTGGAAATAATTATTCATGCCATATGGCAGGCGAAGTTGTTGTGCCTAAAGTTGAAAGTAAGGTCTATGCTATGAAGATTACCTTCACTGAGGAAGACTTACTGCTCGGTTCACAATCTCACAACCGACCCTTGTTCGTAGCTGGTTGCACTCAAGAGCAAAGGGTGAATCGAATACTGATTGATGGAGGTTCAGCGGTCAATATCCTACCTCTAATGACATTGAAAAGGTTAGGGATTTCAACAGATGAACTTGGCAGTAGCCGACTGACGATTCACGGGTTCAATCAAGAGGGCCAGAGAACACTTGGTACGATAGTCATGAGCTTAATAATAGATGAGATGGCCTCAACAGTTCTGTTTCATGTCATTGATGCTAAAACATCATATAACATGCTCTTGGGGCGCCCATGGTTGCATGAAAATTGAGTGATTCCTTCTACACTGCATCAGTGCTTCAAATACTGCGATGGAGGTAACATAAAGAAGGTACTCGGTGATGAAAAACCATTTACAGAAGCAGAGTCATACTTCGCAGACGCTAGATATTTTCTGAAAAGTATCAAGGCCGATAAGCAAGAAGGAACTTCATCACAAGATAAAGATGATGATAAACAAGAAAAAGAGAATGCAGATGATGTTTCATCCATACAGTCTAATGAAAGTAAACAGTTGATCAAAACTGTAGAAGGGTTGACACTACCCCTGACTAAGGTTGACGCTGAGAAGCCCTCTCCCCCTCCACTCAAAGGATTCACTCGCCCAACTCAAGCGGCTAAAACTGAGCACGGAGATGTATTTGAGGCGGCGGTTTCCAAATCGTATAGCCCACAAGCTTACAAACTTCTTGTGATTTATAATTCGATTATCTCAACCGAATGTGGCTGTAACCTTTTTTAATAAGGGGTCTCAAAAGTTTTCTCTATCGAATCAAATTTCGAAATTGTAAATTATTAATTCAAAACTTGAAATCATAAATTTGTATAAAATAATTTAATAACTATAATTTTGATATGTTTAAAATATCTTAGAAAAAAAAGTATATGATGCATTATCTTTAAATTGAAACGTTAATTACATCTAATTTTTTTACACTAAAAATAACTATTTTTTACCAACGGAATATTTAGTTGGTAAAAGTATTAATTTCATTGTTAAATTGACTTATCAACAGATTAGCAGCGGAATCTGTTGGTAAAGTGGTGGTTGGTAAATTTTTAGCAATCGAAAATCAATTTGGTTGGTAATCTGTTTCTAACAATTTCGTTGATAATTTATACTAATGATTCCCTTGTTAATCCGTTGGTAATTACCAACGGATTGAATTTCATTGGTAAAATATAGAATAAATCAGTTGGCATTCCGTTGGTAAAACAAAAATTATATAGCAAGCTATAGCACCACATACCATATACCATTAATTATCGTGGACGTTGCAATTATTCGATCTCTGTTGATAAAACAAAAATGATATAGCACGCTATAGCACCACATACCATTAATTATCGTGGACGTTGCAATTATTCGATGTATTTAGTTTTCTATATGTATTTCACTTCTTATATATTTAGTAAAACTCCATCTATTATGATTTATTCATCTTAAAATTTTCATATTAACTTTGCACCACTTAGTATATATGATACAAATTAAGAGATCATACTCCTTATTTTATGCAATATGAAGGGGTGCACGCTACTTATTTTCAATTTTTCCATAAATAAATAAATAAATAAATAAATAAATAATAATAATCTATGTGCGTTATTATTAGTTAATTACTAACTACTATTCTTTAATTATTTTAGCTTTAAAAAATGCTCTAATAAATTCTACGTCACATTATATATAAAGTTTTTTTTAATGGGAAAAACTTGTGTGCGCCCGGGTGCACGTGAGCACATTCCGTGCGCCTTTAGAATTTTGTGTTAAATTGTGTAACTTTTAGTATAAAGATGTGTATCATGTCAAAACTTGTGTGTGCCCGGGCGCACATGAACACATTCTTTGTGCCTTTGAAATTTTATGTTAAATTGTATAACATTTAGTATAAATATATGTACCATATATTTTGTAAAGAAAAAATATTAATAAAGTGTATACCCTTTAGAACAAAATGGTATACATTTATTAATTAAAATGTATACCCTTTAGACCAAAGCAATATACCCTTACCCATAATACTAAATTCAAAAGGCGCATGAAATGTGTTCCCGTGCGCCCAGGCGCACACAAGCCTCACTTTTTTTTAATGCATACCCTAAAAATATGTTAGCTATCAATTAGTTATGGATTTGAAAAAATAAAAATTAAAAAAATGGAGTTTTATCAATTCAAGACCCGAATTATGGGTAAACTATCAATTCGGGCCCTAAATTATTTTTTCTATCAATCAAAGGCCTGAAATATGTAAAACTATCAATTCAAAGCCTGAATTTGTCAAATATTATCTTCTATTTTATCAATTTAGGACCTAAGTTCAGGTCATGAATTGATAGTTTAATATAATTCAATCCCCTAATCGATAGAAAACATAATTCAAGCCCCGAATTGGGTCGCAAAAGATGTAAAATTATTAATATTGAATATTCTAAAATCATTAATTGTTTAACAATTCAATTATATATAATAATAAAATTTTGTGTTAATTGAAAAAAAATCATAAATTTTACTTCCATTACAAATTAATTCATATATTTAGAAAATTGTAAAAAAGTACGACACATTTAAATATTGTTGCAAAATGCTTCTAATGTGTAATATGCGGGGTCTTTTTTTGAAAAAAAGAGTTTATTTTGCAACAATACTTAAATATATGATTATATTTTCTAAATTTTCAAAAGTTAGAAGATTAATTTATAATAGAAGAAAAGTTGGTAAATTTTTTTATGTAAATAACCCAAAAGATTATTATTATTATTATTATTTAATGCAATGAAGAATAATGTAGAACCTTTAGAGATCTTCTGCTCTCGTGTGTATTTTTTTTAAATACCTTAAATACTATAAAAAATCATCACCGTGAATTTAATACTAACATTAGAATTTTTACGAATCTAATAAACTTAAGAAGTAAAATATATATCTCATGATCAAATAATAGAGTGCACGTAAAGATTAAATTTTGTTAACTGAATAACTATTGATGACTTTTTTTAAATTTATTTCTCAATCTTATCTTTCCAATTTTTATAATTTGATGTCCGATCACTTTAATTTTTGTCATCAATTTTCCACTTTTCGATTAAAATCGTAAAAGTTTAATTAAAATGTTGTAATTAAACTAACATTACAAAATGATAAATTTAATCATAATTGTATGGACAAATTCTGAGTAACTCATAAAAAAATAAAATTAAATAAAAATGTATAAAAATAAGCAAGATAGTAATAACAAATTACAAAATTATGAAAAAATAAACAAGACAATTTATAGTGTGCACGCGATGCACCCATATACAAATATAAATAAAAATATATACAATTAAGTGTAAAAATGTATACAATTTAATTGTTAATTTTTTTAATGAAAATTTGTATATAATATTCAATAAAAAGTTATACACATATGGATGTTAGTTTTTTTAATGAAAACTTAATGTGAAAAAAGTATACAATTATTACAAAACACGTATACAAATTAGAATAATATGTATACAAAATATAATAAAAAGACATACACATATGAGTGCACCCTTGCGTCCGGATACACCCAATATACACTCAATAACAATATAAATTCAATTTGAAATCATTGATTAATTACTATTATTATTATTATTATTATTATTATTATTATTATTATTATTATTATTATTATTATTATCAGAAAAGGAAACTTCGACCAATATGAATCACAATACTTAAGCTTGTGTTTCTGAAAGACGAGGTATCTAATAGGAGTATACTAGTACGAAACCCGCGTAACACGTTACGCGGGATTATTAAATTATTATTTTTAAAACATATTAATGAAATTGAAAAATATTAAAAGTTATAATTTATATTAATAAAAGACAAAGACTTGCGTGAGACCGTCTCACATAAGGGCTTATGTGAAACGGTGAGAAATTGATAACTTTTATATAGGAAAGTGATAGTAAACTAATGAAATGTGATAATACTATTTCATGAACAGTTTATAGTATAAATAAAAAGTGATAACATTTTATAGCCAAAGTGATAATGTTTTATAGCGAGAATGATAACTATTTTAAAAAGTGAAAAATGACCTCATTTGAGATGGTTTCACGCAAGACCTAACCTTAATAAAAATATCTAACTTTATTGGTAGAATAAGGATTATAATAAGGCAAAAATTTGTGTGTTCTCGGGACATGTTGTGCACCCATATCTTTAATATAATTTTGTATATATATCTCATTTATATAAAAAGAAATTAATAGTACTTTGTAATGGGAAAGATCAAAATGACAAAACGAATATTTAAAATAATAATGAATTATCTCATGCATTCGAATACACGCGTACACCCATCTATATTAATTTTATTCAATACTAATGTATATATGTATTTCTTAATATTTATTAAGAACCCTAAACCCTAAACTCTAAAACCATAAACCCTAAATTTAGGGTTTAGGGTTTTAGAGTTTAGGGTATATACATTTGTATATATTTTTTTATATTCAGTAATTTATTAAAAAATTAAGTAAAAATCTGGAAAAAAATTATTAACAAACTTTATAAATTCTTTTATTCATTAATATGTAATATGATAGGTCTGGCATGAAACCGCTTCACATGAAATCATTTTACACTTTTTATAATACTTATCACTTTCGCCATAAAATATTATTAATTTCGATATAAATTGTTATCACTGTCATTTATACCATAAGTTGTTCATAAAATAGCACAATCATTGGTTTAATATCTTTTTTTATAGTACCCGAGGGTATTGCGGTATTATCCGTACTCGTTCCAAACCCTAATGTGATTTTCACAACTATTTGTATCCGTCTCAAACCCGTTTACAATTACCCATACGTGCCCTATTAAGATTTGGATATAATAGATACTTAAAATGCCCATTTCATTATCATCCCTAACTATTATCATTTAATAAATAAAATCAATAAATGTATATAATAATTATAAATTATTGTATAATTAAAATTAATTATTAAAAATAATAAAATAAATATAAAATAAACAATTAACAATAAAAAAATTATGAAAATTAATTAATATTAAACTAAGATTTATTTTTTCATGAAATTCCTCATGTAGAATTCTATAATAAACTAAATTTATTAAACTTAAAATTCTAAGGATAAATAGATTAAATCTATTAAATAATTTCTTACTCTTCTAAAAATATTTTATTTATTAATATATTTTATTAAAGAATATTTTACAATATAAAAATTGTTATTAAATTTAAAAATATATTTCTCCAATCATATATTATTAGTAATATGGATGTCAAATTAAAGATCATGAAAAGACAATTAATTTGATATAATTTTATATAAATTCTATTTAAAAATAAAAAATTTAAAACACTTAAAGTTTTAGGTAAATTTTTAAATAAGATAAAGAAAAATGAAATATTTTGATTGGTTATTTAAAATAAAGTAACTACATTATCTTCCTTCCTAAGCAAGTTTATTATTAAAAAAAATTCAAAAGTCTATAAAAATGACACATCACCTAAATTACTCACATGATGCCATATAATAAATCCAAAACCCTCCTTTAGTATATAGTATATATATATTTTTTTTTTCTCTATTTTTTTTATATGTCTTTTTCTTTTTTTCATCTCTTGCTATTTTTTTTACTATCAAATTTTAAATTTACAATCATCAATTTTTTCATTCTACTCTATTGCTATTTTTTTATATGTATATTTTTCTCTAATTTTTTTATATGTATCTTTTTATATATATCACGTATCGTATTGCTATTTTTTTTAACTATCAATCTTTAAAATATGTATCTTTATCGATTTTTAAAATATATATCTTTTTCTCTATCATACTATCAATCTTTAAAATATGTATCTTTTTCTTTATCATATATGATTGATAAAAAAAAATTTATCTTTTATTTTATTAATTTCACCATGATATCTATCGATCTTTAAAATATGCAATTTTTTCTTAATTCTCATTGCAATATTTTGTTTACATTTTCTAATTCTATATGAGAATTTCAAATAACTAATTTTCTAATGCTATATGAGAATTTCAAATAACTATAAATTGATGAAGAGGGATTGATGATGAAGAAACTCCTAGTCTTATAATAAGAGATCTCCCAATGATCAATTGACGAAGCGACCACCAAATCTACGAAATAAATCGATGATGATCATTAAGTAGTGTCGGCTCCTCCACTATTGCCGCCGACCCCAATATAAATCGACGACTTCGAGAGATCATTAAGTAGTGCCGGCTCCTCCACATTGCCGTCGGCCCCCATATTTAGTCCGCAATCGACATGGGCAACCATATTCACAAACCTACCTTGAGACTCAATAATACTTTGCCCATGACCACTTATATATAGTCAAGTATCAATCTTCTTGTAGAAGTTTTGTACATGTCTTCTTGTGAAAGTTTTGCACAATCTTCTTTTGGAAGTTTTGCAATTGTCTTCTTTTGGAAGTCTTGCACCTATATTAATAAATTAAAATTCACAATAAAAGAAATTAAATTATTTTGGTGGTTTACTAAATAGTTTATTGGCCTTGTATTCTTATATATAATAATAAAATATATTAATAATAATATTATATATATATATATAAAAGTATATAAATCTTATTATTCTAAATAGTTTATTAAATGTTTACTATATATATATATATATATATATATATATATATATATATATTATAACACTATTAAATTAACATATTCTCATTTATTGAGCATAAATATTTTTATAAAAGTAAATGATGATTGATAATAAGAGTTTTTTATTTGTGTATACATTTATTTATTAATTTCATATATTCATATTTTATCCATTTTTTTATGTTATACAAATATTTTGCTTACAATAAAGTTAAAAATAGAATAAATAATTTCTTACTATTTAAAAATATTTTATTTATTGATAAATTTTAATTAAAATTTATCTTTAATAAAAAAAATTATTATTAAATTTAAGAATCTATTTCTTAAATTATATTATATTGGTAATATGGATGTCAAATTGAAGATCATGAGAAGACGATTAATTTGATATAATTTTTATATAAAATCGATTTAAAAATAAAAAATAAAAAACATTTAAAGTTTTAAGTTAACTTTTAAATAAGATAAAAAAAGTGAAATAATTTAATTGGTTAATACTCAACTCTTTCTTAGCAAGTTTAGTAAAATAAATTCAAAATTCTAAGAAAATGCCAAGTCATCCCTAAATTACTCTCAAGTTGACAACTCATCAAATCATAACCTTCCTTTAGTACAATAAAGTTAAAAATAGAATAAATAATTTTTTACTATTTAAAAATATTTTATTTATTGATAAATTTTAATTAAAATTTATCTTTAATAAAAAAATTATTATTAAATTTAAGAATCTATTTCTTAAATTATATTATATTGGTAATATGGATGTCAAATTGAAGATCATGAGAAGACGATTAATTTGATATAATTTTTATATAAAATCGATTTAAAAATAAAAAATAAAAAACATTTAAAGTTTTAAGTTAACTTTTAAATAAGATAAAAAAAAGTGAAATAATTTAATTGGTTAATACTCAACTCTTTCTTAGCAAATTTAGTAAAATAAATTCAAAATTCTAAGAAAATGCCAAGTCATCCCTAAATTACTCTCTGACAACTCATCAAATCATAACCTTCCTTTAGTATACTAAAGATATGTATTTTAATAATAAATAATAATAAAATAAAGAAAAAGTATTATGCTTATTTCTTGGATGTAATTAAAGAACGAATTTCTTAAATTTATAATCATTAATTGTAAAAATAGTGCAGTTTAATGAAGCTTTTGGTTCACCAATAGGACGAAGCTTGAAATAATCAAGAATCTTCACTTTTTCAGTTGGAAAAAGTCTCTTTTATAGTATTATTTATTCTTGGTTGAAATGAAATTGTACTTTTTCTAGATTTAGACTAATCTTGGGGTCAAAAAAGGAAAATAAAAATTGTAATGAATAAACAAAAACAGAACTGAAAAATGTTGGATGAATTTCATTAAAATTCCACTGAAAATAAGCAATATTCAAATCAAAATGTATATAATAATAATGAAAATTAAACTTCATGCTAACTCATACAATCTGAAGTATAATTTTTTTAATGCGTATATTCAAAGATGATAATGTTTTATATATATTTCCCTCACAATTCCCCACAAATTAAATCTAAAAAAAATGAAAATGTTTAAAAAATAATAATAATAAAATTGCAGTTAGGTTAAATAAAATATAGTAAGAAAACCCAAAAGGTGCACTAACTCATGTGCATCCAACTAGTGCTCATCTTTTCATGCCTTCTCCCCAACTTTCTTTAATTTGCCCAAGAAGAATGTACCACTCTTCACCTATATTCAAATCCATTTACATTTAATTAATTAATTGTTTATTTATTTATTGTAATCACCTGAGCTTCATTAATATTAAATACTTATGTATGGAGTTAATTTTTTAGTACCATAAGATATTAGAGTCACATTTATTAAAGCTTAATTACATGCACATAAAATATATGTGTACTAGTTTTTTTATACGTGCGATGCACGTCAAATGCAGGTTTGTAGTGTTTTTGTTTTTGTTGTTTTTTTAAATTTTTTATACTTGTTTTTTAAGTAAATCATCTATTTATTAATTGTATCAAAACTTCTTTATATACAATAATTTTTGTCTACAATGTTCATTCAATTTATCAATAGTCAACTTATAAACTATTAAATAAGTAAATTGTTGTATGTATTTTTTTTTTGTCTTGTGTTTTTTGTTTCTTGATTTTATATATACTACTTTAAAATTTACATCTTCACTATTTCAGTAATAACATTAAGAATCTTGAATTTTTGTTTTGATAACTCATATATATATATATTTTTTTGAAAAATCATATATAATTCTCTATTATATGAATAAAATAATTTTATTAAAAATCTTTCACATCATGACTATATTAATTTTACACAGCTTTTATGTTGTGCTCAATTAAAAATTTTCATATAAATGAATTACATAATTTATTTGAATAAAATATATCTTGAGAGACAATATATGAAACAATTATATATTATTTTAGCAATGAAATTTTCAAATGAAAGTTTAGAGTAGCTCTTAGTTTTATTTACTTATAAATTATATGAAGTACTTTGATTATTATTTAATGACCCTTGGACTTACAAAATTTTTTCCTTTAAATGATATTAATAGTGAAAATCAGTAATGAATATTAAAATAATCAATCATATTAAAAGTATTTTTTAAATTTTAATTAATTACATATTCTTTTGATCTTTTATATGGAATATTTCTTATAAAAATATTGTTATACTTAATTAAAATTAGTTCTTACATTTATCGCACTTTAATTTAATAAAATATAATCTATAAAGTATCATAATATTATAACAAAAATTAAAAACTATAATAATGGTAACAATAAAATAATAATAATATTTATACTTTAATTAATATCATAAGAAATAGTCTTAACTCTTTAAATTTTTATTATATTTTAAAATTACTTTTTATGTTAAATTTTAAACTCGCGTATTATAATTTAATTTTGTATAATAATTAATTTTCATTAAATTATGTCTATTCATCTTCTTTAATTAAATTTAATATTTTAATATTTTATTATTAGAGTTAATAGTAATAATTTAATGATTAATTAGAACCTTTGCAACTAATTATTCTCCACATTTTTGCAGTAAAAAAACTAAATACTCTCACTTACTTTTAAAAATACCATTAACTTCATATTAGTTTGTTGCATATTTATTTATAACTACAAAAGAGTACATCACCATAATCAAATTAATAAATTAGAATAGAAATCAAAATTTTATATTAATAAAGTGTAAAAGCTCTCGAACATAATACATTATGTATGTTTAATTTAATAATGTCATTACATTTTCTTTATTATTATTACATGCAATATGATGTTAATATTGATTTGCAACGGTAAATAACTCTTTAGTATCTAAACAACGAAGAAAGTAAAAATTAAAAAATATTTGACATCTTAGCAAACGTGTCGTACGTACGTGTGAATATAACATTTTGCTTAGGTTGACATTTTTGAAATCTCATCCCCTTCATTAGCATAAACATGCACTACACCATGCGTCTTCGATCCATTCTGAAAAAATATTGTTTGCACATCATCCAAATAAATAAGCTTACATGTTTAGATCACAGATTGTAATCTTGGGATTAACCACCACTATTATAACCCTCATGCTCGACGATACCCCTTCTGAACTGAAAAATAACATAGAGATAATAAAGAGATGAAACTGTGCATTATAAATATGCATTAGTTAAGAAATACCGACCGTTAAATAGCAAGAAATAAACAAACAACAAATATATTGTAGTATGAACAAATAAATATTGGAAGGACATGATATCAAAATTACTTATATGAGCTCAAATATAAAGAAATAAAATTGAAGAAGGTAATGTAAATATAAGAACATCAAGAGATATCAAATTCTCTTGTTGTAAGATGTTAGCTATTATATATAGGTAATAAGAATTCAACCAAAAGTCACATAAAATAGAAATTCAAGAGTTGCATTAATTTGAAAATTAATTATTTTAAATAGAAATTCAAGAGTTGCTATTCATGAATGAATTATTAGTAAAAATTAAATTTACAAATTTATTAATATAATTAGTACAGTTATAAGTATAATTATTAAAATAGGGAAGGAATAAAATGGGAAAAAAATGCTTTCCAAATCCTTTGTACTTTTTATCTACAAGAAAAAATGCATTTAAACACATTTAAAAGTGTTGTTATAGGTAATATATTAACACATTTTACCTATAACTACGTTGATTTTTTGTGTGGTCCATTCTGCTGTGGGGATAGGTAGTACCCCTAATACCACACTTTAAGGTGTAAAGAATTATGACATAATAACACACTTATATCTATTAATACACTTTGAAGTGTGAAGAAAAGTGACTTATTAAGACACTTTTAAATGTTACAATATAGTAATATTAAATAAAATAAAATTAAAAAGAGATTTCTCTTAGATTCGAACCTGTGTCACCGTATCACCTGATGGGATCTCTATATTAAGTCAGAAACCATTAAACCATAAATAATTTTTGTGATTTTTTTATAAAAATATTATATATACATAGAATACATAATTAATTTTTAATATTTAAATTTTATAATATTAATTTTATATTATCAATTTAATAGGTATAATAAATTAAATTTAGAATTATTTATTAATTATAATTTAAATTTAATATTTTTAAAATAAATTAATAGTAATATAAAAAATATATATAAATAATTATTTTAAAATATTTAGCATTTTTATATATTTATTATTATCTTAAATTTTAACGTCAAATATTTTTTTTAAATAAAAATAAATTTTATTTTTTAATCATTAGATTAATTAAAATAATTATTATTTTAAAATAAATATAACTTTAAATTAAATTAACAATAAAAAATTATCAATTTTAGTAAATAAAATGTAAAAAATTATTAATTTAATTTTCTTAATTTTAAAATTTTAATTTAACTTTATAATGAAATAATTTATATTTCATATTTTAATGAGTAAACAAAAATTTAAAAAAAAATTATTTTAATGATTAGTAATCTTTATAATACGTTTGTGATAACAAAATATTATTTATACATATACTTTTAAGTGTTTCTAGAGAGTACATATAATGACACTTTTTTGTGTGTTAAAAAATATGTAACAAAAGTGTAGTAATAGATAAGTATTGTTTCTGAAGTGTGGTGATAGGGCAAATATCAATACATCGATTTATTAAGTGTCTTTATAGATCATATATTAACACCCTTAAAAACATAATGTATCAATACAATACCTATTATTACATCGACTTTAAAATGACATTAAAATATGTGTGGTAATAAGCATTTTTTCTTGTAAGGATTAGGATTATAATTATGATAAAATTACAATGAAATAATTATAAACTTAAATATACTCTTTAACTTACTAATTGAAAAAATAAACAAATAAATTATTATTATTATTATTATTATTATAATAATAAGAGGTAAAAATAAAATTTATGATTTCATGAAGATTAATATAAATGATATGAAAAATGAAAAGACTTCACCTTTATTTTTTAATATAGTATGAATTATAATATAATAAATAAAGGATAAAAATGTAATAAATAAAAATAGGTGAGGATAAAGTAGGAAAAAAATGTTAACACTTGCTAAGCCACTTTTAATATATTATGATATGTATCCAACAGAGATTTCAGCATATATATTGATAATTTCATTGATTAATAATATGAATTTTTATTTTAATGTGATGAAATTAAATTTTAATGATTAATGGCGTACACACTAAGGAATAATGTAGAATAGAAGCATCATTATATTCACAATTATCTAGCTATGCGAAGTCCTTTAATTAATTTAATAATAACACATAGGAAAATGCAAGTGATTAATTAATTAATTATATACTCCTATACAATATGTATGTATATATGTATTTATGTAATACGTATATTAGTGTAGACAACAACTGAGTTTGTCAGATAATCACTGTCAGAGCACCGTATAATTAGACCGATGTACTTTTAACCAACAAAAGAATAGAAATATAGAACTCGAGGTATTATATAATTAATCACCTTACTAATATTGATTTTATATTAAGCTATATAATTTGATTATATAATTTTAATAAAATAAAAGTACCACAGTCTATAGGTAAAAGATTCTCAAGTAAATTCATTCTACTAATATGAATCTATTTATTTATGTAAGTGAAAACAATTAATGATAACCTAATAAATCCATATAAATAAAGAAAATTAAATAATATTTCATAAGAGCTATATTTACAAAGGGAGTCTTTTATATGAACAATTAAATAAAAAATCCATTTTGACTATAGTGTGAATGAATAAAAGATAAGGAGTACTAGAGAATGATGAAGGCTTATTATAAGATATAATGATAGAAAAAAGGAATTAAGTTAATGGATGTGTGTAGAGGTTAGAGTGGTGTTAGTGTGTGTAGTAGGCATTGAGAAAAGACACCAACAATACAAGAATGTTGCCCAAAAGCCACAACTGAAAAGCCTTGGAATGGCAAACTCATCATGCCCCTAAGGGGACACAATTGGAATTATCATTGGACCACCTAGGACCATTGGAATACACACATATTCTAGCTACCTCTCAATATATACCTAAACATGTGATCTATCATTGCAAATACTATCATCTCTAAAACATTACTCTCACCCCGTTCCGTTTCAATGTTTACATTTATTTTTTGCACATTGATTAAGGAGTATAACATTACTCCCTCCCCATCCTAAAAATCTATTCTCGTTTATTGTTTCATG
Organism: Pogostemon cablin; assembly: GCA_023678885.1. NCBI lineage: Eukaryota > Viridiplantae > Streptophyta > Magnoliopsida > Lamiales > Lamiaceae > Pogostemon > Pogostemon cablin. The sequence goes on from CM042965.1 coordinate 6,370,152, forward strand.
TTATTTAAAAAAAACACTTTTTTTAATTAATTTTATTAACTTAATTTAGAGTGTATTGTAATATTTTAAGATAATAATAATAAAAATAATGTAATGATATGTGTGTGAAAAAAAGAGTGGTAAATTTGAGATTAAAACAACTTTTAAGATTGTTAGTTAGGTAAAGGTAATGTTTACTTTTTTTTTTTTAAGATGAGGAGAGTTTTGTGGGACAAACAAATAAAAAAAAGTGAGTGAAGGGTTCAGTAAAACATTAAGGCAATGTTTGTTTATGGTTTTCAAACCGAGGTTTTGGTTTTCAAAACCCACATCCAGATTTTAAAAACCACCCCTATATATACCTACTATATTCTCTTTCCTCAATTAATACACTAGCTCTCTTTATCTCTCCTATCTCATTTAACTTTTTAAATAAATTAATACATTGATTTGACATAAAGTTAAAACATACTCTACTTAAAATTCAAAATAAACATAGAACACACTATTCATTATTTTTAAACCCCACATAATCTCAAACCAAACATAACCACCTTACTACAAATAGTTACTCATGCCATGAAGTCATATCTAGTACTTATTTTGAAGTTTAATAACAATCTATACAAACTTAATCTTGTAGACATTGAATATGGAGTATTTTTTTAGGATGAAAAAAATATTTCAAGTAATGGTTGGTATAACAATATTCACTTATTTTGAATTTAACTTTGTATTTACAAATTTAATTCCGATAATTTTAAAGAATATAATCGTATACCTCATAAAAGAATTTATCACAATGGAATAGATTTGAATAATCCAAGGATAATACAAATATGTCAATTTCTTACATCAAGGTTCAAAGCAATTTATCCTTGATAGAGAAGTAGGATGACTGGTTTAGGGGCTCAAAGCAATGTTGCATCTCCCAAGAATTTAGACAACATTACAAAATTTGTCACTATTATGGAATTTATCACCAAATTACAGAAGAAAATTATAGTGAAGAGACTAGTCTCCTATTAAGTTCATTAATGAAATAGTTTATGTACTATAATCATATCAGCACATGCATTAATCTATGACAATTGATGTTGTAAGCATGACATTATTATCAATATATAGTAAGCATAAATCCACATTTAAATCGATAATTTTGTGAAAATACACTTAGGTTGTGTTTGGATTGAGTTATTTCAAATTCAATGGATTTGAAAATGGGTAGATTTTAAATTTATTGGATTTTAAATCAATTCATTTGAATTCCACTGTTTGGATAAATTATGGACTTTTGAAAGAATTTCAAATCCATAATTAAAAAATTATTTTTAAAATAGAATTTTATATATGATAAATAAAAAAAAAAATTATTATATTAAATTTTAAAATCTAAAATTTTATTAAAAATAATTTTTTTGGGAGGAAACTCTACCACCCAACCTACCATGCTACCCACCCCCTCCCACCACCCCACCCCACCCAAATTTTTTTTTTTATAAAATTTTAGATTTTTAATATTTGAATAATAAAAAATATTACCACCCAACCCCAAACCCACCCCCACCTAAAAAAAATTTATATAAGATTTTAGATTTTAATATTTAAATAATAAAAATATTACCACCCAATCCTACCACCCTATCCATCCACCCACCCCAACCCCCACTCTCACCACCCCCAACCCACCAATTTTTTTTTTTATTTAGATTTTCATATTTAAAAAATAAAATCAAAATTTTATTTTAAATTTTTTTTTGGTGGGGTGGGGTGGGAGTGGTGGAGGGGGTGGGTGGGGTGGGTTGGGTGGTAATATTTTTATTTTTTAAATATTAAAATCTAAAATTTTATAAAAAAAATTTTATGGGGTGGAGGGGGGTGGGGTAGGTTGGGTGATAATATTTTTATTATTTATTTAAATATTAAAATCTAAAATTTTATATTTTTTTTGGGTGGGGGTGGTGGGGGTGGAGTGGGGTGGGGTGGGGGTGGGTGGAGGGTAGGACAGGGTGATAATATTTTTATTATTCAAGTATTAAAAATCTAAAATTTTATAAAAAAATTTTTTTTGGGAGGTGAGAGGGGTGAGTGGGCGGGGGTGAGGGGGTTGGGTGGGGGTAGTAGGGGTAGGCTGGGTGGTAGAGTTTAAAACATAAATATATATATATATATATATATATATATATATATATATATATATTTAAATTAATTTATTAATTTTATATATTATTTTTATATATTAATATATCAATTACACAACAAATGAATTATTTAAAATGATATGGTTTCAGTGAGAATTTGAAATCCATTAAAAAACAACTAAAAAAATTCAAAATCAAATTCATTAATTTAAAATTTTGGATTTATAAATCCATTAATTTAAAGTATTATCAGATTTGAGAGAAGGATTAATAAATATCTCCTCAAATCCTTCCATCCAAACGCAACCTTATAATTCCTTAAATTTGGCATTAAAAGGGTAATTCAGTGGAAAGTACACTTATATATTAATTAATATAGTTTAAGTATACAATAATTTTTTTATTTATTAACTCATACCTATATATGAAATAGTTTTTTTTTTCCATGATGTATTGCTATTATTTCGCTCATCTTATGTCTTTTAATTAATTAATTAATCAAGTAATTCTATGTCTTAATTTAATTTTATATTTTTATACAGAATATATTCTCTTAATATATATTACTATATACATATCCTTTCCACCTCCATTTAAAAATTATAAATTACTCTGTATTTAATTGAAATTAAAATATATAATTATAATATGATACTATTTCACATATAATGATTCAATATAATGATGATAAATTTGAATTAACATCAAACAATTAAATTTATCGACAATTTTCATGCTACATGTTAAAATTTTGAAAATTTCAATGAAATAGTGTTACGGTGAAAGAAATCAAAGTAAAAATACATTAGTTTGTAAATTAAATAAATAAATCAAAAGAAATAAACAATCGGATCACTAAATAAAAGTATTTTAGCAATCGTATTTACTAACGGAATTCAATCCGCTAGTAATTACCAATGAATTAGAAACAAAAACGACATTTTTGTTTTAGCAACGGAATGCCAACGAATTTATTCTCTATTTTATCAACGGAATTCAATCCGTTGGTAATTACCAACGGATTATCAAGGGAATCATTATATAAATTACCAACGGAATTATTAGCAATGGATTACCAACGGAATTATTTATCAATGGAATTGATTTTTCGTTGCTAAAAATTTATCAACCACTACTTTACCAACGTAATTTTACCAACGAATTACGTTGCTAATCCGTTGGTAAACTAATTAAATAATGGAATTAAGAACTTTATTCCGTTGATAAAATTTTTTTTTTTTTGTTGGATAGTGATGTATGCTAATTTTCAGAATGCTATAACCTACGGCAAGATACAGAATACAGATCACCCATGACCCATCCCTACATTTTAATAAAATGAAATAATGTTTATTTTTACGTTTATAAAAAAAAAAGTTTATTTATAGAATGATTTTACATGTATTCCGGTTTTAGTAATATTGTTTTGTACTATTTTTTGTAAATGTTAATATGGAGTACGATGCTCAACCTTCCATCTTTAGAGTAAAATCAAAATAAAAGAATCAGTTGATACTTGATATCCCATATTATATTTTATGATAAAGTATTAATTTGGACCTAAATTATATTTTCTATCAATTCAAGCTCGAAATATGTAAAATTATCAATCCAAGGTTTGGATTTGTCAAATATTATCTCATATTTTATCAATTTAGAGCCTAAGTTCAGGCCCCGAATTGATAGTTTTACATAATTCAGACTCATAATCGATAGAAAACATAATTCAAGCCCCAAATTGATAGTTTACCTATTTTTCAGGTCCTGAATTGATAAAATTCATTTTTCGGTTCATATTCAACCGTATAATTAATTTTACATTAAAAAAAAGTTAATTTTTTAGTATGCATTTTCATAAGAGTTGCATTAATTTGAATATATTTGCAAGCTTTATTAATTTAATTTATATATTTATTAATAAATATATTTGGATTAAATATGGGTGCATAAATATTCACCCGTGCAGTACACAAGTGCAAAGAATATTTTACCTAAAATAAATTACTCGTAAAAGTTGACGGAAAATTATTTCTTGTACCTAGATTTACATAAATTTTCGATGCATGAAAAATTACTTTTAAAAATAATGAATGGTTACTAATCTAAATAAAAAATATTACTTATGTATAAATTCTATTATATTTTTTTGTTTTTTTTAATTACTATTTAGGTTAGTATTCATTCTATTCCATAAATAAATTCACACTTACAATTTGGTTAGTTTCATAAACAAGTTTCCATCTCTGTATAAGAAAATAACACACAACTCAACAACCTTACAATATTTTAATTTAAAGGGAGTGTTTGGTTGAGGGTATTAGGTGGATTAATGGGAGTGGAAGGATGTTGACTCCCATTGGGCATAGCTGTTTGATTTAATGAAAATCAAAATTCCTTAATCACTCTCATTGATTCAATAACTACTTCACACCCTTCAATCACTTTACATTCCATTGTGATTGAGCTCTTTAATGATACCCATTATCATTCCGATTGAAGAATTCGAACCAAACGACCACTAAATTTGCCACCCTTTTACAATCCATATATATAACTTACTTTATAATTTATTTATTACCAAAAAATATAAAATTACCTCTTAAAATACAACTTATATATAACTTACTTTATAATTTATTTATTACCTAAAAATGTCTAACTATCTCTAAAATAAGTTAAAAAATAACTTTTCTATAACTCATATCTACTATAATTGTGAACTTTCATATGTAATGGAGGAAGTAATATTTTTCTATTAAAAAAATAAATTTTCATATACTAAAAACAATAAGTTGTGGCTATACAATACAATAAATTCACATCATAGAAAGATATATTTTCTTTAATCCAACATTGACTTCATGTCGATCAACCATATGTATATGTATATATATAGAAATATCCAAAAGAATAAGGTAAATTACTTGATCCATGAGAAAGTCCCAACTAGTTGCTGTTTAACCATTTCAAGAAAAAAGAATAAAAATGGTAGATACTAATTGAATTGAAATCTTGAATTAAAATTCATGGCCCATCTAATCATTTGGAAGAAAAGGGCCACTACACCCTTCATCATTTGTGTGGAGAAACCTAATTATGAATTATTATCATAAAAAGATAAAAGTAACCTTCCCTTATACATACACATATAATTGTTTTTTAACAAATTTGAATTATTACAAACATTAATTTAGTATAAATTTTCTTATTACTTTTCAAATTCTACGTTTCAATAATGAAGTCTAAGTAATTTTAAGGACAATGAAATGTACCGAATATAAATATTTATGAGATTTTGCAATATTTTATGTTAAACAAAAAAAATTTCTTGATTAAAAATAATTATATAGCTATCGGTATGGTACTTGGTAATAAAGAAACATGTATTAGTTCAATGGGATGTAATAATGATGATACGATATACTTACTCGTTGAATAGACTAATTTAAGTTAATTAATTTTAAATTAAACTCTATAATAATTTCAAAAAATATATATAGATGTCCTCTCAACTAACAGTACACGTAAAACTGTTCATATGCATGAATTTGTTCAACTATAACTATTTACTAATAAAAACAAATCAAATGTACACCTAATTAATAAAAAAATTAAACACAGAAAAAAAAATTATATACTAATTTGCTGGCTGCTGGAGTAAGTATGATGTTCAAAATTAAGAAATGAAGACTGTTGACTTAAAATTTTAATTATTTTTATAAAAATTAGATTACCAACCATATAAAAAATTGTGAATATTTTTTTTTTTGAAAAAAAAAAAAAAGGTAAAAGAAGTGACAAAAGATTAGCGTCATGGCCCAGTGGGCCGTGGTCCTGACCCGACACAGATCCTGCGGTGGAGAGAGACTCCTGTTTTTTCTGATATGTAATTTAGGAGGAAGAGAGAGGGCATTTTGGATATTTCATGCGAGGGTCTATAGGGCAACAACCCTTTTTTCAGGGTACACCCTCTGAATCTCTGAATTTTACTTCTGACTGTGACCTCCCCATTTATGCGCCAAAACTCACACTATAGAGTATTAATTAATTAGTAATTACTATCTTCTTCCCAAATTTTGGTTCACGTTTCCTTTGACGGTGTACCCACCATTAGGGGCCCCATCGCTCCTATCCTGAGAATTGATGGAGGAGGTAAATCGCAGGATATGCCTTAAGTGGCTTATAGAGAGGGCTCACTGTTAAACTTGTGCTTGCAAGGTGCCAAATCCATGCCAAAGGCAGGATTCGAACCCCCACCCTGCAGCAACTAAGCTCAGTTGAAAGACCTTTCCACTTTCCCCTCAACCACTTGATCTATGCCCTGGGGGCTCACGTTTCCTTTGATGATAGGACTGAGTGAGTATTATGTTTATAATTTTACTTACTCTCCAAATATTACTATTTCGTTTTATTTATTTAGAATTCATGTTCTAATATTACCTTGTAAAATAAGACCAAGTTGAGCTTTTCTATTTCAACTTCCGTAAATCATTTTTCCATGTATTCATTCAGCTTCTCTATCATTCATCATTGGAGTTTTTACTTTGATTGACCTCATCCATTTGGTGGGATGTGAAATCACTACAAATTAATCCATTGTTTTTAAATTTGTATAAATTAAATAACAATATTGCTTGATTTCACCGTGGTTTCTTGTTTATTTAAAATTTAAAAAAAATATATGCATAAAAATTTTATATGAGAACAAGTAGAAGTTGTATTTTTGAATTTCTAATAAAGTAAAAAAGAGTGTTCTAATTAGGAATCTAAAAGATATGAAATTTAATGTAGTGATTATTTTAAACAATTTAAAATTACAACATATACTAAAAATTGGTTTTGATTTGAAAATTTCCACTATTAAACTTAATTTTGATTTAATATAAATAAAATGAGGTCAAGAATTTATTAATTAATAATAAAAATGCAAAATATTGGATTTAAAATATACCTTGTTAAATGCAATATCAAATAGGGATTGCACATCATAATATCCTTTCAACCCTTTCTATCTTTTCATGATCAAAATTGAGTTTGAGCAATTAGGTTTAGAAAAAATGGTCATCCTCCACTCACTCTGGAAGTGAATTCAAACATGCATAGATTAAATTCTACAATAACTACCCTACATATTTACTTTTAAAATCCTCTTAGTATATATCCCATTAACTGAAAAAATATACTAACATTACTTGTATCTATATTTTTTTCTTTAAAAGGATGATTGATGGTAAATTAAAAGGAGAGACAGTCCCTTGACTGAACCAATTCCAAAGATTCTTTATAACAGTTCCAAAATACAGATACAAATTTCTGACTCCATTCCCCCTGAAATTAGTTGGGAAGAAAAATAAAAGAAAAATAAAAAAATCCCCAACCCACCCCAGCCCAAACCACCCCCCAGGTCAGTGGCAGCCATAGCAATTCCATCCAAACTCAGGCCCTGTTTGCATTACCTACCTCTCATTGGTTAATCATAATGGCGCATTTTAGCACACTCCCCCCATCATCTTCTCCTCTGGTGTGACAAAAGAAAAAGGCAGCACACAGACCATCATCCTTATTACATACTTCGACCCCAGCAGTAGAAAAAAGGAAGAGAAAAAACAAAGAGAGCACACACCACTTCACACACTCAAACACGCACTCACACTGCCACATTCCTTCCCCTGATCTTTACCCCTCGCTCTTGAATCCCAACAAGAAAACCACTTCAAGATTCTAGTTTTGCTGCATTTCAGATGGAGAAAGTTTTTGCTGTGGTTAACTGCGAGCTTAAGGCTTGTGGGATAGTGTAGAATTCTCTGAGTTCGCCATCTTGAGGGAGAAAAAGAGGAATCTCTCTTCCTTTCTTGTTCATTTTCGTTCGTTTTTTCACTTTCTATCCGAAGAATGGGCTGCAAGAGCATGATAGCAGGAAATTTGGATCCAGAGAGAACGAGGAGTGGTGGGTTGAGAACAAAACAGGCTGGGCGTGGGTCTTGCAGAGGAAGTTAGGCCAGAGGCCTCTTTGATATTTTGAACACGATTAAAACGAGGGAAAGAAGAAGAGTTTTCCTTCTCAGAGGAATATTCACAAACACTTTGTCCGTATTGAATCATTTGCTAAATCTTTATCTATACACACACAAGAATATTCACACATATTCTGGGTGTTCATTTGGTGCATGCTGCTGGCCTCTGCTACTGCTCCATTAATTAATTGCAATGGGGTACTTGTTGAAGGAGGCTTTGAAGACTCTTTGTGGGGTTAACCAGTGGTCTTATGCTGTTTTCTGGAAGATTGGCTGCCAGAATCCCAAGTGAGTTTTTCTCAAAAATCGAATCTTTTTGCTCTTTCATGAATTCTCAACCCAAAAGAATAAAAGCCCTTATTATCAAAATTATCATTATCCTTTTGTGCTTTTGGTTAATGATGAAAAATTTTCAATCTTGAAATCATGTTGGTGAATCTTTTTCTGCTGTGTTTCCAAATGGAGGAATTTTAGTGTATTTTTCAGTAAATTCTTGATTCATGCTTTTATCCGGTTGCGTGTCGTGATTCCCTTCTCTTGGAATTTTGTGGTGGTCACTTGTGAAACAGAGAACAAAAATGATGAATTTCTGATAGATCTTTCATTTTCTCCAGGCAAAACAATAAGCCAAGTGCGGCCAAACACATTATGATAAATCCTCCATTTATCACAAAATATTTCCTCTCTTTGATTAAATTAATAAAAAGGATCATTTATTGCTTGATCCGTGATTATTTGTTTGTATCTAATTCACCAGTGGTTAGGATATGATATGATTTGACATGTTGCAGATTTACTTGTCTTTGTGATCTGATAGGTGGTGATAACTTTCATTTTCTTAAGTTTGGATTTTTCTGGTTGGTCAGTTTAGTTTGTCTTGGAGAATCTCAGTCGAATTGAAAAACAGAGATTTTCTCTCTTGTAATATGTTGCTACTCTTCTTGTCGTTAAATTACTACACTACTTCTGATATTGTTCTTCTTTGTTTTCATCTGTGTACTTTTCCTCTGTATGGAGCAATTCCCCTTTTGTTCCCTGTAATAACATGGATGCAGTTAAGCATGGTTTTAAAAGAAGGTTTATGGTGAAGTTAATTCTGGTTTGCAGGCTTTTAATTTGGGAAGATTGTTACTATGAGGCTGTATCATGTTCCAGTCAAGATTACAATGCTTCTTGGGTCCCGTCTGAAGCGAACCTTCAGGCGGGGGCCAAGTTGCATATGCTTGTGAACAAGATGATGATGGATAACCATGTTAATATTGTAGGAGAAGGGTAAAACAACCTAACCTTATGTAACCCTTCCTCGTTTTCTACCGAACTTTTTTCACCATTACTCGATTTGCCTGCAGATTAGTCGGAAGAGTTGCATTTACCGGAAACCATCAGTGGATCCTATCACAAAATTACTTTGCAGAAGTTCATCCACCAGAGGTACAATACAGAATCTTTTTACTATCGACTTCAGATTTGTAAGTTTGATGAAATATTGGTTTTTGATTGTGGAGAGAAATCATGCAATATTGGGTTTATGTTGGGTTGTTGATATTGTATGAATGAATGGCCTTTAACTTATTGTTGGCCTTTCAGGTTCTAAAGGAGGCATGCCAGCAATTTTCAGCTGGAATGCAGGTAACAATTTGACATCCATTGTTCTTAAATTTTACCAAAATTGGATACTTGAATTTACTCTGTTTTTCTCCATTTTCAGACAGTTGCTGTAATTCCTGTTCTTCCCCATGGCGTTGTTCAATTTGGCTCCTTCATGACGGTTAGTTCTTCCTTTCGTTCTTGAATTTGAGATATTCCTGGCCACATTGTGGTGAAATGAGAAGTTATTATTCAAATTCTCAGTAGAATTACATAGATGCAAAAACTGTGTTTAGATGACATATTTTCTGTGTTGCTTTCACAGATATTGGAAGACACAGGATTTGTTAAAGATGTGGCATCTTTAATACATCAGCTAGGACATGTATCTGGTGTCTTGCTATCAGCTAATTATGAAGCAAAAGAACATGCTCCAAGAATCGGGGTTCCAGTAGGGAGCTTCACTCGTGGAGGCCTTACCCTCGACTCAAATGGGATCAATGCGTTTGACAGTTTTAACTATGTAGGAAACTCGTGCCAGAGTACCAGGCAACCTTCTTTTTCACTGGCTGGGGAAATCCTAAATGGATTGCACTCAAACGGTGCATCATTTCAAGCGCCGAACTCAACCATGATAGAAACCATACCCCAACATAGTCAACAGGAAGCTAAAATGGCTTCACTGTTGAGGTTGAACTTTTCTTCCTCAAACCAATCGATGAATGGAGTGGCCAAAGCTGAAGTTATACCCTCAAATTCAGAAGTATGGAAGAACCATCATTCTTCTGTGTACATTCCAAGAACTACTCTTGATATGCCTTCTGGCAGTGCATCTACTTGGAATTGTGGCACAGATCAGAAGTTCTTGTCCGATTCTTGCAATCAGGGCCATTTCAACGCCCAAAACGCGTCTTCTGGTATTCGGATACCTGCTCTTGGACCGAATTCTGGCTTGATGTATAATGCTGATGATGGTTCTGTTACTTGCTCCTCGGTTCAAGTATGCAACGGTGGGATGAGTAATGTCCAACCAATATCTGGTGTAGGTGCTGTTTCAGAATCGAACTGGGCAGCAGCCAATGAAAACATAAATTCTGAGCATCCAAGTTTGAGCGACGCCCAAAACGCGAAGCTTAAAATGGAGGCTTCCAACTCTGATTCAGTTGTCCATTTCGATTCTGATTCTTTGCTTGCTCATAAGTTGAACACCTGCAAGAAAGAGATGGGACAGAATGTTATACAAGTTCATGATATTCCCTTGTCTCAGTACAATGAGCATCTGAATATGGGTGAGCTTGTTCCTGCTTATATTCAAGATGACAGTAAAAATAAAGATGGAAGTCAGGTACCTTATATGAATGCCCCCAATCATGAGGAAGCATGTGTCCAACCTGAATCTGGAGATGATCTGTTTGATGTTTTGGGAGCTGATTTCAAGAATAAGTTATTCAGTAGCTGTTGGAATAGTTGTTTGATCAATGAAGCAACCCCCAACATCCATGAATGGGATAGTAATAATGTGGAGTCTAAAAAGTGTCTTGCTGCTTCAGAAATCTATTCCACTAGCCAAGGAAACTCGGAAAGTGGAATCTTCTCCTCAGCTGGCTCCGACCATCTATTGGAGGCTATCGTCTCTAAGATGCAGTCGTCAACCAAGCCGAGCATGGATGACACTGTTTCTTGCCGTACTACATTGACAAATATTAGTGGCTCCTCTGTACCGAACACTTCACTTCCATATGGTCGATTTGGAACTTCTAATTCCGACCACTTGAAGGGAGAGTTGTTGGGTGTTCCAAAATATCTGGCTAAGGGAGGAGCAATGAGTTCTTGTTCCAAGGAAGAATCTGGAACCTATTCTCAAGGAAGTTCCATTTATGGATCACAAATAAGCTCATGGATAGAGAAGGATCAAAGAGCAAGGCCTAATAACAGCGTGTCTACTGGACATTCCAAGAAACCAGATGAACCGGGCAAGACAAACCGTAAGAGGCTTAAACCGGGAGAGAATCCGAGACCTAGACCAAAAGATCGTCAAATGATCCAAGATCGTGTAAAGGAACTAAGGGAAATTGTGCCAAATGGGGCAAAGGTGATACAATCTTATGTTTGGAGTCAAATTTCTTAGTTTTATACTCAGTCCATTCAAGTAATTAGTTTTCACCATTGTTAACAATTCTTCGTTTTTTTCTCTGGCAGTGTAGCATCGATGCTCTGCTGGAACGAACCATCAAACACATGCTTTTCCTGCAAAGTGTCACAAAGCATGCAGACAAACTAAAGCAGACTGGAGAGTCAAAGGTACTAATTCCTATTTCAAACATTTTAAGTCATCCCTTGATCATGCACGTCCAGTGCTTGCCAAGGAAGTTGGCGGATTGGATATTTAATTCTTCGTTTGTTCCGAGTTTCAGATAATGAGCAAGGATGGGGGGTTATTGTTGAAGGATAACTACGAAGGAGGAGCTACTTGGGCCTATGAAGTAGGTTCGCAATCAATGGTGTGTCCTATCATTGTTGAGGATCTGAATCAGCCACGTCAGATGCTTGTGGAGGTAATGCAACCATTCCCCTAAAACTCATGAACTCCCATGCCATTCTTCTTCCTCTTAACCATCCATTTCTTCTGCAACAGATGCTCTGTGAGGAGAGAGGGTTGTTTCTAGAAATAGCAGACATAATTAGAGGACTGGGGTTAACCATTTTAAAGGGGGTCATGGAGACTCGGAACGACAAGATTTGGGCACGGTTTGCTGTAGAGGTATGACCTCAAGGTTCTCTACACTTAAGAGTTTCTAGCTTTACACAATGTAGCTCACTCTTTTTCTCAACAGGCGAATAGGGACGTTACCAGGATGGAAATCTTCATCTCACTAGTTCGTCTCTTGGAGCAAAGTTCGAAAACTGGTGTTGCTCAACCCAATGGCATCACCAGCAGCGATAACCTGATGGCTCAACAGTTTCACCAGGTTGCCTCCTCCATTCCTGTGGCTGCCAGAGCCCGTAGCTTGCAGTGATGACCATTGTGAGCTGTTTGGAGATGTTAAGAGCGAGCGAAATGGATGCTCGCCATGACTGACATTTTACCAAGAAATCACTCACTACTGATGGCAGTAGACAGACCACTTGGACTGAAAATCTGTTGGTAATGTTGCTTTACATTCTGAAGGGGGTATAGGAAACAAATTTACTTGTAGGATTTGATCTTGGATTAGCCGCTATAACTGTTATCTAGCGACTCGCCTGTCGTATATTTCTACGATGGTAGATAAAGGGCAAACTGGTTTTAAGGTTTTTACAAGATGTAATGTATATTAAGCATGGTGTTGTGACGATTAGGGACGTCTTCTGGCTTCATTCTACTGTTATTTCTTGTTGGTGTCGCAATCTTGTCTTCATAATATGCTCATTTTTTCTGCATGCTTTGCCTCTATACTGCTATACTGGAATCTAAGGTCATGGTGAATCAGCTATCAATGACCCGACTCATAAGGTTGAGTCGGGTCAGCCCAGGGGACTGGTATCGTCCTCAAAACGGACATCACAAAGTTTAGGTACACTTGTCTAAGTGGGTATCCCGGTCAGAAGCTATAGTTTAGGCCAAAACAATTTTAAGAGATTATTAACCACCCAGATGTCACTTGAATATTGAAAGAACATGTGGTTGGTTAACTAATTTTCCTCATTCGTAATTTGGAGTTGTTATTTTGGATGTCCCTTTAGTTATTACAGCTATCCACCACTAACATGTGTAATTAAATTGAGTTGATTTATCAAACTCAACTCAGTTGCGTGATGTAAACTGCTTAAAATAGAACTTCCCTTTTATCATCGTTCCGATTTCCGAATCTTGATAGTGCACAACCAAACTATTCTATACACTAACTATTCCAATTAAAATATAATATAACAAGTAACTAGTCTCTTGTATACGCATAAATTTATATATTCAGATTAATTTTGATTGACTTGGCAATAACAATAGTTACTGGGTTTGGTTGATGATAAATTCGATTCTAACTCGGTTGCTGGCAACTCCACTCACTGAATTGCACCCCTATTGTGGTAAAGGTGATGGATTCTTGGAAAGGAAGAATGTCAAATGGGTGATAAGTCAATATTTCCTATATTAGGCAATATTCTTGATTAATATGTTTCAATTAAATGTGATACTGATTGATGGAGGATCTGCATCAAATGCCCCACAGATATATTTGTAGGGATTTGATCACATTCTGAAGAATAACATTTGCATAAATGTATTCCCATGATATCACTTTCGAGAGAATTTCTACATTTGTCATTCTGCATAAAATAACTTAAGACTAAGCAGGATTAGGTTCCCATCTTATCATCATTAACACACTCACACCTCTGCTTATCATCAGCCATTTTCTTGGCTAATTTTGCTGTCAACTTATTTCGATGTCTTCTAGATCTATCCAGAATCTGCGAAAAATACATATGAAACGAAGGGAAGCAGACACAAGGCATGTCAAACTTAAAGTTCCTATCAGGTAATTGTAAAAGTGAAACAAAAGTGATACGCAGATGTGATCATGAAGGGAGCATATGCTGTTGCATGATAACAGAAACTTGTGGTGAAGATTAATTTCAAAACCGGACGTAGTCTACACGATGAGATATGCATATAAATGAGTACGCATATCATGCAGCACAGATAAATGTAAATTACTGGAATGAGCATATTTTCTAGCATTTTGAGGACACCTTTAGGGGGTGTGTGTGTGGCTATTGAAGCAGTAATATTCTACATTAAAAGATTGAAACACAAGTCTCATTAGACAAGAGATAAATACTTTAGCCATAGCAGAGAAAGAACTTATTAAAAAATCAGCAGCATGAGAACTTTATAACCTAGTGAAGGCCCCTCAAATGCTCGACAGATGAGATGCACGTTGTTTTTAATACGTATGTGAAACCGCAGGATGTTTCGCATTCATGAGATAGTTATTGGTGAAAAAGTGCCTTAAATATCTAGATAAGTAGAACACATGATCTGATGCATTACTCCTAATAATCAAAGCTTAAAACAGTCATGAGGGAAAATAACAAAGATAGGAAGTTCTTTTTGCACAATATGACCACCACTCCAAACTAGCTGTATTCATTGTATACAGAACAAACTTGAAGTAAATGGATATGATAAACAATTCAACATAAACACTTTAAAAAAAGTTTTCAGCTTGAATTGAGATAATGCTCATGTAATGCCTACATACCCAATTATACTTGCTATTCCTAGTAAAAGCTCAAGGCCAACATAGATTTACCAGAAGCATAAACCTGTAAATTGGGAACTCTGAATTTTCCACTTCACCATTGGCCTCTGCTTTTCAGCATTAGACATGTCTCCCAAAAATATGAACTACTTTGGTCATCTTGCTATAGCAACCCCTCTTTTGATCTAGCTACATTTGTACCCGTTTGGTATAAAATCCAAAAAGGCATCAAAATGACATTTCTTATTCAGAAATGAATTTATTCTTTTGGTTGTATACCATGCACTTATATATGTAAGTGAACCTGTAGTCCACTCACTGCACAGTTCTTTATACTTCTAATCTTAGAACAAAGAAGTATGGAGCCAGAAAATCCCGATAAAATAAGCATTTTCTTGAAGGGATGGTCGTGGCTTAAAGAAATTCCATCATGTTTGCTAGCTAAACTAAATGAAGTTTCCAGGCAAGCCATGAAGATAGCGAAAGACGACCCAAGAAGACTGATCCATTCTTTGAAAGTCGGATTTTCAGTCACATTAGTATCATTGTTGTACTACTTCCAGGCTTTGTATAGCAGTTTTGGCGTGTCAGCATTGTGGGCTGTGATGACTGTGGTGGTTGTCTTTGAATTCTCTGTTGGTACGTCTCTATGTTTCTTGAATTAGAGAATGATCCTGTGCATTAAAACTAAACAATAAGCACAAATCCTATATCATCTCAAGATAGAGTCTTATCACTGACTCTGGAGTAACATGTTTTCATTTCTCAAGTTCTCATCATGTAATCAATGTTTCAAGGGCATAATCAGAAAAACTTATACATCTTTGGTCTCTTTAGGTGCAACAATTGCGAAAAGCTTAAACAGAGGATTGGCAACCTTAGCAGCTGGTGTTCTTGGTTTTGGAGCCCATCACTTGGCTAATCTTACTGGGGAATCCACTGAACCCTTTCTGATTGGACTATTTGTCTTCATACAAGGTATTTTCCCTTCAGAAAAAAATGAAACCCATTGTACTTTATATTCCATCACGACTAACGTAGTATTGGTCTTGCAGCTGTGGTGTTAACATTCATACGATTCTTTCCTAAAGTGAAGGCAAGATACGACTATGGGATGCTAATATTCATCCTGACATTCACTTTTGTCTCCATATCTGGTTTCCGAACTGATGAACTACTCAAGTTGGCTCAGACGAGGGTACTAACGATACTCATAGGTGCATCCACTTGTGTGATTGTGTGCATTTTCATCTGTCCTGTATGGGCAGGTGAAGATCTTAACAAGTTTGTGTCTCAAAACATGGATGAACTTGGAACTTTCTTAGAAGGTACGCAAGTAGTATACTCTTCACCATTCAAACAGAACAATATATGATCACAATCAATTTCTGATCATTGAATAACACTGTCATGATCCTTTAACATCAGATGCTGCACAAGTAGAGAATACAAAACCATCTAAAGCCAGCCTAAACAGAGTTCTAGTTGATTCCAAAAGCAGGGAAGAGACTCTGGTGGGTAAAACAATTCCTCATCACTCAAAAACACATAATCAAACAACAAATTTTGAATATGATCTGGGAATTCATCCTTCACAGGCAAATTCTGCAAGATGGGAACCAGGTCATGGTCGGTTCAGGTACAACCATCCATGGAAACAATACCTCAAGATCGGAAAACTCACGAGGCAGTGCGCCTGTAGGGTTGCAGCCCTCAATGGCTCCTTGACATGCAATTTTCTGGTATAATTCAACCACCTCCATCTTCCTCACTTTCACACCCACACCATCCATGAATTTCCCCAAAATTTCAATCTGATCGTATCTAATTGTAACCCTAAAACCTAATTCTTCTCACACGCGATCATATGTAATCCAAAATCTCCCTACCAACCCTAAAAATCAATCGTAATGTTCTCATAAAAATTACAGGCACCGGACGAAATCCAATGGACAATCCACAAAGCATTCTCAGAATCTGGAAAAGCACTTAAAGAACTATCATCGGTCGTTCGAAAAATGACGAAACCATCATCTTCCGATCCGCACATCGAGAATTTAAGAATCGCGACGAAGAACCTGCAATCCTTGCTAAAGACGGAGTTGTTGGAAGACTACGACCACGCGATTCAAGTAATAGCCATCGCAGCAGTGCTCATCGATACAGTGGATAACGTCGAACACATAGAAGACGCAGTTAATGAGCTCAGTTCCATGGCGGAATTTAAGGAGAGTAAGAGAAATGGCGGTGAGGGTTCCGCAGAAAACGAAATTAACAAGAATTTAGTGCAGGAAGAGATTCCATAGATTAGGGCTGAGATTAGAAGTAGAAGATTCTAATGGCATGCAATAATTACCACTCGGTCATTAAGGAAGTTGTAGAATTCATGGTGGTACTAACTTCTATCATCTCTTAACATGTGACATTATATTGTACCATACATTAATAAACGTTGCATGATTTGTTAAGACTTATGTGTAACAAACAACACATATTAATCCTATTCATTAGATTGGATTATGATGATTTAATATATCTGAAGACAACCACGTTTGTGAATTAGGTTCACTCTATTTATTTATTATTCATGTTGAGCTTTCATAAGTCCATTATGATTTGATTCATGAATCATGACTTATTAGCTTAGCCCCCACATTATTATCGATGTTGGCAATCCTCTCTTTCAATTTTTTGGATGCTTAATTGTCGAGCAACTTTCTTTTGAAGAAGATGTGTTCTTGCCGTAATTCTTTAATTTTTTTTTGTGTCTCCATTATTGATTATAAATGAGTTCTTCTTCTTTTGAAAAAAATATAAGTGGTGAGAGTGAGAATTAGGATTGAGAGGAGAGTTGATTGTGAGTTCTTTGTGAATCTCCCCAATACTGTTTAAACTTAAATCCGAACCATAGGCTACCCGAACCCAGTTGCGATTTCTAGCTATTTCCCTCAACGTGGCAGGGATGGGCTGTAGAATTCCAAACAATTATTAATACATAATGGCCCATCACTGTTTGGGCCACTAAGACAAAGTCCAGGGGTGGATCTTTTCTATCTGGACTCTAAAAATAATTGGAAAGGGTAATCTTATAGGATGGACGTATACGTGAATCAATTTTCAAAATATGTTTAGTAATAATTTAAGTATATATTTATATTAAATTATATTATCATGCTTTAAAAATTTTTAAATGCATGCATTATTTATTATACTTTTAAAAAAAATATTTTAATTATCAATTATCATACTTTATTTATATAATAATTATACTTCAACACGTATCACATAAGAATCGTTTCACATTATACTTTTATCTAAAATAAATGTTGGAAGTAACTCAGCAAGGTGCCTATTCAGATTTTCAAAATCTTTTTTGTCCGCATTTTAAAGGTATGTCCCAAAATATTTAAAATCACAGGGAAAAAAAGGAAAAAAATTAACTTGATACTAACATGATATTAGTTTTCTAACCTTAAAAAATATATGTATCGAGTCATTATTATCTAATAAAAAACATGTACCAAGTCGAGTAAAAAAAAAATTAATTAAAAGGGTACACAACGAAATATACATGAGGGGACAGGCCAAATTAATTGGTAGATACCATCCCACCAAAGTTTTGCTCTAAGTTTTTAATATTGAAAGTAATTCGAAATTATAAATTAGCCTAGCCTGTCAAATTAAAAATTAAAACTCATATTTTTTTAAACATGAGAATAATTCCTCAAATCAAGAAATGGAATCCCAATGGCTTCAAGAATTTAATGTACGTCTTCATGGGATTAACATGATCCTAAAATTATGGAGTCAAAAAATCAAGAATCGAGACCAAAGAAGAATTAAAATGTACACACGAGGTGCATTTGACATTATGAAACAGATTCTTGGTATTTCAGTTATTTTTCCAATTTTGCAATGTCCCCTTTTACCCCCACAAAAATCTTGAACTAATCCTAACAAGAATCTTTAGTAACAATTAAAATAAAATAGACCATTCTTTTTATATACTAATATTTTGAATTTTTAAATCATTCTTTGAACTCTGTTTTCTATTCCTTCTACTTTACACTATCCACCATCAACAACATATTTGTACCAACAATTCTTCTATTCTAAGTTTTAACTATCAAAAGATGTGGAAAATGGCATCATATCTGCTAATTGCTTAATCCCCACTTCAACTCCTTATCCATTACCATTAGATAGTTGATTAGTGCACACCCAAAAAACAAATCATTTAGATGATGTTTTGTGAGGATATTACAAATTAAATGATCAATAAACTATTCTTGAATACATATCATATTGTCCTACAAGATTTTAAACTAGATTTTAAGAAATTTTCTTCCTCTTCTATATGTTATTCATCCAATAAAATAAAAGTTTTTCTACATGTCATTCATGCAATATTATAACTTATAAAGTGATATGTCGACACACAGAATCCATATAATATGAAACTAATGAATACTCATCAATACAATATTCATATACGGTAAAGTATTCTTTGCACCTTATGTTCTATTATACTTTTAGCATCTAATATTTTTCTTAAGTTCAGTATTAATTTTTAATTTTACCATTATGATATTTCTTACTCCAATGATTTATGGTGCATCTTAACCTTAACCTTGTGATTCATGAAATATCTCACTGGTATATTCTAGTTCTAGAGTATAATTCTCTATCAATTTATAAATAGAAAATGGTTTATATATATATTCCTAAGAGCCAGTCCTTCTATGAATTAATGATATTGTAGGTAATTAAATTTTATTGCTTAAATAAATAAAATACAAAGAAAAATGTATTAAGTGTTAGTTAAATATTTATTTATTAAGGAAGTTAATTAAGTTAATTCCTAAAATAAATGAATATATAATTAATAGTTAATATAATTTTTTAAGCTCAAATTCAAGTCATATGGGCTCAATTCAAGTCAAGTGGGCCCGACTCAAGTCAATGAGCCCAGCAAAGCAAGTCCGGTAGGCCAAATTAAATTAAATAAGCCCAAATCAAAATCCTACAGACTTAATTAAATTAAATAAGCCCATATCCAGCCCAACATATCTTTTGAAGGAGAAAATATATCTCAAGTGGTTATTTTCTCTACCTATAAATAAGGACCTTCAGTCCTCATTCCATTCATTCTGAAACTCCTGAAAATCCGGAGAGCTCTGAAGAAAACTTGGAATCTTTGAGAAGATCGAGTTATTCTTGAAGGATCAATCTAGAAACGCCATTCAATCTGGGATCAAGGTGCTAAGCCCCTCAGATTCAACGTTTCTTCAAGTCAAGTTCATCAAGTTTATCCAGTAATATTCGTGAAGTCGACGGTGTTCTACCAAATTGAACGGCGTTCTTCACGATAAATCTTCAAGTCAACGTTTGATCCGAACAAAGGCTCGACGCCTCCGGATAAATATTTTAAAGCTTCAAGTCAACCCCGAGCTCAGACAAGCTTCATCCGAAGATCCGGCTCCAAAAGTTGAAGAAGTCAAGAAATCAACTCAAGAGAGGAATCAGAGGATAAATAGAAGCTGTTCACTTAAATTCTCAACTTCAATCCATATCGGATTTTCATTGTAATTTCTTTTGTGTTTATTATTTTATAAATACAAAATTTGTTGTTACAAATTTTGGCACGCCTAGTGGGACCGTTTCTACCTCTCATCTCCTCTTCGAGCAAAGTAAGATGGTTCCGTTAAGAGTCAAAGTCAACAGATTAGCTTATGTCTTCAAGTCTTCAGAATTACAAGTTGAAGACGTTAATGTGACAACTAGAAGTATGTCAAGGAAAGCGAGGTCTGAAGCCTCTTCGGAGACAAATTCTTTAGTGGGAGTTATCCCCAAAGGAATACCTTATGATGCTAAAGACGAGGAGGACAACCTTGTTGGCTCAACTCATCTATCTGAAGAAAGTCCATCATCAGATTCATCCATAGCCTCGACGATGGCAATAAATACTTCGTCTGTCGAAGAACAGTTGGCAAGCTTAACTGAATCTGTTGCTGCACTTGCCAAATAGAACCAAGAACAAAGTACTTTGATTTTCAAACTGATGGAGAAAATGGCTGGTGCTGAAACTAGCCATGCAAACGAAAAGCAAGATGAAGATGCTGAAAATGAAGTAAATAACTCCGCGAAACGCCAGTCGACGAGGAAGAGGGTGATTGAAGAAGAATTGAACATTTCCCATGATGGAATGGTTCCTATCAGCCAACTAAAAAGTATTATACTCGGGACAATGAAGGACCAATTTGAAGAGAGCTCCAAACCTTCATTCATGTATGCTAAGCCTTTTACTAGAAGGATTGACAACTTGAAGATGCCACCGAACTATCAACCCCCCAAGTTCCAACAGTTTGATGGAAAAGGTAATCCAAGGCAACATATAGCACATTTCATTGAAACATGCAATGATGCTGGAACTGACGGAGATCATATGGTGAGACAATTTGTTCGTTCTCTAAAGGGAAATGCTTTTGAATGGTACACCGACCTGGAGGTTGATTCTATAGACAGTTGGGATCTGATGGAATATCAATTCCTTAATCGCTTCTATAGCACTAGGAGAACGGTTAGCATGATAGAGTTGACTAACACTCGTCAGTTAAAAGAAGAGCCAGTAATTGAGTACATTAATCGATGGAGAAATTTGAGCCTAAATTGTAAAGATCGATTGTCTGAAGTTTCTGGCATTGAGATGTGCATAGCAGGAATGCAATGGAGCCTTCGTTACATACTTCAAGGGATTAAGCCTAAAACCTTTGAAGATTTAGCCACAAGAGCTCATGACATGGAGCTAAGCATGGGGATAAGTGGAGTGGTTGAACCACCGATTCCCGGATCTTACAAGTATAAAAAAAGCAAGAGGCCAGGAAAGGGGGCAAACCCTACAACAAATCTTCTAAAAAGGAGTCCATGGCGACAAATGCACCAGCTGTCAAGTTTTGAAGGAATGAGAACGAAAAGGAAGATAAAGTGAGGAGTGATCCCCAAGAAAGGGGGCAAAGAAGATTGACCTTGAAAGAGATGCAAGAAAGGAAGTACCCATTCCTTGATTCAGATGTCCCAGGCATATTTGATGATCTGTTCAAAGATAAACTTATCGAGCTTCCTGAAATGAAGCGACCAGAAGAGGCGGGACAAACTGACAATCTGAAATAATGCAAGTATCATAGACTGGTGGGTCATTCTATTAAAGATTGCTTTGTCTTTAAAGACAAAGTTATGTGATTGGTTGAGCAAGGGAAGATCTTTCTAGATGAAGATGCAACTGCAAACTCTATTTCTGCAGGCGGTGATTCTTCATGTCATATGGCAAGCGAAGCTCAGCTACTTAAGGGTGAATCTGGGAATGAAAGTGAGACCCATGTTATAAAAATAACCTTCACAGAGGAAGACTTATTGCTCGATTCACAACTTCATAACCGACCTTTATTCGTAACTGGTTATACTCAAGAGCAAAGAGTTAATCGAATATTGATTGATGGAGGTTCAGCTGTCAATATCTTGCCCCTATCCACGCTTAAGAAGTTAGGAATTCCTACCAATGAGCTCGGCAGTAGTCGATTGATAATTCATGGGTTCAATCAAGAAGGTCAGAGAACACTTGGTACAACGGTCTTGGACTTAATGATAGATGAGATGGTCTCAACAGTTTTATTTCATGTCATTGATGCTAAAACATCATATAACATGCTCTTGGAGCGCCCATGGTTGCACGAAAATGGAGTGATTCCTTCTACGCTACATCAATGCTTCAAATACTGCGATGGAGGCAACATAAAAAAGGTGCTTGGCGATGAAAGGCCATTCACAGAAGCTGAGTCATATTTTGCAGATGCTAGATATTTTCTGAAGAGTAGCAAGGCTGTCAAGCCAGAAGGAAGTTCATCGCAAGAGAAAGGTGATGATAAACAAGAAAGAGAGAATGCAGATGATGTTTCATCCACAAAGTCTATTGAAAGTAAACAGTTGATCAAGACTGTAGAAGGGTTGACACTACCTCTAACTAAGGTTGACATTAAGAAGCCCTCTCCTCCTCCACTCAAAGGGTTCACTCGCCCAATCCAAGGAGCTAAAACTGAGCATGGAAATGTATTCGAGGCGGCAGTTTCCAAATCATATAGCCCACAAGCTTACAAAATTCTTGTGAAAGCTGGTTATAACCCTCAAGGAAAAGCTATGATGAATGAACAGTCTCATAAGACTCCTAGTTAATTTAATACCACTCAAGAGACATTGAAGAGTAATGGTCGCACTTCCAAGTATACTAGGACAGGGTTGGGATATGTTCCACAGAAACCTGTTCGCATTGCGATCAAAAGGGCAAACACGAACTACATCACTGAAGATGAAATTCTTTCTGAAGAAGAAGAGTCTCATGAAGAGGATAGAAAGACAGAAACAATCTCAGTATTCAAAAGACTCAAACCAGTTGGAGCTAAAAGGACTTCCAAGTTCCCAAGGTTCCCAAGGATACGTAGTCGGATCCCATCTCGCATGAAAAGACGACATTTCCTGACTATATCATGTGACACAGTGTTGAAAGCTAAGAAGCGAACAAGAATTTAATGTACGTCTTCATGGGATTAACATGATCCTAAAATTATGGAGTCAAAAAATCAAGAATCGAGACCAAAGAAGAATTAAAATATACACACGAGGGCATTTGACATTAGGAAACAGATTCTTGGTATTTCAGTTATTTTTCCAATTTTGCAATGTCCCCTTTCACCCCCACAAAAATCTTGAACTAATCCTAACAAGAATCTTTAGTAACAATTAAAATAAAATAGACCATTCTTTTTATATACTAATATTTTGAATTTTTAAATCATTCTTTGAACTCTGTTTTCTATTCCTTCTACTTTACACTATCCACCATCAACAACATATTTGTACCAACAATTCTTCTATTCTAAGTTTTAACTATCAAAAGATGTGGAAAATGGCATCATATCTGCTAATTGCTTAATCCCCACTTCAACTCCTTATCCATTACCATTAGATAGTTGATTAGTGCACACCCAAAAAATAAATCATTTAGATGATGTTTTGTGAGGATATTACAAATTAAATGAATAAACTATTCTTGAATACATATCATATAATTGTCCTACAAGATTTTAAACTAGATTTTAAGAAATTTTCTTCCTCTTCTATAGATTATTCATCCAATAAAATAAAATAAAATAAAATATAAGTTTTTCTACATGCCATTCATGCAATATTATAACTTATAAAGTGATATGTTGACACACAGAATCCATATAATATGAAACTAATGAATACTCATCAATACAATATTCATATACGGTAAAGTATTCTTTGCACCTTATGTTCTATTATACTTTTAGCATCTAATATTTTTCTTAAGTTCAGTATTAATTTTTAATTTTACCATTATGATATTTCTTACTCCAATGATTTATGGTGCATCTTAACCTTAACCTTGTGATTCATAAAATATCTCACTGGTATATTCTAGTTCTAGAGTATAATTCTCTTTCAATCTATAAATAGAAAATGGTTTATATATATATATTCCTAAGAGCCAGTCCTTCTATGAATTAATGATATATATGTACACATTTTTTATGGATTAAAAAGACAACTGTACCTAAAATATTATCTTAAAAATAAATATTAAATCTTAACAGGAGATATAACCACATGTCCACAACTACAAACAATACTTTGCTAATTAAATTATGTACATAATTAAGAAAGATACATGTACGTACATACCTTATTTACCATATACTAGAAAATCAAATTAAATATGTAGATATTAGGTAATTGAATCAAGCATACTTTAATATCACTATATTAAAAGCAATTAATAAGATTAGAAATATAATAAACTTGATTCATGTTAATTTTAAAATAAAACTTAAAAAAAAAACACTTCTAGAAAAAATGAACAATATTAAGGCCCGGCTAAAACAAAGCCTCCAGTAAGATTCAAACATCCACGTGGCAATCCATAATTAGCTGATACTTAATCGCCGCCGGCCCCAAGGCGATGCCGTTATTCCTGCCGCCGAAGTTAATATACGCCGGACAATTGACATACAAACGGTACTTCCCGGAGATGAACGTCCCAACTTTCCACCTGATCCTTCCGACGACTCTGACGTTGACCAGCACCGTTCCGGCGATCTCGTCCTGGTAGAGAGAGACGCCGAGGTACGGCGCCATCGGGACGGAGTTCCCTTAGAGAAACGGCGACCAGACGACCATGTCTTTGTGGCCCTGGTAGGTCGCCGGAAGCAGGGTGGGGAGAGTGATCTGCTGGCTGTGGTAGGCGGCGTAGACGTCGACTCTGTCGTAGTAAATGCCGATTCTGTCGTTAGGGTTCCGCGCGGAGAGGGTGACCTGGAGGGTGGTGGTGAGAGAGTTGACGCCGGAGAGGTTGAAGGCATAGACGGTGGCGTCTTGGAGGACGAAGTGGGGCTTGGTGGGGCGGAGGATGAGCCATATTAGGAGGACGAGGAAGAGGAAGAGGATGATGAACCCGGCCACCGCCACCAAGATGTGGCGGTAGAGCTTTTTCCGGTCGTCGTCGTCGTGGGCGCATTCCTTCGCCGACATGGTGGTGGCGGTGGTGGTGGTGGAAATTAGTGTGGTGGTAAATGTGTAGAGTAAGATAACTGATCGTATATATGGTTACATGTGGGGTTGGAGAGAGCTTCTAATTTCTATAATGTTATGTGACATCTCATTTATAGTGAAATTTTGGAGGGGTTATTACAAAACTAATTTTTTATTTTTTAAATTTCATTTATTCATGCCTATGTGCACATATGTTATGATCATAGCATTTGTATAATAGAAATTGTAACAACAAAATGTAACATAATATCTTGCTCTATTCAGTGTTCACACATAATAATAAACTATTACTTTATAAATAACAAAATATTCTATCATAAAAATTCATAACATTACAACAATTTAATTAACTTATCTTATTGTAATGCAAAATGGTGACACATTCTAATTCAATATCGGAAAAGTATTAACAACATACAATTATTTCCATTAATATTAATGGGAGAGGAACTTATGAAACTAATTAAATGGACAAGATCATGTAGTAAAAGATAGAATTATATTAAATTAAATTAAAAAAAGGTATTAATATTAGTAGTATGAAGTGGGGTATGGATATTCCCTCCATCTCCTTATGGTGGGATATACTTGAACTCAAAAGGCTTTAAGATTCAAGAATTCTGATGGGCCCATATGAAATATTTTATAATTACAGGGACTGATGTGCAATATCGAAGATGACATTTTCTTATATGTACATCACAACAGGTAAACTGCCATACTCACCATGGAATCACTTGCACTATTTACCAAAACTTAATTGCTTGCTTATTTATTTCTTCACCAATTACAGCTGGAATAATTATTACTAAGTAGATGATACACTTTCTATTTTGGGTCCCACAAAAATTTACACATCCCAAAAAAATAAAAAGTAAAAAATAATTACTCTTCCCCGTACACTTTATTTACAACTTTTCCGTGGAGGGAGTACAATTTTGGTGTGCTTAGTACTGTACATGTGCTTTCCTGAAACAAGAGGCAATAAATCCGAGACTTGCTCTTTTATTTGTTATAGATTGCGAGATTTGTTTATTTAATTATTTATTTATAAACTTAATTATTGATTTTCTCCTAACGAGTACTTAAATACTCCCTATGTTCGGATTAAAGGGTGTCATTTGATTTTGAACATGAATATTAAAAAGTATTGTTATTTAATGTGTAGTGGGTAATTATATTAGTAAATGTGTGTGAATAAAAAGAAAATAACACCCTTGGGCGAACACCCAAAATGAAAAAATAATTCCAAGCGAGGGAATAGTCTTTTACGGGAGAGTACATCAATGTGCAGTGACCTCAATTTATACACTTTCTACGGAATTGATAATTTGATATCACTTTTGTTTATAGGATAATATATTTTTTAAGTAAGTTTAATATGGTATTATTTTTATATTAAAAAAATTAGTAAAACTTAAACTTATTTATTTTAGTTGACAAAGTTTTTTTAGATATTACTTATGTGAGATGATTTGTGAGATATATTAAAGTACTTATGCCTATTACATATTGGATAAAAGTATATTTAATGATTGTTAAAGTATGTTTCTATGGTATTCTAGATTATGCATTAAAATATAATTTTAATGTGTTATAATATAATTCATTATTGATATACTTTAACTATAAATAAAATAAACATATTTTAAATGTATAATAAATATACTTTAGTGATAAGTCGACTCATCTGACAACCCGTTTAAAAAAATCAGTCTCAAAGAGTGTGTCTCCACGAGACTAGGTTCATGAAACGGTTAAAAGTAAAAATTGTTCTCTAAAATATTGCTCTTTCTGTTTCGTTATTTTCTTTGCATTTATTGTAATTGTAAGTACGTGTATAAACCAAAGTCATCTTTTACTCATTTTTTTTATTTTTCTGTATGGAATTTAGTCCTTTTTGAAAAAAGAAAAAAAAAATCATGAGTGGAGCCCGGGTGGAATGTTTTATGTAGGATGAACAACCAAGACAAGGTTCAAATTTTCTTGGCTTTGAAGGATAACATTAGGACTTTTCCAAATTAATCATTTTTAACTTAATAAAGATATTATTTCACATTTTACTTTATTTTACACTAAAGTGCCCAACAGATGTTTGTTTTAGATTTTCAAAATCTAGTTTTAATTTAAAATCAAAACTATATTTTCAAAATCACTCTATACATGCCTACAAACTTTATATACATTTCATCCTCAATTAATGTCTCCTTTCCTCTTAATTTATCTCTAATCTCTCATCTAATTTATTTCTTAAATTAATATTTTATTACGCTAGTTTGACATTAAAAATTAAATTTATTTTATAAAAAAATACAAAATAAGCACATATCACTATTTTATTAATTTTTAAACTTTAAAAAACTCAAAACAAACACAACTTTCTTTTACTTAAAACCATTAGGATCATATGTATATAAAAAAACTAGTACATTAGCAAGCAAAATGCACCCCAAGTTATTATATACAAATATTCTTATTAATTAATAGTATCACACATATGTCTAGGGGTGTGCACGGATATTGGATTTAACCGAAACTGAACCAAAACCGAACCGAATTAATCCCGAACCGAAAAAACCGTTGACTTTTTGACTTTTTCCGAACCGAACCGATTTTTCGTTTGGTATGGACTTGGATTTTTTTCGTTTTTCCGTACCGAACATTGGATATAACCGAACCGAACCGTACCGAACCGTACCGAAAAACCGAATTGAAATTATGCATTAAAATTATATATAATATATTTATCTTATTATTTATAGTTTATACTTTATAAGTCATGAATTAATTAATTTTAATTTATTAATTACGATTACATTATATTATAATAATTAATTATAATATAATTATAAACAATAATTATAATATAATTATAAACAATAATTTAAAATTATATCTAATTCTCTAAATATTTATTTGTTACTATATATTAAAAAATATATATTTCATAAAGTAAAATGAATTTCTAAAAAAATAAAAAATAAATAAAATAATATGTTCAAAGTTCAAATTATTATTTAAAAGAACATAATAAATAAAAGTAAATGGTATCTCTAAAGTGTAAATTCAATTGTACACTTAATAAATAGTTATCATAGTTTATATTTATTTAATGAAGATAAAATGCAAAATTTAAATGATAATCCATATTTGTGTTTAAAATATTATTAGATGGACTTTAATTGAAATAAACATTAAATTTAAAGTTAAAGGTTTAAAGAAAAAATTTAAAATTATTAAGTTTTTTTAATCTTAGACTATTATTTTTTTAGGGAACACATGAGGTCGTCTTATGTAAGACTATTTACATTTTTTAAATAATTATCAATTTTTATTAAATATATTTTTACTTTTCATTAAAAGTTTATCATTCTTTATTTATAATATGAATTGTTTATGAAATAATGCAATGCATCACTCTCGTTTTTCATCAATTCGAGTATAAATTTTTATTCAAATATTATCTCTTCTTATATGTCTCATGAAAGTGAAATTCTTAATGTGAATTTATTCTTAAAGTCAATTTTTATTCAAATATTAAAACTTCAAATTTGTTTGATGAATATTTTGGTTGTGTATTTATTCTTATTTGGATTTGGAAAATTTAGTTTTTTTTGGTTTAATTGATATTTTTCTAAGTATTTATGTGTGCAAAAATCAATTTATCATGAGAAATTCGATCTGATCCGCTCCGATCCGTCAAAATCCATTTTCCCGAAAATCCATTCCGAACCGAACCGAAATTTGGTGCGGATTCAATATTGGATTTTTTATTTATGGATTCAATATCGGATTTTTTTAAAAAAATCCGTACCGAAAATTTGGAACGAATTTTTTTAAAAATCCGTACCGAATCCCGATCCGCACACCCCTATATATCTACCCATTTGAAAGAAGATTTCTAATAAGCTCAAGTAAAACTGCATTCTAATTAGTAATCTTATATTAAATTAAATGCTAAAAAAGAAGACAGTCCACGAGTGACATATTCAATGAAAATAAGGTATTAATTAAGATACGGTAGTTAATTAGAAAGTTTGTGACATCTACAAGAGAATCATCTCCTCCAAATCTATAAATTTTGCATTTATATTATTATTTTAAAAAAAATTATTCATAAGTATATGCTTTATACCCATAATTACTGTGAGATACATTGATTTAAAAAAACTATTCTCACATATAAAATATTAAAGTAAAATATCAAACATAACCTCAAACTCATACACTTTTAAACCACAAACCCTAAAACCTCACCCACCGCCGTCGGAGCTCCGCCTGACCACTACACTTTTTTGCTGCTCACATTTTTTTTTATTGCACACATTTTTTTACTGCACACGAACTTTTGCTGCGCACAAACATTCATGTTCAACACATTGTAAAGGTAATATTGGAATATCAACGGATGAACTCATATTGGCCAAAGTGGAAGAGAAGCAGCAATAAAATATTAGAAGAATCATGCTACATATATTTATTTAGTTAATAGTACTCTTAATATTTTTATATGTTTGTATCTCATAGTAATTAAGGATTTTTTAGTGTACCAATTAATAATCCTTTTTTTTGAAGTTATTTTCATCCTAATGACTTATATAATTCAAGACCGTTGATGAAAAATGTATGGTTTTGTTTTGTTTATTTATTTATTATTATTATTATTATTATTATTATTATTATTATTATTATTATTATTATTATTATTATTGGGGGTTGGGGTGGTTTAGCAAATTATAAAGATTAAAGGATTGATAAACGCAAAGATTCTATAGGGAGAAAATGACAAATAAGAAAGATTGAGAACTGAAATTGCCAAATAGAAAGTAAAGGATCCTTTGTATTCAAGTTTGTACTCTAATATAAACTAATGGAAACTGCCAAAAATAGTGATTTTTATTTTCATTTTTTTTAAACAATGCAAATTCAAAAATAAAATAATAATAATTTGGTTTTAAGGGTGATTGCTAATGTTGTGATATGATTGTGTCAATAAGTTTTTAGCATATGGTTCACCACTCCTTTTTAAACATGAAAGAATGAATATTTACTTTTTAAATTATCTTAAAATAATTTGTACATTTTTTAAATAATAATAATCTGGTTAATATCATTACAATATTATAATTTATAACAATGTTTTTACACATTATCTAATCATAGTAAATAATTTCATACGTGCATCTTTACACTTTACATTTTTGTACATTACTCCACATATTTGTCATTAATATTTTAAAAAAAATTATATTAATTAATAACTTCAAAATTCATTTTAATTTAAAAATATAATTCTCAATTATCAGGCCTAAGCATATTTTGTTTATTACAAAAAAAAATCCTAATACTTCTTAAAAAAATTAATAAATTTAATTAAAATAGTACTTCCTAATTACGCAAATTAGAATATACATTTGTGAGTAAATTGCAATTGTGTACTTAACTTCCTCGATCTACGAATTTTCAATTACTTACTTTCGAGATTCTCTCATACCAGAATAATTGTACAGTATTGAAATATTTTTCACCATCTTAATCAAGAAGTCTAGGTTTTTTTGTCCACCTTTCAATTAGGGGTGATCACGGTGCGGTTTAGGCGATTTTTCGACAAAATTTAAATTGTCTTGCTATGGGCGATTCGGTTTTGCGTTTAATTTAAAACCGCGATTTTCAACTATAAATCATCGATCGATTTTTTGCGAATTGACGGTCAGTTTTGATGGTTTAGCGGTTTTAATAATAAGATCGAATACAACTATATAAATAATATGAAATTTAAATATAGATAAATATACATGTTTCAATAAATGTATTCATGATAACAATTATAATTGTATAATTCTAAATTAGTCTAAAATATCAATTTCTTGATAGTAAGAAATATTTTTTATTTTAAATTTATATTGTATCTCTTTCTAAGCATGGATGGCTATAAGCACCAGGGCAAACACTGAAAGTATGACAAGTAATATCTGACATATAGGATGAGTACGCATAGTGTGGAACAAAGTGGAATTTCGAGAGCTTCATGACATTAATGGGACTTCCAACTCATCTGTAGAATCATTATTCGACATGTTTTAGGTTTTCCTGCTATCTCTTTTCATGGTTTAAAAGAGATTTATATAGGGAAAGAAGATTATCTATTCAAAATAGGTTTCAGAGATTTAATTGTGATTAACCCTTATCCATTCCCTAAAATAATTTAAAGATTTTACACAATCCAGATTCTTTGAGAATTCGTATATTACATTGTCTTAATACAAAATTAGTCTAAAAACGTTATATATAGATGTAATATTTTGAGAAATTTAAACAAGAACGTGTAATTATCACTCAAAAGTATACGCCAGTACTATGTCATGAATTTTTGAGCTTTAGTACATAATATCCATTATCAAATTTTTATCCTCCTTTCAATCACTTAAACTACGAATTTACCAATTTATTATTTATACATTATTATGTATTACTATTTTATAGCGATAAAAGTTGACTCAACGTATTCGATCACACAAACAATAGAACAAAAATCACACCAAAGTCTCAACGTCAAACAATCAACATCTTTAAACAATATCAACTCAAGCAAACATAAAATAGTGAATCAGAATCTTTATTTCCTGCACATTATAACCACAGGAATCAGATTACATTAATTTCTTAACCTGAATTATAAATCATAAACAGGGAAAAGTTCAAGATTTGATCCAGTCAACTCAGGTCCCAACACGACACCGTTTCGGCCCACCGGTCAACGTCCCATTACTGGGTATTCCGACCACCAACTCGTTGCAAAATACCTTCAACGACTTAATCCACGTCCTCCATGGCCAAGCCTTAAACCTAACCCTGCACAGCATCCTCAAATTGAACCCCACCTTCCCACTGCCTCCTCCCCACTCACCGTTTATCCCATCCACCGCTGATTTATCCAGGAAACTCCCCGCCGCCGTGAAGTTCGCCGTCAAAGACGACTCGTTCTTCGTCCCCTGCGAGAACGGCGGAATCATGGTGTCGGAAAGCGACCAGTCTTTGTAATAGACTATAGCCTTGATATGATCGTACGATAAGGTCCTCTTCTTGTTAGGGTTCCGCGCCGTGAGGCGGGCTTGGGCGGCGAGATCGCGGACAGAGTTGTTGCCGACTGTGATACTGGTGATGGAGAGAGAGTCGACTTGAAATTGGGGGAGGTTCCGAGGGAGGTGGACGATCCAAACGATAATGGTGATGGCAGCAAAAAGGACAAAGAACCCAATCTCTATGCGGCGGAGCCAGGTGGCGCGACGGACGGTGTTGGGGACAGGTCGGTAATTTCGCTGGTAGTAGGGGTTCGCAGAACGATAGGGATAGGCGGACCCGGCGGGAGGCGGGTAAGTTGAGTATCTATTCGGGTTCGGGTTTGGAGCAGGGTAGCCACTGACGGGTCTATCGGCGATTTCCATAGTCACCTATGATACTTGAGAAATCTTCTCAACAAAAGGGTATCAAGAAACAAAAAAGTGGTTCTTGATTTGTGCTGAAGGTGTAGATTTGTTAAAAAGTTAGGGTTAGGGTTAAGAGATTTGAGCCCGTTTACCATTTGAACTTTTTGGCCCGAATCAATTAGCTCGTGAAATAATAAGGCTGGATCGCAATCCGTGGGAATTATTATTAATATTATGTTAAATTTATGGGTAATTTTGGGGTGCATAAGATTATTAATATTATGTTAAATTTATGGGTAATTTTGGGGCGCACCTTATGCACCCCAAATTTATAGGTTAGATAGGTAATAGAGTAGTTTTTTGTTTTTTTAAAAATAATTATTTAATATTTTTTAATGGTAGAAATTAATTTGTATATTAATCTAGTCTAAATTGTCCAGGTGCATTTAGTTGTACTCTAAATTTATCTTTAACACCTTTAACCTATGCATCAATTATCCCCTCCCACATCCTACCCCAACAGATAATAAGAAAAACTCTTATCATTCTTTAATTTTCATCTATTTTTCATTCTTTTTTCTAACTCTAACTTAACATTTTCTCTAATTATAATTAATTTAATTATCACAAATTTTATTAATTTAGATGTTTTAACAATATAATTAGATTAAATTATAATTTTTTTAAATATTTTTATCGTACAGCTCGAAGCCCAACACTTTAGCCCGAAACCCATTAAATTTAGGGTTAGGTTCACCGTTTAATAGTATGTTTAAACAGGCCCGATTAGCCCGTTAGGATTGACCCTAATGAGTTATGATTGACTCGTTTAACATCTTTACCAAGATGACAGATATTTAGGTCACCGATTGACATTCTTTTTTTAACTTCATTTGTTCATCGATCTTAAAAATAATCTAATTCTAATAATTTCTATAAGATTAGGAAAAATTACAAGAGGGTTGTTGTATTCAAGAAACTTCCAATTAAATCAAGCAATCAAGAATTTAGAGACATCACTTATTCAGTCGAAACAAATTAAATAACCATGCCTAAGTATAATTAAATTCTTATAATGCAAAACTTGAACTATAAGACAGCAAATGATGTGGTGTAGCATTTATCTACACCACCAAGAATGACATCTGATTTTGTAGGACAATTTTGCAGTAGACATCTCTTAGCAGCATCAGTAACAGAGAGTGTTCCTAATCTCTGATGTAAGAACTCAATCTTCAAATCATTGCAATCAATCATCAAGAATGATCTCAACTCCGTTCCATATGTTATAAGTGTAGAGCTCACCTCTATCAACAGATCAACTACATCTCCAAGAGCTTCAATGTCTTCCCTCTCCACGTTGAAGAAAGCACGAAAAACCAGTTCTTTGCCATCCGAGCTGCGTTGAATCAACGGGGAAGTCATGGAGAGAACCCCGTCTCTCGAGTACAGCCATGCTTGAGCCTCATAGGTGCCATCAAGACCCTTGAAACAACCAATAGGGTAATTCTTCAGAGACAGTTTGGTGTCCCAAGTTCTCCCGGACGAGTCCTTTGAGACGTTGAGAGACGAGACGAGTAAGGGGACGCTTTGTCGATTATCGTAGGCATGGATGGCTATAAGCACCAGGGCAAACACTGAAAGTATGGCAAGTAGTATCAATCTTTGACATATAGGATGAGTACGTATAGTGTGGAACAAATTGGAAGTTCGAGAGCTCCATGACAATAATGGGACTTCCAACTCATCTGTAGTATCATTATTCGACATGTTTTAGGTTTTCCTGCAATCTCTTTTCATGTTCTAAAAGAGATTTATGTAGGGGAAGAAGATTACCTGTTCCAGATAGGTTTCAGAGATTCAATCATGATTAATCCTTATCCATTCCCTAAAATAATTTAAAGATTTTATTTTATCCACTTCAAACAAAGAATCCTACATAATCCAGGATTCTCTGAGAATTCGTATATTACATTGTCTAATTACAAAACTAATGTAAAAACGTTATAATAGATCAAATATTTTGAGAAATCTAAACAAGCACATGTAATGATCAGTCAAAAATATACACCAGTACTATTTCATGATCCACATCAATTTAAGTAACATATATACATGTATTTCGTATTTCGGGACTCAATCAAAGACTGTAATGAGTATGTTTATACATGTGTAAAGCACACAAAGAAAATGAAAGAAGAAGTGAGAGGAAGAGATACCAGCATTCATTCATGAAGGCCTTACACTCTCTTCAAGCATCATCTCCTTCAGACTTTTAGCAAGCCAAATTGCTGTATCACGTGGAGAAACATGTTCCTTTCCGAAAGGCTTCAAAATTACAGACAGTTCGTCTAACTTATTTTGCTGAAGCAAGTCAGCAGACAATTCTAGAAGTCCTTCGAGAGCATCTGCCCTTTGTCTGAAGGATTTGACGTCTAAAACTTCTTTTACTGGTGTTGGCGAAGATGGATTTGGTTGTGCTAGACAGGAAGTGGAACTAGGTTTTGAAGTCGCAATGTCGATTACCTTGATCTCAGGATTCTCACAAGTATTTAAAGGAATCAAATTTTGAGAACATTTAGACAGATTGCAAGTCAGTGCACCAGATAATGAGGATGCTTCTGAAGCTACCAAAGAAGAAGATTCTTTGACTGAAAATTGATCTCTAACAACCTTTATCAGATTTACTACATCCATGTTTTCTAATACTGAATGCTCTGTCCCAACTTGAAAGCTACTCTGACGTATGACATGTATCACGTCTTTGAAGGCTTGTCGAAGATTAGTGGCAGCTGATTTGTCAATGACAGTAGTTTTAACGAGCAGTTCTTTGTTCGGGAAATCCGTTTGGCCCGGTGAAATGGGAGAAATAGTGGTGGAGGAAGACTCTATCAACGGGCCAGCGACTGCGGTCAGGGACTTCTCATCACCACTGGGCGATGGAACGACACCTTCTCCAACTAAAAGCAAACCATTAGAACAAGGAGATGTGATTTCCATAATAATGTGGGGAATCAATTCCTCATCATAAGCATTCATATCCATGTCTTTATCATCAGAAGTTTGTTGTAATGTTTCAATGTCACATACTATAGACTGATTGCAGTCGCATTCCGTTGATGAACTTTCAAGTTTTTCAGAGTGCACTAATGAAGGGGTGGAACAGCTTGGTCTGCTAAAATCTACTCCTGTGGCTTCCTGATAACTGCTTGGGCTTTCCATCAAGCGATTTTCTACCATATCGGAGGAAGAGGAGGAAGAGTTGAGGATTTCAACTTGAAAAGATTGTTCTTGAGTGTGAAGTGTCCATTGTGCCCGCATTCTCTTACAAGAGTCTGGTACGGACTTTCTGCAGTGTTGCATAATTTCCTCGGTGAAATGTGAAGGCGAGCTACAAGACCTCGACTTCGCAGCTTCAGGATGCTCAACATCATTATGACCAGTTTTTACGTTACTATGCATGGGTTGTCCGGTTTCATACACCAATTGTTTCATTTGACTAGGAAATGATGAGCTTCTAGACAACGTGGGAGGGGTTTTCTGTCTATCAGATAATCCTTTTGCAGTAACAGTCTTCACAGGACAGGTCCGAGAGGTTCCTTCATGTTCAACATTGGTCTGCAGGGGAGTTTTTATGGTGGTTAAAAAACAGATAGATGAGAATATCAAACCTAGATCATACATAAGAAAAAGACTGGCAAGAAACGAAAACAATAACGAAAATCTGAAAGCTCTCTAGTACCTGATGGTTTAAAGAATGTGCTCCTTTTACATGTTTAATGGAATCAAAATACCCCTTTGCTGATGCAGCCGGTGGTATCTCTGCACTATTCTTGGTATCAGAATCAGTACAACTTGACTTGGTGACTGGAGGAGAAGCTTCGACATGAACTCTCATGGGAGATATATTTCCTCTACTTTTCCCTTCTTTCAAAGCCATTATAATGTTTTTAATTATCTTAGGCTGCTTCGGTTTGTTCTCGTTTCTCTGTCCATTCCGCCCATAAACAGGATCATTAACAGATACTGGTTCAGAATCAGTGGCTTTGTGGTCACAATTGATGATAGTACTTTTCTTGGTTGTATCTGTCAACCCTAAGCTATCTTTATCACTGCAAGAACTGCTGCTACTTTGGCTTTCAGCCATATTCTTTCTATGGCCGCTAGCCGTAGAAATAGTTTTAGGAAGTGAAGTAGGAACAGCCAGGCTGCAAGCAGTACGGTACTGGTCAATATAAGGCTGTAGAACTGCGTGCTTCAGGAGTTCGGATGCCTGATGATATTGAGATCAGATCATACTGAGCCATGTTTAAATAAGTCGACAAATAGTTAAAATGTGATCTTAAGGTTCTTACACATGGCCGATGTTCTGGGTTTTTCCTTAGCATGCTCTTGATTAGCATTTTCCTGTTGAATAAAACATGTATATGCAGAGTCATAGAGTCCACCATAGTACAATAACAAAGTTCAAATAACAGGACAACAAGAACAAGTGGAGATTCAAGGAAATACAAGGATTGGGAGTAACACTGAGGCAAAGGGCCCATAGCTGATCTGTTGATTTTGCTTACTAAGCTTGCCATATCCTGAAACGTGTATCGAGTTTTAGGGGAGACGAGAATATGAAGTTGCGAGTAATATGATAAGGGAATCCAGAACAGGTAGAGAACAACAAAGCAATGCATAGACACAAACACTGCAGAATGCAATTGGATGGAATCTTACTAAAGCCTTGAATGCGTGGCGATGAGCAGCCATTTCATACATGCAGCAACCTGATTGGCAAAGTAAAGTTAAGAGAGAAATAGGACTAAAGAAACATAAAAATTTTATAGCAACAACATGAGAATGGTAAACTTTTAGCTTGGTTTTATTGGTAATAAAAGCCGACCTGTTATATGTTGGCTTACCGAGGGACCAAATGTCTGATTTAAAACCATAAGGAATGTCGGCTAGAAGTTCCGGGCACATATAATTGGGAGTTCCAACAACCTGTGCAAAAAGATGAAATTAAAAAAGCAGTTACATTTTGTTTTTGTAAGACCTCT
The DNA here is from genome assembly GCA_023678885.1 of Pogostemon cablin. NCBI lineage: Eukaryota > Viridiplantae > Streptophyta > Magnoliopsida > Lamiales > Lamiaceae > Pogostemon > Pogostemon cablin. The sequence goes on from CM042965.1 coordinate 6,408,214, forward strand.
ACAAGAGTGTAGATAACTGACAGCCAGCCTACAGTTTGCACAACCATGTATATATTATACAATTTGTTTTTCTTCCAATGATTAGTCTGCAGAAGTTGTTTATGAAAGAATGAGACAATAATGGGTGTGAATTTTGAAATTGATTGATGATATGCAACTTATTCACATACTGAAGAAGCCAAGTCATCTGCCTTCAACGTCTTAGCAAGTCCAAAATCACCTGCAATATAAAAGAGATACAAAAGGAAGTACTATTAGGAATGAATGAAAATTCAAGCAAAAAATAGCATTTAAAATATACATAATTTTACCTAGACGAACATCTTGGTCTTTGGTAAGAAAGATGTTAGAGCACTATCAAAAAGAACCAGAGAAAATCAGTGTACAGAATACAGAACTTGAAACAAATGATCAAACCAACGTTCAGGTGTGTACTTTGAGGTCCCGGTGGAGAACAAAATTAGAATGAAGATACTCCACTGCCAATAATAGTTGAATGAACCACTTCAACAATTTCTACACGCCATACACGAATAAAATGTTTGGATACCATGATAAGTGACAAGCAGGGGTATGAAGAACATTATGCACTCATTTTGTACAAAAAAAATGTAGCTTTATCCATTAAATTAAAGTATTGTTAACAAGAGAGAACAGGAAATGAGAGCAACTATTTCAATGGAAAGTATTGAAACCTCCTCAGGGAAGTAGTGGCCATTTGCTTTCCTCATAAGCTCAGCCCTAATGCAGGTTAAACATCAAAACATCATTTAAAAAAAATGAAAAACGACGGCAGTTAAACTTTGAAGTTGAACTAAATATGCAATACTTACATGTCACCACCTTCACAGTAGTCCGTGATTATACAAACATAGCAGCCCTGGATAAAAAGAAAAAACTCATGTCGGGAAACAAGAAACTTATTAATCATCGATTACTAGAGCAGGGTAAAGCATGAAATCGGTTAGTGAGGATTAGAGGCTTGTGAGGCCAATTACCTTCTCCACCCAAGCTTCCTTGAACTCAACTATATACGGATGTTGTAGCCGAGGAATTAGATCCATCTACACGTTCAAATAGCACAAGAAAAACACCTCTTTCATTATCTAGTCAACAACATTCATAAAACCACGACACATTCATCTCATCAATCAAGAAGAAATTGGAAACAAAATCATAATTAAATATGTTGCAATGAATATCACAGAAACACCCAAAACAAAGCACAAAATCTAAGCAAAAAAGTGGTCAAATAAACTGAGAATAGCATCACTGTAATGTACCTCCTGATGAGCTGATCTTCTGCAACGTTCTGTTTGTCTAGCTAATCGAATCTTCTTAAGCACGTACCTGATTTTCTCATTTTCCACAATCAGTAAAATAATAAAATCAAAATAAAATAATAACTTGTTTAGAGTTCATACTTCTTCTTTTCCAACTTGTGATTTACTAAAATGGCAGCACCAAAAGCTCCACGCCCAATTTGTTCCATGATCTCATACTGGCCCATTCTTGACTCCATAATTCCAAGTTTCCAACAACCCTAACCCAACTTTAAAATGAAAATAAACTTTTCAGAAGTAGAAAATGCATAATATGGCAAAAAAAAAAAGAAAAAAAAAAGAGAGATTACAGATGAAATGGTAAAATGTAGAGCATAAAGCAAAGAAAATGCAAAACAAAAAACCTAATATTCTCTTCTGCTTCCCCTACCCTCGCGCAGATCAATTCCCAAAAAGTTGCCCATTTGCAGAAATACTACAACAACAATGAGTACACAAGTCTTGAAAATGAAGCAAACATTCTAATTATTACTCACTCCTAAGTGGAGCATGTCTAACTTTTGTTTTTTTGTGTTTTTTAAGGGGTATTAAAATACAGAATTAATAATTAATTTTATTTATTTATTTTTGGGTAGTCTGGGCTATGAATTAATCATAGATGATGATATTTTACAGCACGAGTATTTTGTAAGGCTATTGTGTTAGTTTTATTGTTCATAATCAGCTGCGGATCTATGTGGGGCAGCCCGGGCTCAAGCCCAGCATTGTCCACCAAAAGCCCATTATATTATACGTGAATAATTTGAATTTTTAAGTTTAATTCAATCCAAAAATATTTTAAGTTCACCCAAATAAAGCTAAAAAATAAATATATCTTCTCAAATTATATATATTGTATGAACCCATTTCAATAAATATTAAAATTTAGCTAATTCTCTGTCCATTTTTTAGAAGATGATTCGTGTGTGAGTGTGTATATATATATATATATATATATATATATATATATATATATATATATATATATATATATATATATATATATATATATATATATATTATTTTTTTAATTATTATTATTATTTATTTTTTAATAAACTTAGCCCACCCCAATACGATTTTCTGGATCCGCTACTATTCATAATATTTTAAAATGAACAAAAAAATAATAAAAATACCGGAACAATATATATATATATATATATATATATATATATATTAATTATTTTTTTAATTATTATTATTATTTATTTTTTTAATAAACTTAGCCCACCCCACTTCTGGATCCACCACTATTCATAATGTTTTAAAATGAACAAAAAAATAATAAAAATACCGTTTGTTCTTGATCAGAGGAGTACAATTAAACATTTAAAAAAATAAAAAATAAAGTTAAACCTTCACAGGCCACTTTTACTTTTTTTGATGATAGTATTTTTAATTATATAAGTGATTATAATTAAAAAATATGTATATTTATTTAACTGATATGAATTAATTTTGAGTGATTAAAAATTAATAATAATTTTAATTAAGAGAAATATGTAGTTAAAAAAAATCTTGTTGACCGGCTCTAATTATTACTCAATACTCCCTCCGCCCAAAGAGATACACTTGTTTTTTTCACGTATATTAAGGAGTATTATTATTTTATGTAAAATGGGAAGATGTATTAGAGAGATGTGATGGGTAGTGGTGGACCAATCCCTTTTTACTAAAAGAGAAAAATGTAGCAATTTGGATGAAACGCCCAATATAGTAAAATGATATTATTTGGGTGAGACGGAAGGAGTATTTCATAATTTTTATTTTAATTCCTCTTAAATTTAAGTTTACGTTTTATAAAAAGAAATGAAACTTCAAACTATTTAGGCCGACTAAGTCATGCAGCGATACCTCTTTTCAATTTCTCACACTCTCTCTCCCATTTTTTCGCAATTTTCTGTAATGAATTCAATATTCATATTTTATATGAGTACTTCTCAATTTGATGTACATTTTCAATTATTAGATGATATGAAATTGTAATCAATTCTTGGGTGTGATTTTGAGTTGAGTTTGAGCATTGGGGTTCTTCATAGTTATAATTGGGGATTAGGGTTCTTGATTTTGAGAATTCCCAATTTGGATGGAATCGGGTTAGGGATCAGATGCTCTTGATTTAAAAAAATGAAATATATATACATATTATGTTCACATGCGTTTTAATAATTAAGAAATTTTATTAAGCTTATTTATTTTTTCTTTCATTTTATTTTATGGATTATTATGAAATTTAATTAATTATGATTTTATATTTAAATTTAAAAATAGGATGACATGGAAATAAAAATAATAATTATATATATTAACTATGAGTTGTCAAATTGACTGGTCAAATTTTAATCTTCTGCATGCCATGTAGACACCATCATCGAATTTCCCAAATTTGAACCCTCGCGTGAGATGCACGCAGCTTTTCCGGTAGATTTTGGGCTAAAATTGAGCAATTTTAATAGTTATGGGACGAAATTGAAAAAAATAACTTTTTTGGGACTAAAATAAAATTTTATGTTTGTTATGCAATTGAAAATGATTTTAACTCATGTTAATTCTATTGAGATTGCTAATGGCATTGCATGGATTAGTTTGTTTGAATAATTCGTGATTAGAATGAATGCATGACTAACAATCTTAAGACGAAATTATGTTAATGGCTCCTGTATAGTATTGATTGACTACAAATAACATGAAAGAAGAATTTCGGATATGTATATAAAAAAAGACATTAAAGGGAGAGATTTGTGAATGTATAAAACAAAATGTGCTCATGTGAAGTACACACACTCGGTTCTACTTGATATTCATAGATATGGTATGATTTCTTTATATAGAATTATAAACTCCAACTATGGAGCATACTTAGCAGATCTCCATAGAATGGGAAGGAAAAGTCAAAGTCTTCCAGTGGGCCTACGCTTTCCATTAGCATTCTAAGCTGTACAAGTGGTATCAGTCTTCGATGTAGTACAATCCGTTGTTTTTCGTATAGCCAGGAACCGTGAATTGCTTGATCCTTCCTCTAAAACGGGTGGGGATTCAGATGTTGTATCCAAACCGGTGTTAAGAAGGTATCAACGGGCATTTCCAGATATATTACTCAAAAAAGTGGATCTAAGTTGTTGCTCATGTGTTGGGCTTTAGATATTTGATCTGGGAATTTCCACCATTTCTTTTCTGAATCAGAATCCACTTTGGATGTCTAAGTACTCAAGGCCCTGTTTGGGATTGTGAATATTTTAATGGCTCCAATATTAATTCCCTAATCTTGCTAACTAATGCTCTTACTATTTCTGTCACCTTTCCAGGTTCGAACGTAACCAGTAATTTTACTTGTACAAGTTATGTAGAATTTCAACTTTACATTTACTATTTTGTTGGTTTGAAAATTCTTTTTTTTTTTTTTTTACCTCTTGCTCATCTTTAATCTCCACTTGTGAAAAGAAAAGAGAATAGTATATCTTATCACGATGTATTTAAAATGACGAAATGTTAAAAATGAATTGGATTCACTAAATAAAATAAATGTTTGTGCAATGTATTCACGGTTTTTTAGTCTTTTTCTAATACAATGACTCATATAAAATTATTAAAAGGTCAGTTTTTTAAAATATTTTCTAGAATTTAAAAAATATTATTAATATAAGCGCAATTTTGGTGGAATCATTTGGTAAAACTTAAAAGTTTTGGTTTCCACTCCCATTAATTAATTAATATATAGTCCCTTTTAATTATAAATTTGTCCCCTAATTAATTTTGTTTTTCTAAATTTATTATATTTAAAAGATTATTATACCCTACCATCATACTCTAAATACTAAATTCTAAAGTTGAAAGATACTCTAAATTCTAGGAGTAAATTATATCATAAATTACGATGATATAATTACAATTATACTCTAAATCACTAAGTTAAAATATTCATTAAACCACACTGGTGAAATTGTAATTATACCCTAAAATGAGTGAAATATACCCTAAACCATAATGGTGAAATTGTAATTATAGCCTAAAATGAGTTAAATATACCCTACACAATAAAGAGTTTATATCCGGTGCATCTTGGTGCAAACATACACCCATATATATATTATTTTTTATTCAAATAGTGTATGTTTCTTAATAATGGTATTGTTTTTTTTTATACTTAGTTTTATTTGACAAAAATTCAAAAATTTAGTAATGAGATAAAAAAAATACAGTGAAAAGGAAAAAATAAAATGAGACAGATGGTGGGAATGGAATATTCACCTATTAATACCTTTGTAAAGCATTAATTGTAAATGACGTGAGATTATCAATCAACCAAGTTTCAAACTTGTAATTCCTAAGGTAAAATAGACTCGTTCTTAGTTAAATAAAGTATAATTTTAAAATATTATAGCATAATTTACTAAATTCATACTTAAACTACCAATTAATCATAGTAATCCACTCTTTAATGAGCTTAAGTGGGGCGGGTCACTATGGGGCGGGCCACTCGGGGCCAGGTCAGTCTCTTTTTTTTTTTAAATTTTCTTTTTGAATGTTCTTTCCGAATTTTTTTTAATAATTTTTTTCTGACGTCTCACATTTACTTTTTTACTCTCAACAAATATTTTAATCTCTAATAATAAACATTAAATTAGAATATGAATTTTTTTGTGTCCATTAGTTTGGTGTGATCAATATTTCGATTGGTAAATCAATATTTTTTTGTATGCCAATTTTTCGATGTATCAATATTTATCGATATCGATAAAAATTCTGTACGATATCCAATTTAATTTATCGAAGATTTTTTGGGATATCAAAATTTTTGTATCGATATTGATGTGTGGGGGTGGTGAAGGTGGGGTAAAAGGTGAATTGATAATTGTGGATTGATGGTGGGTAAGGGTGGGTTAACCCACAATCCACTGCAACCCACTTGTTAATGGGTTATAATGGGGCAGAATTATGATGGGGTGTTGTTAATGGGTTATAGTGGGGCAGAATTATGATGGGGTGGGTCATTGGTGGGGCAGGCCATTTATGAGGCGGGTTACTTGTAAGTTTTTGTGTTGTAAATTTTTGTGGGGTGGTGCGGGTTGGCCCATTGGGCTCAGCCCAAATTGACAGCTCTACTAACAACTAGCTAGTATAATTTAATAATATATCCAGATGAATACAAAGTAATAATTTGAAGAGAGTATATTTATAAAAAAAAATAAAATTAGGCATGTGACATTGAGATGGTAGGAATAACTAGAATTGGAAATATAAATAACAATATATTCAAAAACAGTAGTAAACATTCAATGCCACAAAAAGAGTGAAAACATGAAGTTGTATGAAGATTAAGTCACATAGATAGTTGATAAAAAAAAAAAACCCTAGGCAGAGTGAAGCTTGGCATTGTGAGCCTGGTACTCGTAGATTAGTTTGGTTAAGAAAGAAGCAATAGAGGAAATAATTGGTGAAGGAGGTTGAGGTTTGGGGTGAGTTGGGGGAAGAAAAGCAAAAGTGAGGTGTCCTTGGGGCATGTCCAGAATAAGGTGTTTACCCAGTGTGTTGTGGAAATGGTGACTGTTAAGAACGAGCAGGACTTCAACACCCCTCAACACATGTATCTCTTTGTACACTTGGAGATGAAAGAAGTTCATTTTGTCTTTCTTAAAAAACTCTCCTGAACAAATGGTCTTTGCACTACCTTCTCCAACTCTAATTTTCTTTTTCCCGTACCCATCTTGAACGGAACAATCCTTCTTATCCTTCTTATGCGGCTCATATATGGCGTATTCGGCCAAAGTGAGTAGAAAATCAGTTTGGTTGATCACTTGTGTTTTGAAACTCTCACATTCTTGATCATGCACCTCCCTACATAGGGACAATTAATTCATGTACCAAAAATGTAAGTATAGTTAGTTAAAACAAGTCTTACCGCTGCTCCTTTTCCTTCAAGGAGGTGAGGGGAAGAGGGAGTTGACTTGTGATCCACTGACAAGTAGAAGTAGGAAGAGTTGGGTAGACAAAAGTGTATCTCAAGCTGCTATCATTAACCAGCTCAAATATAAGGTCTTTCCCCTTGTTATTCTGGAAGTTGTAGTTGCTGAGCTCAAGCAGAAGGTATTGGCCGCTCCACACACCAATCTGATAATTCGGCCACTGCGACTTGAACCATGCTTTTGCAAAATTCCCACTACGTATTATCTTTCTCCCACGGGCTGGAATTCTAAATTCGTCTTTGCAGAAGCCCTGCCAGTCCATCAAAGTCAGCTGTACATCAGTGTTGTTCACAACTGTGGTTTCTAAATTCTTCATCACTCCCCACCGAAACCCCTTCTCACTCCATATCCGCTGACCCACCATCAGTTCAGCGAGATTGCAACGCTCACCCCTGAACAGAACAGAACAGATGATTTAATTCAAGAAAAGAAAAAGATGGAGAAGAGAAACAGATGGAGTATATACCAAATCCAAGAATGCACACCAATATCGGACATGGGGTAAACAAAAGCATGTCCTAAGCAATCATCTAACACGTCCAGTACAAGCTCTTTCCCCTTGTTCTTTTGAAAATCATCCACCTTTAGAACAAGCAACACTTGTTCACAGCACCGTACCTGAATCTGTTTCCCGCAAAGTTTACCAGAAGAGAACATGGTTGTCCCACCACCACCCAATTGCCCTTTTACCTTTACCTCTATCCATTTACAACCAAGCGATTGCCCTTTTTCCCGGTCCTGAACCAAAGTCAGCTCTAGTTCTGTCTTGTTCACAATCCTTGTTTTTAAGCTATTCATTCTCCCAATCTCAAAACCTTGCTCGCTCCATATACTGTGTATATTCATTATTTACTGTATAAGTTTATATTAAAAAAAAAATCTAAAAGAAAGATTGAGGAATGACTTTACCGCTGCTCTAGCATCAACTCACTGAGGCTACAGACAGGAGGCTCACCCCTGTGGACAGGTGTGAAAAGAAAAGAAAAGAAAAGCATTAATTAACCAACTTAAAAAGAAAAAGAAAAGATGAATGAGAATCAACCGACCAGATCCATTGATCAACAATGGTATTTTCCCAAACAAAAGCATATCTAAGACGATTGTCCACCATGTCCAGAATAAGCTCTTTTCCCCTGTTCTTATAAAAATCTCCGTCCGTAAGAACAAGAACAACATGTTGGCAGCTGCACACATGAATCTGTTGAGAGCATGACTTAGAACCACCCAAATCCTTCAATATTTTGTTATACGCCACCGCGAAATTGCCACAACCAATAGTTTTAGTCCCACCTGCAGGCACTGCGTTTCTCTCACTCCCGTACATCTCATCTCCTTCACATACTTTGTACAAGTCTATAATTGTTAGAAGGAGATCGGTTCTATTCACAACACTTGTTGTTAAATTCCCCATGATCACAACCAGCTCTGTAGAATTCTCAAAATACTGTATTAATGACTTTGAGTGTGGTAGATTGAGAACATATATATATTATTTCCATTAATCAAATTTTGGAAAGTTTTAATTATTATCAGTAATAATTCTGTACGCAATATCAATCAATTCTAATTTAAAAATAAATCAAATTATTCAAAGAATCTCAATTTTATTCTGTTTCCATAATTCAAAATTTGAAAATTTTAATTTTTATTAGTCTTAATAATTCTGTACGCAATATCAATCCATTCTAATTTAAGAATAGATCAAATTATTTAAAGAATCATCAATTTTTCTAATTTAAGAATAAATCAAATTATTTAAAGAATCATCAATTTGATATTTATGGTGCAGATTTGTGGGTAATTCGGGGGTGATAGGGTTTAATAGTTTAGAATAGGGTATAATAGTGATTATATATTTAAAAAAGTTTGTTACTTTTTAAAAACTAATGGTAGAAATTAATTTTTATAAATTAATCAAATTTTATCATTGAGATATTCATGTGGCATGGATCTAATTTGTATTAGAGCCCAATTTCAAGGTATTGTCTCAAGAAATAAGATTCCTCTCAAATCAAGGCTTCATTTTATGTTTTTTTTCAAATTAGGATTTACATTCATATTGAGTCTCAATCTAAGACCAATTAATATAAGACTAAATGGCTTTAAATAATTATTTTCTTCTTTTCATTTCATACATGAACACTAAATTAAATTCAAAAGATTTCAAGTCATGAAGTTGCAGTTCTTTTCTTTTGAGTTCGAAAGTTCATTTACTGTGCAGTCGGTACTAAAATTAACAAACCAGAGATAACAAATCAAAGCATTTCAAGTAATAACAATTCTAAGAAACATTTTATCAAACACTTTATATGCATCACTACCCTCATTGGATAGGTCGAACCATCATTGATTTGATCGAACCGGTGTTCTGGAAAAACAGAGTGCTCAGGATGGTATGGTTCGACCATGGTTCGATCTGTTTGACAGGTCAAACCATAAGTATGTTGGTCGAACCTTTGCTGCTTCACCTCCAGATCATGTCCAGTGTACTGGTTCGACCTCCCCTGTGTGGTTCGACCTTTAATGTTGGTCGAACCATGGTCAAATCTTGCCCTAGACATGTCCGCCTTCAATTCCGGCCTCATTAGTCCCTCGTACTGCATTTCCGACCTCAGTGTGATGGCATTGCACGACTTAGGATTCTCAATACTCTGAGACGAAAACTTCCCTTTCTCAATAGTTTGAGTGAGCATGTTAATACTTCCTGCCATTGTCCCCATCAACAATGTAAGGTCTCTAACTTGAGTAGACAAATCCTTATGATGATCATCAATCTTCTTCTCAAGTTTAGCCTCAAGGCGGTTCACTCTTTTATCATTCCTTGCCATGTACCTGTTCACAGTATCCTCAAAATCCAGTTTTCTTTCTTCCACCTTAGCACCCAGATCAACACCCATCGGAGGTTGAACTGCATTGTTCAGATTGCTCCATGAAAACTCTGGTCTCCTAGGCTGTTGATAATTACTAGGGGGACCACGGTTGTTGTAGTTCCCCTTATAGTTCCGGTTTCCTTGATTAGGGTACTAGTTCCTTGAATACTTTGACCCATGGCATAGTTTGCCTCTTCCAACTCCTCTTGGATTGTTCCATCATTCATTACTTCCTGCTGCATGATTGATACGCGCTGAGATATATTGCTGATTTGCTTCTGTTGAGACTCAAGTAGCTTGTTGATATTGGACAAGCTAGAGACGATCTCATCCTCTTTACTTGTTTTCACCATTGCATGTTCAACCTGAGCTACCTTTCCAAGGATGTAAGTACCTCGAACTCTATCAGTTGGCCAATCTCTCGAGTTCATCGAAATATCTTCATACAACTTCTCGGCCTCTACGTATGACTTAGTAAGCAATGCTCCATTAGAAGAAGCATCCAATAACACACGTGAATCACAGTCCAATCCATTGTAGAATATACTGATATATTGAGCTTTAGATAGCCCATGTTGAGGACACTTACGAAGCATGTCCTTGAATCTGTCCCACGCTTCATGAAACTTCTCTCCGCCACCGATAGCAAATTGGTTAATGTCTTGCTTCATCTTGAACACCTTTGAAGGTGGCATGTACTTCTCCAAGAATCTTAACTTCAACTGCTCCCAAGTGGTGCACTCAGCTGTGTTTATAGTATCGTACCAATCTCTCGCCTTTTCAGTAAGCGATAATTTGAACAAAAGGATCTTTCTAGCATCTTCATGTTCTCCTGCGTCTTTTTGAGTACTTGCATAGCCCAAGAACTTGTTTAGATGCTGTTGCGGATCCTCGAAAGACCCTCCTGAAAAGGAGTTCCTTTCTATCATGCTAATAAGAATGGGGTGAATATCAAAATCCGCATTAGCCCCCCTCGCTCCTAGAAGCCCAAAGTGTCCAATCCCGTTATTCTTGAAGACTTCATGGATGGCCAGATTATTCGGATTGGCCCTTTCGTTGGCCATGTCGACTTCCTCTACTGCGGCGTTTGGATCAACCACAGTTTCAGTCGCTTCCGAGTTCGGTTCGTCAACTTCAACTCCAAAATTCAAAGCTGGAGTTGGTTCTTCTTTCTTATTCTTACTCTTTTTCTTCTTCTTCTTCTTCTTCTTCTTCTTCTTCCTCGATGATGCTCCGATCTCAGGATTATATGGTTCTAATTCACCTTTCTTTGATCTCGTGAGCATACACCTGAAAAGAATAAAAGAGAAAACAGTAACACAAGAAAAATAGCCCTAATAAACTAGAAATAACAAAAAGATATTTTAAGCCGTCCTCGGCAACGGCGCCAGAAACTTGATGGACGTTTTCTCAACACACAATTTTAATCCCCAAGTATGAAGGATATCAATCGTAGTTTCGAAGGTGACCAAGTTAAATATCGAATCCACGGGACGGTTAAATATCACTTTAGTTATATTCTAGCAATTATGTCTATGTGAAAAATTGTAGTTGTTGGTTTTTAAAACTAAGTAATAACTATGAGTTAAAATAGTAATTCAATAATAAGAACAAGAGAAAAGTAGTTGTGATCAAGTAAGATAATAGGTAGTTCGTCAGGCCATCCAGTTTCATTCATTAATTTATATTTTCATGTGTCGATGTCCGACTCTGCCTTGTGGTTTATGGACGCATCGCAAGATCATGCAAATCTACTCTATAGACACAAGTAAATAAGCTTTTGACATGTGTGAGTTTCCTCGGAGCAAGACCTATACTTTACCCCCCCTCTCTAGGTACTATCAGAATCAATTATTTTTCGTGCACTTAGTACTCTAACCCGATTTGATCTCCCTTTATAGGTACTATAAAGTTATACTCTGAATCCTACTTGTTAACCCGAATTCAATTCAATTAACAAATATTCATATAAGACGGTTCTAATAAGACTTTGGAATCTCTTCACTTAGAATTATAACAATAAACCCTGCTCAACAGTGAACGCACTCAACCAATAACCATGTTATGTATTCAGACTCTACACAACGATTATTGATGCACAAAACAACTATGAGTATGGATTAAAAACGTGCAATCTTATATAAAATAAACCACAAGTAGTGTTGTACGGAGTATACACACGAAATACAAATCAACTCATGAAACCTTCATAACCCTAGAACTAACGAAGCGGCTCTAGCCCATGATTGATCTAGGAACAATCATGGTTAGATAGACCGATCTTACTTGAATCTCCAGTGGAACCTCTGTCACAGCTCCTCCGGAAGATGGAAGATCGACTCCTCTCTCCAATCCACGTCTTCTCGTCTCTTCTTATGCTTCACAATCTTAAGCTCTCCTTTCTGGACTGCATGAACCCCCTTTTATACTTGTAATCACGTTTTTAGGGCTTGGAATGGGCTTTTCAAGTGATCACACGCGTTTTGGCATCAAAAATCCGGATATGGTAAGTTTCTGTGCGATGGTACGACCTCAGCAAACAGGTCGAACCACTGGCCGCAGATCAAACCATAGGTCGATCCCTACTTCTGGAAGTATTCCACTTGGTTCGACCTCTTGTAAAGGTCGAACCACTCCTTCTTGGTCGAACCGCACCACTGGATAATTTCTGCTCCTGATTCAACCAACTGTCAGGTCGAACCCCAACGTCGTGGTCGAATCATCCTCCTCACAAACTGGTTCGACCTTGGTTCGATCTGATGAACAGGTCGAACCATTGAGTCGTGGTCGAATCCTCCTCCTCGCAAACGGGTTTGACCTTGGTTCGACCTGATGAACAGGTCGAACCATTGAGTCGTGGTCGAATCCTCTTCCGTAAGGTTCGTAACACCTGGTTCGACCTGATGGAGAGGTCGAACCCTCTTCCAACAGGTTGAACCCACCTCTTTCTTGGCGGTTCGCGTGGCCTCGACTTCGTCTCTTTGATTCTTGGCGCTTCCACTCCGATTTCGCTATAAAAACCACTCAAATAGCTCCACTAACACCTGATTCATGCTAATTCACAATATATATAGATTTTCCACCTATTTCCACCTCAAAACTCTCCAAAACTAGCACCAAATCAAGTGTCATACTTGTGAATTTACACACTCATCACCCACAAATCCCTAAAAACCTTGACCCCCTAGCCACTTTCATAGAACCCCTTATCCAAAATAATACCATACCAGCAAGCACTACCACCCAGTTAAATTATTCCAAAGCCTCTACCAAACCAAAAAGTGACACTTGTAATCCTCACAAACAAACATGTATTCCTAAACCTCTCCCTATCTTAACTCCAATCATAGAACTTTCCAAGCTCTGTAATCAGCCAACTACTAAAATTTCCCTGAACTTACTACCACCGTCCCTTGAACAGACTTTGACCCTGACACCTGCATTAATGGACAAAACCAATCCTCCAGAGAAAAATAAAAGCATGGGAAACAACAAACAAGCTCTGAAGAAATGTAGAACTATGAAAAGAAGCTTGAAGTCTGAGGAGAACGAGCACCAGAAAAAAGTGAATCCAGTGGGCATCAAAAGAGAGTTGAATGAGTTGTCCAGGGATAGCCGAATGGTGAAAAAGATGAGAGCAACATATGTGACTAATGGAGATGAACAAACAATGGCGGAGGCTGGAGTCCAGCCCCGCCTACACCAATGAGTCTCTTATGCTGGAACTGTCGTGGGCTTGGGAATCGGGCGACAGTTCATACCCTGAAAAATATCCTACATAAGGAAGAACCGGGCATCGTCTTTCTTATGGAAATAAAGCTGAAGGTGGCACAAATGCAAAGATTGAATGTGAAATTTTTTTCAGTATGAAGGTGTGTTTCCAGTGGATTGCAGAGGAGAAGGTAGAAGTAGGAGTGGTGGATTATGTGTAATGTGGAAAAGGCCGTATAAGTTGAACTTGATCATGTTCTCTGCCAATCATATTTCTTTGGAAGTGTTAACCGATGGGAAGCATGAAAGTGGAATACTACCGGAATATATGGGTGGCCAGAAAATCATCAAAAAGAGAAAACTTGGAATCTTTTGCGAACAATCCAACCCGAACCGGGAGTCCCTTGGATATGCATGGGAGATTTCAACCAAATAGCCTGGCCTAGTGAAAAAATAGGTGGTATAAGGCGTGCTGACAATTCAATGGCAAAATTCCGAAAAGTAGTTTTGGAATGTGGACTTCATGATCTAGGATATAGTGGATATCGATACACATGGTCGAATGACAAGCTGGCATGAACAACATTCAAGCTAGACTTGATCGAGTGCTTGCTAACGACCTATGGAGTGCAAAGTTTGTGACTAAAAGAGTCTCTCACTTGTGTAGACTCAACTCGGATCATGCACCTGTTGTGTTGGAATTTGGTATGGATACTGTTGCTAGTTGGGGTAGGAAACAAAATAGCAGAAAATTATTTCGTTTTGAGAAAATGTGGATGTCTCATGAACATTGTGAAGATGTAATATTTAAGCAAGGATGGTTTGGAAATAAAGCGGATGACAGGTTTGAAGCAAAAGCAAGAAGTTGTGCAGAATCCTTGATATCATGGAATGATTCAGAGTTTGGAAATGTACGAGAAAAAATCAAAAAATTGACAGAAAACTTGAAAAGACTACAAATCTTGGAGCAAATAGATGAGGTGATCCTTAATTCTAAAGCTCTAGAGAAGGAGTTGAATGAACTTTACAAATTTGAGGAGACCATGTGGTTTCAACGATCTAGAGTTTTATAGATCAAAGATGGTGATCAAAATACAACTTTTTTCCATACCAAGGCAACTCAGAGGAAGAAAAGAAACCTGATTGAAGAAATAAAAATACAAGAGGTGAATGGATTCAAAAGCCGGAGGGGATAGGAGCAGACTTAAGACAATACTACAGAGAGCTCTTTACATTTGATGGTCAGTGTGATATGCATAGAGTCCTGGAAGCAATTGAGTCTAGGGTAACATCTGAGATGAATGAGAGGATCACTAGACCTTTTGTTGCTATGGAAATACAGACGGCACTAAAACAAATGCATCCAACAAAATCACCTGGCCCCGACGGTATGCCTCCTCTTTTTTTTCAAAAATATTGGCATGTTGTAGGTGATGATGTTATCTCTATTTGCCTCAATATCTTGAATAATAAACGTGACACATCTTCTCTTAATCATACTTTTGTGGTTTTGATTCCCAAGGTGAAATCTCCTGAAACACTAAAAGATTTCCGACCTATTAGTTTATGCAATGTTGTTTTTCGCATCATTACGAAAGCTATTGCTAATAGGCTCAAATCTATCCTTCCTCATATAATTTCTCCTTTTCAAAGTGCTTTCATTCCTGGTCGTCTACTCACTGATAATGCGATGATTGCTTTTGAATCATTCCATTTTATGAAAAAGAAAAAGGTAGGGAAATGTGGTCACTTAGCACTAAAACTTGACATGAGTAAAGCATATGATCGAGTAGAATGGTCTTTCTTGCAAGCTATGTTACTAAAATTTGGCTTTGACATCTCATGGGTAGATCTAATCATGCGTTGTGTTCAGACCGTATCTTACTCAATTTTGATTAATGGTGTCCCTACCGAATCTTTCAATCCTGAAAGGGGCCTTAGGCAAGGAGACCCCTTGTCACCTTATCTCTTTTTATGTTGTGCAGAAGGTTTCTCCTCACTTTTACAGGCTACAGAAAATCGTGGTGAAATTCATGGAATTCAAGTGTCAAGAAGAGCTCCACCAATTTCTCATCTATTTTTTGCGGATGACAGCATCTTATTCTTTGAAGCAAATATGGCAGCATGCACCAAGATTAAAGAGATCATTTCCTGTTATGAAAAAGCATCAGGCCAGAGAATCAACTTGGAAAAGTCAGAGCTAACGGCGAGTGCTAATATAGCTGAGGAATCTAGAGAAGCATTCAGGTTATATTTTGGCGTACAATCTGTAGAACAATACACAAAATACCTTGGGCTGCCCACTTTGATTGGAAAATCTAAGAAACAGGTATTCAGTTTTATTATGGAAAGGGTTATCTCACGTCTGAAAGGATGGAAGGAAAAGAGTCTCTCTAAAGCAGGTAAGGAGATATTGTTGAAAACTGTGATTCAAGCTATTCCTACTTTTGCAATGAGCTGCTTCTTATTCCCCATATCTATCTGTAAGGATATTGAAAAGGCTATTGCACGTTTCTATTGGGGTTCAAGCTCGGAAAATAAAAAATTGCATTGGGCTAGCTGGGGAAAAATTGCAAGATCAAAGGAGAAAGGGGGGTTGGGCTTCAGAGAATTATACTTCTTCAACTTGGCCATGGTAGCGAAACAATACTGGAGACTTCTTAATAACCCAAGCTCTATAGCTGCCAAAGTGTTGAAAGCACGGTACTTCCCACGAGATTCTATTGAGATGGCAAAAGTGGGATTCCAACCGAGCTACCTATGGCGAAACATCTTGCAATCACGAGATCTCATGAATGAGGGAAAAGCATGGAGAGTGTGCAATGGACAACATATCAATATTAGGCTTGATAGATGGATTGGAGTGGAGCAGATAGAAAAACCAATAACTCATTCTAACCATATTCCTCCCACATTGAGTGTTGCTGCATTGATTGATCGTGAAAATTTATGCTGGAGAGAACAAGAGATCCTATCATTCAATGATCTAATGAAAGTTTGTAATCAACGATGTTGGGCATGAGCCTATCATTCAATGATCTAATGAAAGTTTGTTCTCAAAAAAAAAAAAAAAAATGAAAAGAATGCCAAAATTTCACAGCCTTGTACTATTACATCAAATCATCCAACCGTGTACTATTTCATCAAATCAACCAAGAATTCATAAGTTTCCTGTACTATTGTATAACTAGCATCCGTGTACTATTTCATCAAATCAACCAAGGATTCATAAGTTTCCTGTACTATTGTATAACTAGCATGGTAAAATGAGGAAAACGAATAAAAGTAGAAAATATATCAGAACAAGAACATAGAAACAGCATGTGCTTAACCGGATAAAGCGGGTATAGCAGGTGTATGGTCTTTCGTGTTCCTTCATTTTACGACGCTTCAGCTTCAACTGGTCAAGTTTTTGAAGCTTCTCCTTGTATTGACCACCGAAGACGCAAACCCAACTGACGAAAAGGAATGATACTGTAATAACAAATTTTGTATTTATAATAAAATAAACACAAAAGAATTACAATGATAATCCAGACGGATTGAACTTGAAAATTAAGGAAACAATCTCTATCTATCCTCTGATTCTTCTCTCGAACCAATTTGGCTTTGACTTTGACTTGTTGACTTTGACTTTGACTGCGTTGACCGCGTTGACTGTGTGTTTTGAGTCGGATCTTCAGTTGAAGCTTGTCCGAACTCGGATTTGGATCTTATTACGTTAATCCAGAGGCGTCGAGCCTTTATTTGGATTAAACGTACTTGATCCGAAGAACACTCGATCTGGGGGGCTTAGCACCTTAATCCCGGGTCGTATGTTGTTCTTGGCGCGAAGAACACCGAAGAACTCAGTATATGAAGAACGCTTGATTTGGGGGGCTCCGCACCTTAATCCCGAATCGTTTGCCGTTCTTGACTTGAAGATGCTTGAAGATCTCAAGGGAGCGCTGCTCGTGTTCTTGATCTCTTCAGAGCGTTTATGTCTTCAAGTATTTTAGTGTGTGTGGAGTGAATGAAGGAGGGCTCCTTATATAGGTGAGGAATGAGCATGCCCCATAAATATCTTGCAATCTGATTGGTCTATGACAGATTTGGCCTGGTTCTGCGGGCTTGGGCCGTTCCAAATATATCACAGCTTGATTGGTCATTGCTTAATTTGACCTGATTCTGGAACCTTCCATGCTTTACTTAACTTAGGGGTCAAGTTTTACTTAATTTAAACCCTACTTAATTTATTGGGTATTAAATTAATTATCAATTATTTATTAATCTATTTTAGGAATTAATTTATTAAATCCCCAAAATAAAATATAATAAATTAAAATTGATATTTAATCAATAAAATCCACGTGTCGCCCTTTGATTGGACCGTGAATTTTAATTGCTTACAAATGCCCCCTTGCGATTTATTCACGGACAGAATGTCTTGTTGTGAAGGAATCGCAAAAGATTTGTTTCTTGTTCACCAAGATTTCATGACCCTTACCCAAAATTATCAAAGTTATTTGTAGTAAAGAATCTCCTACAATTTTGTAGAGCTTGCACACCTCACAATAATCTCCATAATTATCCATGAGTCCACTAGTAGCTTCTATAATTATCCACAAATAATTTCCATAATTATTCATGAGTCCATAATTATCCATGAATCCACTACTATATAATGATACTTCATGAACTCAATTTTTTTCATCAAAGCTATCCAACAAACAAGATATTCAACTCGTCGAGGTGGAGAGTAGTCGACGGCGGACCACCCATGGTGGTTGCTTGTCGGGCTCGCACCGTGAGGTGGAGAGCAATCAATGGTAGACTACCCATGGTAGTTGCTTGTTGGGCTCGCACCTCCGATGATGTTGGGATAGAGAGTAGTCAACGGCGGACCACCCATGGTGGTTGCTTGTTGGGCTCACATCTCCGACGACGTTGGGATAGAGAGTAGTCAACTGCGGACCACCCATGGTGGTTGCTTGTTGGGCTCACATATCCGATGACGTTGGGATAGAGAGTAATCAACGGCGGACCACCCATGGTGGTTGCTTGTTGGGCTCACATCTCCTTTGACATTGGGATAGAGAGTAATCAACGGCGGACCACCCATGGTGGTTGCTTGTTGGGCTCACATCTCCGATGATGTTGGGATAGAGAGTAGTCAACGGCGGACCACCCATGGTGGTTGCTTGTTGGGCTCGCACCGTGAGATGGGAAGCAGTCAACGGTAGACCACCCATGGTGGTTGCTTGTTGGGCTCACATCTCCGATGACGTTTTGGCGACGATATGAAGAAACCTGACCAAAGAGAAGCTTTTTAACATACTCAGGCAGTCGAACCAACGATGTCGAGATAGAGAGCGGTTGACGGCGGATCACCCATGGTGGTTGCTTGTCGGGCTCATACCGCGAGGTGGAAAGCAGTCAACGGTATACCACCCATGGTGGTTGCTTGTTGGGCTCACACCTCCGACGTGTTGATGCAACGAGAGCGGACTACCCATGGTAGTTGCTTATCGAGCTCATGCCTCTGGCAGCATTGATTTGAAGAGCGGGAGGGCGATTGATGGCAGACCACCTATGGTGACTGCTTATCGAGCTCATACCTCCGGCAGCTTTGATTTGAAGAGCGGGAGGGCGGTTGTTGTCTGCTTTCGATCGGACCAGCCGGAAGATGGTCTCGTCGCTTTAGTGTGATTCAGACTGGATTCGGTAATGCTCTTGGCGACTGGGAAGCAGAATGGCGTGTGAGAGCGGCGGCTGATGGCTGCTCTCGACGGCTGCTCGCGGCGGCTGCTCGCTAGCGAGAATCCGGCGTGAACCCTGGCGGCGGCACGTCGATCGAGCTCTGGAAGTAGCGCGCGCGGAAACGTACCTCGGCAGCGAGCAGCGCTCCTTGGGTCGCGAATCCGACTGTGTTTGGCTATGATTTTCTTATGTGAAGGGCAACAGCGAGCTTCAGGCGGCCGGGTGCGTGACCGGTGGCGATGCGAGGTGAATCCCCGGTGGTGTTGACGGGTACTGATGGCTGGTTGTTGTTTTTCGAAGAGAGAGGAATTGGTTGAGCAGCTTAATCCCCTTTTGCTGGAGAAACCCATTCCACGCAATTTCATAGAGGAAAAAAAAGAATAACTTCAATTTTGACCCCATCAAGTTAATTTTGACTTGCTCAAACTCACCCAATCTCAAATCAGCTTGCTTACTGCATTCAAGTGCTTCCAATATTAATTGGGCCCTTTATTTTTTTTTTTTTATTATTTTTTTTTTTTCAGTTTCTACTTGGGCCATCTGATCCTTCTTATTCACTTGGGCCGCCTACTGCTTCATATTTTGGGCCAAGAGTGCTTATATTGATTTTAATTTTCATGATTTGGGGCTTAAATTAATTAAACACACATGAATTATTTTAATGGCTCACTTAAGCATCTTGGGCTTCTCCATGGGCTTAATTTATAATTTTGGTTTTTAATAATTAATTGATCCCATAATTTATTTAGGACCTTTTAATTAATTAAATCCATAAATTTAAATTAGCTTAAACCTCTTTCTTTGCTAGCTTTAAGGGACAACATGGATCACCCTCATCACTTTACCACCTTCATCATTTCACCACTGTCTTTGCATTCAACCACATCTTCTCTTTGTCAACCTTTTTCTTCTTAACTCGTTCACACTTCAATTTATCGCTTGCCTCGCAAACTCGACTCGAATTGCTTGGATTATGACTGAACTTAGTAAAATGCTAAGTTGCCTACGTACCTCTTCGCAGAGGATCAAGTCATTACGTAGTTCAAGGGGACATGATTTGATTTGAATGGGGGGGTGCCGTACACAGTTTATACTCATGCGGGCCAGGAGTGACTATTCTTTAACCACTTTAGACAAAGTAAGATATTTAATGCTTTAACCACTTAAAATATCTGAGTGGGGTGAATTGATAGTTTAACCACATATAATTACCTTTGGTGGGTGTCATGCACAATTTATACTCATGCGGACCAGGAGTTTGTCGTACACAGTTTACACTCATGTGGACCAGGAGTTTGTCGTACACAGTTTACACTCATGTGGACCAGGAGTTTGTCGTACACAGTTTATACTCATGCGGACCAGGAGTAACATGCAGTTTAGGCTCGTGCGTCAAGGAGCGTTGTACTTGTATTTGTTTTACGTGTAGTAGCGTTTCAAGAACTTCCCATTTATGGGGCCAATGTTCACGCCATCTTCAGAGATCAATTTGTAGGCGCCATTTGTGTAGGCTTCTTTCACAACATGAGGGCCATCCCACTTGGGTAGAAACTTATTTCCAACGCGATGGGTGACTACTATAGGTCTTCTCACAGCAAGCACCAAATCGCCAACTTGAAAAGAACGTACCTTAACTTTCTTGTTGTATGTTCTAGAAAGGCGAGATTGGTAACACTCAAGTCTTTGTTGTGCTTCCAACCTCTTTTCATCTAACGCTTCTAACTCTTGAAGACGTAACTTTGCATTTTCTTCCTCGGTGAGGCCTTCTTGTATGGCTATCCTCAAAGAAGGAATTTGCTTTTCAAGAGGCACAACAGCCTCAACACCATACACCAAGGAATACGGAGTGGCTTGAGTAGGTGTTCTATAGGTGGTACGGTACGCCCATAAAGCTTCATTGATCCTTTCATGCCAATCTCTTTTTGACTTGGAGACCACTTTCTTCAACAAACTGCATAAAGTTTTATTGAAAGCTTCGGCAAGACCATTAGCAGCTGCGTTATACATTGAAGATTTCTTTTGTTTGAAATCAAACTTCTCACATAGCTTATCAATCCAACTATTGCTGAACTGCTTTCCATTATCAGTGATGATGTAGCGCGGGACACCATATCTATAAATGATATTGATCCGAATGAAATCAGCAACATTTTCTTTCTTTACTTCCCTCAGAGGCACAGCTTCAGCCCACTTTGAAAAATAATCTGTTGCAGCAAGAATGTAGAGATGACCACCAGAAGACTTTGTAAGTGGCCCTACCACATCTAAACCCCAAGCATCAAAAGGCCATGAAGCGACTGTCGGATGTAAAGGCTCCGGAGGTTGATGAATCAAATTTCCATGGAACTGACAAGCTTGACATCTTTGTGCGTAATCCATGCAATCCTTCACCATGGTTGGCCAATAGTAGCCCATCCTTTTAATTCTGAAATGTAGCTTCGGTCCGGATTGATGAGCACCGCAAATTCCGGAGTGAGCCTCCTCCATTGCTTGAATAGTTTCTTCCTTACCCAAGCATCTCAAGAAAATTCCATCGAATGATCTTCTATAAAGTGTACCCTTGAAGTAGATGAACCGAGGTGCCCGACGCCGAATATCAACCCTTTGTCGTGGATCGTTAGGCAACTTATCATATTTCAAATAATCCACAAGCGGTTGGCGCCAATCTTCTTCTTCAATTTCGAAAACCTCCACCACATGATTTTCAACTTCTTCATAATCATCATCTTCAAAGATTGGTGGTACAACCCAACTTCTACACACCGGTATTTGAATCTGCATTTCTGGCATAGCTATAATTGATGCTAACTTAGCGAGGGCGTCAGCTTGCTTATTCTCTCTTCTAGATAGATGCTTAATATCAACATCACCGAGATAACCCATAAGCTTTTGAGCATACTTGTAATAGGGGAACAACTCAGGCTTCTTCACTTCATACACTCCAAGGAGTTGATTTATCACCAATAGCGAATCACCATACACTCTAAGGTGTAGCTGCTTTATATCGACAGCCATTTCCAAACCAAGTATGAGTGCTTGATACTCAGCCACATTGTTGGAACAATTTTCCATTAAGGAAAATGAGAAGGGTAGAACTTCACCACTGGATGTTACAAACACGACTCCCGCACCAGCTCCCTCTCTATGAGATGCTCCATCGAAATACATCTTCCAAGGAGAAACTATATCCACAGTAAAAGCATCTTCATCGGGGAGTTCATCAGATAGTTCCCATTCAGCAGGCATTGGATGATCAGCTAGAAAATCTGCCAACACTTGTCCTTTTACGGCCTTTTGAGGGACGTACACGATCTCAAACTGTTGAAGTTGGAGATACCATCTTGCAAGCCGATCAGAGAGTACTGGTTTTGACATGACAAATTTTAGTGGGTTGGCTTTCGAAACTAGCCGAACTGTGTGAGCTTGAAAATAATGTTTCAACTTCTGAATCACGAAGATAAGGGATAAACATATCTTCTCAATGGGTGAATACTTCAACTCGTTTGGAGTCATGGTTCTACTTAGATAGTATAGAGCTCTTTCTTTGCCATCATCATTTTCTTGTGCAAGCAAAGCTCCCACAGAACGCTCTTGAGCAGCTAGATAGAGAATTAACGGACGTCCATGTATTGGAGCACTCAACACTGGTGCCTTCATCAAGTATTCTTTAATGCTATTGAAAGCATTATTGCAAGCTTCATCCCATTAAAATATGCTGCCCTTCTTCATGAGATGACTAAATGGCTGGCATCGGCCAGCTAAGTTTGATATGAATCTCCTTAAGTATGCCAACTTTTCTTGCAGACTTTTGAGTTCATGTATGTTCCGAGGCACATGCATTTTCATGATTGCGTCAATCTTTGCTTTCTCAATTTCAATCCCTCGACGGCGAACAATAAACCCAAGAAATTTCCCAGATGAAACTCCAAATACACACTTGAGCGGATTCATCTTGAGTTGATGCTCTCTTAATCGTTCAAACACTCGCCTTAGATTATGAAAATGATTTTTCTTTTCTTTTGATTTCACCACAATATCATCAACATAGCATTCGACAATCTTATGAAGCATGTCATCAAATATTTTTTGCATGGCTCGCTGATAAGTGGCACCAGCATTCTTTAAGCCAAATGGCATAACATTATAGCAATATATCCCTTTCGGAGTACGAAAGGCTGTCTTCTCTTGATCCTCAGGAGCCAAACCAATTTGATTGTAGCCAGATGACCCATCCATAAATGAAAGGACCTCATGCCCCGTTGTTGCATCAATCATGAGTTCAGTAATTGGTAATGGAAAGTCATCTTTCGGACATGCCATATTCAAATCTCGGAAATCAACACATACTCTGAGTTGCCCATTTTTCTTTCTTACCGGCACGATATTGGAAATCCATGTAGGATATTTGACTTCTCGGATCTTGCCTGTTTCAATAAGCTTATTAATCTCGTCCTCAATCAAAGGAATCAACTCTGGTCGAAATCGACGCTGCATTTGTTTAACTGGCCGAATTCCCTTTTTAATGGACAAGTGGTGCATTGCGATTTTCGGATCTAAGCCTGGCATTTCCTTATGCGACCATGCAAAGACATCTCTGAATTCTCGCAAAAGGTTGACATACTTTGTTTCTTCCTCAACATCTAGCAGATCACTTATGTAGGTAGGACGTGGGTCATTTTCATCACCTAAGTTAATTTCTTTCAATTCATCAACAGTGGCTTTCACTCCTTCTTCAAATTGTGGAGGGGCATCTTCAGCATCTACTTCCTCCATTTGAGAATCTTCCACAGCAGTAATATGATTGGTGGAAGCTACACTTTCTCTATCATTATTACTATCATCTTTGGTAAAGACGATTCTTTGCACTTTATCCTTCAACACTCTTCCACTTGAGACAGTCAAGATATTTTGCCGCTTGATACGAGATGGATTTTGACTCCGGAGTTTTCGGAGGTTAAGGGACTTGACATGATTTTGCCTCCTACACTTCCCTTTACAGGGTCCAAGCCTTTCGAAGACACTCCCAAGCCTTTCAAAAACAGATAATCTCTTGACTTCCCTACTACTTGCGTCAAACATATCCTCCGTGGATAAAGCTTCTCCCTCGGTGATATAATTTGTACTTGCTCTTCTAATTGCAATGCGGACTGGCTTTTGAGGGACATATCCCAAACCTGGCTTAGCCTTCTTGATAGTGTGACCACTATTTTTCAACATTATCTGAGTAACATTGAGCCCCTGTCCTGGTGGGTTGATAGTTTCTTGACTCACCTTGCTCGCCATCGCTTTTTCCCTTGGTTCATAACCAGCCTTCATAAGGAGTTTATAAGCTTGTGGACTATACGACTTGGTTATTTCAGCTTCAAACACTTCACCGTGTTCGGTCTTTGGTCCTTCAATAGGACGTGTGAACCCTTTGAGTGGTGGAGAAGAAAGTTTACTAGCATCAATTTTTGTTAAAGGCAATGTCAACTCTTCCGAGGTCTCAAGCCTTTGCCTTTGTTCTCCTTGAGAGTGGCAGATGATGTACTACCTTCCTCATCATTTATTTGTTTATTGCCCCCATTATCTTGCACTGAGGCTTCTTCACGCTTTACTTCCTTTGTACTCTTGAAGAAATATTTAGCATCGGCAAAGTAAGCTTCAGCTTCAGTAAATGGCTTGTCGTCACCGAATACTCTTTTCACGTTGTCACCTTCACTATATTTGAAGCACTGGTGTAATGTAGAAGGAATCACGCCATTCTCATGTAGCCATGGGCGCCCCAAAAGCATGTTGTAGGAAGTTTTTGCATCAATAACATGGAAAAGGACTGTGGATTTCATCTCATCAATTAGCAAATCAAGAACTATTGTGCCGAGAGTCCTTTGCCCCTCATGGTTGAACCCTTGGATCATCAATCGGCTATGGTTGAGTTCATCCAATGGTATTTCTATCTTCTTCAACATTCTCAAGGATAAAATGTTCACTGCCGAACCTCCATCAATAAGTATGCGATTCACTCGCATCCCTTTAGTATAACCAGTCACAAATAGAGGTCGATTATGAGATTGCATACCCAACAACATATCTTCATCCGTGAAGGTCACCTTCATGGAGTAAGCTTCACCCTTAGTTTCAAGTTGTTCGCTTTCATTGTCCTCATTCACAACATGACATGAGCCTCCATTATGACTTTCTTCTACAGAAGTGAAGTTTGTGCCCGCCTCATCTTCTAACACGATTTTTCCTTCCTTAACCAGTTGCATGATCTTTTCCTTAAGAACGAAACAATCATGAATTGGATGACTCACCAACCTATGATACTTACAGTATTTTGGGTCATTAGTTCGGCCGGCCTCTTCTGGACGTTTCATCTCAGGAAGGTCAAGGAGCTTATTTTTCATCAGATCATCAAATATGCCAGAAAGGTCTGAGCTCAGAAATGGATACTCTTTTTCTTGCATCTCCTTCAGAGTTAACCTTCTTTGCCCCCACTCTTGGGCAACTTGCTTCCCTTTGTCCTTCTTATCATTTTCATTCTTTCGAACCTTGACCGTTATAATATTTGTGGCCATTGACTCTTTGTTGGAACTTTTAACATAGGACTTGCCCCCCCTTTTGAAATATTGTCTATCTTTAGACTTGTAGGAGTCCGACATTGGTGAATGTTTGATTCCACTAGCAGCCATACTTAATTCCATGTCATGGGCCCTAGTAGCCAACTCTTCGAAAGTCTTAGGTTGAATTCCTTTGAGTATATAAAGGAGATTCCATTACATCCCTTGGATACACATCTCAATAGCAGACTCTCCGGATAATCGGTCCTTGCAATTTAAGCTCAAATTTCTCCATCGATTGATATAATCAATCACAGGTTCTTCCTTCAACTGACGAGTATTAGTTAACTCAGTCATGCTAACAGTTCTCCTCGTGCTGTAGAAACGATTAAGGAACTCATGTTCCATTTGTGCCCAACTATCAATGGATTCAGCTTGCAAGTCGATATACCAATCAAATGCATTTCCTTTGAGAGAGCGAACGAACTGCCTTATCATATGATCTCCATAAGTACCAGCGTCATGGCAGGTCTCAATAAAGTGTGCTATATGCTGCCTCGGGTTTCCCTTGCCATCAAACTGTTGGAACTTGGGAGGCTGGTAGCCAGCTGGCAACTTCAAGTTATCCACTCTTTTCGTGTATGGCTTGACATAAGTAACAGTAGGCTTGGAATTCTCCTCAAACCTTTCTTTTATTGTTCCAAGTATAATATCCTTGAGTTGATCTACTTGGAGCATTCCATCAGCTGAAAGTGGCAACGTTCCTTGAGTTTGCTCCTTTTCAATAGCCTGGCGCCTTGTGACCTCTTCCACTTCACTATCGTCCATGACTCCTTTTTCGTTTGCACGGCTAGTCTCCGCAATGTCTCTTTTCATCAATTGGGAGATCTTTGTGTCTTGAGCTTCTATGTGTTTCGTGAGCCCCTCGATAGCTTTCATCATATTTGCTAATTGTTCCTCAACAGTCGTGGCGCCTGCCATCATTACTGGAGCTGCAACGGAGTCAGATGAAGAGTTTGAAGATGCAGAATCTTCATCACTATCATCTTTCATAAGTAGTTGTTTTCTCGAAGCCTCCTCAACCGAAGGGTTGGATCCAGATGAGGCTTCCGAACGAGCTTTTTCTGACATGCTCCTTGTAACAACAGCAACATATTCAGTTAATGCCTCTGAGAGCTTAGAAGCAGCAGTCCTACCTACAGTAATCCTGACAGGAGTCATATCGTACTTCGAGCTTGTAGAGAGAAGAGATGAGAGGTAGAGACGGTCCCACTGGGCGTGCCAAATTTGTAATAACAAATTTTGTATTTATAATAAAATAAACACAAAAGAATTACAATGATAATCCAGATGGATTGAACTTGAAAATTAAGGAAACAATCTCTATATATCCTCTGATTCTTCTCTCGAACCAATTTGGCTTTGACTTTGACTTGTTGACTTTGACTTTGACTGCGTTGACCGCGTTGACTGTGTGTTTTGAGTCGGATCTTCAGTTGAAGCTTGTCCGAACTCGGATTTGGATCTTATTACGTTAATCCAGAGGCGTCGAGCCTTTATTTGGATTAAACGTACTTGATCCGAAGAACACTCGATCTGGGGGGCTTAGCACCTTAATCCCGGGTCGTATGTTGTTCTTGGCGCGAAGAACACCGAAGAACTCAGTATATGAAGAACGCTTGATTTGGGGGGCTCCGCACCTTAATCCCGAATCGTTTTCCGTTCTTGACTTGAAGATGCTTGAAGATCTCAATCGTTTGCCGTTCTTGGCTTGAAGATCTCAAGGGAGCGCTGCTCGTGTTCTTGATCTCTTCAGAGCGTTTATGTCTTCAAGTATTTTAGTGTGTGTGGAGTGAATGAAGGAGGGCTCCTTATATAGGTGAGGAATGAGCATGCCCCATAAATATCTTGCAATCTGATTGGACTATGACAGATTTGGCCTGGTTCTGCGGGCTTGAGCCGTTCCAAATATATCACAGCTTGATTGGTCATTGCTTAATTTGACCTGATTCTGGAACCTTCCATGCTTTACTTAACTTAGGGGTCAAGTTTTACTTAATTTAAACCCTACTTAATTTATTGGGTATTAAATTAATTATCAATTATTTATTAATCTATTTTAGGAATTAATTTATTAAATCCCCAAAATAAAATATAATAAATTAAAATTGATATTTAATCAATAAAATCCACGTGTCGCCCTTTGATTGGACCGTGAATTTTAATTGCTTACATATACTAACACCATGATGCCTAGCAAAACGATTCGATGGTCGCATAGGGGAAAGGCAAGCTTCCATTTTTGCTTCTTGTGATCATGCAAAGCCAGAGTCATCACTGGTAGAAGTATTGCGGCCCAGACGGCAAACCCATAGTAAACAAGGTTGATAATAGTCGTTTCGATTTGCTTTACTTCTTTTTTAACCGCTTTAATCTTCTTTTTGCTCTCTGTTATTGCTTTCTGATCTGCTTCTGTGGATACGACCTCGTTCTGAACGGTATCGGCGGAAAAGAATCTAATCACACTACGAAAAATGCCATTATTCTAAGATTTCAACCTCTGATTTCCCCAATCTTTCAGACGCAGACAAATATAGCAACAAGAATAACAAAAAATACCTTTCTATTAATAAAATTAAGCATTTAGGAGATTGAATTACAGGAATAACACAAAATACCCGATTCAACTTGCCATTATTCTAAGATTTCAACCTCTGATTTCCCCCATCTTTCAGACGCAGACAAATATAGCAACAAGAATAACAAAAAATACCTTTCTATTAATAAAATTAAGCATTTAGGAGATTGAATTACAGGAATAACACAAAATACCCGATTCAACTTTCGAAGAACCCTAGTAAAGCAGTGATGAATTGAAGCATTTAGGAGATTGAATTACAGGGAATAACATAAAATTAAGCATTTAGGAGATTGAATTACAGGGAATAACAGAAAATACCTATTCAACTTTCGAAGAACCCTAGTAAAGCAGTGATGAATTGAAGCATTTAGGAGATTGAATTACAGGGAATAACATAAAAGAATTGAAGAGTACAAATTAATTTTAATAAAATTAAGCATTTAGGAAATTGAATTACAGGGAATAACATAAAATACCATGCGATGGTGGTGTCGATTGCCGTCAGAAATGACCTCAATAAAGCAGTGATGAAGATGCCGATTGCCGTCAGAAATGGCCTCAAAGAACCAGTGATGAAGGTGGCGATCGGCGTCAGAAATGGCCTCAAAGAAGCAGTGATGAAGGTGGCTATCGGCGTCAGAAATGGCCTCAAAGAAGCAGTGATGAAGGTGGCGATTGCAGTCAGAAATGGCCTCAAAGAAGCAGTGATGAAGGTGGCGATTGCAGTCAGAAATGGCCTCAAAGAAGCATTGATGAAGGTGCCGATTGGCGTCAGACATGGCCTCAGTAAAGCAGTGATGAAGGTGGCGATTGCAGTAAGAAATGGCGTCGTGGAGTTTGTTGTGGTACCTTGGCTTGGGATGCTGATAGAGGAATGGGGAGGAGGGGTGGGAGTGGGGCCGGCTGGGTGGGCCATCGGAGTGGGGCTGGGTGGGTGGGGTTGATGAACAGAGACTACAGAGTGAGACTGCCAACTGTAACTATATAATAAGAGAAGCAAGACTACCCCTCAATTTCAAACATTATCGGAAAGTACATACGTATCCTAATGGGGGGAAATCATTAACGCTTCTAAACCCCGATGTCAACAGAGTTTCGCCTCAGTTTCTACTTGGTTTCGCGACCATAATATTTCAATTCTAATGAAGGCTAAAATCTGATTGTTTTCATTTTCTGGGTTAATTGAAAAGTTTGTGGGTTTTTTTTTTTTTTCATTTAACCCTGTATTTCATCAGTAGTCAATAGCTCTAAATCTTCGTTCTCTTTTATGCATTTATCACTAAGTTTATGTAATTTCGTTTTTGTGATCTTCTCAATAATTGATTTTTTCACACCATATGTTAATGTGCTTGTATTCAAAAGTTCAGTCCATTAACCGTAAAAAAATTCAGACAAAATGAATTTTCAACCCAAATAAAATGTAACTTTACTATAATCAATCAATCATTTAAATAATCAAACAAAACTGATTTAGTATATAGATAAAGGATTAATTACAATACTTCACATAGTAAACAAACAAATATGATGAATGAAAGTACTAAAGAATGATGATTCCAAAAACTGGAAATATAATATTACAAGAAAACTTATGAAACTCAGTGATCCTGGGATCCAGACCTAACTTCTTCCTTGTTTTTCCAACAAATAAATCCTTGGATTTGATCAAACCTGGAACAAGTCCTATTAATGTTGTCAAAGGAAACTGAGCCACTGCATCGTGTCGTCCCAACGAAACAATTACTTTTATTGAATGTGGTTTGTAGTTTTCCATCTTGTCCCATCAAAGCCTTCACGTTCTTGGCAGCAATCAAAGCATGTTTTTAGGCCAAGTACCCTTGCTTCATTTCCTGAAATAGGGTTCAATTTAGATCGTCGTGTGTTGTAATTTGCATGGATTAAACTCTGTTTTATGGTGTGTTATAATTTGCATGGATTAAACTCTGTTTTATGGTGAATGAGATGTATGTATTAACCACGTAGCATCTACAAGATCTTCTATTGTTTTGTTCGACTTGAGTACTTACCTTGACATCTGTTATATCTCCGATTGCAAAAATGTTTCTTGAATCCTTTAACTCGGAGGTTCTCGTCCACCTTCAACCTTCCCAAGCTGTCGATGGAGTCCTTCAACATTGTCTCCTTCAACCATGCTGAAACCCAGTGGCTTCCCTGTGCACACGAAGAGGCAATCCGCTTTGATAGTTTCTCCCGAAGAAGTTACATATGTTTTGCTTTCTTCTGAACAACTGTTCAGGTCAACTGATTGTTGCAGTTTCACTTGGACTCTTCGAGTTTTCAGCCATTCCAGAGTCTTGTCAGCAGCTTTTGGTCCGATGAACTCCAACAATCTTGATCCCTCGTGCACAAGAGTGATCTTTTTTTCAGGAAAATCAAAAGCAATCTCCCCTGTAAGTTCAACACCTGTAGGGCCTCCTCCAAGTATCAAAATGGAATCAGCAGATCTCAACTCTTCATGTTCTGCATAAGCATAGGAAGCATATCAACTGAAATTCAGAGTAGTCGAATCAGACAAGCAAAAAAAAATTCTTTCCACGGATGATGCATGAGAGCAGGATCAGCAAATGTAAAAAAGAATGAAAACCTCTATTATTATAGACTACTCAATCACTAGTTCCCCTTCATACAACCTATGCATATCTGGTCCGACATGAAAAACACGTTGAAGCATTAAGTTTTATAACAATCAAAATGTGGCTCCATTTGATCACCATCTCTACCCTTTCAACAAGGCAAAAATTATAACATAGGCAATTGCAACTATGATAAGCATAGTACCTATGCGGAAATCTTTGAATCTCTCAGATCGAGCTTTGGGGAAGGGATCAGCGTGGCCAGTGGCAATGATAAGATAGTCATAGGTAATCAAGTGGCCGTCTGCAGTCAGTACTTGAGAATTGGAGATGTTTATGGCCTTAGAAACAACAACACGCCCATTGGTAAGATAATCCCTGTGGTAAATTAAGGATCTTTCGGCAAAAGATGGCTCCACTACTGACCTCAAACTTGCCCATGGAATCTCAAAATACTCCTTCCTATTTGAAAGTAGAGCTCAAGTTACAACTAAGAAAAACAACCCAACTCTACAACATCAAGAATAGTAACTCCTTATAAGAAACCAACTACTTGAAACTTTATTAGTGAATAGAGTGCTCATAACAGCTACATAGATGATACCATTACCACTGAAACATAAGTCTCTATTTTAATGGGTAAGATTTCAGAGAAAAATCTGATAATACACTTGTTAATGAGTTTTGACACTCAGAACGAAGTTGGAACTGCAGATTTTAACATCATAATTGGCAAGTACATATACTGAATTAATCGCAGTATGAACCCTAAAATCGATTACAATTCATTTATTGACAAAAAAGAAAACATTAATTGAGGGAAATCCGAAGATCAGAAAGTATATATATTGAGGGGAAAGGGGGTTGAAAAGGCTTACGGGTCAATTAGGGTTACATCGCCATGGAATTGAAGAGACTTAGCGATGAGAGAACCTGCAACGCCACCGCGGACCACCACCACCCTCTTCCAAATTTCGGCCAACTCCGACGACTGCTTCTCCATATCCCACGAATATGATCCTCGTCAACTCCCCTCCCAGTTACAGCTATACATATAAAAAATGTCAAGTTTGATGAATATAAAGCTGCACATTGGAGAGGAGAGAGAGACGAAGACCAGGTCTGCAGCAAAGTCAACAACATCAATATGGAAGAAAGCCCATAGAAGTTGGTTAATTAGTTGGTGTCGTGGAACTTAGATTGTCGCTCTTTGGATACGGTAAAAGCGTGTTTGCTGATATTTATGATAATTCCACTAAAATTCTAGCATCCTCGTCAATTGTCGAGTTGAGAAAAATCCTTCTTCGTCCCGTATTTTTTAACAAACTCAATTTTAGCCCTATAATTATTTACTTTTTCAATTTTTGTTATATAATTAAATATTAATTTTAGTCTTTTGTAAATCACTTGTTACTCCTATAATTTCAATTTTAATCTTTCAACCATCCCCCTTAAC
Organism: Pogostemon cablin; assembly: GCA_023678885.1. Taxonomy (NCBI): domain Eukaryota; kingdom Viridiplantae; phylum Streptophyta; class Magnoliopsida; order Lamiales; family Lamiaceae; genus Pogostemon; species Pogostemon cablin. The sequence goes on from CM042965.1 coordinate 6,441,052, forward strand.
TATTCATATCACCCCAATATACTATCATCGCGCTCAAATTTGATTAGAATTGTGAGAATTGAAACCAAAAGCAGCTGACTAGTTTGCTAATAACATTCAAGGCATTGGTCAAAGTCTGATATGTTTCTTTTCACCGACATCACATACCATGCATTATTAATACGAAAACTAGCACTCTTGATCAGATCAACGGCTTAGATAGTAAGGTGCTATAATGCTGGTATGTGATGTCTCATCAAATTGCGCATGCAACTCTTATCTCAATTCTTCACGCAACCATGTGTGCAATTATAAATAAGTTTTTTTAATCATCAAATATAAGCTACTATGGTTACAACCCTATATAAGGGTATCTATTAATTACATTATGTACAGGGGAAAAAAGTAAGATTAAAAAAAAGTTTTTGGGTGATATTTAAAATTAATTATAATTTAATTTTTACAATTTATGTTATTTAAATATAAATTAAGTTATTTATATTTTGTAATATATTTTTTTTTAAAAAAAAGTATTTTTATCATATTAGTTAGGAATATTTCAATTAAAATATTTTTTAGCAGTATAAATTTTGTTATTTTGGGTATGAATAAATAACCCACATAAATAGTTTGAAGTTTTTTTATTTTTTATATATAAAATGTATAGTTAAAAACACAAATATTAGATTATCATTAAAAGTTGTGAGGTTGGATTAATCCTATTTAGGGAACTAACTAATAGCGAATATAGGTAGAAAGTAAAAGATAGTGAAAGTTGTGAGGTTGGATTATGGAACTAGATTTTAAAAGGAAAACTAATATAGATGTTAGAGATAGCCATGGAGACAATCATCTAGTGTGGGAAGGAGGTATAGTTGTACTTGTACCCTCAAAATGAAACAAATCTCATCCATCGATCATCTACCAACAATTTTATCGATAGAGTAAACAAAATAATCTTAAGATAATTTAGAATTTCCTCTATTTAGGACACTTTCGACTTTGAAGGAGTGAAAGTCAAGCGACCGCATATAGTACTTTCTTTTAAGACTCAAGCTCTTTATTATTCCCTCCGTCAATCATCAGTATATTTATTTTATTATTTTTGGTCGCCCACTTATATTCTATTCATTTTTTAAGATGTATGAGATTCACACCCTTTATTAATATAAATAAAATATGAAACTCGCATTCTCCCTCTCATAATGCAACTACCTATTACACAAAATAATAATATTGATACATTGATATTGGACGGAGATAGTATTAAATAAGATGAGATTAATAACTAAAAAAAAATTATGACACGACCAAAAAAAAAATCTAATCATGTAACATCATCAAAGAGATACTCTCAAATATCACTACTCTCTCAATTCCACTAATTACTTTACACTTTTTTTTTCATATATCACAACACTTATATGTACTTACTTTTTTTAAAATGGAAAGATACACCTCAATAATACTACTCTTGTTATTTTTTACACATTTCAATAATTTTATTTACTTACAATTTTCATTAAATTAATTAAAATACTCACTTCTACGCACATTCTAATAATTTTGCACTTATTTACACATGAGTTTGTCTTTTGTGCTCTCGGATACACAAGTTTTTGCCTTTACACATTAGAAAAAAAATAAAAATTTCTTAATTCACCACTGACAAAAACACATGAGTTATTTACGAGGACATATTTCATTATACTTGTACTTAAATATTTTTAAAAAAATGAAAAACGTAAACATTACGTGGAATATGGGAGTATATTTTCATTTATGTGTAAAAACAAACTTAAATTTTGGAATGTGATGGAGAGAGTATTAGTGTGAATTATAGATTTTAATTAGATTGACCTTTTTCTAAACACATTAAGTGTAAATCTAATTTCATAAAATTTGAATAAAGACAAATATATTTTGCATAATGGAGAATGATTGTAAATGAGGCGGTTGACTAGTATCACATTTACTGCGGTTTGTACAATTTGTGATATACCCTTTCCCAAATTTCTAATCAAACGTTATTTGATGCCAATCAAAATCTTTTGCCAGGATAGAGGATGACGCCTACTTACGTCATCAGAGGGCCTTTTAGTCAATTCATCCCATTAAAGCTATTCTCCCTCGTCTGCCATATTTCACTTTTCTACTTTTAACTTTTGTTTATTTCTTTCCAAACAAATATTCCTTAAATACGGAGTAGCTTCTTCTCGATTTCGTAATTAAAATCATAGCATACGGAATTTTTTTTTTAAAATCATATAGTGTTTAAAAGATAATTAAACTATCGGATAGATCCTTATTTTTTACTTAATTTCTTACTTCTACAATATGTCATTCATTTACATTATATTATAATAAATTCAAATGATGTAAAAGTAAATACACTTTAAAATGATGTGAATGTAGGGATCTTATTCTTATTGGATGAGGCTCCTGTGTAATCGGGCACACTGAACACATTCCGTGCACATTTGTAATTTCCATGCCCCTTTTCAATTTAAAACACTAGCAATACATAAATTTAAATAGGATTAAAGTATTCACATAGGGACACCGAAGTATTCTCCGTGTCCTCGGAGCGCATGAGCTTTTGTCATTCTTATTAGTGGGAATGAGTAACAAATGAGGATAAATCCCCCTCCCCCCACATCCACCCTCTTCTGCAAAGAAGGATGATTACCACATCAATCAGTCCTTTTTGTTGACAAAATGGAGTAAATTATGTTACCAGTCTCGTGGACATTTATTTTTTTACGTGAATTAAAGAATATTATTATTTAAGGTGTAATTAGTAGTAGTATTAGTGGGGTGTATGAGTTCCATAAATTTATTATATTAGTGATGTGTGTGGATCTCATGTGTTTAAAAAGGAAAATGTGGATCTTTAATGCAAACGTCCAAAATAATAAAATGTGAACCTTTCGAGCGAACGGAGGGAATATATTATAGTGAAAATAAGAATAACATATATACAATAAATTCGAAGGAGTATTTCTTACTGTAACTGGCTTTTTTTTTTTTAGTGTTTGCTAGTAAAAAAATTTTTTCAAATATTTTATTTCGCTTTATGTAAAGATTATTTTAATGAAATCGAAAATAAAATAATTAATTTTCAAATTGAGCTTGAAAACTAGTTATACATAAGTAATCCCTTCATCCTAAAAAAAATTCATCTATGATTGAATATGGAGAATAAGAAAAACAAACATTTTGAAATATTGTAGTATATTTTTATAATAAATAAATAATAAAATATATTAAATGTATTAAGATGTTTATTTATTTATATTTTTTTTAATAAAGTGTGAATGAGAGGTTTGTTTTGACTTTTTTTTGGGTTTCTAGAAAGTGAATTTCTTTATGAGACAAAATAGAAAAGATGTAACGATTTGTAGTATTGATGGAGTAATTAAATTCACACTTTCTAATTTATTTTTCTTCAAATTTATATTTACGTACACACTCAACTCTATAACCTTACATTATACAAAGTATAGATGGTTGTATAGATTAAATATGTTTATTGGTAATTAAAATATGATATTTGTAATATAATAAATAATGTATTAAAGTATAATTTCAAAGTGTTATAATATAATTTATTATAATTATACTTTAATTACACATAAACATAATTAATTTACCAAACAATAATTAGCATATTTTAATAAAGGTTGACGTGTCACAACTCACACCTAGTCTTTGAGAATATCTCAATATACTTACTTTCTATCATTTATAAATCAAAAATATTAAACTACATATGAAGCAAATTAAAAAATACTTCTTCAACTTCAAATATATTGTAGCTATTAATGGGTACTATCACATTAAACCCACAGAATAATCATATGTAATAATTACTTTCAGTCGTTGGCATCACTTCTGACTTGTGTCAATAAATTAAATAAATGATCATTATATATCTAGGAGTAAATGGTCACAAATAATAAAGAAAAGTAGAAAACAGAGAGCTGTATGATTTGATTTTTTATTTAATAAATGGTCATTAAGTAAATACGGAATACTAGTAGGAAAAAAGAAATAGCTGTATGATTTGATTTTATTAATGAAAGTAAGAAAAAAAGAAAAGAGGTGCATGATTTGATTTTATTAGCAGTACTTCCCAAATATATGAGAAATACCCAAATCCGTTGTTCTTAATGTACTTAAGACTGCAGTGGGTCAATCGCTACCTCAGGAGAGTAACAAATGCAATTTCTGTATATGAATTTAAAAAATATATATATATATATATATATATATATATATATATATATATATATATATATATATATATAAATTGGGAATATTCTTCTTTTACGGAAACAAGGCTTTATATCAATTCATGAGGGTATCAATTCATAATATTTAAGAAAATAATGTTTTTCTTACCAACACAAAGAACTTGTGCATCACACACGTATAAGAATTAAGAAGTGATAAAAGTAATTAATACTCCTTTAAAGAAAAATGGTGATATGTAAAAGATGTAAGAGAAGAGAATAAAAAAATTCCATTGAAAATTATTGTGAATATGCTGTAAATGAAAATAGATACTACTAAAGAATAAAAATGAGGGTGTAATAGCAGATGATGTGGAGTGATGTGAGAATGTGACTCATCTGAAACGGCGCCGTCAAGGACAAGGCCCGAATATCAAGACACAAGGCAATTGGTGTAATCTGTTTATGGAGTTGAGTTGGAGTTGAGTTGGAGTGTCATATCTTATAAATATGCATGCAAATGCAAAAGCAAAATGGCTGCATCAGCAATTATTCTCCACCTTAGCTTAAGCTACCTAATCTCTCTTTCTATATTAATCCCCCCAACTCTTACATTCTCATCACTCTTACTTTCAAACACTCTACTCTTCTCCAATGGCTAAAACTTCCCTTATCTGCATGTTTCTCCTTCTAACCATTCTCGTTCAAGATGTTGCTGGTTTCTCTCTCTCTCTCTCTCTCTCTCTCTCTCTCTCTCTCTCTCTCTCTCTCTCTCATGCATCCAAGTAGTGATATTTGGATTCATTAACCATACTGCTATTGGTCTTTTGCAGAGTGCTGTTGCAGGGGAGCTAGCTCCTTGGAACTTCATCGACAGGTAATCCCACATTATTACCTCAACATGTGTGTGTTTGTAGCCTAATGTCTGATTTATTGTATTTCAATCTCTCATCAGTCACTGTTGGAGTTGAAGAAGAATATGGATTTGAAGAATGGAGTCCCTAAACTGGGTGGTAACAACAACAATGACATGAAAGAGGATTGGGAGCTGAGGAGAGTTCCAGCGGGTCCTGACCCGTTGCACCACAACGGGCAGGACCCGAAGAAGCCACGAACTCCATAAACTTCATCCTATTCCCATCTTATTTTGCTGTTTAGCTTTTGGAAAGGAAAAAAGAAAAATGAAGATCATCCTAAAAGCAGACTTCTATTACTAGAAATATATAGTATATGTATAGGTTTAATGAGCACTTTACAAAGTGTTGCTTTTTGTTATGTGAATGAATCTAGGATGTGGTGGTGTTTACTAGAAGATTATGTATTGAAGTTACTTTGTGCATATGATCAGTACTAGTTCAGTATACATTCAGCAAATCAATTTCTAAAGCAGAGAAAGATATACTTAGCTCAGATGACAGGTTCTCCAGCATCAAATTAATAGCTTCTGCATCAATGTGAGACTTATCACCAGCCATAAACTCATGAATGATCCCATTAATCTCGATCGAACTAATTCCGGGCCTCTTTCGTACCCCAAGATACTTCATCTTCTTCCTCACGTTGCTCGCTCCTTGCCAACTCCCCTTAGCCGCATAAATATTTGACAGCAACACATGATTGAAGTCCCCATTTGGATCCAAATCATAGAGATAGTTCATCAGTCTCTCTGCCAAATCTATATCTACACAACTTCTACATGCTGCTAATAAAGAACTGATCACAATATCATTTGGCTTCATCGGCATCTTCTCTACCACCGATAATGCCTCTTTCAATCTCCCTGATCGACTGTAAAGATCTACTATGCATCCATAGTGTTCGATTCTTGGATTGATTTTATGAACCTGTGTCATTGTTTCAAATAGCTTTAACCCTTTGTTGACTAAACCGGCATGACTACACGCCGTTAGAGCTCCAGTGAAGCTCACAGCATCAGGCTCGAATCCATCATTTTGCATCAAATGGAAATAATTCAGAGCTTCCTCTGCATGTGCATTACATGCTAAACCAACTATACTTGAGTTCCATGAAACTAAACTTCTGTTAGCCATGCTATCAAATACTTGACGAGCTAATTCTACGCATCCACATCTACAATACATGTCTATCAGTGAATTATTAACTCTTACATTATCTTTAATATTGTGTTTTAAGATGAATCGATGCAGCCAAAGTCCCAAACCAAGTGTTCCCAAACTAGCAATGGCAGAGAGCACCGATACAATCGTTACAAAATCAGGACTTGTTTTAGAAATTTGCATCTCTTGAAAACACACAAGTGCTTCCTCAAACTTCCCTTTCTTCACCAAGCCATCAATTAATACAGTCCAAGACACCGTATCTTTGTGAGACATTTCATCGAACAGTTTGAATGCCTCCTCAAACTCGCCATTTTTCATGTACCCATTGATCATAGTGTTCCAAGAGACCTTATTCTTGCTACTCATATGATCAAAATTCAATCTTGCCAATCCCATGTCACCAAACTTGGCATACATATCAATTATAGCCGTCCCTACCATCACGTTGTCAACATCCAATCCCATTTTTCTGGCATAGCCATGAACAGCAGGTCCAAGCAAAGAACCCTGAGATGGAAAGTGGGCACAGCCAGACAATAGAGTGACAAAAGTAACGTGGTTTGGCTCAACCTCGGATGTCCGCATACGGGTGAATTCCAAGACGGCTTTTGATAAACGGCCGTTTTTGCAGTGTTGAGCTATGGATGAAGTCCATGAGGCTGTGGTGGATTCAAGAGTGTTACAGTTGTTGTTTTGGGACCTTTGAAAGGAGAGTTGTTGGTACTGCTCCGGAGAACTCATATTTGCTAAGAATCGACGGAGATGAGGCGGCGGCGACGCCGGTGTTGAACGTCGTTGGATGGTGACGGAGGAGGCTGTAAAGGCGGGAACGCTCATCTTTTAATTTACAGTTGTCAGAATACTAACATTTTATCCACAACACACCTTTTAATTTTTATTTTTTTTTTGGGTCCATTAAGGTACAATTTATACGTGTATATTACTACTATATACACAAATAAATAATACTCCCTCCGTCCCGGGTATTTTTACCCGTTTGTACGGGCACGGAGATTAAGACGTTTTATTTTTTTAATATATAATGTAAGAGAAAGTAGGGATAAATTAGTAATTTAAAAAGAAAATGTGAATAAAGTTATTGGGAATGATGAATAAAGTGTAAAAAAGTAATTAAAGTTGTTGGGATTGTAAAAAGTAGATAATAAAATATTATGTATTTTTGCCAAAAATGGAATGGGTAAAAATACGTGGGACACCCCAAAATGGAAAGTGGGTAAAAATACGTGGGACGGAGGGAGTATTATTAATTAACACAAATTAAATGCATAAAATATCATTTTTATCTCTATTTTAATTGTATTAAAAAATTAATTTAAAAAATGTGATGCAAAAGGATTAGGTGTCCCACTAATTTCTCCACAAAAATAGGTGAGAGATAACTATATTAACGTGTATACATACAAATATTTCTGAATACATGATACATTGCCTACAATTATTTCTGAATACATTGCATACACTTAATTCTGAATACATTTAGCTATTTGAGATTATGATTATTAATGGTTAATTAGCCATTGTATTAAAAAAAACACTCCAAGAACACGTCACCTCGATAGCTCGAATTTTCGCCTTTGATCACATTCACATTATTTTTATATTTAATAATATTTATGTTCAAATATATTTTTGTATATTTATGTTCAAATAGTATGTATTCAGAAATTTTTATTTTCAAATTTTATGTATTAATTTTTTTAAAAATATATTTGTGTTCAGAAATTATATATTTTTGTGTTCAAAAGTTAACGTAATTTGTTGATATTCAAAATTTATGTATTTAAAAATATTTATTTTTAATATATTTGTGTTCAGAAATTATATATTTTGTGTTCAGAAATTAACTTGGAATACATAATTTGCGGATGTATGGATGAGAGAGATTTCAATATGTGAAATAGTTTGACATGAAAACAGATTGAGAATTATAATGAAGGATATGTTCCGATCATCTTAAGGAGTAATTGGACCATTTATGAAATAATTTTGTAATAATTAATAATAAAATATATATTTTGTATCTATCAATAATATTATAGTATATCTTGTACTGTATAGTAATTTTTTTTTTTGTCCATTTTAGTTATCAATTTACTTTCTAGAATATTGTCGATGTTTTTCAATTGAAAAAAAGTTGGATTTTCTTTTCATTGAGTTTGTAGTAGTAGGAAGTAATATTTATAATTTTAAGTTAAAATAAAAATATTTATTTTTATAATTATAGTCTCCATCCCAAATTTAGTTAAAATAAAAATATTTATTTTTATAATTATAGTCTCCATCCCAAAATGTGTATTTTAACATAGTTCATGAAAAGTTATTTTTTATTTATAAAGTAAAATAAAGAAAAAATATTTTAGGTTATTTAATAAAAAAAGTGTGTAAATTGATTGACATGTTTTTAAAAGTGATTATTACTATATTGTTATAGATGTAAAACGTGGGTATTATTAAATGTATTTTTACCGTTTTAAGAAAAAAAAAAAAAGGTGTAAAATACTTTCATAAGAAAAATGAAAAAGAAAATATATAATATTTCATGGGATGGAGAATATTTATATACTAGTACTAATTTTTAAAATTTTTAATTTGAAATCATTACGTTTAAATTCTAATTTTAAAGCCAGCCCATTTAATATTCAAAGCACCTTAGAATTAAGGTTTAATCATAATTTTGTGATCCATTAAAACATTAACCCGAAATCGTCAGGATAGTCGCACAAACTCAAAGCTGACTTTTTTTTTTTTTTTTTTTTTTTTAGTTTTAGGCAAATTTTAGTGTGGAACCGAATTATTCTTTCGTTAATGGAGGGTTATTCTTTAAAACTTTAAAAGATTAATTTATATTAATATTGTGTTTGGTCGTACACTTGGTTCTACAGTAATGACTGATGTACTGCTCTTTCATTTCATTTTAAGTCAAAAGTTTGGTCCTAAAACACACAATATCCAAATTACTAGTAATTTATATATGTATGTATATATTAAAAGAAAAAACTGATGTCGCTTTTTTTTTTTCAAGTAAAAATTTGCTTTTATTCAATAAGGTTACCTACACCTCAAAAAGAATACAAATACGTTAGGGATAAAAAGAAAATAATAATAAAAATAATAATAAATAATAATAATAATAATAATAAACTTAGGTTGTCGCTTGTATTGATAACCAAATCAAAACCCCACCCACTCTCCCACCTTCCAATTCCATCAGCACAGCCCCCCCGATAGGCCTATTACATGCAAAACCAAGGCTTGTTAATCTTCATCATGCTCAACTTGATCAAGATTCGTTATCTGTAATAATAATATCAATAGTAGTATATGTATTATTCATGAAATAAATATGTTATAGTACAAGAAAATCAGTAGGAATTAATTATATATTGGAGGGAGGAGATTAAAGCAAGATTGTGTACAGATCAAGGCTGAAAATTGTCTGTACAATCTAATCCCAAACCTATCTCTCTCCCTCCCCTGTCTCACATTTTATACAATCACTCTACTGAAATACTGAAATTATGGGATCCTTCAATACTAGGAGTTCTATTCATTTTCTCAAGCTGGCTCGCTTGTTTCACCATCTTCGCGTCGCGTTTCTTGAAGTTCGACAAGGATGCAAGCTCGTGCACACTGTCGGCAATCTTCACCGTGCAGGATACTACTTCGATCAGCAACGAGGCAACCGTGACAGCAGGGATCATCTCAAGAAGATCACCCTCCGGCCATAGCCCCGTTTTCATCAAGCTTCGGAGCTTCTTAGCTGCAGTCTTTGCATTCACAATATGAGCGTCGGATGAGTGTGAGCTAGTCATTGTCTTAATCCCCAATGCCACTTCTCTCAGAGCATAGCTACATTCTAAGCTCATCTTACTGCATGATTCTTGGATTTTCCTTCGAACTTCTATTGGGGACTGCAGGATATATTAAACTAATTGTTATGTTATTGCAATTGATCAATCATTAATAATCTCACAATGATTAATACCTGCACATCTGAGTTTAAATAGCAGTTTAAAGCATCAATCTTGTATGCACACTCTCTTGTAAGTGATCCAATCTTAAGGTATTGATCCCATGGTTGTCTATACCTAAATTTACCATGTCTAGGCTCCCATTTCGCGAAATTCACCTGCGATGAACATCAAGTTAGTCGAAAAGCTAGCAATTCGAATATGATCATCTTTGATGGGGTTGGGTGTCTTTAAGTCTAACCAGATTGTCTTCAGCCCCTTTGGAATTGAGAACACTTTGGTATTCATTCAATGATGATGCTTGGTTTTCTTGATTCTTTTCATTTGATTCATGGAAGTAGACACGTCCAAATCCTGATACATCAGATTTGATCATGATCAATTATTTTCCATCAAACCACTAAAATGGAGAAGTTGTATTGAAATCTACCTTCCAAGAAAACAGCAATCTTTTCAATGTTGGAAGCAGTGATGTTATGAAGATCTTCACCAGCCCAAACAGGACATATGAATATGCAGACCAAGATAGAAGCAGATCCACCAACAAGAATGGTGGTTAATCTCTTCTGTGCCATGTCAATTATCTCATCCTCTCGATAACCAGACACAGATATCAGACAATGTTAGGATGAATATGAGAAGCCCATAATCATATCTTGCCCTCAACTTCGGAAAGAATCGAAAAAATGTTGTCGCACTTGCTGCAAATCAACCAACTTCATCATCAGATCATGACATGATAATTAGTATTAATGGATACAGTACTAAAATAATCAATCATTTACCAATCAAGAAAACAGACATCCCAAGTATAACAATCTCTATCTTTTCACCAGAAAAACTGGCCAATCGATGAGCACCAACGCCTAATGCTCCACCCAACATGGTTGCTATTGCTCTGTTCACCCCTTTTCCAAGTGTGGCTCCTGAAACAAATTTCACAAACTTTTAGTATTTAAGATTTATTCAACACACACTAATTCATCTTGTGATTGATTAGCAGAAAAAAAACAAGAAAGAACATACCCACAGAAAATTCAAAAACTACAACAACCGTCATCACAGCCCACATCGCAGAAACACCAAATCCATCGTAAAAGAAATCAAAATAATACAACAAAGAAACTGCAGTTAAAGCTAATCCAACTTTCAGTGAATGAACAATTCTTCTAGGATCTTCCTCCCCAAGTTTCTTGCCTTCTTCTACTACTCCAACCACCACATTCCTAATTTTCTTTAAGCAATCCCTTAACCAGCTACACACACCCTTCAAAACACCTACATTTTCTTGATTCTCTGCCATTTTCTAAAAAAATTTTAACTTTTAAACACCCACTTGATTTCTCAGCTGAAATGGGGTGGATATTTTGTGGGGTTTATATAGAAAGAGTTGACACGCAGAAAAACGTGTAGGAGTGTGTGTTGGTATACGGATTTTCACTTAACTTTACAGCAGTAGCTCATTTACACGGTTCTTGGCGCACATCCTTGGCACCGCCACTATTCAGTGATGGCGACATCTGGGCTGGATACATTAACAAACCTAAGATCCACCATTATTTTATCATTAATTAAACTCATCTTATCGTTTTGAGCGTTCCCCTTGGAAGTCCTTGTTTTCATTTTTAATGAGACATATCACTAATAATATGAGACTTATACTACTCATTAATATAATAATTCATTATACAGTAAATAATTATAATTATACTCTTCAGATGGACGGGAGTCGGTTCGGATCTTCTTTTATATTTGGTGTTACATCTCTTATTGCAAATCATTTGATAATTGACACGTAGGATAGACTAATATATACCCTAATAATCAACTCTAAGGGGAAATGTTGAGATTTTTCACTCCGCACACGTATCAACCCTAAGGGGAAAGGTTGAGATTTTTCAATCCGCACACGTGTCACTCATCTAACGCATGTAACAGGAGATGTAACACCAAAATGTAACAGGACGTCCAATGCCGATGGGAGTAGTATTATTTTTTATTTAAATATTATCATTTTTAATTTTTGTTATAAATTATTGATGAAATAATTCACAGTACCGTTATCGTTTCGTTAATTGATTGCACATTTATTTATGATACTATCACCATGTCACACAAGTTTTATTTTTTTTAATTAAAAATCTTCAACTAATTTAAAAGAAAAAGAAGTTGCTGCATTTATTAAAGTTACCGATGGAGGGATATGATACGTTTCTTTTGTTTTGGTAACTAATTTGAGTATTCTTTCGTTGTCTCTTTAATTCGAGTATGAAACCCTTTAATAAATTTGGAGAATTCACTTTATTTAGGTAAGGTTCACCTATGATCTATTTTTGTAATGAAACAAATAAGAGATTATGCATTTGTTTTTATAAAATAAAATGGATACTTTTTGATAGAAATGTGATATTCAATTCATTGAACTGTTTCATTCTATGTTAAAAAATTGAATGATTTTATAAGATATTCTCACATAAGTTTTGTCATTTTGTTTAACTGAAAAAATGGAGTTAGATGAAATTTGAAGTGATCTTTTATATGAGTTGCACTCCTAAGAAGTGATGATGATAGGTATTGATATGTTCAAACTCTATTAAAAATGAATTTGATAGTTGTAAATGAATTAATTTAAAATGGGTATGAAAATTTTTTAATTAGAATAGGGAATTGTATGAGTTTATGTCTCATATATATGAATTTGAGGTTGTCATTTTTACATGAATTACACTAAGAGTCCTCGATGATCATCTTTCAACATTCTTCATTCTTAATCAATATTCTTTCACTCATCCCTTATTTCTTCTCACATTTAGTAATACTCTCCTACAAATATTTTCATGCACATCTTACACAACTTTTGAAAAGTTAAAATTCACCTTAAAAAAGTACTCTGCTTAAATCGTTTCAAATATAGTATTTCCAAAGACAATTTGTAAAATCAAATATCTAGTAATTTTCATTGTTATTTTTCATATTGATTACTCGTCAATTTTCTCACAATATAGTCAAAACATAATTTAGTAGGTAGTATTGTATAGCAATTTATGAGTTGTCTTTAGATGGATTGCCGTTAGGGATGGCAATGAGATGAGTATTTTCGGATACCCGGTCAACCCGAACCTTAATGGGTAAGGTACGAGTAGTTGTAAATGGGTTTGAGACTGGTATGAGTAGTTGTAAAAAATATCATTATGGTTTGGAACGGGTACGGGTAATGCCTCAAATACCCGCGGGTAACCCAATTAATTATATATTTTTTTATAAAATTTAATATATATTATATAATTATATATGATAAAATATTTTATATATTTAATTAATAATTATAAGTTTTATTTAATCATATTTATTAAATATTTATTTAAAACAATACAATTCATATTATATTTATTTTATAATTAATTAATAATAATGTAATTTTTATTATTATACTTATTTAGATAATAAAAAATATAAATATATATATAATAAATGAATATTAACGGATATGGGTACCCGCGGGTATTGATAAACGATAATGGGATGAATACGGGTACCATAATAAATTTTTTAATGGGACGAATACGGATACGAATAATTAATTTTTTTATCGGATACGAATACGAATACCCCAAAATAAATGGGTATCCTACCCGTTGCCATTGCCGTACACATGTAAAGACGTAAAGACTGGTGGTCTATAAAATAAGAATAATTAATTTGGATTTATGTGGTGGAACAAATTTTAATGAAGTTGTTAGTCTAAAAATCACACGTGTCATGTAGAAACTAGTGGGGTGGATTAATAATTAGGGCGACAATGGGGCATTAATTGGTAAGACATGCTGAGGTAAGTAAACAAATACTATTTGAAGAGATTATTTAACTCATTTTCAAAATTTAGTCCTATTAATTAGTACAAGGACAGGTTTAATTTGTTGTTGCCAAACTATGCGACTTTTGCCAGGAAACATGTCACTTTTGCACCGCGTTCATTTTAAAAGAAATCTCTGGGAAGTTTCCATGAGCTTTGTATGTACGCTGGGTTATTCTTCTTTGTGCTTGGAAAAGTGTCATCTGTTTTCTTTCAACGTCGATTATATAATATTATTATTTAATATGTAATAGTTAATTATATTAGTAGGATGTGTTATATTAGTGATGTGTGTTAATTTTATATGTCTAAAAAGAAAATAATAAGATTCTTAGAAAACATACATCAAAAACAATAAAATGAGACTCTTGTTGCGGACGGAAGGTGTACTCCGTATTTGTTTAATTACTATTTCGGTCACAAAAGATTGAAGTGTTAGTATTTTTTTTTCCATAAGTAAAAATTTTATTAAAAAGGCATGAGAATTATCCCAGGATTACATTATAATAAAAAAATAGTTTCAAAAATTCCTTGAGCTTCTATTACAAACTTTTAATCAGGAGTGTTAGTAATTGATAGAAACAAATGAGTTCAAACATATATATCTTAGTACCCTGTTCATAGAAACAAGGCAATTTATAGTGTACACCCGGGTGCACCTAAAGATATGGTGCACCCACATACAAATATAAACAAAATCATATACAATTAAGAGTAAAAATATATACAATTTAATTGTTAATTTTTTTAATGAAAAATTGTATATAATATTCAATAAAATGTTATACACATATGGATGTTAATTTTTTTTAATGAAAAATTAATGTGAAAAAAATATACAATTATTACAAAATACGTATACAAAATAGAATAATATATATACAAAATAGAATAAAAAGGTATACACATATGTGTGTACCCTTGCACCGGGTGCACCCAATGTACATTCTAGAAACAATATAGAAGATATATCACAAACTACTAAATTATATTAGTATCCATTTCACATATATTTGTCTCATAATATAATTTTGTAGAAGATAAAAGTGTTAAAAAAATCAAAATATTATAAATTTAGGACAATCACTATCACATTATAAATATTACTCCACTTGGAAGAGAAAAGTAACATAGATGATAATAATAATAATAATAATACAACAGTTTACTCTAATTAAAATAGTTACACATGATGAAGTTAGAGCTCTCATATATATATATATATATATATATATATATATATATATATATATATATATATATATATATATATATATGCATGTAATTTAAAAAAGTGGAAAGACTTTATTAACTATCAATATTGTGTTACAGATTTTTATACTTCACTATTATTAACTTTAAATGAAATTCATTCAACATGTTGAAAACTAATATTATTATTTAGATCAATTTTTAATTAATCTAATCGAGTAGTAAATGCCGAAACTCACGATCATTACTTTAAGAGTGAGGCTTGCGTGCACCCGGGCGCACGGAACACATTCCGTGCGCCTTTAGAAATTTTGTATTATGGGTAAGGGTACATTAATTTGGTCTAAAGGGTATACACTTTAATTACTAAAAGGTACACAATTTTGTTCTAAAGGGTATACACTTTTCATTAATATTTTTTTTTCTTTAGAAAATAAAGGGTACACATTTTTATACTAAAGGGTATACAATTTAACACAAAATTCTAAAGGCGCACGGAGTGTTGTTCGTGCGCCCAGATTTTTCTTTAGAAAATAAAGGGTACACATCTGTATACTAAAAGGTATACAATTTAGCACAAATTTCTAAAGGCGCACGGAAAGTGTTCCGTGCGCCCGGGTGCACAGGAGCTTTTGCCTTACTTTAATTAAAAAAAGAGAAAAAAAACTTGTATATTCACATGGCAACTTAATTTATCGAAATAAGTACTCAGGCCTGCAGCAGTTAGCCCCATTTTGTAGCACATCCAACTCAGGCCTCCAGCAGTTAGCCCCATTTTGTAGCACATCCAACCAAAAAATGTAGACAACTCAATAAATCATCTTCAACAGTTGACTCCATTTTGCAGCACATCTATTTTATTAATACTATTTTTATTAATTTTTTACATTTAATTCATTTTTCATTGTTATATTTATTTTTGATATATTCTATTATTTAAGTAAATATTTTTTTTTAATTTATTTAAAGAATATTTTTTCACATATACAATATATATATATATATATAATTTATCATTAAAACTAACAATCATAATATTTTTTTACTTATTTAAATTAATTATTATAAATAAGTAAAAGAAATTAAAAAAAATTAATTAACCAATTAAATTAATGTTCTATGTTTTTAAATTAATAATTGAAATATGAAAAAAATAAAAAAAATAAAAGAATTTTTTTTCAACCATCCAAACGCTACAGTGTTTTCCCACATTTTGCATCCCAATTTGTAGGCCTGCTGGAGGGTATTGGTGGCTGCAATTTCCGGTTACATGCCCATATCCAGCATTGTTGGAGATGACCTTAATACATAAAAAATATTTTTTGGTGTGACGACCAACTATTACATTACATGTCTTAATAAAAGTTATTATTCCTTACATTTTCATATATTGATCTTTAATATTCTCATTTAGATGAGTAATATTTTTAATTTAGAAGAATAATAGTAATTAATTTCTTTGAAAAGTAATTTTTCATATTAACTTTTGTAAAATCAAGTTTACATAAAATAGAGTTCACAATGAACAATTTCTGAAAAAAAAAGAGGGAGTTTGGTATGAACCCACTTCAACGTATACATTATTTTTGCAAAATTATTGTTTAGCACATAGAAAAATTATTTTTTGAAGAGATAAAATTTTTACTCTATTAAATAAAAAAAATTATTCTAAAAAATATAAAAAATTATAATATATTATATCTTTTTTATTAATAGAATAATAATTTATTTCTTTAAATATTAATTTTTCATATACAAGTAATTCCCAAGTTAATTAGGGTGTAATTAAGGTGAAGTCTGTTCACTAATAAGTGTTTGGGAAAAAAAAATAAATTTAGTGAATAAAGTCACAATTTTAATATATGCTACATCATCATCTTAAATACTATATTTATATTTTTGAGTTGATATATGGTACAATTGGGTGCATGTGTATTTGTAATATTTTTTATTTAATATTGTATATTATGTGTTTCTTAATACATGTATAACAGTTTATAATAAGTATATTATTAAAAAAAAATTTAAAAATTACTAAAAATTCACTATGTATAAATTTTCATTTATTAATGTATAGTATATTTTTATTTATTAATGTATAACCTATGAATCTGGTTGCACAAGAAAATTCCATTAAGTATACGCTTATTACTATCTCCGTCCCATTGCAACGTACGCGTTTCAATGGGATGGAAGCGCGTACGTTTCAATGGGACGGAGGGAACATATATACTCCCTTCATCCTATGGTAACGTTGACGTTTGCTTTTTGTACGGAAATTAAGGAGTATAATATTTTAATGTGTAGTGAGGTGAGATAAATAATATTTAATGTAAAGTGGGTAGTTGTATTAGTGTTGTGTGTGGATCCTAAATGAAATAATTAATTGTTTTGTGTGGGCCCAATTTGATAAAAAGGAAATGTAAACCTTAATTTGAGACAACTCAAAATGAAAAATGTAAACCTTAACGTGAGATGGAGGGAGTATATTTTTTTTCAAAATTCTAAACTTTAATGATCTCTTTCAAAACAAAAATCACGATTTATTAACAATTGAGAAAAAAAAAAATAAAAAACACAACTTATATTTTTCTCCACTTCAGTTAAAAATGAACGTTAGTGAGTAGTAGCCTGTATTATTCGACTCGACTCGATAATAATAATATTATTAATAATAAATATTATATAATAATAATTATATATATTAATATAATAATTATTAAATATATTAACTAAAATTAGACTAAAAATTCGTTAAGGCTCAAAAACTTGACTCATTTTATTTAATTAACCAAGTCTAGCTCAAACTCGAGCTCACCTGAGTAATTTTCAAATTGAGTTCGAGCTGGGTTATAGACTAGATATTTATTAACGGCCATAGCAGGACAAAATTCTGTATCTATACAATTTTCTCGTGAAAATGAGACACGTACAGCGTTACAGCATCAAATGTCTGTTGGAAAATAGCAAAAGAGAAAAAATTCAGATGATTTGTATATTTTCTATAAATAATCAGAGTGAAGCCCAAGAGTCGCACAAACATGTTTATCTACTCTCGAGGGACACTGATCACTCTTGACTCTCTAGTCCACCCAGCAATCTTCGCGACAAAGCTTTCACTTTCCCTTTTCCATTTCTTGAACCATCTTCTTGATAATAGTGTCTCTATTTACTCTCTCAGTCCGATTAAATTATGGTTTCTTGAATCTTGATGAGTTCTTGAAACAGGGTTTTCTTGTTTGATTTGGAAAAATGGGGGTGCCATCATTCTACAGATGGCTAGTAAACAAATATCCCAAGATTGTGAGAGATGCTGCAGATGACCAAAAAGGAGGTCATTCATTCATGGAGTTCGACAATTTCTACCTGGATATGAATGGGATCATTCACCCCTGTTTCCACCCAGAAGATAATGTCTGTTTTCTTGAATTCTTTTTCTCTTTATTTGATTTTTTTTTCCATTTCTGTTGTTTCTTTCTGTGTTTTGGTTTCTTATGATTTCTGGTGTCATGTGCAGCCTTTTCCACCTACGACTTTCGAAGAGGTGTTTATCAGTATGTATGAATACATTGATCGTCTGTTCGACATCGTGAAACCCAAAAAGTTGTTGTTCATGGCCATTGGTAGTATTTCTTTTTGTACATGAAATGAGATACTCTGCTTTCTCTTTTTTTTTTTTTGTTGTTAATGTTTATATAGGTATATTTTATTTTATATTGGCTGTGTACGCATTGATTTATAAAGTGAAACTGAAAACATTCATTTGAAGTAAATATGGTTGAAGTGTCAGCATGTCTCTCTTTTTTTTTGGGGTTTATTTTTTAGGAACTTGTTATATTGGCAAAGTTTTTAATTAGGTATCATTGAACATGATTATTTATTGGATTGCTGTATGTGTACCTCAGCTGTAGTTGATACTTGATAGAGATCATGTTGTTTAGTTGATTTAATATTTTGCACAAGTGTGTAAAAATTGTTAATTTAAAAAAATAATAAAATAAAATGTTTTCCCAACGTTCCTCGTGGTTTCTTACTTGTATGATGTTGTGACTTTAATATGCAATCAACTCCAGATGGTGTGGCTCCCAGGGCCAAGATGAACCAGCAGAGGGCCAGACGATTTCGAGCGGCAAAAGACACTGAAATGGCTGTCAGATTCCTATCTTCTATGTGTGTGTGTGTGTGTTCTTGCAATTCAGAACATTGTTCTTGCATGAAAGGATGTTAAAATTTCAATTTATTGTATAATTTTCTAGGAAGAAATCGAAGAACGATTAAGGAAAGAGTTTGAAAGGGAAGGCAAAGTTGTTTTGCCGAAACAAGAATCACAAGTCTCTGATTCGAATGTAATAACACCTGGAACAGAATTCATGCACATGCTGTCACAAAAACTTCAGTCTTACATAAGTCAGCGGATGAGAGAGAATCCAGCTTGGAGTAAAATTAAGGTCGTGTAGACAACTTCATGAAAATATTTGTTTGCTTTGTTATAAGAAAAAGAAAATATAGTACTAATAAAAGTTAATGTGTTTCTCTGCAGGTTATATTATCAGATGATAAGGTTCCCGGTGAAGGGGAACACAAAATAATGTCCTTCATTCGATCTCAACGAACTTTACCTGGCTATGATCCGAACACCAGGCACTGCTTGTATGGTCTGGTATGCTCACCACATCTTTGTTTAAACTATTATACTAATCATCACATTATCATCTTTGAAAAATCTTGGCGTTTAATGTGAATTTCGTCTGTTCATTAATATTAACTTCAATGCAGGATGCAGATTTGATTATTCTTGCATTAGCCACTCATGAGATAAAATTTTGCATTCTACGGGAGGTTTGATTTATCTCGGGCTGTCATTTTTACTTGATTATGGTGTTTAGAGGAGGTCATAATATTACATGTTTACTTCAAAATTTCTAAATTATTAATGATATGACTGTTAATAGGAGGTGTTACCTCAAAACAAGCAAATTAACTATGGAACTCATCTGGAGAAAAGTTTCCGTGCTACTGAGTCGTGTCCCCTTAAGTCAAGGGGATGGTTTAAGGAGGTATTAGAAGAGTTCATAAACAACGTTTCGAGATACACTCTTATGTTGTCTTTTTTGTGTATTCTACTGTGATTTACTGGTTTCAGATATTTCTCACATGATGTTCACTTGTATTACGACAGCATCCATGGCAGAAGTCGAGTTCTGAGCTGGCTATTGTATCAGATGAATCTGAATTATGCAAAGAAGCTTCCTGCCTCGTCAATAAAAAGCAACTGTATCAGGTTTCTTACTAATAATTTTCCTTGCAATAGACTTTTAAGGATACTGTTTTCTTTTGACATAAAACTTCTGGTGCATGCAGTTTCTGAATGTATGTATACTGAGAGAATACCTTGCTTTGGATTTGGAAGTTCCTTGTTCTGAAAACGAAACAGGAAGAGACATCGAAAGGCTAATCGATGATTTCATCTTTTTTTGCTTTTTTGCTGGAAATGATTTTCTACCTCACATGCCAACACTTGAAATCCATGAGGTTATCTAGATTTACTAGTTGATGCAATATGATATTTCTTACTCCATTTAACACAGTAGAAAAAAGAGAATTTAATATTCTTGGTACCAGGGATGTGTTGATCTCCTCATCCATGTTTACAAGAAAGAATTTCTAAACCTCGGAGGTTACTTAGTCGACATGCAAAAGGTAATTAAATATTACGAACTCTTGTATGCCACTCCTCACTTCACTAGTATTAGTGTAACACTTGGAAACTAACTATTCTATTTTGGAACTAAAATAGGTTGATTGCAAGAAGGGCTCCTACATAAAGTTAAAAAGAGTCGAGCGATTTATACTTGCTGTAGGGGAGTACGAGGAACAGATATTCTCCAAAAGATCACAGCTGAGGGAGAGAAAATTGAGACGTATCCTTGCCGATTTTAGAGAAGCTGTAAGTTAGTTAAATGTAATACTATTGGCCAGTTCTATAATATGATTTAATCGTAAACCAGAAGGTTGTTTCTTTCCAGAAAGAGCACGAAATGAACCAGCTAGACGAAGGATTGTCATCAGATATCGTGGGCATGCATGCCATTGCTGGTGTTACTGTATGTTTTTGGTTTTTGGTTAGACAAAATTAATACAATTTATTCATGTGATTTTGTTATGGCATCATGGCAGGGACTAAAGATATCTGATTCAGCAGTAGATCCTGACACGGTATTCACATTTGCTTATCTCTCTTCTTTCAATACTTGTGCTGCTGTTCGTACTTGGCTGTGCCTTCGTCGAACTTTGCGTTGTTGTTGTTGATTTGGTTGGTGTAATCTTTGTGACTGTTTGGTCTCATTGCAGGTTGTTGAAAATACAAAAAAGCTGAAACAAAAACTGAAAGAATGCATTCGGAGTCAGTCTGATTTATTTAAAGATGGTTGTATTGGAACTGACAAAGTTTGTGCTTATGTCTTGTTAATTTATTCTTTTGTTCTTTAATTAATTAATTTATTTTAATCATAGGATTGAGACTTGATTTTCTTTTGACATAGGTTAAACTTGGCTCTGCTGGTTGGAAGGAAAGATACTACAAAGAAAAGTTTTCAGCTCAAAGCCCTCAAGAGATTGAAGCAACAAGAAAAATTGTGGTTTGTTTCAATGCTTAAAGACTATCTGATCATTTTATGGTTTCATTGCTTAGTCACATTTTAAATGCTTTTCTAAATAAATCCATCATTTATATATCTGTAGAAGCTATGAGTAATGGTACAATCAAGCTAAGCTGAAAACTTAATCTAGCCTTAATGCGACGACCCGATATTGTTTATTCACCATCTATCATCTGTTGCATTTGATTTTTATAGGTTTCAAAGTACTGTGAGGGACTATGTTGGGTTCTTCTTTATTATTTTTCTGGAGTTCCATCTTGGACATGGTAAGTCTTCTCTCATTTGGTTCATACCTTTATCGAGAATCAAGTAATAAACAGAGACGTCTCTATTCATGGTTGTTGTTGTAGGTATTATCCATTTCATCATGGACCCTTTGCGTCTGATTTGAGAGGACTCTCTCAGACGAAAACGAAGTTCATCAAAGGCTCTCCCTTCAAACCATTTGATCAGCTGATGGGAGTACTGCCCCCTAGAAGGTTAAAAATTTGTCGAATATTTGTGTTTTCGGTTATGTTTAAATCTAAATGAAGCTCTTGGTTTAGTTAATGTCAACCTTATCTCTGGAAATATACAGTTGCCATGCTCTACCTCCAGCCTTCAAAGGACTCATGTGTGACGAGTTATCAAGTATCATTGACTTTTACCCCTCTGGTAAGTACTATTCTTGGTATAAGGTTGTGTCTTCGAAGAAGAAACTGATTTCTCTTCCCATCAAGCAGAATTTCAGATAGACATGGATGGGAAGAGATTCATGTGGCAGGTATGTGTCGCAAAATTGTGATGAGGATAAAGATCTAATCTTACATCTTTTCCTAATGAGGTTCACTTCATCTCCTGAAGGGTGTGTGCAAACTTCCTTTCATAGACGAAGAACGTCTACTTGCTGAGACAAGGAAGCTTGAAAATGGACTGAAGGTGTATAACAGACATCTTTCATTTATCTCGTCTTTTTTTCTCGAATAGAAACTATGAAAGCTCCACATCCGGTTGGTTGGTGCGAACAATTTCTGGTTCGGATATCTTGAGCTATTGCCTATTGCAATAACATATAGGAAACAGATAAAGTAAGGAACTTGCAGAGTCTTGATCGGTTGTTCGTTCGCTGCTCAAGCAAGCAATCTTTGTGCTGTGGGGCTCGAGCAGTGTCGGAGAAGATTAAGAAAGCAGTAACCATGGATAGTACCATGTAAGTTTTATTCTCAGAAACTGATGTTACTCTGTGAATATATTTGTAACAATGCTATCCATTACAGTGAGGGAGTTAAAGGTACATTACATCTGATGATTTCTGAGGATCACAAGGGAGTTGATGATAACAAGGTTAACTCCAGAGATGCTATGTAAGCAAAAAAAAAAAAATTGAAATTGGACATACATGATTTGTTAATTTTCTTGAATACTTCTGTAATCTTGCCTTCATTTTTTATCAGATGTATGTTCTATGAGATCCCTGTTGGTTGTCGACACGTTCCTCGACTTCTTGAAGGTGTAAACATTCCAGAAAAGGTGACTAATTCCTTTTTGCTAGACTCAACTCAACAGCTTGATTTTTAGACGAGTAATTCATGATCTACACTCGTTGCAGACTGTGAACGAAGGGGATATCGTGGAGACGACTCTTTGGCACGAACGCTTTGGAAATACCAGTTCAAATAACGTCAACATGTGTGTATTCAACTACTTTCTTACTCTACGTTTATTGCATTTTTGATAGCACAACTGACGAACGTCCATCTGTTGTAGGTCTCAAAATCGGGCAACCCCAGCACCCAACTTTGAGTCTAGATCACAAAATCCAGGCCCAGCCAGCATATCTAAGGGTGCTGGTGTTGGATTCAGCTTAGGTAGAGGAAAACAATCGCCCATTGTACACAACCCCGGTAACTTGACCTCAAGTTCGTATCGTGGCTATGGAAGCAATGATCATCGCCCACCATTTGCAAAACCAACATATCATGGGAGACCAGAAGCTGGATTTAATGCAAGGGGTGGTATTAGAGGAGGCTATGAAGCTCATCGGAATGCAGCGCATCATACGTCGAATTACAGACCTCAGCAAGGAGGCAACAATTTCTGGCTGTCCCGTGGTGGTGTGTCTGAAGATTGGAGGTTAGATAAAAGGTTGACGGTGGGAGACAATCGGCCTAGATGCTATGCCACGAGCTCTGTCCAGACTCAGCATCAGAATCAACCCTTTTTGGCCTATTCGGGTCGTGGACGTGGGAGGGGCAGAGCCTGGCACGCTACCAACCAAGAATCTTAACTGAGAACATCCGAGGAAGTGTGTTTTTGCAAGATCAAGAAACTGGGATTGATCTGTTTTGCAAGGTTGTGATCATGTGAAAAGGGCTTTTGAAAATGTAGTATATTTTGTTCAAGTACAATACAAAACTACAACAGTACAAGAAACGAAAAAGATCGAGTACGACGTGATGTCTAATCTTATTCATGACATTATTGCTACAGCGCAAAGAGCATAATCTATTCATCTAACTGTTGTCTTAATCCTGACAAGATTGTTCACTGAATCCAAACCGTTCATTCCTCAGATCGAATTCAACGTGAAAATTCTGCATCATGAAGTTGCCTAGGATCACCGACGGCCCACTGAGGAGTTCCGGCCCGAGCATCGTGTCGTCCGACACGACGGTCAGGCACAGAACCGAGCTCCGATCATCAGTTACAACGAAGAAGTAATTCTCCAGTGGCAATGCCATTTCTACACCACCTTTAAAATGGAGTTCCATTTCTGGAATCCTTACATCCTTGTACCCTGTAATGTCAAAACATGGCCTCAACCCTGTGGTAGACTCCACACTCATGGCTCTTTTGTATCCTTTCACCTGCACCGAAAATGCATCCGCCACGGCGTTGAACACAGCCTTATTCATGTACGTAAACGTTGACCCTGAATCGACGATCGTCCCACCGTTGCCATCCGAATCAGGGACCAGTTCTTGGTATGGCACTTCAACTTTTATGCCACCGACTATGATATTTCTTAGACCAATGTAGTAGTATTCCGACAAGGCGCTGTTTCCAGGCCTCGCTGGATTTTTCAACAGCTTTGTGTAGCTGAGATTCCGTGTCTTTCCACCGGAATATGAATCAGAATTCATGGAAAGGAAGCTGCTTTTAGGAGTGTTGTCAAACTTGTGTGACACAAGGCAGTATGAGAATTTCTTGAGGCCTAATTGAGATGGCAAAGACGAAGCTCCTCGTCCGAATCCAGCTACACCTGCAGGTTGATTTGATGAGAAAAGGGAACACCCCACAAGAAAATTTGGAATTTTCTTGGGAGGAATGTTGAGGGTATCAACCATGGCTACTCCTCCGGTGGAGCCTGATCCATAGAGGATGATATATGGAGGGCAGATTTGTGTGCAGTTTGTTTCAGACAGTTGACAATCTTGGCAACTGGAGTTTGGATCAAATGAACTGTGTACCCAACCACATTTAGGATTCTTGCATCCAACAAACATGGAAGAAGATGATTGTTTGGGAATGAAAGTAGGAATGTTTTGGGATGAAACAGAGCACTTTCTACAGACATATCTTTTGGTACATGGAATCCAAGAAAAGCTGCTTCCAGTGTCCATGACCATAGGTACAGATTGGGGAGGGGTTCCAAAGCTGAGTGAGATGGAGTAAGCTCCATTGTAGGGGGATAAGGGGGTGGTGGAGGGATGGGCATTTTGGGGATTCTTGAGGTGGTGGGCTCTGGCTATGGAAGTAGTAGCTAGTTGTGTGAGCCTCTGAAATGGATCTGAATGTGGGATTGTGTAGAAAATAGAGATGGGAATAGGGGTTGCAGAAGTTGATGAGAGAGAACATAACAAAATTATAATGAGAGTGTAGGAATAGGAGAGAGACATTGTTTTAGAGGTTGGGATGTCCAAATGATGAAGAGATTATGCCCAAATAACCTAAAGTTTGCCTTTAACCACAAAATTGGCTGAAAGATAAGAGTTTAGGAGGTGGTAATTATGGCATACATGTTTCCAGAATTGTTGTTCCTAGGGTAGCAACAACTGTAAATGGGCATGTGATTAGGGAGGCAAAAAAGGAGAAAAGTGTGAATAGATTCAAACCAGTGGGCCTTTAACACAACTTGGGACAGATGGATCTGCATTCAATAACCAGGGTAGGTGGTTGGGAGTACCCATGGTTATAAATACATCCTGAATTTACATCCTCTTTACCTTATGACTTACTGATTACAGCAATAAAGTTTCAATTATTGTTGCATCAACAATAACTTTTCATATCATATTATGGGTGAGCTTTTGAAGTCATGAAGCTGGGCACTCATCCTTTTTCTTATTTCATATAAAATATTGGTATCAAACATGACCTACCAAAAAATGAGGCAATCAAGGTGGCTAATCAACAAAATTTGCCATCATATTTCCAATTTACTCAAGTAATAGGCAGGGCTAGCCTCGACAGGGTCTTACGGCTTCCACAAAGCAAAAGCCTATTTTAACCCCCTCCCTCCGTAATCTTAGTGATCGAAGGAGATGATAAATCCCCTATACCTTAAGTTCAAATCCGTAACGTATGTGTAGGGTCACTCGAAAAAGACCGTTGAAGCCGATCCAAAAGTTCAAATCCTTCACCTTGCAACCTGGAAAGAGATGTCTCATGCCCTGCAAACGTTGTTTTGACAATCCCACATTTTACTAATCTGTTTAGTCCAAGATGATTACAAAACCTATTCAAGTGAGTCAAGTTGAGTTTTTAGAGAAACAAGGTTTTTAAATGAGAAATAATGTGCTATTGGGTGTAAGTAAACACTAAACTAGCCCGCCCACCACCCCCCAAGAGATGCACGCATATGGTTTTAACTCATCTAGGATTCTTCTTGTACATGTGCTTAAAATAGCTTCAACAGTTTTTTTCTTCAGCTACAAACTTGACAATGCTTACATCTTGCATACCTCACACCCACCATAGGGCAACTGCATGAATTTCCATTGAATAAGTACCAAAGCACATGTGCACAGCA
Organism: Pogostemon cablin; assembly: GCA_023678885.1. Classification (NCBI taxonomy): domain Eukaryota; kingdom Viridiplantae; phylum Streptophyta; class Magnoliopsida; order Lamiales; family Lamiaceae; genus Pogostemon; species Pogostemon cablin. Next base: position 6,468,074 of record CM042965.1, read on the forward strand.
CTAGAACATGTGAGTCGTCGTTGGACAAACCAAAAAGACAACCAAAATCCAATCCTAATGCTAAGCATATAGTTTTTTCCACTGGTTTTGAGGGTCCCTTCATACAATAAGTTCTACTGTCCATTTTCATATACCATTAACATATCAAATGATTGAAATAGGCAATTTTTATACTCATCAAGAGATTTCAACGCACGATCACGTATGTACTAAAAATGGTAAATTTACATTACACCCAATTTAACAATCAATTTCTGTAAATAGACAAAGTACACCATAATTTCACAAGTCTTACTTTCCTCTAAGTGGATCAGAACTATACAGATGCAATCTGTTGTAGATGAAATTGGATTAGATAAAGCTGGGTAAAGAAATAACCTTCAGAACAACATACACAGTGTACAGCCCATATTCAATCTTGAAGTAGTTCAGAGTGACCAGTGAGCTCAATCTATATACTTGGGTCATAATATGCACAAACATGTCTCGAGGTTTGAGTCAGCAATTGGAGAAAAGCCCAAAAGCAAGACTCTCATAAAAGAAGTTTAAGAAAAAGGGGATCAAGAAAAGGGAGAGAAAAACCACGTGCCCTTCACTCTTAGCATGCTACCACATTATACCTTTGCTTTCTTCCGTGCCAAAAATCGTTCCCTTGCTGCAGCAACTGCATCCTCACTTCTTTCATGATGGCTCTTTGCTGAAGAAACTGCATCCTCGTTTCTTTTTCGGTTGTCAAGTGTCAGTTGGTCATTTGCTAATTGCTCACTCGTGACTTGATTTTGAGCAGGAGTACCGGAAATAGGCTTTTTATAAGGAAAATCTGGTTTTTCCTTAGAAGTATCCTCGGCCACCTCGTTCTGATGGCTCTTCCCCATCCTTGATGATAGAGTACTAGAACCAGTTTCTGTAGGAGAGACTTGACCTGTTTGCTGCACCACCACTTCTTCCGGCTGCTTAGGCTTCGCCTTGTCGGCATCTCCAGCACCAAATGCCACATTTTTAGCCAGGTTGTAATAAAAATCAGTAATGTCTGTCTTCTTGGTAACCTAATGACATTAAGAGCAAAAAAACTATGTAAATCATACCGCTGAATTCAATTCAGTAATTTACTTTAAGTTCTTAACAGTGACACCACCGAAAAACACAAAAGCACAAGAAAAGGTAAAAACAAATGGAGTAAAGCAGTTTATTCAAGACAAAATGCACTAGAAAAAGAAAACACAGACAATATTGTAGCATGCACCTCACTTCTGCATGACTTCAAGGGCATTGATGTACATGCTCGGCTCCAATTTAAGGAAAATTAGAACATCATAAGACTAGAAAACACAAAGTTAAGTGCTGGAAACAATAGCGATTTGCTATGCATGAATCAAAATTACTTAAGCCACAACATCATTGGAATTAAGGCTAATAAAACCATGACGTGAGTTCAACTTACATCTTCCCTCTCCTCTCTCAATTCGCGAAGCCGCTCTTCCTCCATCCATTTGGCCTGCTCTGCCAGTTTCTTTTTATAAGCACTTGTGACAAACTTATCTTTATCAGCGTATAGATGTTCATCTTGGTTTCTTTCCTTTGCAAGTTTCTTCTCATAAATGATCTCATGTTCTCTTTCTCGTTGTTTTGCTTTATCAATTAGTGCTTGAATGTACCTTGGCTGCAAAATAAAATAACACAGAACTCAGTCGTTTAAACTTAGGGCCAAATTTAATATCTCTTTCCTTCATTAATCAAGAGAGATCTTCTGCAAGGAAAACATGTAGTAAAATTTGGAATTTACTAATGCAATAAGCAACGATACCAAGCAGAGAACTGATAGAGCCAAATCAAGGGGGTCAGCTGCAATCATGCTAATCACCAATCTGGTGGATTAGCAAGTGCTTATTTGGGGGAGAATAGATTTGGCAATAATTATGTTATTTCCATATTAATAAGTTAGGTCTAGGATTATAAATAAGGGGTAGAGGAGAGGCGAAGCATTGTCTAGAATTCTCTTTGTGTCGTCTATTGGGCAGCCTTTGGCTGACGAGATTCATCCCGGGGGAATCGTATTCTTACGTTCCTATTTATCATATTTCCTTTTTAATTTATATTATAACTTCTTTACTCTATCAAGAACCCAACACACCTAATAAACAAAATTATGCTATGCTTCAAATACTCATGTTATATCCTTGCAATTTGATAGGGAAAATATTTACTCATTCATTAAAGGGAATTTTTCATATTCTTCTTAACAGATGGATTTGGCTTTATAGAGTTTCTCATATGATATAAGCTGGAGTAAATCAAGTTTATGATTTATAAAAATTTGAACCACCAAAATCAATTATCATACCTAAGATATTTATGTAATTGAAATAATTTACTCCACGATACATCTGAATTTATTCAAGTGCACTACTCCATTGAACAGTAGTCTTTCACAAATGCATTCTATAATTATTTAAATATAATGCCACCAAGTAGCATAATGATTTTAGAACATAGAAAATAGTTTAAAATTCAGCCAAACAAGTTCCTGCACTGATAGTTTTAAATATGCCATTTCATATAAGGGAATAAATTCAATTAAAACCTTCTTATCTTGTCGATCAAGCTCTTTAGGACGACTTTGTTTCTCCTTCATTTGATCATATACTCCATCATAGTCAAATGCCGATGGATCTTCTTCAAGAGTCTTCTTATGCTGCTCTTCAATCTACTAATTCAAAAGAAAAGCACGTTAGTAGTTAGTACTAACAAAAATCAATAATATTAACAAATACAGAATCTAATGAGGCGAGTAATCAAACTCTATTCTACAACAAAAGAAGGCTTACATCTCTGTGAGTTTTGTTTTTGTAGGCCTGGCGCATGATGTCTCTCTCAACATTGTCATCATCTTCGTCATTAAAGCCGAGCGGTGTTGGAAGTGGGGGTCTAGTGGGCTGTTTTTTCTGCTGTGGTTTTACCCTAAGTTGCAGCCCATACTTGGACATTTCTTTTATGTGGAGATTCCTCTGAGTTCAGCAAACCTGAAATGAATCCACATATTAGTTTTCAACTGAAAATAAAAACCATTATACAGAAACTGACAAGCTGAGCCACCACGAGCATATAAATAAGTGAACATCAAAGTTTTCCATGATAGAAGAATAATCGCGTATATTAGCATCTTTTTCCTCACATTCTGCTCCTCACTATAATAAATTGCAGTCTTTTTACACTAACTAATAAAATTAGAACAAACCCTAATAATCTACATGAATACCCAAAAAGCAAAATTCTGATGCGGAAGTTTCAATTGAGGAGCCCTACCTCATAAAATTAAGAACTATCACTAATCCAAAAACGCAAACCTCATAGATTATTAGTGGTATGATTGATACGAAATAAAAATACTATTAAAACGAAGAAAACCCAAACAAATGAACAACAAATTGAATTCCCTGAACCTATTAAAACGTAAGAACAAAAAAAGCACATAAACAACAGTAAACTACATCACGCTGCCGTTAAATTTGGGGCGGCCAAGTTTTACCTGAGTCCCAATTTGGGTGAAGCGGAGGTTCTGCCCACTGCACAAGCTTGGGTCTTGAATGCGGGGACCAAATTGACGAGATTGACGAAAGATATTTTTCTTCCTCTTCCTTTTTTTTTCGGCCCAACTACTCAGGCCCACTAACGAAGTCTGCTATGTAAAAGCAATCGTCATGGGCCGCTTGTCATCCCTAGTTTAAAAGGCATACACGCTCCTATTATTTTATTTGTATACATATTTTGTAATAATTATATACTTTTTTACATTAAGTTTTTCATTAGAAAAACTAGCATCATATGTGTATAACTTTTTATTCAATAGTGTATACATGTTTTTTAATAATTGTACATTTTTTTTACTCTCAAATTTTCATTAAAAAATCTAACAATTAAATTGTATATATTTTTACTCTTAATTGTATATATTTATGTTTATATTTGTATATGGGTGCACCGGATGCATACTATAATTAATCATTAAATAATCATAAACTACTTAATCTCACTTGTGTTTATCACGACGTTAAATTATCTGTAATGCGACATTCCAATCCAAATCCAAAATACGGTTATGAGAAATGTAGGAAGAAAAATGCCACAAATAATGAGTTAATATCTTATTACACTACAAATAGAATTACTAATTTCATCTCAATTCTTATTACCTCTCATTTAGAATTAGAATTATTAATCATCTAAATGGCATACCAAAAATCCACGTAACATTTCATGACCTACTAATTACACTCTTATCAGAACATATATTTAATAGTTAATACTCCGTACATATTACTCCATAGCTCCACCTTGAGGTGGGAATTTTTTTTTTCCCTTTTTGGGCTTACGGCAAGGAGTCTCATTTCCAAAGAATTGTATATTCATAATTAATATTAAATTAAATTAAAATGAAATGTTAAATTCCCACCCTCCTCTCCTCTTTGCGCCGCTTACTGTAACATTTGATAGAAGCCGTTGGGAGTTTTGAGCTTTGAATGATGCAGCCGTCGCCGACACAGGTGTCGTCTACTTCCATGAACTTTGAGCCTCATCGCTCTATCCCTAATCGTAAAAATCGAACAAGCCGTTTTAGTAAAGATGCAATTCTTTTGTACTGTGTTTCTATGATTGTTTCTACCGTCTCCTTGTTTGTTTTACTTTAGAGATTAAGTACGGTTTAATTCTAGTAAATAACATCACCATGGCCTGTCTTGGGATCTGCGTTTGAGTTGATCAGGGATATTTTATTTGGCTTGGATTAGCCTCATTTGGAGTACTATTTAGAAATGTTTAATTGTGGAATATGCGTTCCTCGAGTTATGAGTGATTTCCTTAGTTTAGTTGACTGGTTACGACGATCTCTGCATTCTTGACCATTCTGATTAACACTTTTTGCATCACCCCTTTCTCCATTTCTGCTCTTGTTGCTAGCTGCTTTTGATTCATGAAATTTTATGCTAAAGCTTTAGTTTATTGAACTGTGTATTGGTCTGAGTTCTCTTTTTTAAGTTGAGATTGAAAAGCATATTTTCAATCGCGTCAATGAGTTAGTTGTCAATTTTCCTTCTTTCAGACTCGTCGTCCTAATGCTTGGATGATCAAAGGAGATACAGTACTAATCTAAGTGATTATCTGATCAAAATACTGATCCTCATAATTCCTCACCCTTGAAATTTGAGTTCAGTGCTGTTGCAATTTTTGTTATTAGCTTCTGTTCTTGAAAAGCCTTGTTATTGTCTTAAGACTTTTGGTCTGCATAAATTGCTCTGAGCTATGCTGTTTGTTCATGGAACTTTGAAGGGAAGTCTACATACTTATATTTGATCTGGCTTATTATTTCGCCTTCAGAAGGTATTTAAGCAGAAATTTGGAGACAAAATTTCTGCTGAACAAAATATGGGTTTAGGGTCTCCTTGCTGCAGTTCGATCATCAAAGGCACTGTTGAGACTCCGCTCTCACGAAATGAGGGTCAATCCCAAATGGTTCCCAAGTCTAATAAGGAAATTAAAATTAGCTCTGGTATTCTTATGGGGAAAATTGGTGAGTCACTAGCATTAGTTGTTATTTTATTCAAGCAGTTAACCAATATGTTATGCTTCCTCTTAATGTTCCTTCATGAATTATAAATACGAATGTCCTGATACTTTTCTGACAAACATCTATTTTGCAGGTTCTCCAGTAGGTGATATTCTTACTAAAGTTGCTCCCAGTCGATATGACTGCTCTTTAGGTACAGAATTTTAACTGTCCAGTTTTTTTGTGCTCATCTATTGGATTCATCTGTTTGCATCTTGTAATTGCTTGCCTTGTTTAAAATTTCCACTATTAGATAAACTCATCGAAGTGTATTTTCCCCCTTCAGGCCTCTTGACAAAGAAGTTTATTAATCTGATAAGACGAGCAGAAGATGGTATCATCGAATTAAATAAAGCTGCAGGATCATTAGAGGTGATTGTGTGTTCCAATTGGTGTTTAAATTATCTCCGAACTCAAGGATTTCTTTCAACAGGTCCAGAAGAGGCGAATATATGATATAACTAATGTCCTTGAAGGCATTGGTCTTATTGAAAAAAAGCGCAGAAACAGAATCCAGTGGAAGTAAGAGTTGCATTCGTCTAGATTTTCGCTGAAGTTACTTCTACTTTCCCTCGAGAGGCCATAGAAAATTCAAGTTAATAATGGATAAAGTTCTCCTATAGGGGCTTGGATGTCTTGAGACCAGGGGAAGTAAATGAGAGCCTTTCAGATATACAGGTGTGACTAAAATATTTGTATAAATTTCCTATTGGCCTTCTCATTGTCATTTTCTTTCCTGTTTTTCTTCTCCTGTTGCAATGCCCGTGTTCTGGCTTTCTGATTCTGTTTTTACCGCTGTGACACTGATTGAGTTAAAAGGAGCATCATTCCTGATGGATAAGTACTCATATACCCTTTGCTCCTGTTCAGGAAATAGAAAACTTAAACATGGAAGAGTCCACATTAGACGATAACATAAGGTCATACATTTTTCCTTTTCAATCATTGAGCATGCCAATCATCTGATTTGTTTCTTCTTTCAGACAAATGCAAGAAAAGTTGAGGGCCCTTACTGAAGATGTAGAGAATGAAAAGTAATACACTATTTTACTTTGTCTGAACGTAATAATTATATCTTATAGTTTTAGTCACTTCACATGTATTGTATTAATTATCTCTTTTGCAGATGGCTATTTGTTACTGAAGAAGACATCAAAAACTTACCCTTCTTCCAGGTACAGATATGGGTTTACTTTAACCTACTGTATATTTCTGTCGATTAACACTTGAACATGATTATTCTCCTTCCTCCAGAATGGAACCCTGATAGCGATCAAAGCTCCCCACGGCACTTTTTTGGAGGTTCCTGACCCTGATGAGGTAACTCTTTCATTTCATATTTTAGCTATTAATAGTTTTGAATGATAATAATAATTGTCCATGTAATTATGGTAAGTGCTCTATCTACAGGCTGTAGATCATCCACAGAGGAGGTACGAAATTGTTGTTAGAAGTACCATGGGACCAATTGATGTTTACCTCGTGAGGTATGAACTTCATTTATTTATCTAAGATGGAAGTATTGCCATCTCAAGTGTGTTCTAAGGTGCTGGTTTTCTCTTGGAATCCTCAATTTCTCATTGATTCTTGTCAAGTTCAGTCAATATGAGAAGTTTGAAGAGATGAATGTAGTTGAGCCACAGCCAACCATTCTTGAAACATCAAAAGGTGCAATTGAGGATCTTGTTGCAACAGCACCAACAGATGAGATTGTTGGGCGTGAAATCGAAGTCCCTGAAACTGATGCTCGAAGAAAGAGCTCAGACACGAGCACATCACAGGATTTCGTGACTGGTATCATGAAGGTCGTACCAGAAGTTGACGTGAGTCATTGCTTAAAGAATGGAGGCATATAACCATCTTCGTAATTTCAGAAATTTGTAAAGTTTACTCGAGTTTAGAGTTACTCTTCCATAGATAACATGCTTTTTTGTCTGAAACTTGCAGAGTGACTGACTATTGGCTATTATCTGATGCAGATGTAAGCATCACCAACATGTGGAGTGTAGAATGTATCCTAAACTCCATTAATGTATATTTTCGTCAAGTTGCATAATCACATTCCTTAACTACGTACTAGCTGGAGTCCACCGGAGTACCATAACAACGGTTAGTAACAGTCCACCGCGAGCTCAATCTCCTGATTCGAGTGCAGTGCTTTCTGTAGGCAATATTGCGGGGATGTAAAACTGAACCTGGTAATGATTTTGAAGGATGTCCTTTGGAAGAAGATGATATTTTCAACATTATTGACATTGATGTAATTCTCTATCAAAGCATAATCCTGCTTGATGTACAGATTCTGGAAATCAATCCCCTTTTGAGATGTAAATTGACCATGTTTAGATTGAATTGCAGCATACATCTTAACAGAAGAACTAGTATCCTCTATTTCTATGAACACAAATTGTACAAATACTGGGTATTTTCAGTAACAAAATTGTGACTATTACACAACACCACACCACACTAATCATTTCTCCTGATCAACTTTCTTGCTAATCCAACTAGCAACAACAGGTGTAAGAGCTACAGTGGGAGGAAATCTGATCGGTGAAGCCGCCTTGTGAGCAGCGTAGGCCAACGCGAAAGTCCCGACTTTTTCGCCCGTTTCGTTCGCAAAAATTCCGACCTGCAATACAACCAACAACGATCACTCTCATCCATTGTATGAGATTTAGCTATGGCTGTGGGAGTGAACGAAAGTGGTACCTTTTGCAGCAATGCTGGTACATCTACTCCTGCACTGATTAGAGCATAACACAGTCCAAACGATATCAAGGACAGGGTAATCGATGTTGCTAGATATGCTCCTCCATATTTTGCAAGGAGTTCCTTTGCTTGATCTCCTCTAGACTTGCTTTCTTTCCCTTCTTTTGAAGCAAATATCTGCAATTTTCAATCATCAAATCGTAAACTCTTTTCACAAAATCAACTTGAATTGCAGTAAAAAATGTGGAATGATCTTTATGATTGTGTATAACCCCCTCCCAGAAAAAAATGATTGGCTCAAAAAACATTTCCCCCAATTCTTCCCTAATTAAACCCTAATTTCACCCCCAAAATTTAAAATTAAAATTGAGATGCAAAATTCCCCAAACAGAAGCATAAACATCTAAATTGAATCAAGAAAAACAAGAACGCATGCAAAGAAGGAAGAGGGAACCTTCCAAAGACCAGCTTCGAGGCCATATTTCTGGGTAACTTCATCAGCAGAAGAGGGATTCTTGATTTCCTCCGTTTTCTCCTTCACAGCTCTCACCGTGAACCTGGTGTTTACATACCTAGGTTTCGAAATTGAGCCGCAGAATTTGACGATCACACCATCTCTGCATAGAAGGGCAGAAGGAGAAGATGGAGAACTCTTGGTAAAAGGGTGAGAAGGAATTTGCAGAAGAGTGGCCATGGCTTTTGAAGCTGAAAAGAATTACCATTATTTTATCTCAACATTGTATATGATTGAGTTTGTACATATTCTAGTGGTGGAGAAGATAAGACATAATTCAACAAAATTAAGAACCAAAGCGTGACAAGTTTCATAATTCTCCACCCCCTTTTTAATTAAATAAAATTTACGGATAAGAGTATATTCGATCGATGCTTAATAAAAATTTTAGAAAATATCATAAAACTGTGAAGGATGTTTGTGAAATAATCTGAAGTGTTATTATTTTTTAATTAAACGATCATGCAATCCATTAAGAATGATAAGAATAAAATATACTCCCTCCGTCCCACTAGGTGTATTAGTGTTGGATGTGAGGATCATAGTGATATACTCCCTTCGTCCAACTATCTATTAAAATACTATACTCCTCCTTAATAAACGTGCAAAAAACAAACGTAAATATTGAAACGGGAACTGAGAGATTATTGAGTAGATTATGCACATCCAACTCCAACCTTACAAAATTTTGTGGAGCCCGAGCAATAAAATACATTAGGATATGGTAATTCGATGAACAAATTTATCAGAATAAAACATATTGAACGAAGAAACCTTTGAAAGTAATATTAATGGATGACAGAACTCTTTTTTTTTTTTAAAGGAATATTTTTAATTTTAAAAGTTGGTGTTAAAATGTCAAATTTTATAATTGTTATTTTTACCTTATAATTTATAATATTTACCTAATTAGAATCTAGTTTTTAGGTATTTATAGTCAATTCAATGTGAATGTTTTTATTATTTTATACTTTTGATTTAATTATAATTTATTCTTAAATTTTAATATATTTTCTCTACTTAAAGATACAAATGTAAAGGAATGACTCATTTAACATAGGTGTATTTGGGATTTTTTATATGCAAAAATGAACATTTAGAAATAAATAAATAAAAATCTTTAACTATATTAATTGAGCAATTATTGATGAAAAAGATTGAGTATGACCAATTTCGTTGAAACTTTGACGTTCATTTATATGGGTTTAATAACGTAGAAATTAATTAGAATTAATAAATGGTTGGACACAGGGGCGGATGGATGTGGGGCAGCCCGGGCTCAAGCCCAGAGCTGCTCCCGAAAAGCCCATTATATCATATGTAAATAATTTATAAATAATTTGTGTTTTTAAGTTTAGCCCACCCTAAAAATATTTTCAACCCACCCAAATGAAGCTAAAAAAATAAATATATCTTCTTTCTTCTTTGTGTTTTTAAGTTTAGCCCAACTCAAAAATATTTTAAGCCCACCGAAATGAAGTTAAAAAATAAATATATCTTCTTAAATTATAATATATATATATATATATATATTATTTTTTAATTATTATTATTATTTTTTATTTTCTTCAATAAACTTAGCCCACCCCGATTTTCTGGATCCGCCACTTGGACATAAAAATTGTTTTGACTCGAATATTTTTCTTTTAATTTTATTGAATAAACAAAAATAAAGATTTACCTACATATATCAGGTAATTTGATTTATCTGGAATTTTAGATATTGAAATTATATTATAGGTTTAACTGTTATGCACTACGTTATAATAGAGTCTGTTAGATTAAAATGTATTTTTAAATTAAATAAAGCGATTAAAAATAAAAAATAACTATACCCTAAATATAAATTTTATAAACCCTAGGTGTAACACGTGGAGTACAATATTACCCGAAATTATATAGTATTTTTTTTCAACCTCTTGACCAATTTCAGTTGTGGATAATAATTATAGGGGTTGGAGAAATGTTAACCCAATTACCTAATAATCAGATTTACAGATTAATCCAAATACTTAAATAATGAAGACATTATTTAAGTGTATATTGAGTCTATTCCACCCAAGGGAATGTGTCATTTTTGGATGGATTCCTGTTCCACAATTATTTCATATGATGAATGAATCATTTGATTCATTATCTTTTTTTAAATTTGCATAAAATAAAAAAAAATGTGTTAATTATCTAAATAGACACCCGTTAGAACGAATAATCTCATCAAAACATATATTTCAATTTTTAATCATCTTGAATATTCTTGATCTCGTAATAGAGGAGGATAAAAATTGTCCGTTGATCAGAGGTTGAAATTGTCAATCAAGTGATTCCAACCGTTAAAATTAAAATAAAATAAACGAATAAAAAAAACTTAGGAAAGGAACATAATTGTGAAAAGAGAAGGATACCGGTTGTATCAATTGAATTGGTATAACTTTGTCCCCACCCTTCTTAATTAATTCATGCTCCTTCATTAATGTTGTTTTTATTTTATTTTTAAATTTTTTTATTTAAATGACTATTATACCCTAAACTCTAAACCCTAAGGGATAATTACACCCTAAACCACAAGGGTAAAATTACAATTATACCCTAAACCCTAGGGGATAATTATACCCTAAACCACAAGGGTAAAATTACAATTATACCCTAAACCCTAAACCTAGGGGATAATTATACCTAAACCACAAGGATAAAATTACAATTATACTCTAAACCCTAAACCCTATGTGATAATTATACCCTAAACCACAAGGGTAAAATTACAATTATACCCTAAACCCTAGGGGATAATTATACCCTAAACCACAAGGGTAAAATTACAATTATATCCCTAAAATTAAAAAAAATAGTAATATACAACAACAATTAAAAAAAAGAGGAAAACACATACTGAAGATAAATGAATGAGGTTGTACAGGAAATTGTACTAATTGAAGGTCGTACATTAATCTTTGCCTTGTGAGAATCTTTTTCAACTGAAATTTGCACCATTTAATTATCCAACAATAACTAACTCGTGTTACATGCAAATGACGTGAAAGTACGATTGCCTCAAAAGAGAATTAAGAATAGAAAGAGAAAAAAAAATCGAAATTTTAATTGTCGCATCACTTGCTTCAATCATTTGAAAAATCATTATGAATATTAATTTATCGTAATTGGAGTTAATTCTATTCTAGTTCCCATAGTACATAATCTTCAATATATCGTATACTCCCTCCGTCCCCCGATGTATTTCACGTATTTGTGTGCGCGGAGTTTAAGAAAATTTTGACTTTTTAAGTATAAAGTAAGAAAGAGAAGAAATATTTTAGTTAATTTAATGAAAAAGATGTGTAAAGTTATTGGAATGGGTGAAAAAGTGAGTATTTTGTTGGGATATGTGTAAAAAGTAAGTATTATTATAGTGTATTCATTACCATTTTTAGTAAAAGTGAAGTGTGAAATACTTTGAGGGACGGATGGAAAAGGAAAGTGTGAAATACTTTGGGGGACGGAGGGAGTAGATATATTTATTGTGAATTACCACCCTTCTTCACCTAATGACCTAAATATATAAAACCCTCGTCCATTATTGGTTCGTTGTCATAATAATAATAATAATATGACAGTAACTCCGCTAAAAGAATAAATAAATTTATAAAATAATAAATAAAGTAAATATGTTGTTGAGTATAATAATAATAAAAAAAAAGTCGTCTTATAAATCATCACGTTTATTGCGACGAAAAGAATTAAAGAATGATGAAGAAGCAATTAGGTCCAAGTAATCAAATGTTTTGTGAAAATTTTGAAAGACAAAAAATGAATCATTACTCTATATAATTAGTAAAATTATTAAAGTATACATTGTTTTATAGTCTTTGATAGTATAATACTAGTCTAAAAGTATCATAACATCAGATAATTTAAAAATACTTTGGGGACCAGCCCCAGATACTAAGTTAGTAACTGTGCCACTGCAAAAACTCACACGCGGTATATGAAATCATTAATGCACGTGGAGCGATTAATCCATTAATTTTCTGTATTTCTTAATTTTTAAAAAATAACTCTCCATTCCAAAAAAAAAAAAAAAAAATCACACTTTCTAGATACTATGTTTGTTTCATAAAATCCTTTACTACCTAAAAGACAACAGTAAAATAACCTCAAAAGTTAATATTCCCTCCGTCTGCTTGAAAGAATGTCTTTTACTTTTGTTCACGTTGATTAAGAAGTAATATATTATTTAATTTAATTTGTATTGGATAGTTGCATTAATAAGAGTATGGATCCCATATTTTAATTGTGGGTATGTGTAAAAAAGAAAATGACCATCTTTTAGGCAGACGACCAAAATAAAAAAAAATCATCTTTCAAGCGAACAGAAAGAGTATAATTTAAAATTTGTCACTCATTCCTTACCCTAACATTATTTTACACTTTATTTATTAATTAAAAATAGTATTAAAATATCTTCAAAAGTTAATAAAATTGGTTAATAAAAACTTTTTAATTTACGTGTAACAGTAAAAGTGATGGGTGAATGATGTTGTGAGATGGTGGAGTAGTATTAATTTTAAAAATTACACTCCATCTCGCCACCACCTGCATAAAAATGGGTACTGTGGTACACTTAATACCTTCTCATTACCCACATGATTTTACATATAATTATTAATATAAGAAATGTGGGTGCAACCATAGATGATGGAGTAATATAAATAAAAGAGGCAATAGTAGAATTTGGTGTAGAATTAAGATAAATAGATTTGATAGATTTAACTCAAAAATGAACCAAATTTACTATTCTATTTAGTCCTGCCACCTCCTATTTCTTTTCCTTTCATTCCTACACAAGCCAAGCTTTCTAAATCTCTACTCCACTGCCACCATTCCATAAATACCAAAGTCACATCACCACCATAGCGCCACCACATGTCTTCCAGCACCATACAGAAACTTAAGAAATTCCTAACAGCAAGTGGTGGCGCGTGTGGATGCGGCCAAAAGGCAACAGATGTCATCCAACCCCAACCCAAACCCAAATACAAATCCAAGTTGTTCCAGGAAAGCATCAATATGAGCCCATGTGCCAAAATCCACGAGAGCTTCGCGGTGGTGAAAGAGTCGGAGAACCCGTACAACGACTTCCGGCAGTCGATGCTTCAGATGATCTTGGAGAAAGAAATGTACTCTCGGAACGATCTTGAGCAGCTGCTGGAGTGCTTTCTGCAGCTGAATTCAGATGACCACCACGAGGTCATCATACGGGCCTTCATGGAGTTATGGAATGGGGGAATTATCCCCCCAACGGAGACGGAGACGGAGTAGATGTGAGGTGGCCATGATCATGTGAAGGCATTAAATTTCATTGAAGAAATGAAGGGAGGAGGCATGGAGTGGAGAGATCTAGTTAAAATTAAATTAGATGAGGTGGCATTCAATGTCATGTTAATGAATGTATTATGTGTAGTGTAGTAAGGAGAGAGGATATTTTGATATTGAGAGTTTACTGTTCCATTGTATCTGTATCAATATCTCCTTGCTTCTTTACCTAATTTTAATTAAGCTATATATATATTTGCTCCCATTTTATTTACACTATGTTGTTGATTGTTGTTTTTTTCCGGTTTAATTGGACTAGAATAGCTGAATGCGAATGAACTAACATAAATAATGGGGAAGAGATTGCTTTCTTTTTAGGATATTGAGCTTGGAGCTCTTTTTGAGTGCACCTTCAATTTTGTTAGATTGACTTGATTAAATATTAACCGATTCCACTCTCTATCAATTTAAACTTTTAGATGAGTGTGTGTTTTTTGATCGGTCACTTCACAATTGTATAGCTATTTCTTTCTTGTTCTTTATTATAGCTATTTCTTTCTTGTTCTTTATTTGGCAACTCACTGGTTGAGCATTCCATGGGAGGATGACTTGTTCTAGGAGTTGTGAGTGTGTTGATTGCATGATTGTCTTATCAACACATGAGAGCATTATTCCCAACTTTTGTCATGTTCGCACCATCTCTGAATGTCTTCTCGGGGGATGGCCGGACCTCTGGTGGAGCCGCCGGTTGTTAGCTAAGCTAGTCGAGCCTTTGTTGGGTCGTGGTCCAAATCCAAGGGTATAAAGTACCCATAACACCTATTAACCACTATTGAAAGGAAGTCAACATCTCACATAAAACATATCTAGTGCCGGTCAAAGTTCAAAACCCTTACGATATTCCAATGGTCAAACTCGAACCACTTGCAACTATAAATATGATAAACATCCACACCGGTCATCACTAAATTAACCAAGGCAAAAATCTGAACAAGTCTACTTGGAGATTTATATGCAATCACAAGTTGATCAAATTGAATTAAGACTTAATTTGTCACTCCATGAACTCAGTTGAAAAGTAGTAGGAATAAAAATCAATTTAATCTTTAATAAATAATAACCAAGAATTATTATCAACAATTTTTGTTGTAGTCCTAAAACACCTAACAATCTTCTACACTCGTTAATACACTTGTAATCCGTACAACACGCCGGCGCATTTCTCATGCTCACGCTCCGCAAAGTACACATCCCTAATTTTCTGAAAAGCATGCCACGTCAGCAAGCTATCCGACCCGGCCTGGTGGCACTTCCCCACAACCCGATCCACATTCAACGTCCGGGCCACCCGATCCAACCCACCGTACAGGCTATCACAGAACCGCATCAAATACTTGACGTCGTACACGTTGCTCCCGAAGAACACCCGGAGAAGCTCCAGGAACTCGCCCAACCCGGCGGGCAGACGGTTGCGCGTGAGGATCTTCACCAGGTAGCCGAAATCGTACGCGCTGTGGAACGTCACCCAGCTGACGGCGTCGTTGCATACCAAGCCGGAGCTCATCATCAGCTCCGCGAACCGGGGCGATTCGATGCCTGCGACCCGGTTCTTCTCGAAATCGATGCCGTGGGCCCTTAGAAGCTCGATCGAGTCGGGGGCGTGGGGGTCACGCGCGGCGTCGAAGTCGGAGAAGTTGAACTGCCAGATGAATCGGTGGGCGGTGCCCAGATCTGGAAGGTTCCCGTCGGCGTCGGAGAGCGTGATGCCGAGCTGAATGAGATTCAAAGCATCGACGTTGGATTTCAAGGCGTTGTAGTGGTCGGAGGGGGAGGGTCTCCGGCGGTGGTAGGGCAGCTTGAAGATGACTCCGGGGAACTCGGTGTCCATGGATACGAAGGGGTAGCGGTCAACGAGGTCGGAGATGAGTTGGAATTCGGATTCAAGGTTGTGGGACCAGACTTCTCGGATCTTGATCGGGTTGGAATCATGGGAAGCCATGGCAGATGGAGAGAGAGTTAGTGAGTACAGAGTGATCGGAGGGAGATGTTTTATACGGAGGATGTGGATGTGGAGGAGAAGAAGAAGGTTGGAAGGAGAGGAGGAAATAAGTCTGCGTTGAACGCGTTGTTTGACTGGAACATACACACAAGTTAGCGACCAAGTCTAATTACGGCTACGATTAATTTTCTATACTATACTAAATACTAACAAACAGTCTGTCTTTCTATAAAATTCTGGAATTCTTATTTATTTTCTTTTATATTCTCCTAATCTCGTTGCACTCTTCACTCCACGGTAGGTTTAATATATGATTTGTTATTTTATTTTATTTTTAATTAAATTCACTATATTTGTATAAAACATGTGTATTTTAAGTGGAACCGCACAAACTACATAACAAATTAAACAAACAAGACGATTGAGAAGAAGAAGAGAGATAACAAGAAAAGATTAAGAGATAAAAGTATCGAGCTTAAACAAACAAGACGATTGAGAAGAAGTAGAGATATAACAAGAAGAAGATTAAGAGATAGAAGTATCGAGAGCGCGAGGAGAGAGAATAGAGAGCGATGACCGATGATAAAATTGAGATAGATACAGAGAATATTTTATTTCCAATATCTCAAATATTAATCCCTAATAACATAAGAACTCATAAAATTTAAATAACGAAACATGATTAAACAAATAATTAAAAGACCATATAAATAAATTCTAAATATAGCCTGAAATATTGATCATATCAGTATATCTATCACTTTTATTATTAAACCTAGGGTTAATTGCGATTAAATATACGACTTTTTTCTTTTTTAATTTAATCACGAATTATTTTTTTATCAAAAAAATACACGATTTTTTCTCAATTTAATCACGAACTTTATTTTTATCAATTAAATACAAAATCTTATATCGTTTTCTCAATTTTATCATGACATTTTCCTTTCATTAATTAAATATGTAATATTTTATGTTTTACAATTTAATTAAAAATTTTCTATTATTAAAATTCTATACACATTAAATATTCGAATATAATGTAGTACAAATTACATATTAAATATTAAAAAATCATTAAGAATATATATAAAATTTTATAAAAATTAATTAGTTTTTTAATAATTAAAGAATTGATAAATTTAAATTTAAAAGAGAAAATTTTCGATGAACATCTTATATATACTAATTGCGAATACGCTGCTATAAATAACTTTTTAAAAGTATGATGTGTCGCGACCTGGTTAATCGTTATATTTTTTATATTTTTTATTTTAATATTATATACATAATCTTTCTATTTTTATATTTTATTATTATATCACTATTTTATATCTTCAAAATATTTATTCTTATCTACAAAATATCTGATAAATCTTTATTCAATTAATTATTTTAAGATAATAATTATCTAAATATTATAATATATTGAATAAAAATAGATCCACCATTTTTAAAAAAATTAAATTACACTCCTTTTATTTTATTATAAGACAATATTTAAAAATTAATTACTCTAAAAAATTTTATTTATACCATAAAGCTTCAACTAAAAAATAATATTTATAAAAATATTTATTTAACATAAATATTTAGTTTATAAATATATATAAAATAAAAATAATGAATATACACGAAAAAAATTATATAAATTATTAATTCAATTAAAGTACTTAATTAACATAAATATTTTGTTTATAATAATAATAAAATATATTAAATTAATTTATTTATTAATTTAAGATAAAGTATACTAGTACACGGGGAGAAAAAAAACTAGTGTATATATGTTTGCATAGTCGAAATTCAGAATACAATCACAGTAAGTTGGAGATTTTTTATTTTTTAATTCTTAAATTATTTATAAAGATAATTAATTTAAATTTGAGATATCTATGAATTAATTTTACGATTTTTTAATATATTTTTCATATTTAATATTTAACTTTTACATTATATTTTAAGTATAATTTATTGTGTATTGATATTTATTAATAGAAGAAATTTAATTGAATTAAATTGTAAACATAAAAGATAACATGGAGTATTTAATTAAAAGAAAGTTTGTGATAAAATTGAGAAAATGGAATAAGATCGTATATTTAATTGATAAAAAGAAAGTTCGTGATTAAATTGAGAAAAAAGAAAAACATTGTGTATTTTTTTGATAAAAAAATAGTTCGTGATTAAATTGAAAAAAAGAGAAAAAGATTATGTATTTTATTACAATTAACCTTAAACCTATTATTTATTTATATTATAAATTATTATGAAATAATCAATTGTATTATAATCACTTTTTATTAATTAATATCACCTTTTAAACGGTTATTCTAATTTTATTGATCTTTAAGGTGGAATGTTCTTATATGAAGCAAGATTCTTAAATTTATACTAGTATTTGTTAATCACTTCTATCAAACTATTAATTTCAGATAATTGTAACATTCATAAGTGTTGTAGGGAAAAAGAAATCATACATACAACAACAATACAAAATCAAGGAACACAAGTTAGAATTTCTTTTATCTCTTAAATATAATTATTGTTAGAGATTATAGAATAGTAATTTCATATGCTTCACGATGGGTCAATGGGTAAATTAATCAAATGCATTTCTTTATTATTCTTACTATTATTTTTCTTGTGGTTCCATTTCTTGTTTTCAGCATTTGTCTCGTGGCCTTAGGTCTTTGAACCTAGTACTACTTCTATTTTGTGTTTATAAAACGTGACTTGGATTTAATATGATTTAAAATATAGTTTTGGATTTGTAATAAAGGTATATTATGACAACTTTATTTTAATGAAAATGGGTTAACAAGTGTAGTTAAAGACTTGAATCTGTATGTAATAAGCTGACCATGTTGATATTGTGATTAAAATAATAAGTCGGCTTCATAATCTAAACGTGATATTTGAAGTATTTTGCCGACACACTCCACCGGATTTGACTTTTGACCCTGCTTTTGGACAGCTTCCTCTTTCAACTTTCACATAGAAAGACCATTTTGACCTTATTATATGGATAATCTATCCATTTTTTTTTATTTAAATAGAAATTCTATATAGAAAATAATTGGATAGATCTTCAAACTTTATCTACTGTAGTGTCCATACGCAGAATTCCTTCATTTCGACCCAATTATGATATGCTACTTCGTTAGGACAATAAGTACTAGCTATATTTACTAACCAGTTCGGTCGAATTTGTATTTCTAAAGTTTGTTTTCTCATCATGTAATTTATCCGATTGTTGGGCCCTTTGGGCCTTTGGCCCAAACGATGGTCTTCTTTCTTAAGTATTGGGTCCATTCCAATTAATTGGAATGTGGCTCATAGCCTTACACCCGATCTCATTTAATCATCCATTTGTGACCCTTATGGGTAGAACGTGGATTTGAATTCTTGTGTGAGTTCAACGGGAATCTGAGCACTGAGGAGTTCATCCCTCGACCACCTTCTCCGACGACCAGCGGAGGTGTCGCGGAACCCTGGCGGAGGCATTGCGGAACCCTGGCGGCGAGCAGCGGTCAACGCGATCCTGGCGGACTGCTTCGCGATGGACGGAGGCGCTCCAGGCGGAACCCTAGCTGCTGGCGTTGCGTCCGACCGTGACTCAGCGGCGGTAGTGCGAAACGGTGGGCTGAAGGCACCGATCCTTCAGATCGCGAACAGGTCTGCTCGGTGGCGGCGGCGCATTGGCGAAACCCTAGCCCCGGTGCTGCAGATCGCGATTCGATTGTGGACGGCGGCGCTGCGTCAGATCGCGATCCCTTCCTGGCAGATCGGCGACGCGCACCTCTGATCGGTGACGCGCACCTCTGATCGGTGATGCGATGGCTCCGATTGGTCAAATCGCGACCAAATCGCGATTCCGGCGATGAAAATCCGGCGGCGGCCGGACGGCGGCGATCTCCCACCGGCGGCTGACGGTCAGCAGTTTCGGGAGACGGACGGACGACGAAATCCGCTCTGATACCACCACTTCTTCCAGCCGCCGATCTGCTCGCCACCTCTCGGATCTGACGCCGGGAACGCAACAGGAAGAAGGTCGAAGCCGCCGCGCCGCCGCTAGGGTTTCGGCAGCCACCGCTTGTTGCTGACCAGACGCCACCGGCCGCGTCGACTTGTCCTCCACCCGCCGGTGACAGCCTCCGGCCACCACCTTGCTGAACGCGGCTGACCAGCTGCTGACAGCCGCCGCCGTCGCCTCTGTTCGCCGGAGCTGCTGACCGTTGATCGCCGGAGTTGACCGCCGGCGTTAGGGTTCTGGTCAGATTGGGCTTTCCACTTGGTGATAGGGGATTTTCTCTCATCCTCTTTGTTATAGATTTGTTCTATTTTCTAACTTAGATATATCTTTGTGATACCCTGAGGCGGTTGGTCCTCCTTTGTGATGCTCTGAGGCGGCTGGTCCTCTCTTTGTGAGATTTTTCTGTGATATTTGTTATCCTGCTTCCGTTGTGTGTACTCTTGATTGTCAGTTCATTTTTTCGTGTGGTGTGGTTTGTGCTTTGTGCTTAAAGAATGGCTTATAATCCCTTTGGCATGACTCCTTTTGATGGTAAAATTGATTTCAAAATTTGGAAACAAAAAATAAAATGTGTTTTGGTTCAACAACGTGTCTATAAGGCCATTGATGGAACACATGCTGCCACTGTAACTGAAGAACAGAAATCTGATATGAATGAGCTTGCTTTGTCATCCATTACTTTAAATCTCTCTGACTCTGTGATAAGAAATGTTGGTCAATTTGAGTCTGCTGAAAAAATATGGAAAAAGTTGGATGAATTGTTCAATGTGTCATCTTTGCCTAGTAGGATATTCTTGCTTGAAAAATTTTTCAGTTTCAAATTGGATTTGAATAAGGACATTGATGAAAACTTGGACATGTTTACAAAGCTCATTATTGATATTAAGCAATCTGGTGATAAGCACATTGATGAGTATTCCCCCATTGTCTTGTTAAATGCTATTCCTGAATCTTATTGTGATGTCAAATCTGCTATTAAGTATGGTCGTGATGATTTTACTCTAGATGTGGTGGTTAATGCCTTAAAAAGCAAAGAGCATGATTTAAATCACAATGGGGGTGATAAGAATTCTGGGGGTGTTATGTTTGTTAAGGGAAGGCATAATAATAAGTTTAAGGCTAAGAATCATAGATGCTATAATTGTAATGAGCATGGCCATTATGCTAACAAATGTCCCCACCCCAAGAAGGATAAATCTAGTGAACAAGCCAATGTTGTGACTGAAACTGAGTGTTATGGTGAGGTTTACTAGTGTGCTTGTGTGAATTGCTTGAGCCTTTAACTTGTGTGTTTAAATGGCTTTGAAAATTTTGTTTTTTTTTTTAAAATTTGTTTTTCTTATCTTGTTTGTCTATGTGACTTTTATGTCTGTGTGACTGCGTGTGCTTGTTTCTCTTAGTGAGGTGGAGCATGTTGTGTGCATTCGAATGTGGTGTAACATTTGATTGTTGTTTGTCTGTGTGACTTTTATGTCTGTGTGACTGTGTCTAGTTTACATGCTTGTTTGTTTCTCTTAGTGAGGTGGAGCATGTTGTGTGCATTCGAATGTGGTGTAACATTTGATTGTTGTTTGTCTGTGTGACTTTTATGTCTGTGTGACTGTGTGCGTCTGTGTGACTGCGTGTGCTTCTGTGTGAAATGTCTATGTGACTTTTAAATGCTATAGGTTGTGTGTCTGTGTGACTTTAAATGCTATAGCTTGTATGTCTATGTGACTAGTCTTTGTGATCTTTTGTTAGCTTTGTGCTTATTTGTTCTATGTGAATTGTTCGTGTGTCATGAGAACTGTGAGTTCTAATCTATGTGATTACATGACTATGTGAACTTTGTGTTTTCTTGAGCTTGTGTGCTCCGTTTATTTTGTCCTTGGGATAATTTA
Organism: Pogostemon cablin; assembly: GCA_023678885.1. Lineage (NCBI taxonomy): Eukaryota > Viridiplantae > Streptophyta > Magnoliopsida > Lamiales > Lamiaceae > Pogostemon > Pogostemon cablin. The sequence goes on from CM042965.1 coordinate 6,490,121, forward strand.
AACATTCTGTGACTGTGTGTCCGTGATCTTTGCTCCTGCTTAGATTTGTGTATCTTTTGTGATACCTTGACTTTGTGTCAAATTTCTGGATCTTGCATTTGACTTTGTGTTTTTTCGTTTTGCAGGTGTCCGGGAAAAAATACAATGATGAATTTCCATTTAGTTATACACAAGGGTGGATGATTTGGGCCAAGGTGGAGATTGTTGGGCCCTTTGGGCCTTTGGCCCAAATGATGGTCTTCTTTCCTAAGTATTGGACCCATTCCAATTAATTGGAATGTGGCCCATAGCCTTACACCTGATCTCATTTAATCACTCATTTGTGATCCTTACGGGTAGAACGTGGATTTGAATTCTTGTGTGAGTTCAACGGGAATCTGAGCACTGTGGAGTTCATCCCTCGACCACCTTCTCCGACGACGAACACGGACGAGATGACGAAGATCGATACCTAACACCAATCTTGTCATCATGAATTTAGATGAATTCTCGATTATTAGTTGAATTTTGAAATAAATTTAAGTTAATTAAATATAATTTAATTACACAGTTAATTACTACTTTAGATATACTTAATGGTCAATGGCATGTCTAAATAAAAAAAATACTCCACAATGGAAGTTCATGCATATGATAAAATCTATTTAATTACCACAGGGAAGAATTAACATCTTTATTCGCTAAAATAAAGCTTGCAATTTCAGTATATTTTTATATGTATAAATTATTTATGCAAGAGAAATGAAAATTTATAAAAAAATATTATTTTATTGAATCGGATTCTATTACATTTTAATATTACATATTTATGACGAATAATTAGATGTATTATACATGAGATATGGACAAATTTTATTCCTAACAAAAATATAATTTATACTCCATCTTTGGTCGATTATGTTATGCGGAGAGGTTTATTTATGTTAAATAGCATGTCATGTTCTCAATTATAGCAAAATTAAAGGTGGGGTGCAACTTCATCTACTTGCATTAAAACGATCATTAGATGCCGCATAATATGAATTAATTAGGCATAAATACCCATTAATAAAAATTAAATCAGCACACAATTAGGTTGGCGTACCAACAACCAAAACGCAACTTCAACAAAATTAATGGACCACATGAAAGATCAACCCTAATTAAAACTCAAATCTAACCTAATTCTACCAAAAAAAAATCAAAATTACTGGAAATTAAAGAAAAAGAGAGGAATCAATCAACAAAAAAAAAAAAAAAATGGATCACTTCTTGGTGGGAGCAGGTTGCTGGAGAAAATCAAGCAAAACAGTACTGCTCTTACATTTAGGACACTTGGGATCATCTCCCAACAGCATGACGTACATCAGACAGCGGGGGCACCCGACCAACATCATGGTGCCGCCGCTGTCTGGGCTTTCCGGGCTCATGCTCGAAACGCACGAGCTCGTTGGAGATCTCTCCGGCGATGCTTCCCTCGCCGGAGATAAGTTGAGTTTCAGCTCCAGCTTCGGACTCCCCATCCTAATTATAAATTTATATTGGTCAATGGAACAGTAGTATCAAAGAAATAGAAATTGAGAATATGTAAGAAATTGTGTACCTGGCAGGCAAGAATGATGGTGGTGTAAGTTTGATGGGTGATGATGAATGGATACATTTATAGGACATATGGGAGCAATAAAAGGACATGTTTTATTTAATTCAAGAATTAATTCTGACGATATATACAAGAAATATAATTAAAAGGGGATTGAATATTTGTTGGAGAATTAAATAGGAGAGGAAGATGAGGGATTAAGTGTATTATTAATTAGGGGTAAAAAAGATCACAAGAAGTTTGCTGGTAGATTGAAAATTAGATCGAGTTAATATTTGCAACCAGAATGTGTGTAATGGGAGGAGAGGAAGTTCGGTTCATTCATTGCTGCCATTGTTGGTTTGGTTTGGTTACTACTACTATGTATAAATACATGCACTCACACATCTTGCATATTATATTATTTTACACTACACCCAAATTTTACTTTTTGAATATAAAATATTATTGTAGGTTTAACTTTTACTCAAATGTTACTTTTTAAATATAAAATATTATTCTTTAGAAAGTAAAATTTGAATATAATGCAAATGACCGTACAAAACATATCAAGATAAGATTTTCGTGGAATAGAATCAAGGAGTGTATATATATTACTACCTCCGTCATCCTTAATTTATCTATTTTATTATTTTGTGTCGTTCATTTTAAATTTATTAATTTATTTTTTAGATTATAAGATTCACACCCTCCACTAACATAAATAAAATATGGGACTCACACCCTTTATTAATACAACTACTTATTACACATAAAATAATACTCCTTAATCCACATATAAAAAACAAACAGATAGATTGGCAATTAATGGAAGGTGTAATTATCTAAAATTTGAATAACGTTTGTGTGAGATTGTCAAAGGATAACTTTTTTTTTAATTAATTAATTTTTTTTTTTTTTTATAAAAAATGTTACTCCCTCTCTACGAGCAATGATTTTCAATTTTTTTTTTTTAATTACATAGGATGTATGAAAAGTCTATTGTGAGGAAGAGATCTAGGATAATTATAATCTCTTTTCAAAGTAAGTAATATCCTCCTATTCATTAGGTTTTAACATGCTTATCTTATCACGAAACTCATTCCTTTATGTAATCACGTACAAAAATTTCCCCTAAAATAATAGTTTTTTTTTATATCGTGAATTTTCGGATGGTAATAAATTCGTGAATTTTCGGATGGTAATAAATTTAGTAATTATATACCAGACCATACTCATTACTACTATTCAATATTTAATTAAATCGCCATTTATTAAAAGTCTCTAACTGCTATCAGAACACCATTATACATAATTAATTAATTAATAATAACCTTTCATTGTGTAGCTAGGTTGTGTGTCGACCACACGATGCATGCGTGACTCACTTAATTTTTATTTTTATTTTTTATTTTAGTAATTTAATTTGCATTGATTGTTTGGTTTAAGTTTGGGTTGAAGGACAGCTGGACCATTGTAGTATTATGTTTTAAGAAAAATTATGGGGTGAGACGGTGTAATTAATGCCCGTATATATGATATAAATTCAAGCTTATTAATTAAATTTTCATTTACCAAATTCTTATTCAATAGTTGTAAAATATAAATATGTTGTTGATATTTGAAATATATATTTTCCCTTGTACTATGTATTAGGGTATTATGAACTTTTACTCTTTATAAACGATAACAAAAACTAGCTTATTAAAAGGTTAAATTAAAAAATGAATTCTAGATCTATATATTTAGAAACATTATAATTAACTAATCATCAAACCTACACACATCACTTGCATTTATTTTCTCCAATTAATATAATTTCTCCCTCTCTTATTCTCAACAAAGTATAAACTTTATTTTAAAAAAAAAAATTTGTGGTCGCAAAAAATCTTCTAATACGTATATCTTTAGAAAAAATTGAGTGCTCGCAAATATTTCTAGTTTCAAAAATATTTATATTTATTTACGACAACGAATGGTTGTCACTAAAAATATTTCAAGACTTTTGCGATTTCAAATTAATGTTAATATATGTAATTTGCAAAATTAATATAATCAAAATTAATAAAAATTTGAAATAGAGTAAATACAAACACTAAAATATTAATCACAAATACAAATGTTAAAGCATCCACTTTCTGTAATAGCAAAATTTGACGCTATAATATCATTGTGCTTATTAGTTTTCATTAAAAATTATTTCTTTCCTTCCAATTTAGAAACCCAAAACAAACATAATGTAATGATGCCTGACAAATAAGGATGTAAACGATCCGAGTCGAGCCGAGCTTTACGAAGATTAAGCCCCATTTGTTAAGAAATAAACGAGCTCGAGCTCATTAGTGAAAGCTCGTTTTGTTCGTGAACATGTTTAATAACGTGTTCATGTAACTTTTATTTGTGAACACCTATATAATTTCGTTCATGAACGTGATAAACAAACACACTCCTACTCTAAAATAACAAAATATTCATCAATTACCAATTAAAAAAAAAATCATAAAAATAAGAAAATTTAACATGTATAAATGCTTTCAATATTTTAATATTATATTATATTATAAAGAATAATATATATATATATATATATATATATATATAAACGAACACTAAACGAGCATGTTCTTGATCTTTAACAAACGAGTTATGCAATGCTCAAACTCTGTTCGTTTACATAACGAGCTTAATTTAACGAACACAAACGAGCTCTTAATGAGTCGAGTCACAAGTTGTTCGCCGCACGCTCTATTCATTTACACCCCTACTGACAGACAATATTGGGTTCCATATATGGTATGTTTTGGTTAAAATTTGAATACAAAATATATATATATATACTCCTTCTATCCTCCCTGAATATATCGATTCATTTTATCATTCTAATTCCTCTCATTATAAATTATTCTCTATTTTTTTTAGTAATACTCATTCCGTCCGCTTCTAAGATATTCATTTTACTATTTTTGGCGTCCAGTTCAAAGGTATCTATCCATATTTAGTAAAAAAGTACACATTATGGTCCACTATTTCCCTATAATACAACTACACACTTTACATTACATATAATAATAATATTACTTAATTCACGTGCAAAAAGTAAATAAATAATTTAAAACCGGACAAAACTCACACATTATTAATACAATTAAAATATAACATTCATACGCTTTAGGAATAGAAGTACTCAAAATCCAGATAAATAAATAAATAGATAGACCAAGAAACGTACGTGTGTTTCACAAAATTGGGGTGTTTGAGGTTGAGGAATAAATGCATGCATGGTCGATGATTAGTCGTACGATATACGATTCCATTACACTGCTTGACCTACCTCCTCAAATGACATTACTACCCTCAACTTCACTCGTGTTTCATCACCCATTAAAATCTACCCTACCCTCATCACTTGTGTGTCTCATCTCCGCATGATTTTTGGTCCAAATCCCTTAATCAATCGAAATGAAATCTTCATCGTACCATTAGTGATTTATTTTACTCTTCGAGTTAATATTCATCTATAGAGTTTAATGCTTTTTTTTTAGCATATATAGTTGTCGAAATTTAAAGATTATAAATTCCGATAAACCAATGAAGATAATAATAATAATCCCCTAGTCCAGATAAATCATCTTTTTCGGTTTTGGACGTCCATTTCAAAATATTTCATTTATCTTTTTAGATATATTAGATTCACACACCTCTATTAATACAATTAAAATATGGAGCTCACACGTTTACTAATATAATTACACACTATAAATTAAATAATAACACCCTTAATTTATATGAAAGAAATAAAAGGAGACTGTTTAAATAAGAAGACGAAGTGATAAATAATCCCAAGAATGAATGTATGTGATATGCATGGAATAGGAATATCTGGGTACGGAAATTAATTGAGTCTAATGATCATGGTTGTGCCTCCCAAACATTGACCAATTTTTAAGTATACTAATATTAACTGCAGGTACTACCGAATTTACACCCTTCACATCTCCTCTTGTTTAAAATATACAAGTATTGAGCCCGTGCGATACACGGGATTATTAAATTATTTAATTTTTTATATTAATTTTTTAATACAAAAAATTAAACTTAAAATTTAATTTATTTACTAATTTAATATAAGAAAACATTTATTATATATCATAGTATTTTTTTTATAAATTTTACATAGTAAATTTATATAGCCCATTTTAATAAGAATTTCATAAATCATGATAATTATGTTTTAAATGGAATATATCAAACTAAAACAATTACATATTCAAATGTGAGTGTATGAAGACCAATATCATATTTTATTAATTTAATCTTTGAAATGTATGTAATTATCTAAAGCATAATCATATTTTATTGATTTAATCTTATTAATTTTTATAAAAAATGATTTTTAATAAGAAAATAAATTAATAACACCAAATTATATATATCAATAATTTTTATTGTACTTAAAAAATCATCTTATCAACTTATATAAATAAAATTTGCTCAATCATCCACATCTAAAAAAAATATAAAAGGATAAAAATATGAAAGATATTTAATTTAATAAAATTAAAATAAGATAAAAACTTGGAAAAAAAATGTTAGAAAGATATATAAAAACATGATATATATATATATATATATATATATATATATATATATATATATAATTTATACTTAAAATGCAGTTCATTAAAAGGTGACCATAGTCACGAAACTTAAGGGCATCTAATTATTATAAAAATTATAATGAAGAGACTATAATAACCCTACACTAAATTTATAATAGCGGCACCCTTTATTAAATTCATTTAATATATGCACTTAAGACATTTGACAAATACAAATTTAATATTTATATAATGCATGTATTCAATTAAATTTCACTCCTAAAATATACAGGCCATTAAAAAAAAAGAAAAGAAAAGAAAGAAGAGAAGGAAAGTTTACACGTAATAATATGATATATAAAAATATACATCCACAAATAATACTCCCTCCATCCCCTTGATACGTATTCATTTTTTCATTTTGGTATGTCCCATTACAAAGTATACATTTCCCTTTTTGGATTGATGTGACCCACAACCACTACACATGACCCCACACTCAACACTAATGCAACTACCCACTACACATTAAAATATTATTTCTCTCACCTTACTATACATTAAATTATTATACTCCTTAATCCACATGCAAAAAGTAAACGAATATCTTTCAAGGGGACGGAGGGAGTATATATAAATAAAATAATAATAATAATAATAATAATAATAATAATAATAATAATAATAATAATAATAATTAGAGAGTGTAAAAATAATTAAATTCGTGTTTTAAGTAATCAAAACAGTTAGCTTAGTGATAATAAATTCATAATTAGTACTCTCACCGTTACATTTTAATTTCTATGTACTTTTAATTTGGATGTCTCATTTCAATATTTATATTTTCTATTTTAATAGATGAGTCCATACAAAAACAATTAATATATTTTTATGGAATCGACACACAATATTAATACAACAATTCACTTTATTTTAAAATATTATATCTCTCCTCTCACTATATTTTAAAGGACTATATTTCTAAATCTCCTAGCAAAAAACAAACAAAATATTAAAACTGAATAGAGGGAGCATATAGTTAGAAACATGTCTCCTACATTCAGTTGACCCACCAAATTACGTTCAATTATTACCCCAAAGAGAGGAAATTCAATTTCAAGGTATAGATAATAAGCAAAAACACCACTCAGAACATAAATTTGATTAACATTTATAATATTTATTCCCACCATCTACATATTATGAAACCTTTAAATTTATAGATATGAATGACTTATATACAAATTTGAAACTCCTTGTTAAACCTGTATAATAATAATAATAATAATAATAATAATAATAATAATAATAATAATAATAATAATAAAAATAATAATAATTTAAATATGTCCCAAAAGTAAGATAAAAACCTTCGTTGCCACCAAAAAGATATGTAGATAAGAATCACATCTCCAAAAGAAGATTAAATTAAACACAAATAGATAAAATGATATGTAAAAAAAAAAAAACTTATAGCATAACAACCTATATATATAACAAATTAATAAATAAATAAATAAATAAATAAACATGATTCTTGTCACTATTTAGAAATATATAAAAATGTATAGGTTAATATACAAACCTTAAATGTACATAATATACTCCGTATAAATCCTTGTATAAATAAGAAAAGAAGAAAATAAATAATAAGAAAGAAAAAGAAAAGAGAAATAATAAATCAACACGTAAATTAACTAAAGAATATTAGAAGCAATTGGATTGGATGCAATACACATATTTGTGTGAACATGTCTAAGGGAAAATTTTCAACATACTCTTTTAAATTTAATAATTTTTTTTAATGCTCCATCTACAATAAAATATTAAATACCTACCACAATAAAAATATCCTTGACTCAACTAGTGATTTGATTTAAAAACTTTAATCAAGTTTTAATATGTACAATGGAGTCATAAAAATAAGTCATATATTTTAACTAAGTCAACAACTGAATCAATGGTAGTTTTATCAAATTAGACATTTTAACGAATACCTAAAAAAGTCGGGTAATTTTTTTGTTTTGTTTTTTTTCTACAGAGTCATGAGCATGCACATCACTTCCAATTTAAATGCATAGTTGATTGATATTATTAAAAGATCACATTTTCATACATATTCTATCAAAATTAGCCTTTAGTTTTCTAATAGAATTAAATTAATTGAAATTATTAAAGTAAAAAAACTGAAATTATGCAAGTTTAGTTATAAAAATAAAAAAAATCAAATTAATGTAAAAATAACATGTCATTAAAAATGATGTACAAAATGTGACGTCAGCGTAAAAAAAAATTAATAGGTATATAAAGATATGAAAATATAAATTATTATAATAATTTAAGATGAATAATTAAATTTAAAATGAAAATCATATAAAAAATATTATTCAAACACTAATAGTATAATTAGATTTATCAGTAAATTAATTACTCCCTCCGTCCCATTTCAGATTACACACTTTTTATTTTGGATTGTCCTGCAAAGATTTGCACATTCCTAAAAAGCAAAAAAATCAAACACAATCACCATTTCCCATACAATTTATTTACAAAAAAATCACTTCTACCTAACACACCGAACATATTTTATCATTTGTTTATTATAAAAAACCCTAAAAGTTATCACTTTCTTAATCTCTGTGCCGGAGAGAGGGGTTCAGATTTATAACTTTTGTATGGAAGGTAATTGATAAATGTTTGAATTGATTTATTTATTAAAAAAACCATAATACCCCTAAAAGTTATTACTTTCTTAATCTCCGTGCTGAGAGAGGGGTTCAAATTTATAACTTTTGTATGGAAGGTAATTGATAAATGTTTGAATTGATTTATTAATTAAAAAAATAACATAATATCCCTAAAAATTATTACTTTCTTAATCTCCTTGATGGAAAGAGGGGATTAGATTTATAACTTTTGTATGGGTGGTAATTGATAAATGTTTGAATTGACAGTATTTGTTTTCTTTATAAGGAAGACGATTGATAAGAGGTCTAAATGAATTAAGCATAATTATTTATAAAGAAGTTATTAATTGATAGAATAAATTTGATAATGTATTGTTAAACAATTATAATTTTAATTATTTAATTTTAAGTATAACTCTATATGTTTACAAATAAATAAATAAATAAAAGTGAGTACCATGTACTTGTTGTGTCTCATTTTTTTAATTTTATTATTGATAAGAAAGAAATGTAAATATATATATCTATAATTTATCATACAAACTTGATCATATAAATAATCATTGGTAAATATATAAATTTATTTTAGTTTAAGTTTATATATATACTTATTTTAGTTTAAATTAAAATATACCTGGTATATTTTAATATACACTTTCATTTTTCAATTAATATGATATCATATTTTAATAAAAATAATTACCAAATTTGGAATCATATCGATATGAATTAATATCATAATTTTATTTTCATTAAGTCCATATGGTACGGTATTTGTATGTACTATAGATTAAAAATACAATTTGAAAACTTATATCACATATATAAACAATTAATTAAATAAAAATTTATTCTTTAGAATAAAAGAGACCATAATAAAAAGACATTAATTTGTGTCAACTTGTAATTAAAATGATTCCGTTGAATGGATTAAGATATGAAATTACATTATTTAAATAAGAGATCAAATTTATGCTGAAAAAAATCGAACATCCAAATTCAATATTTACCATGCATACATATATTATGTTAAAGTACATCTATTTAATTATATTTAATTATTCTTAAGAATATTTTTAAAAAAATATTTTGAGTTGATAGCAAAGAATATAAATATTCATTCATAAAAAATCGTTCATAGGTAATGTAAATTATTTAATTACAAAACCATCATTCATAATAAATTATAATGACAAGTCTTAATTTACAACTATTTCTTCATTCTATCTCTCTCTTCCATTTTTAATCATTACAACACAATTAATCTTTAGTATACTAAAGGAAGGTTATGATTTGATGAGTTGTCAATTTGAGAGTAATTTAGGGATGACTTGGCATTTTCTTAGAATTTTGAATTTATTTTACTAAACTTGCTAAGAAAGAGTTGAGTATTAACCAATTAAATTATTTCACTTTTTTTTATCTTATTTAAAAGTTAACTTAAAACTTTAAATGTTTTTTATTTTTTATTTTTAAATCGATTTTATATAAAAATTTTATCAAATTAATCGTCTTCTCATGATCTTCAATTTGACATCCATATTACCAATATAATATAATTTAAGAAATATACAAGGCCAAGAAACTATTTAGTAAACCACCAAAATAATTTAATTTATTTTATTGTGAATTTTAATTTATTAATATAGGTGCAAGACTTCCAAAAGAAGACAATTGCAAAACTTCCAAAAGAAGATTGTGCAAGACTTCCACAAGAAGACATGTACAAAACTTCTACAAGAAGATTGATACTTGACTATATATAAGTGGTCATGGGCAAAGTATTATTGAGTCTCAAGGTAGGTTTGTGAATATGGTTGCCCATGTCGATTGCGGACTAAATATGGGGGCCGACGGCAATGTGGAGGAGCCGGCACTACTTAATGATCTCTCAAAGTCGTCGATTTATATTGGTGTCGGCGACAATAGTGGAGGAGCCGACACTACTTAATGATCATCATCGATTTATTTCGTAGATTTGGTGGTCGCTTCGTCAATTGATCATTGGGAGATCTCTTATTATAAGACTAGGAGTTTCTTCATCATCAACCCCTCTTCATCAATTTATAGTTATTTGAAATTCTCATATAGCATTAGAAAAGTAGTTATTTGAAATTCTCATATAGAATTAGAAAATGTAAACAAAATATTGCAATGATAATTAAGAAAAAATTGCAAATTTTAAAGATCGATAGATATCATGGTGAAATTAATAAAATAAAAGATAATTTTTTTTTTATCAATCATATATGATAAAGAAAAAGATACATATTTTAAAGATTGATAGTATGATAGAGAAAAATATATATATTTAAAAAATCGATAAAGATACATATTTTAAAGATTGATAGTTAAAAAAAATAGCAATACGATACGTGATATATAGAAAAAGATACATATAAAAAAATTAGAGAAAAATATACATATAAAAAAATAGCAATAGAGTAGAATGAAAAAATGGATGATTGTAAATTTAAAATTTGATAGTAAAAAAAAATAGCAAGAGATGAAAAAAAGAAAAAGACATATAAAAAAATAGAGAAAAATATATATATATATATATACTATATACTAAAGGAGGGTTTTGGATTTATTATATGGCATCATGTGAGTAATTTAGGTGATGTGTCATTTTTATAGATTTTTGAATTTTTTTTAATAATAAACTTGCTTAGGAAGGAAGATAATGTAGTTACTTTATTTTAAATAACCAATCAAAATATTTCATTTTTCTTTATCTTATTTAAAAATTTACCTAAAACTTTAAGTATTTTAAATTTTTTATTTTTAAATAGAATTTATATAAAATTATATCAAATTAATTGTCTTTTCATGATCTTTAATTTGACATCCATATTACTAATAATATATGATTGGAGAAATAGATTTTTAAATTTAATAACAATTTTTATATTGTAAAATATTCTTTAATAAAATATATTAATAAATAAAATATTTTTAGAAGAGTAAGAAATTATTTAATAGATTTAATCTATTTATCCTTAGAATTTTAAGTTTAATAAATTTAGTTTATTATAGAATTCTAAATGAGGAATTTCATGAAAAAATAAATCTTAGTTTAATATTAATTAATTTTCATATATTTTTTTATTGTTAATTATTTATTTTATATTTATTTTATTATTTTTAATAATTAATTTTAATTATACAATAATTTATAATTATTGTATACATTTATTGATTTTATTTATTAAATGATAATAGTTAGGGATGATAATGAAATGGGCATTTTAAGTATCTATTCTATCCAAATCTTAATAGGGCACGTATGGGTAATTGTAAACGGGTTTGAGACGGATACAAATAGTTGTGAAAATCACATTAGGGATTGGAACGAGTACGGATAATACCGTAATACCCTCGGGTACTATAAAAAAAGATATTAAACCAATGATTATGCTATTTTATGAACAACTTATGGTATAAATGACGGTGATAACAATTTATATCGAAATTAATAATATTTTATGGCGAAAGTGATAAGTATTATAAAAAGTGTAAAATGATTTCACGTGAAGCGGTTTCATGCCAGACCTATCATATTACATATTAATGAATAAAAGAATTTATAAAATTTGTTAATAATTTTTTTCCAGATTTTTACTTAATTTTTTAATAAATTACTGAATATAAAAAAATATATACAAATGTATATACCCTAAACTCTAAAACCCTAAACCCTAAATTTAGGGTTTATGGTTTTGGAGTTTAGGGTTTAGGGTTCTTAATAAATATTAAGAAATACATATATACATTAGTATTGAATAAAATTAATATAGATGGGTGTACGCGTGTATTCGAATACATGAGATAATTCATTATTATTTTAAATATTCGTTTTGTCATTTTGATCTTTCCCATTACAAAGTACTATTAATTTCTTTTTATATAAATGAGATATATATACAAAATTATATTAAAGATATGGGTGCACAACATGTCCCGAGAACACACAAATTTTTGCCTTATTATAATCCTTATTCTACCAGTAAAGTTAGATATTTTTATTAAGGTTAGGTCTTGCGTGAGACCATCTCAAATGAGCTCATTTTTCACTTTTTAAAATAGTTATCATTCTCGCTATAAAACATTATCACTTTGGCTATAAAATGTTATCACTTTTTATTTATACTATAAACTGCTCATGAAATAGTATTATCACATTTCATTAGTTTACTATCACTTTCCTATATAAAAGTTGTCACTTTCTCACCGTTTCACATAAGCCCTTATGTGAGACGGTCTCACGCAAGTCTTTGTCTTTTATTAATATAAATTATAACTTTTAATATTTTTCAATTTCATTAATATGTTTTAAAAATAATATTTTAATAATCCCGCGTAACGTGTTACGCGGGTTTCGTACTAGTTATACAATAAAAAGAACTCATAAAAAATAAAATAGATTTACGGTTATTTTAATTCCTTGTTCGTTGTCTACCATATTCAATCTCATCAAACGCATAGTCCTCCTACATATGAAGGGAAGAAAGATTGTAATTTTTCTCACTAAAATAGAAAAGAGAATTAAAGCACAAAATTACATAAAACATTCATTACCCATACTCATTTTATTTTATGTCCTTGATCATTGTCCACCACTCAATCTCATCAAACGCATCGTGTCCTTCAATATAGATCTATGGATGTAACTTTTTTTGATACCGCTGACAAATAAGAAGGGAAAGAGAATGGAGAAGAAAAACTTTCAAGATTAAAAAAAAAAAAAATGGGTAATTGAAAAAATGAGTGAACAATGATATTTTATAGAAATAAAATCCTTTATTTAATGATATTTAATGATACAAAGAAAATGAGTAAGTAATGAGATTTTATAAAAATAAAATCCTCTATTTAATGATATTTAATGGTACAAAGAAAAAAAATAAGATAACTATGAAAGGTATTAAAAAAATGAAAGCAAATGAGATTTTTTAGATATACAATCCTGTATTTAATGACATTTAATGATGACATAAAGAAAAAAATAACGTAATTATGAATTGTTAAAAAAAAGGAAAGCAGAATTATACAAAATAATAAATTAAAAAGATAAGCAGAAAGAAAGAGAAAACAAAACGTAAAAAAGAAAAACTAATAATAAAAAAAAAAAAAGAAAAGAAAGGAAGATGCTTTAGACCCTATTCTTTTGCCATGTCACCAAAAAAAATAAAGAGGACGTCCACATCAGTAAAAGAAAATTGTTGTATACTCTTTCCGTCTCTGAAAAGTCTGCACACCTCTTTTCGGCACGGAGATTAAGAAAGTGATAACTTTTAGGGGTATAATGATATTTTTATGTAATATATAAATGATAAAGTATGGTAGGTAGAGATGGTTTTTTTGTAATTAAAGTGTATGAGTAAGGGTGATTGTTTTTTACTTTTTGCTTTTTTTGGGATGTGCAAACTTTTGTGGGACAGCCCAAAATGAAAAGTGTGCCAACTTTTTAGAGAAGGAGGGAGTAGATGTTTAGATTAGATAATAATAATAGTAATAATTAGTTCCTGTATTGTATAGTATACTTTGTATTAATTGGGGTTAACTGCACCGACACTTTACATGCTATCTCCCTCATGTTTTAATGATTGCATTTACTTTTTTATTTTTTCAAAAATTAAGGAATATAATATTTTAATATATAATAATTTGTCAAATATAATACTTCATATTATTTTAATGTATAATAGGTAATTGTATTTTAATATATAATAATAATTGTATTATTATTGTGTGTGGGGCCACATTGATATATTAATTATTTTATATAGTCTCATATATCAAAATAAAAAATACTTCATAATTATTGAATTGAGACGCTCAAATTAAAAACATATAATTACTATTGTGGGACGGAGGGAGAATATATTTACAAAATTGTTTTTGGGTTGACTTTATTAACTTTGGGGAATAATATAATAGTTCTAAATACTCACTCAGTTCCACGAAAGTTTTCACACTATTGATCGAGCCAGGAAATTAAGAAACGTTTAATTTTTTCGAGTATTTTTTGGTAATAAATGCGGTGAATGATAAAGAATTTTAAATGTGTTAAGTATGCATAATTTTTTTTATAAATAAAGTGTATGTGATAGGGTTCGACTTTTTTAAAAATGATTTTTTTTGTGAAACACACAAAAATGCAAAGGATGATTTGTGGAATGAAAGAATTATTTAATAAATATATAAATTAAAAAATATGTTATCCATGTTATAAGAGAATGATAACTTAAAATTAATATGTATTTTGGAGTTATATAATTGATGTGATATTTTATTTTCTTTATGATACAAACTATCAACATATGAAGATAAGATAGAATAGAGAGCAATAAATGTACATGCTCCTATTTGCAGCACCATTTGAGTAGTACTGTGATGGGTGTTTAATGGATGAACAACCAGTGGCAGAAAATATTAAAAGTAGAAAAATATGTTTCAACCAATTAAACCAGTGTCAGTGGTCACACTACATATATTCCCTTTTAACTCATTAAAATCATTTATTTAAGGTTTGTTTATATTTTCTATATTTATTCATTGTTCAATAAATTTACTATTCCACATCAACCTTATAATCTTACAATATTGAGTGTCTTAATTTTAAAAAATACTATCACTTTTACCTAAAACATATTTTAACACATTTATAATTTATTTATTATTTAAAAATACTATTTTCTCCATCCCAAAGAGAAATTCACAGTTACTGTAAATACGGAGTTTAAGAAAAAAAATTTCTAGGGGTAGTTTGATATTTTTAGGTAATTAATAAATTATTATAAAGTAAGTTATGTGAGTTGTAAAGGGGTGTCAATTTTGAAATTAAAGTGTGTTGTGGGATTATTGATTTGTATGTATTTCTTTATTGGGGTGTGAACTTATTTATGAGACGGAAAAAAATAAAAAGTGTGAATTTGTTTATGGGACAAAGGTAGTTATTATTTCTCAAAAATTATTAAAGATAATACTTGCACTGATCGGAAATAGTATATATTTGATACTTCCTCCATATCATGTAAAGAGTTTTTGCTTTTTACACGTGAATTTATGAGTATTATTATTTAATGTGTAGTGAATAATTGTATTAGTGGGTGTGTGGATCCCATATTTTAATTGTATTAATATGTGTGTGTCTCATGTGTGTAAAAAATAAAAGGGGACTTTTTGGGTGAGATGTCCAAAATGAAAAATTAGACTCTTTGAGTGAAACGGATGGAGTATATATTACTAGAAGGGAGAAATTATCGTTGGAGCAAAGTAAAATGTATCAACACAATTTCAAAAAAAAAATACTCCCCCTGTCCCTCTAATAGGTATCCATTTACTTTATTCACGTGGATTAAGGAGTATAATATTTTAATGTGTATTGAGGTGAGAGAAATAATATTTTAATGTGTAGTGGGTAGTTGCATTAGTGTTGAGTGTGGGCCCTTTGTGTGTCACATCAATCCAAAAAAGGAAATTGATATTTTGTATTGGGACGGACCAAAATGGTGAAATGGATACGTATCAAGGGAACGGAAGGAGTAAATAATAACAATAAAATCCAAATATTTATATTGGGAATAAAAATCCATTTATTTTTATTTATATTTTTTGTTACTAATATTAATTTGCTTATCTTTGTTAATCGACCATCTTCCCTTTTCAGTTTTGTGTTTCCTCATTTGTTTCTTTTTGGATTTTCTATATTTCATACTTTATTTTTTTCATACATAATAATTAATATATTTTTATAGAATCCACACACCAACACTAATATATCTATCAACTACAATTAAAATATGGCAATTTATAGTGTGCACCCGGGTGCACCTAAAGATAGGGTGCACCCACATACAAATATAAACAAAAACATATACAATTAAGAGTAAAAATGTATATAATTTAATTGTTAATTTTTTTAATGAAAAATTATATATAATATTCAATAAAATGTCATACATATATGGATGTTAATTTTTTTAATGAAAAATTAATGTGAAAAAAGTATACATTTATTACAAAACACGTATACAAAATAGAATAATATGTATACAAAATAGAATAAAAATGTATACACATATGGGTGCACCCTTGCATCCGGGTGCACCCAATATACACTCTTAAAATATTATATTCATCAATCCACTACATATTAAAATATTATTATATTTTTAAATGGAGTACACTTAAAAAGCAAACATCAACGTTAATGTAGGAAGGAGGGTGTAACGTAACTTAAAGTAAGAATACATTGATAATTTTAAGAGAAAAAGTTAGGAAATAAAATGGGTAGATTTGATGAACAAAGGGTAAAATATAGAATATAATTTTGCTATTAATAAGATAAGTAAAAAACGTCGGATTTTAAAATAAAAAGTGTGAAAATACATAAGACCCTTTTTTCCTCCCTATCACTTATCTAAATTGTAATGGAGTATTAAATTAAAACAGAATGCCTCTATATTCTCAATTTGTTCCGCTGTAAAACCTGCCGCCCTCTAAACTTTGTAATTGGTTTGATCTTAATTTCACTTAGATAATTTTTGAGGAATTAGGACTTAATGCCCAAAACCGATATGCAAAAACCAAATCTGCCCTCTTTGACTATTCATAATCAAATATGCCCACTTTATGTATAAATTTACGCTGATACCCCTATATATTGTGAGCTCCAACTATGTCCTCTTAATTATAATGAAATTAAATTTAAGTTTCACATTATTCACTTAAATCAAAAACCCGAGCGTGTGTTAATATAATAAAAGAAAAGATAAAAGAATGGAAGTGTCCGAATTTGTTGAACACAGCCTTGATCCCACAAATTTTGTTACAAATTTAATTATAATCCAAAATTTGGACTCTAAAAATTGTCGTCTTTTAAATTATATAAGACCGAATATACTGAGGATTTTTCAATTCATTCAATTGGTTAATCATATTACGTTAATTTTCTATTAATTGGATATTAGCATATGTGCGTCGTTATAATATACGATCATTTTTTTTTTCACAAACACTTGCGTAAACTCCATTAAACTCCATTACTCTTAGTACGTAAAATTATTTTTTACACACATAAATTATTAATTTTCTAAGTTAAAAAATTACTCTTCAAATACTTGTAAATACTGAATTAAATTCAAGGGTTCTAGTATAAATGAAAGAAAAAAAGGAATGATATCGTGATATCGATTACTTTTTAATACATAAAAATTATTCTTTAAAAACATGAATTATTACTCTTATGTATAAAAATTACTACTTTTCATAGTAATATTTTATATAATTAATAATGAATAATTTTAACAAATAGAATTTACATGTAAACCGGATTTACATGAATCACATTTTAAAATATTATTTTAACATTAATTATAATCTATACTATATATTTATTTATTTATATAAATTTATGGGTTTTATAAATAAAATACTTATTATACTCCCTTCCTCAAATCGAGTGTCTCATTCAAAGGTTCTTATTTTGTTCTTTTTATTAAAATTACTCCATATATAACCTATTACTCACTAATAATACTAGTACCAATTACAAATAAAATAATAATATTTTTTAATTCACGTGAAAAAAATCAAATGAACAATTATCTATGTAGATCGTGCAAATAAATATGAACATATCTTCTATAATTTCAATCTCATTAAAATTTATTAAATTATGTATATTACTAAAATCGAAATATGTTTAAAGATGTAAATAATTAATTAACGTATAGTTTTTATAATTATTATAAGAAAATTTTCGAATTAAAAATTTATTTATTATTTTTATTTTATATTATGTGTTTTTTTTAATATCCCCAGCTATAAAATATTCAAAAAGTATAAAATTAACTGACTTCATTATGTCAAAAAGGTCCCCACTTGACCACCTGGCTCTCACACAAGTGAGTGACCTGATTCGATTCCCATTAGGAACGAATAGAAGGGGAGTGATAAGGAGGCTTGAGAGAATAAGGGTGTATGTATACTAACTATACTAATCACTAACTTTGTCCGATAAAAAAATTATTTCAAAAAGGATCAAACCCCAAAAAATTCTAATGAGGGGTACTTTGGTAAAAGGTGTTTAAAAACAGGCAATTCTAATTTTTTTCATAGCAAGTGGGCATTTGTGATTTTTTGGCTCTGACATTGGGCATTTTTGATTGGGCCCATGCCCACTGCCATTTGTACATAATCAAAACTGCCCACTTGATTGTGAAACAATCAAAATTGCCTGGTTTTGAGGTTGTTTTACCAGAATAACCTTGTTAAGGGGTGTGAGCCCTTTTATGACTGACAACAGTCAATTAATTTTGAAAAATAAAAGACTACTATTTCCTATCTGCATTTATCTCTCTCCTCGCCCGCATCTTTCTCTCTCCCCATTTCTTATCCCATCTGCATTCATCTACTTATATCTAATTTCAGGGTGATTATTAATTTATGAATAATGAATAATAAGGCTTTTGTTTGTTAATAAATTAATGATTTTTTTATAAATTAATAAATTTGAATAATAATTAAAAGTTAAAAACAACTATCCGTACACATACCCGTTATGTTTAAAAATTTTATTATAGTATCCGTACCGATCTCATATCCGTTTATATTTAATTAATAATTGTATAATTTTTAATAAAATATTAATTTAAATAATAAAAAAATATAAATATCAATAAAATAAATGAATATTAAATGCGTACGGGTAACACGTACGGGTAACACGCTACTGTTGATAAACGGGTATTAATAAATTTTTTTATATAATAAAACAAAATTGGAAAAAAATAAATTAGAGTTATGTATTCCTCCCATGAGTGTAAATTATTATTAAGATAGTAATTAGTATTATTGTCATTATTTTTATTATTATGTATTCTGTTAAATTTTTAATCAAAATCACTAATAGTTTGACTTTGAGATACATAGGATCATTTTAGTCTATTCATCCCAAAAGTGGGCAGATTTGTAACATTTTGTTCGATGTGGGCATTTATGATTTATCACATTAAAATTTGGGCACCAGGCACCAATTCCTCTTTATTTATTTAGTGTAATATTATCTTTTCAATTAATCTTTTTTATTAATAAAATAGTTCCATAAAAATTTTCACATCTTTCACCATTATAACGATTTTCATATATTCCTAAAAAGATAACAACTCAATCCTATCATTAAATTAAAATATACTTTAATTTCAAAATTTTATTCTCCACTAACCTACATAATATATTTTTTAGGAATATTTATAAACTAAAAATACAAAATTATCCAAGAAAATCAATAAAGTCCTTTTAATGTAGTAATTTATAAACTAAAGATACAAAATTATTACAAGAAAATAAATAAAGTCAATAAAAACATCTTTTTTTTCAAACAACATAGTCCAATAAAAAAACATCATTTTTTTAAACATGTAACATTGTTTGTAATCACTGTTAGGAATAGTAATTTTCTTTTTCATTACTATTTTGTTTGTTCCACAACATATTTACGGTAGAAATTACTTAGTTCATGCAAATAAAAATTGATGTGCAAGACAAGAACTCAAAATAGTTCATGTTTGTATTTCAATTAGGACAGGGGCGGATCCAGAAAATGGGGTGGGGTGGGCTAAGTTTATTGAAGAAAATAAAAAATAATAATAATAATTAAAAAATAATATATATATATATATATATATATATATATATATATACTATAATTTAAGAAGATATATTTATTTTTTAATTTCATTTCGGTGGGCTTAAAATATTTTTGGGTTGGGCTAAACTTAAAAACACAAAGAAGAAAGAAGATATATTTATTTTTTTAGCTTCATTTGGGTGGGTTGAAAATATTTTTAGGGTGGGCTAAACTTAAAAACACAAATTATTTATAAATTATTTACATATGATATAATGGGCTTTTCGGGGGCAGCCCCGGGCTTGAGCCCGGGGCTGTCCCCACATCCATCCGCCCCTGAATTAGGAGACTAATAAGAGAGTTCCATCTAAATACTATCATCTGGTATAAAATAAGCTACAATAAGAATTTAGCTGGAGAATAATGAGGGCGAGTTATCTCAGTTAATCTGGGTTCAACACCAACACAACCACTACCTGAGAACCATCAATGCCACAGTCACGAACAGCGTTTCATCCATTTTCGCCCTTCGATTTTCTTTTATTTCGGAATAACAAATCCACACAAGAAAAAAAATGGTTCTTTCAAAATTTTGTGAAGCAATGAGAAATTTATAGGTTTATTCTTTCTCATCAATGTTGAAAATAACACCAAGATTGACATAGATGGGCAGGCTAATAGCACAAATGTAGCTCAATGGAAGAGTGCAAATTGATCTTATTTGTAACAAGCTTAACTCATCAACTCAACAGTTGTAATGTTTCTAATGCAGGATCAAGAAAGTAATGCACATGCTGTTAATCAATTAAGGAAGTGTGAAGCAAAGTTTTGAGCTAAATGTAGAGTTTCGAAAAAGGGAAAACAAACAGAAGATGACTGAGTATAAACACAGATTATCATAGTGAGCTATTATAATTTCTAAATTTGAATTACCTTTAAGCATCTAATGGGGCAGACTCTCCTCGAGCTCTCTCTTGCAACCACTGGTTGAATTTAGCATAAGCATCCCTTTTATCCTTGTTATCTAAGAGATACCCGCTGATACCACAGTCAAGTGCAAAACGGGCAGTAAGCGTGGGTAAGGCGACAAGCGCCACCATCCGTGCAACATCTGCCACCGAAGACGACAACATTATTATCTTGCAATTTTATGACCATAGTATGACACTTACAATACGCTTCGATCTTCATCTCCACATAGCATCATCAAAGCTAGTAATAGTCCAGTATAATTGAGATGGAATTATAATTGGTGGTGAAGATCATATCCAACAAAATTCCCTAAATGTATTAAATTCTTTCTAGTTATCTTTTGCTTCATTTTCAAGCAATGCAATCATGTTTCAAATAGTAGAGTTACAATAGATATCTGGGTAAAAAGGGGCAATCTATTCTGGAGAAAATGTAGAAGAAACAGAGACATACTATAAGATGAAAGCCTCCTTCGATGCTTCCAAACATAGCTCAAAGATGTTCCAAAAATAACAATTCCAGTAGCGAAAGGAGCATAACCCCGAGTGTCCTGTGCAGACTTCACCTGATAGAAACAAACAACATGGATTTAATTAACCTAATTCCGACATTAATAACTCCCTAAACCTCTATCTCAAAGTCGCACTAATCACCACCAGTATTTTTTTTCAGTCGAAGAGAGTCAACAATGATCTGATGATAAAGAAGAAACGGGGATTGGGAGTTGAAATTAAAAGTTTTAGGGAAGTTAGGGAAACGCATACAATTGGGCCATTGACGGGATCCGATGCAATGAAGTCTTGGAGAAGAGATTTGCTCTAAACGGTGTTGTCAACGAGCTTGTAGGCCTCCCACTGTCTCCCCAAGAACGATTTCCGGTCTGGGTTATCCCCCATTTCTCGATTACCAAGCTCCTGTTTTCCTTGCACTCGCTGAATTTGGAATTAGGGTTTAGGGACCGCCACCTATGTGCGAAATTACTATTTTGCCACTTCATGTTTTATTAGGCAGCGCAGCGGGTTAAAAAATCCGGATTCGGGTCCGGCTGGCTTTTACAACCCCTAATTCATTGATTGAGAAAATGACATCTTTCTGGGAAAGACAGAAGGAGGCGTTCGAGCTCCACCGGCAGGCACTGGAGAATAGCTCTCTCTTGGAACAATTCATGGCATATGATTCCATAAATGGCCCCATTGTATGTACATGATTTTCAACTTGTATCGATGAAATCCCTGTGGCTGCTCTTGTATTATTTATCTATCTTTTGGGAAATTGTTTATGGGAAGCTGTATAATGTATTCATGTGTTGTTGATTTGGGCTAAATATCTGTTTTCAGGTGAAGGCTACGGAGAGGAAGATTCTACATGGTTGTCTTGGTTTAACTTCCGGAGTAGGTCTTTCACTTCTTGCTAATTTCTTGCTCCGCCTTCGGAAAAGACCACCAACAAGTATGTTGAAAATTTTACTGTTGTGGAATCCATGGAAATGAAGCTCCTCTTGCTAGTAAATAGCTTGTTCATCTTTAAATATCAGTTGTGTCTCCTGATTTGGAATCTCATTGTGGTTCAGTACAATGAATAATTGACACTAAGAAGTTCTAAAGACAAGTGATTTAGAGGAATCAGCCCTTTCTTAGCTCATTTTGGTGTCAGCTCATTCTTGTTAAGTAAGACGGATCAAAGAGCAGCTTACGCTGCATTCAACGAGTGTCAGCAGACTAGGGATTGAGGACAGTTTTGGAATATCGAAACAATGCTGAGATTGGCAGTTTTCAATGCATCTATATGCAGTTTGTGTGTTTGAAACACTGGTTTTGGTGCCGATGACAACTTTGTGTTGAAAAGAAATGTTCTTGAATCAAGCAGCACTTAGCAGCTACAGTGATTAATTGTTATGATTTCATTTTAAATTGCTGATACAATGGTGGTATTGTTCGCTCTCTTGGTTTTTTATTGGTTACAAAAGAGCCTTTGGACCATCCATAATCTCAAGTCTCAGGTTTTGGGAGTCCACAAAATTTGGAAGAGAAAAATGTTGAAATTTGTTACTCCTATTAGTTCAAGACAAATTCTCTTGTGAGACGCTACCTTCATGAGACAGTTTGTGAGACGTGTTAAAGTATGTCGATTATTTAAATAAAGTATGTTAAATGGTTGTTAATGTATGTTTTTTAAAGTATGTTGGATTATGCATTAAAGTATGATATTAGTGTGTTATAATTTGATTTATTATCGACATACTTTAACCACAAATAAGCACACTTTAACCACAAATAAGCATACTTTAGTGACGGGTTGACCCGTCTCACATCCGTCTCACCAATAACCCGTCTCACAAGAGACTTACTCTTAGTTCAAAATATATTATTGGAAACTCATTTTGGACTAGGTGTTTGAGTTCTTATATATAGAGCGAGTAATTTTGTTATACATTCAATATTCGGATTGATGCAGTTTAATTTGAATAAATTTATCTTAAAATAAAATATAAAAAAAAACAGGAATAAACTTTAATTAAATGATACTCTTTCATAAGTATATTAAAAGTTTTCTCCTTTTTTATTTTGACGAGTTATACAAAAATTTTCACCTTCATCTACTTAAAAGGTAAAATAGTACTAAGAATCTCCTGCCTACACTTTATTTATAAAGAAGTCAGACGGATTTTCTTTTGAAATGGTTGTGAGACAGGTTGATCTATTACTAAAATATGTTTTAAAAAAATATATTTATTTGTAATTAAAACATATCAAATGAATCATATTATAACACCCTAAAATTATACTTTAATTCATCTAAAAATATACTTTAACAACTATTAAGTGTAACGTCTCACAAGACAGTTTCTCATAAGTGTAAATTAAGTTGAATAAATTAATTGACGATATAATTTATAAATTAAAAAAAGATGAAATAGAAATAAATTTGAAGAAAAAAATAATAAAATCAAAAGAATAAAATGGTATTAACACCATATATACCTCACATTCAAATGTTCAAAGGAAAAAAAAGGGGCAGCTATTTGCACCTCGATAATACTAAACTTACCCCATAAAAATATTAAACTAAAATATTCCTAATTTAAAAAACTAAAATACCCATATATAAGTTATGATTAAAAAAATTAATTTAATTGGCCATGGATGTTAAGAAAAACAATGAATTAGGGATTTGGCCAGCAGATGCGGAAGCCCACGACGGAGCGTAGGGATAGGAGGGCGGCGCAGTCGGAATCTATTTCCAGCGTGACGGATGGGAGGAAGAGAATGGCGGCCGTGAAAAGGAGGATGGTGAATGGTTACCTCTCATCATTGTGGATATGATGGCTTGAAACTGTTAGAAATTGCAATGACGGAGATGAAATCCTTTATGACATTCGTGGAAGATATGGACAGCAGAAAAGGGAGACGATGAAGGCCTCGCTCCAACGAATCGCCGAGGCTATTCTCTATCTCGGATTTGAACTATCCTCAGAGGAAGTGAGACGTGAGAGAGACAAATAATTCGAAGGAAGCAAAACTTGTCGAGATCTTCATTCATTAATTGAGACCGTGAAGAAGATGAGTGAAGAGTATTGTGGATTGAACACATTTGTACTTTCTGGGACGACGGGCATTGGTAAGACAATTGTTGCTCGAGAGATCTTCCAAGATATGGATGTTTTGGATTCGTTCTATTTATTATTTCAAACAATGCAGATTTGCATAAGCTACAGAAAGATTATGAGGTGCAGAGTTTTGAGGTTTGATGAATTTATTATTTCAGACAATGTTTTAGATGTTTCATCGTCAATTTGCTTCTTTCTTCTCTCTCATTGTGGATATTTTGTACAGTGTGTGTGTGTGATAACTGTGGACTTAGAAGAGAGGGAGAGAGAAGGGAACTTCAAACCAATTGAGCTTCTGATTCATGATCCAAAGAACAATAAGAAATAAAAAAAATCTCAATTTTTCTTAATTTTTTATAAACGGGGTATGTTCAGTAACAGTTTTTAATGAATGGGGTATGTTTAGTAATTTAGGGGCATGAATAGTTTTATAAGGATACTTTAGTATTTTTAATTAGAAATATTTTAATTTAATATTTTTATTGGGTATATTTAGTATTATCGGGTGCAAATAGCCGAAAAAAAAAAAAAGGGGGATATACTTAAGAAAAGCGTAACACGAGTTCAATAATTGATTAAAGAAAAACAAAAGGGAAAAAAGTTATAACAGCATCTGCATCTCGTGGTCCAATTCCAACACAAGTTTTCTCCACTCCCGTGTCGAAACAACTCTTACTCGAATCATCGGATCCCGATCCGCATCCCAAGATGAACGACGCCGACGTTTCCAAGCAGATCCAGCAGATGGTCCGCTTCATCCGCCAGGAAGCGGAGGAGAAGGCCAATGAAATTTCAGTTTCTGCTGAAGAAGTACGCCATATTTCGAACCCTATGATTTAGGTTTTACGCTCCTGCTTGTTTCAGTTTGTTCTGATCAGATCTTCCTGTTCTTCTAGGAATTCAATATCGAGAAGTTGCAGTTGGTGGAAGCCGAGAAGAAAAAGATCAGACAAGAGTATGAGCGCAAGGACAAACAAGTTCAAATCCGCAAAAAAATGTAATTTTTATGATTTTCTTTCAAAACCCTTGTTTTTTTCTTCGGAAGCAAAAGAATTTAGTGTTTCTTTGGTGAATTTGTTTGGATCTTGACAATTAATAGGGTTGTTTATTAATGATCAATCACAATGGGGGTATTTCAATGCTTATCTGTTGAAGTGGATGATTTAATTCCCTGATGAATTTCTTTATTCTCCTAATTATTGGGAGATCTTCAAAAAATTAGTATCTTCACTGTTTCTCATGGCTAATTGACCTCCTCTCATGATTTAAATTTAATCTTGGGGATGAGAGTGGGGTGGGTGGATTTCATTCTGTATAGAACTTCAATTTGGTGGTACGCGCGTACGATGATCTGACTAATTTGGGATGTCATTTGATTGATATTTTTTTTATGCATCTGGTTATTGTAGCGAGTATTCAATGCAACTGAATGCTTCTCGAATCAAGGTCCTTCAAGCTCAGGATGATTTGGTCAATGCCATGAAGGATGATGCATCAAAAGAACTTTTGAATATTAGCCGTGACCATAACTATAAACACCTCTTGAAGGATCTCATTGTTCAGGTTGGCAACTAAGTTCTGATGTTTTATATAATTTCAATATTCGAGCGAAATATGTAGGAAAGGTTACTTTCACATGAAAGTACTTTGATCGGTATTTAAACATGAATAAATTTCTTAGTGCAGCTTTTTGAGTTATGTTGTATAAAGGAAATGCAATCAAAGACCAGTTGATCCTTCCCCCTTTATCTTGATTAGCTTTAATTTTTAGTTTTAATTTCTGGTGCGAAATAACTCAAACATTAGGTGTAATTCTATGTATTCTAATTAATATGTATGACGGCTTACAGAGTATACCATGTTATATTGATTTGCCGACTTGCCATTCTTTCCCCTTCATAAAATATGCTACTTATTGGCACGTGATCATTCCTGTTCAATTGTTTAAAAGTATACCTTTTCTTTTCAGAGTTTGTTGAGGTTGAAAGAACCATCCGTGTTGTTGCGGTGTCGTAAAGAAGATTTGAACTCTGTGGAGTCTGTATTGGAGTCAGCAAAGGATGAATATGCAAAGAAGGCAAAAGTTCATCAACCTGATATCATAATCGATCAAATCTTTCTTCCACCTGCTCCTTCTCATCACGATGTTCATGGTCCCTTCTGGTAAAGAAACTATTCTATTGGATATACCCTTTGAATAGGAATTGGTTATAGCTTAGTCAATACGCCAACCCCCGCACCCCATTTGATTACTTAAGCTCTAGAATTGGTTGATATGAAGCCTGAATACTGGTAATAACATTGAACAACTCTTTTCTGACTATTATGTTTAGTGCTGGAGGTGTCGTGTTAGCTTCGAGGGATGGAAAAATTGTGTTTGAGAACACTATTGACGCACGACTGGAGGTTGTTTTCCGTAAAAAGTTGCCTGAGGTACCCCCAACTTATTTCTTTTGCTTTTATATTTTTCCTATATGTTATTATATATATCTACTTGCTGTTAACTTTGATAGATTAATGTAAACTTTTTTTTTGTTCTGTTCAGTGAGTATTTCTTCCTTTTGAAAAAATGTTTTGGAAAAATAAAGAAAAAATGGAAACACGACTTAATGTGTTACATTGTATGAGCTATTCCAATTTGCTGTCTTTTTAGAGTTCTTCTGTTAAAAAACTATCCCATCTTAGTTTTCACATATTTTTCCATACATCTTGAGATACAAGTTTGACCATAGATTCTGGGCTGAAAAACTTTGTATTTCGATGACAGATACGCAAGAGTCTATTTGGTCAGATTGCTGCCTGATGACTGATATCATTGATGTTTATCATCTCACATGTGAATCAAATCCTCCTTTCAAGCTTTCATTATTTAAAGTTTGCTATGGACCATAATACACAATCATCTTATATTCAGGTGGCTTATTTTATGACGTATGAGATATGTTTTGTTTCATGTTCTTTGAATACCGCCTTGCATTAGTTAATATTGCACTGCGGTGTTACTTATTTATTTTGCCTGTTAATGAACTTTTTAGTTCAACACCGGTTTCTAGTATTTCACTATCGATCAGCACAATACTTGTGTGAGATTCCCGGTGTCACTGAACATAGTATTTGTTTCCTTGAGTTAATAAATCGAGTTTGAGAGGCTTAATTCATACTTGTTTGTTGTGTGTCTTTATTCAAGAGCTGATTCATGTGATAGAAGTCAGGCTATATCTTTCTTTCTTATTTTTTTGGAATAAACTATAGGAAGAAATTATTAGGATTCACATAATTAATTACATGAACTTGATTAACACAAGAATGTAAACTTGATTAACACAAGAAATATTGGCAACCATACTAAGAAGTGTTGCTTCTTAAGTGTACTAATGTAAGAAAAGGTAGGTGTAAATTGATAATTTAAAGAGAAGTATTAAATAAAATTGTTGGATTGATGAATAAAGTTTAAAAAGTAGATAAGTAGTGTAATTTTGATGTAACACATAAAATATGGATTGGCTCTTAAAATATCAAACCAAATGGGATCACCTAATCCACACATGTTTTTCATAAACTATTCTACTCTTTAGATACATGCCATGGCACACTTATGCCCCAAGGGTTTAATGGTAAATGATAAGGTATAGTTTTTTATCTTATGAAATACCTATAAAACATGGAAAGTGAAATACTTGATATTTCCAATTATAATCCTTAAAATATCAACATGTTACCAAGAATAAATATATATCCAAATATACTGATATCTTGCTCTAATAATGAACAAAACAAAAACAATTCAAAGATATGAAAGCAACATGCATGCCTTGGATGGTCAAAGTAAATCCAAAGTAGAAAATCTTGAAATATGTTTATGAGATTCTTAGGGTTTCAAATTGGAGTAGGAATCGACAGAGAGGACAAGATGGTTTCAATTGCAGCCACTTCAATATGCAAAATCCATGGAAGATATGTGAGCATGGCATTTTTATTGCCTGTGAGTTTTTCTCAATATCTTTCATGCATATCGAACAACTAGCAGAGGATTCCACCTTCTCCGATTTCAACCCGTAATATTTATTATCTTTCGGAGACTTGCGTCCTAGCTCGAATACGAATAGCCCGTATTTAGATGTGATCAGCCTTACATCTCCCTGATTCTCCAGAATCCAATCATCCAGGTGCTCATTCTTTGTCTCCGAAGCGCACAGTTTTTGATACTCATCAGGTTCTAGTCGTTCCAGCTTCTGTACACGAATGCTCATGCACTCGATGCCATAGTTCTCCATGCAGAGACGAGTGACTTCTACTACTCTGGCGGACACGATTTCTTTTAGGCTTTGAGTCTTTTCCGATTGTGTTGGAATGTTGAGTCCCCAACTAATGTTTTCCAGGGGGAACGTGGTTTCCAAGCCCTGGATCATGTTGTCTATGATATCACGTTGTTCGTCGGGAGTGGCGGAAAGGAAGGCCCGACGGGGGTAGTGGAAGGTTCTTCGAGTGGTTTGATGTATTTTAGGGGATAATTTCGTTGCAGAGTTCTTGCAAACGCCCGCAACTGAAATAGACTTCGATGATTAATTCATCGAAGTTGTATGGGTTTGGTTTGATTTGATTCTCTTTGGAGTGGCTGGAAAGGCATACATGCAGATGAAGCTGTCTTCATTCCTCATTATTTCTTGAGAGAAGGAGAAAGCACTTGACAGTTATCTTTTGGGGCGATCAATGCATATTCAGCATTAATGTGATATCATATTTATAGGTTTCCTTTGGCCTTTTACTACCTTAATTAGAATTCTTGTTCTTTAA
Source organism: Pogostemon cablin (assembly GCA_023678885.1). Classification (NCBI taxonomy): domain Eukaryota; kingdom Viridiplantae; phylum Streptophyta; class Magnoliopsida; order Lamiales; family Lamiaceae; genus Pogostemon; species Pogostemon cablin. The sequence continues at coordinate 6,519,975 of CM042965.1, forward strand.
GAAATTGCCCTAGTAAAAAATAGAATGAAAAATAGAAAATAATATTAATAATTACTTCTATTTAATTATTATATCTTACGGTTCCATCTGATAAACATCCAGAATTTCTATTTTTGGCAATAAAATCTTAATAAAGATTATGACCGATAAGGATTAGATTTTCAAATTTTATGAAGATTATAATTTTATTATGTGATAATAAGTGTTTGAAGTTCTATTTTTAGGGTGGATATTTGCACCCACAATCATTATATGTACCTAAGAAAATATATAAATTAAATATTTTTAATTAATAAGATATAATTATCCTTATAAATCTTATATTTTTTCTGTTGCAATAACCGAACAAAGCATAATTAGAATTTATTTATCTTATCTATTCGGTTACAACAACGAATAGAATTAAAATTGTGATACGTTTTTGTTTGATAATTTGTGGTTCACCATAGTTTGCAAGAACCTCATGTCGTGTTTCCTCCAAACGAATACTAGGAATTCAGGGGATGTTAAAGAAACCAGCTATTATAAAACAAATTCGTCATCGTTTTCAAAGCTCAGCACGAAATCCCTGGAATTATGGACCGAGAATCTCGACAGCGAATTCGGCGCCAACACCATCTCCGACAGTGGCAGCATTTTCTCATCGTCGCCGCCATTCAGTCCCTCCGGCGGCTTTCCGACCTCCCTTTATCCCACCGAACACGATGACTGGAGACCCAAACCCAGATATAAGAAGTTGCCAATTTTGCAGGAAAATCAAGAATTTCCCGCCGCTGCACAAATTATCAAACTTTGCACAAATTATTTTTTTAAGGTTTTGATTCTGATACTTTTCTGTTGTTGTAACCGAACAGCAGTTGTTGTAACCGAACAAATAAAATAGATGAATTCTAATTCTATTATGTTTGGTTGTTGCAACAGAAGAAATATATGATTTATACGTCTTATTAACTAAGAATGATTTAATTTATATATTTTTGGAGTATATAAAATAATTTCGGGATGCAAATAGTCGTCCCTACTTTATTTAGGTAGAAAATCTATTTTAATTGATTACTTCGTTAATATTAATCAACTAATCAACTAGCCTTAAATAATTATATTAAAATAAAACATATTTAAAGTTTGGGTTATACTATATTCAATTGAATTAATTTAGGAATTAATAAAATTCTACTACTCATTTCTTAAAAACTTAATTAACCTTAGATGCACCGGGAATCACCTATATTATATTAAATTTAGAGATCCAAAACACATTCTAAATACTCCATGGAGTACAAGTTAAACCATTAAGAATATAAAAAAATTAGTTTTATATTTTATGGATAAAGTGAATATAATATTTTTTTGTTGCAGGGGTTAGTTTAGAAATTTATTAACTTCTAATTAATTTATATTTTGATGTTGGAGGGTGGAATTGTCTTCACCATTTGTTTATATCCGTATTCATCACTTTTAGAAAATTTGTAAATGGATATAAAAGAAAAGTATAAAATTCTTTTGGGGGAGGATAGAGCATTAGACAAACTGGAATACAAAACTCATGACTCTGAGCTGCGTCAACACTGATGCAAGTCAATGTAATTTACAGAGGTAGTAGAGAATACTACTATATAAGGATTTACAGATAATTATTATTACAAAGAGAGCTTAAGAAAAACACACCATACTGACATATATAGGCAATGACAACATCAAGATTGAACCTCAATTCTTCCAGGTATTCGAAGCTCAGTAAACTTGCTGTCTACGAGCTGAAAGCACCGCTGGACGTTTCGTTGTAGCTCTGGCACAGTTGGAGCTGTTCTTTAAGACTCCGAATAAGCTCATTCAGCCTCTGGATGCTCTTCTCTTGTGATAAGATGATCTGAACGTGGAAATGATTACAGGAAACGAGCTTGTATTTGTTACTGTCTTTTGTGTAAGAATATAAACGCCTTCAGAAAGTTCACACCAATTATCATACTCAAGTCTCAAGACAAGTTTTGTTTAAACCAAAGCCCTTTTCAATTCATATGGCTATCTTAATTCTTATGTTAGCGTGCGTGCACTCATTGAGTTAATCTTTTTGTATATATATTCTTTCAAAAAAGTCCTCTTAAGAGCAAACATCAAGATAAACTCAACAAAGTTACAAAACAAGATACATACTAATCATTAGTTTTGCAATTATCGATGGTAGTTACACCTAGATAGTGAATTTGGAAATAAATCTCTGTAATTTAGCACACAATTCTTAATTGCTCAACCATAGTCAACCTCAGAAACCAATTGAATTGGTACAACTTCCCAGATGTGAAAGATTTAAAAGATTATACACTCAACTGTGGAGTTTTCGAAGCACTTCAGCTTAACTAATAAGTATCTTAAAGTGTGGCAACTAAGGGCTAAGACATTACTTTGGTCTTCGAAATTAGCTGACAGAGTCTAATGCATCAAACACCAATCCATATAAAATTCTAAAAACTAAAAATATATAATGTATAATGATTAAACAATCGAAAACATGAACACATAACAAGTTAGAAATGTAGCTCTCACAAATGGAACAAAAGCAAGGCAAATAAGTAATGTGATTCAGATGTTGACAAGTCATTTTAACTATCAAACCCCGGGTTCATGTAGACCAATATATGTGTAAAGTCTTACTTATCTCCTGCACATTTGCCGACTGGAAATGGCAAACACACATATCTAATAATCTCTCATAAATAACAAGATGTGAAGTGGTTGTTCAGATGATTCCCAACAAAAATTTTCACACTAAAACATCAGCAGAAGAAAACAATTACCTTCTCTTTAACGCCTTCTTCTCTTTCGGGAAGCTGTTGCTTCTGAGATTCCTTTGGAGTCGTATAGGCATCACTCACTAACTGTTGCCTCCATTCAAATTGTGACGTGATAATTAATATGAGCAACAGAGAAACAAGCATCACCGGCCTTGACATATTTCTTATCTAACAAAAGTGGGGGGGGGGGGGGGGGGGGGGGGCGAAGCACATATAAATTTCACATTCTGAAACCAAGTCACAATTGTTAAAAATTCCAAAATTCATTCAAAGATTAACGGGCAGCTTGGTTTGAAATTTTCAATCGGAATGGCAATGGGTATCATTAAGGAGGTCAATCATAATGAGATTGAAAGTGATTGAAGGGTGACGAATAGTTATTGAATCAATGAAAATGATCGAGGAATTTTAATTCCCAAAAGATCAATCAAGCATCAACAATGAGAATCAATATACCTCCATTCCCATTATTGACCCATTGCCCCCAACCAAGTATCTCCTAAAAGGTATACATGGCCTGCGGTGTTAAACAACATACTCATTGCCATTTTTTAAATCTCAACAACAAATTGCCTATTTCAATAATAATTTCTCACTTCCAGCCTTCTAATTATCCCAAATTTGCTGCATAACGAACTCAAAAAGCAAGGAAATACTAAACATAAATACCCAATTCTAATTCCGTTCATAGCTCAAAAATCTTCATATTAAAATTGGGTTAGAACTTAGAATGAACTCTAAAGTTGAGCTTAACGATAACCTCAAACTCATCACTCCTAGCCTCGAAACAGAATTTTTCTAGAATTATCTAAGAATAATATTATTTTTCCAGGAGAACATGAAGAATTGTTCCTAGAAAATAAAGTGAAACTGCACAACTAACAGATCAGAGTTCAAATTTGACATAAATAGCATTTAACAGAAAGGTTGAACCAAAACCTCAAACCCGTTTCTGCAAAAGTTGAAGAGGAATTATGCCCAGATTGACGCTTTCCGATGAATTGAAATCGGTAACAAGTGTAATTTCGGGTGGAGAAAGGTGGGAAAAAAACACACAAACAAAGAAACAAGTAAGATTAACCAGTGTCTTCGTTTGCCATTAATTGAACACTTGTACTTCTCTCTCTCTCTCCCTCACTCCCTCTCTCTCACATCAGCATACTAATTTCTTTTTAATTAATATATATATATATATATTTTTTATTTTATTTTCGGTAGTGGGCTTTGTGTATCTAATTGGGCTATCGATAAAGTCCAAGCCCAAAAAGAAAAGTCCAGAGCGAGACTTGAATAAGTTTTGACGAAAGTGAAAAGGATATGGTTGTTGGTTCATTTGGGTCGGTTTATATGAAAAAAAAAAACCTAGGTACTTATTAATTTTAAAATAAAACAGGCGTCAATATTTTAATCCAATAAAGTATGAAGGTTATCCAACTGAGTTCAACTTGGATAAGATACGATGTGTTTAGTAAATAATTTAATAGGGGTAAGTGATGCAAATATTTTTAAATTAATTAGGCTCCAAAATGCATCTAAAAAGGTGTACTTTAAGTCTACAAAGATGATAGAAAACAGTAGCTCTAACATGAGACATGTACATAGATAAAACAGGATACTGTATATGTTTCTAATGTACAAACCTAATATAACATTACAAGTCCCACTCTAGTAGTACTAATTATTCATGCAAGGTATCTAAATACTTATATGCACATCTATGTACACTTTTTACAAGTCAAAACTTGATCCCCTGTATGCTCTTGCTGGGATGTTTGATGCTAGACGACATAATGTGAGACGGCGACAACTGCAGACAAGATTATGAGCAGCAAAATGATCATTAAGAAGGGAACTTTGAAGTGGATGTTGCTGTTGTTCGTGCTTGCATTGCTCTGCTGATCAGTGTGTGATTCTTGAGCGTCATTGATACAGATATCCCGATTATGTTCTGGCCCGTACCTTCTAAGTCTGAGCCTTCTATTCGCCGTTCCCTGGAAAGGGAGGGGAGCATTGGCTTCAGCTGACTTTTTAGACATCATTTCAGACCTCGGTTTTATAGCAGTCGTTGTCAAATGTGAAGGATCGTCCAGTGTAATTATGTCATCGTTCATGATGTCGGCGAACCAATCATCTTCCTCAAAATTACTCTGCAACTGGAAAACACGATCATATTAATTAAAGCACAATTACATAATATTTCATAGTCATGCTCATATGATGTTTCATAGTTTGTTGATTCATACTGCTATGTTGTCGACACTTGGAGGATAGCAGCAATCATTCGTCATTTTATTATCAGATTCAGATCCGGTTTCCATCTGTTGGTCGGAATGAGAATTGTGACTGCTGGTTGCATCTTTAGAACAGCTACCAGTTGTCTTATATCCACTGCTAGATTGTTCAACACCAGAGGAAGGAGAGTTTCTTCTCGGATTGTGAGTTAACTGGAACTCCTTGTTCCTTCGTACGCGGCATACTACCATTTCGTCCTATCATTTACTCATGACAGCATCAGACATTTAACAAATTATGTTGATTGATTACATAGTTAATGTGAATCAAATAAAAATGTAGTGTAAAAATTACACAAGATGACAATGGATAATAGTTGATGTGAATTAAATAGAAATAGACTTGTGTAAAAGTTAGAACAAAATGGCTACCTCAGCACTTATAGCATACTCGTGCATTATCCACTCTGTCCTTTGCCCTCTCGACGCTCGACCACTGTGAAAAACTAAAGTCCTTCTCATGCCTACGACATTAGAGCCCGATTTCACATCACGTTCCCTCCCTGTTGCCTTCCAGTGACCAGTTCCAGTTGCCCGTTTGCTTTGAGACCCATTTGGATACTTTCTTCCACGAGGAGAAAAGAAGAACCATTCACTGTCTGATTGTATTATTGATCGAGCTGAATCATGTAGATAAAATAGCCCATCATCATTCCACTATACTATACATGAAAATACCTTTATTATTGATCTAACTAAATCATTTACATAAAATGACCTTTAAGCATAATGCAACCATATAATCAGCTCAAACAAGAATGGTATTTCAATCTTGCGTTTCATCTCATTTCACATATATTCAATCTAAAGAGCTCAATCCATCTGTTAAAATCTCATCTTATATCACGCAATGTTATTGAGTTTCACTATCTCAATTGCTTAGTACACAATTTAGTACGAGGCTTACATATTATTTCACATGTACCTTAAAAATGAATATATCTATATTTCATTCAATCTATATATATTATATCAATATTGAATAATACAAATTATTTATAACAAACATATAATAACAAAATACTACTTAAGAAACATAGATATATTTTGTACTAATATAAATAATAATTGAAGACTAATTACAACATAATTTTATTTATTGCTAAAACTTAAATACATAAGTATCAAAATCTTAATTTATTTAAAGTAATAATTCTTTCAATCTATCTCAATATTTAATATTTAATAATATAAGAAATAAATATTTTTTAAAATATTTTCATCCTACAAAACACTTTTCATTTACCATCAAGAAAGAGACTGAATTAAAAATTTTAAATAATGAATTTAAACCTGGCAACTCCCAAGGTTCATGTTTACAAATATCAACTTCAGGAATTAATTCAACACATCTATGGAATCCTTCAAGCTTCTTTTTCAAATAATACTCAATCAATTCCTCGTCGGTGGGACAAAATCGGAACCCAGGAAATATAGAAGAAGCTTCTGCGATAGACATTTCCATGGGGATATTTCTTGAAAAAGTTGTATTTTCTTGAATTTTATTGGACATATCTCTAAAGAACAGGAAGAAAAGAACTCATTTGATGCTAAGGTTTAAGGAACTCATTTGATACTAGGGTTATTGCAAAGAAAAGAACATAGGCTGAGTTTTTTTTTTTTAATATATATGAGCTTTTTTTCGTTGTGAATTGGGACAGAGACACGTGAATATTACATCGGCTGTATTAAGAACACGTAAACATGATGTGGAGGCTAAAATACACATACTTAATATAGGGATAGCACGTATAAAAAACATGATTTACGTAATGAGTGTGAGTACACGTGTATTAACCTTATTTCGTTCGCAACAATATCATTATAAATAAATATTATTATAACTCAAAATTAATTTATAAGTATTTATATTGTAATAGTCATCATTATCCAGAAGTATATTTTAAAATTGAAATTAAATTTTAAATTGAAAATAAATTTTAATTTTAATCATGAATTTTTATACAGCCGGTAAATATGATAGTAATTTAAGCGGAAAAAGGAGTGGAAGATGAATTTCAAAATATATAACAATTAATTTACTAATTGTTCCTAGTTTAATTAAATATCCTTACAAAGTGACTAGTAATTCACATACCACCACTTACTATATGTTTTCTTCCACGGGAGAAGAAAAGAACCTATTCAATCTTTCAAGAACCTATTCAATCTTTCAGCTAAATTATTTGGTGCATAATGGTAGAATCGCTATTCACCTCTATCATAAACGACTGTATTTATGGGCAAACATAGATTAACATTCTAATCATGTATATCATTTAATTACATTAATCACTGATTTGAGAATTTATTCAAATGAAAAAACCACGCACTATATTAGTTGATCATTTGCTCCATCCATTTTGGACATTGTTTCATTGTTTAAGAATTATTATTATTAATAATATTTCCCGATTTTTTTTTTTTACTTTTTAAGGTTAAAAGTTGTTTGATTATCTATAAAGATTAAAAAGAAAAAACACGGATAAGTATGTGGTTAGGGATCTATCTTGTTTTAGAGAGACTCTTTTTTTAATGAGTTATTTGTGAGATGGGTGTGAGACGGTTAACCTATCACTAAAATATTTTTATTGTATAGATAAAATATGCAAGTTAAAGTATGTTAATAATAAATCATATTATAACACACTAAAATTATACTTTAATGCACAATCCAACATATTTTAAAAAATATATTTTAAAAATTATTAAGCATATTTTATCTATACCAATAAGCATATTTTAATGATTGATCGACCCGTCTCACAAATAACTCGTCTCACAATAAATTTTATCCTTATTTTATATCTAAAAAGTGTATTTTAAACTTTAGGAATAATGATTCCATACAAAATAATAAACGAAAATAATACTAAAATTTAGTTGGTAAATTACCGGAATATTAGAAATGAGAAATTATCACAAATAATCAACTAAATATTATTGAATCCACAATTAGTATTTTTTGAAAATTTTAATTTCAATTCTTTTTTAATTTAAGCTTAGTCTTATTTAATCAATTTTGATCCTTTTTAATTTAATTTTGGTTCGAATTAAAAATTACTCTTTCATTTTTATTGGAGTCAATTTTTTGCAGACAGCTCCTTTCGTAGCAACATACATCACCTTTTTGCAATGTCTTAATAACAACACACATTACCCTTTTAATTTTTAATTTGATCCACAATTTAATTAAAAATTATCAAAATTGACTAAATATAATTAAAATTAGATTAAAATTGAAATTTCAAAAGATATATACTAATTGTATACTCCCTCCGTCCCTCAAAATATTTTAATCTTTCTTTTTTCATCCGTCCATAAAGTATTTCACATTTTCTTTTTTCATCCGTCCCACAAAGTATTTCACACTTTACTTTTACTAAAAATGATAAAAAAAAATACACTAACAATACCTATTTTTTACACACATCCCAATATAATATTAACTTTTTCACACATTCTAATAATTTTTCACACTCTTTTTATTAAATTAATTAAAATACTTCTTCTCTTTTTTACTTTATACATAAAATAATAAAAAAAATTAAACTCTTCGTACAACCATATATGAAGTAATTTGAAGTGCGGAGGGAGTATTTAATATTTATAGGAGCATTTATATGTGAGAAAGAGACTGCATGCACACATCGATTATGTTTGACACACGTGTCTATCTTGTTTGCCGTACATTTACATGTTCCATCTTTATTTGTGCCAAAGTATTTCTATTTTTAGTAACAAAGTTCACCGTCTTTTCATTTTACTCCATCAAAATCCCCAATTTTATATTAGGTGTTGCATTTAAATATTCTATTTTTTTGTAATAAAAGATACTCAAATGTAGCTCGCCACTTATTACTAATACAACTACTTACTATACATAAAATAATAATACTTCTTAATTTACGTGCAAAAAACAATTAATGATCTTTCACCTGGACGGAGAAAATATAAAATAGTTACTATAATTTTCTTAAAATTAATAGTATTATTTTTATTAAAAATATTATATTTCTTTTATTTATATTATAAATTATTTATAAATAATTTTTTGTATTATTATCACTTTTTTATTTATTTAAATATAATTTTTTTATTAAAATATTATTCCTATTTTGTGGAGTATTTCTATAACTTTCGCACAAATCTTTGCCTGAAATACTTAGACTACAACGCCATTCAAATTCATTTTTTTCCCTAACCTTCTTGTCTACTCCTTTTTTCTCATAATATTTTTCTCACTTTCCTCATTTATTTATTCCATAAAACCTTTCACCCCCCAAAAAAGAAATATTACTTTATCCAACAATCTCAAAAGTTACTTTAATTTCAAATTTGTCACTCATTTTTCACACATATCATTATTTTATACAACCTCAAAAGTTACTTTAATTTCAAATTTGTCACTCCTTTTTCACACATATCATTATTTTATACTCTTTTTATTACCTAAAAATACTACAATACCTCCAAAGTCAATAAAGTTGGTCAAAAAGTGCACATTTCTTAAACAACGTTGAACAGTAAACGTGAAAAGTATTATAGGACGGAGGGAGTATTTCTTTTGCATTAGGGATGTCAATGGGGCAGGATAAGTCGGGGTAATTGAGTGCCAGGACCGGGATCCGAACCCATTCTTTTGTCTCGGGTTCGGGCCGCCCTGTGCTTCTACGGGACGGGACAGGTCCACCTCATTTTTGATCCATTTTGATTATTTATTTTATTTTAAATATTTATACCTATTACTCTTTCAGTCCCACGTATTTATTCACATTCCATTAAGAGTAAAAATACACTATACATCTCACCTACTTTTTACATTTTATTCATTAATTTCAACAACTTTATACATTTTTTATACTTTATTCATCATTCCCAATAACTTTATTTTTCTTTAAATTACCAATTTACCACTATTTTTTCTTACATTATATATTATAAAAGAATACTTTTTAATCTCTGTGTCTGTATAAACATGAACAAATACGTGGGAATGAGGGAGTGTAAATAGTGTGTAATATATATTATTTCATTCAATTAATAATTAGGCAAAAGCTCCTGTGCACCCGGGCGCACGGAACACTTCCCGTGCGCCTTTAGAAATTTGTGCTAAATTGTATACCTTTTAGTATACAGATGTGTACCCTTTATTTTCTAAAGAAAAATCTGGGCGCACGAACAACACTCCGTGCGCCTTTAGAATTTTGTGTTAAATTGTATACCCTTTAGTATAAAAATGTGTACCCTTTATTTTCTAAAGAAAAAAAAATATTAATGAAAAGTTTATACCCTTTAGAACAAAATTGTGTACCTTTTAGTAATTAAAGTGTATACCCTTTAGACCAAATTAATGTACCCTTACCCATAATACAAAATTTCTAAAGGCGCACGGAATGTGTTCCGTGCGCCCGGGTGCACGCAAGCCTCACTCTAATAATTATATACTACATAGTAATATTATGTATTTTCTTTTTGGTTAATCAATTAAGAAATTATACCTTATAAATAATGAATATAATATAAAAATATAAATAAAATGTACATGTTATATATACACATAATATACGTATATGGTGTAAATATTAAATGAGTCTAAACATATCAAATTGAGGCATTACTACTACTCAAACCCGACTCATTCTCGATACGGGTCAGATCGAATCCGATTCAAATGTCACGGGTCATGACAGTCCGGGCGGATCGGGGCATAGTAAGTAAATTGGGTGGGTGGGAATTGATGACCTTAATTGATGCGGAAAATATGCCATCACATATGGGGTAAGTTTGAAAATTTACTGGCAGTGATTGGAAGAGAATCAGATTGTGAGCCATATATGTATAGAAAGCCCTAACATTCTAATTTCAACAAATGGAGAGTTGTTTGGAATTTTCTACAATAAGTTATGTTCATTTTTCTGGAAGGTGGCAGAAGCACCCAAAAATCTGTCAAGTTAAAGCATTTGAAGTATTTTGAGTCTTTCCAACTATATTTTCTTGGTCAAGTCAGATACTTACTATATTAACTATTATATTAATGTTATGCATGAGTTTTAGGGGTCAAAGAATCATTTAAGATGGTCAAATGAATCTATTAAGTAAAGATTCAAGTTATTAATGTTTGGATGTTTCTAGTTTCTTGTAATGGCTCCTATAAATAGAGTCTCATCCCATTGTATTTGCATTGAGAAAATTTGTGAGAATATAAATCACCACCAGTATTTTTTTTCAGTCGAAGAGAGTCAACAATGATCTGATGATAAAGAAGAAACGGGAATTGGGAGTTGAAATTAAAAGTTTTAGGGAAGTTAGGGAAACGCATACAATTGACGGGATCCGATGCAATGAAGTCTTGGAGAAGAGATTTGTTCTGAACGGTGTTGTCAACGAGCTTGTAGGCCTCCCACTGTCTACCCCAAGAACGATTTCCGGTCTGGGTTATCCCCCATTTTTCGATTATTACACTCACTGAATTTGGAATTAGGGTTTAGGGACCGCCACGTGCGAAATTACTATTTTGCCACTTCATGTTTTATTAGGCAGCGCAGCGGGTTAAAAAATCCGGATTCGGGTCCGACTGGCTTTTACAACCCCTAATTCATTGCTTGCCTTGTCTGTTTTCAGACAGTCGACTCCATTATTGTTTGAGAAAATGACATCTTTCTGGGAAAGACAGAAGGAGGCGTTCGACCTCCACCGGCAGGCACTGGAGAATAGCTCTCTCTTGGAACAATTCATGGCATATGATTCCGCAAATGGACCCATTGTATGTACATGATTTTCAACTTGTATCGATGAAATCTGAAATTTGAATTGCATACATCCATCCCTGTGGCTGCTCTTGTATTATTTATCTATCTTTTGGGAAATTGTTTATGGGAAGCTGTATAATGTATTCATGTGTTGTTGATTTGGGCTAAATATCTGTTTTCAGGTGAAGGCTACGGAGAGGAAGATTCTACATGGTTGTCTTGGTTTAACTTCCGGGAGTAGGTCTTTCACTTCTTGCTAATTTCTTGCTCCGCCTTCGGAAAAGACCACCAACAAGTATGTTGAAAATTTTACTGTTGTGGAATCCATGGAAATGAAGCTCCTCTTGCTAGTAAATAGCTTGTTCATCTTTAAATATCAGTGGTGTCTCCTGATTTGGAATCTCATTGTGGTTCAGTAGAATGAATAATTGACACTAAGAAGTTCTAACGACAAGTGATTTAGCAGTTGGTCATAAGCTTGCTCTGTTCTCCATTGGAGGAATCAGCCCTTTCTTAGCTCATTTTGGTGTCAGCTCATTCTTGTTAAGTAAGACGGATCAAAGAGCAGCTTACGCTGCATTCAACGAGTGGCAGCAGACTAGGGATTGAGGACAGTTTTGGAATATCGAAACAATGCTGAGATTGGCAGTTTTCAATGCATCTATATGCAGTTTGTGTGTTTGAAACACTGATTTTGGTGCCGATGACAACTTTGTGTTGAAAAGAAATGTTCTTGAATCAAGCAGCACTTAGCAGCTACAGTGATTAATTGTTATGATTTCTTTTTAAATTGCTGATACAATGGTGGTATTGTTCGCTGTCTTGGTTTTTTATTGGTTACAAAAGAGCCTTTGGACCATCCATAATCTCAAGTCTCAGGTTTTGGGAGTCCACAAAATTTGGAAGAGAAAAATGTTGAAATTTGTTACTCTTAGTTCAAAATATATTATTGGAAACTCATTTTGGAATAGGTGTTTGAGTTCTTATATATAGAGCGAGTAATTTTGTTATACATTCAATATTCGGATTGATGCAGTTTAATTTGAATAAATTTATCATAAAATAAAATATAAAAAAAAAACAGGAATAAACTTTAATTAAATGATACTCTTTCATAAGTCTATAAAAAGTTTTCTCCTTTTTTATTTTGACGGGTTATACAAAAATTTTCACCTTCATCTACTTAAAAGGTAAAATAGTACTAAGTATCTCCTGCCTACACTTTATTTATAGAAAAGTCCACGGATTTTTTTGTGAAATGGTTGTGAGACGAGTTGATCTATTACTAAAATATGCTTTAAAAATATATTTATTTGTAGTTAAAGTATGTCAAATGAATCATATTATAACACCCTAAAATCATACTTCAATTCATTCTTTATAATACTTTTAAAAACATACTTTAACAACTATTAAGTGTAACGTCTCACAAGACAGTTTCTCATAAGTGTAAATTAAGTTGAATAAATTAATTGACGATATAATTTATAAATTAAAAAAAGATGAAATAGAAATAAATTTGAAGAAAAAAATAATAAAATCAAAAGAATAAAATGGTATTAACACAATATATACCTCACATTCAAATGTTCAAAGGAAAAAAAAAGGTGCGCTATTTGCAATCCGATAATATTAAACGTACCCCATAAAAATATTAAACTAAAATATTCCTAATTTAAAAGACTAAAATACCCTTATATAAGTTATGATTAAAAAAATTAATTTAATTGGCCATGGATGTTAAGGAAAACAATGAATTAGGGATTTGGCCAGCAGATGCGGAAGCCCACGGTGGAGCGTAGGGATAGGAGGGCGGCGCGGACGGAGGCGATTTCCGGCGTGACGGATGGGAGGAAGAGAATGGCGGCCGTGAAAAGGAGGATGGTGAATGGTTACCTCTCATCATTGTGGATATGATGGCGAATCGTTCTCCTTTTCCCCAATGCTTTTAAACTGCTAGAAGTTGCAGGGACGGAGATGAAATCCTTTATGACATTCGTGGAAGGTATGGACAGCAGAAAAAGGGAGACGATAAAGGCCTCGCTCCAACGAATCGCCGAGGCTATTCTCTATCTCGGATTTGAACTATCCTCAGAGGAAGTGAGACTTGTGGGAGACAAAGAATTCGAAGGAAGCAAAACTTGTCGAGATCTTCATTCATTAATTGAGACCGTGAAGAAGATGAGTGAAGAGTATTGTGGACTGAACACACTGCATGTTTTTGTACTTTCTAGGACGACGGGCATTGGTAAGACAATTGTTGCTCGAGAGATCTTTCAAGATATGGATGTTTAGATTCGTTCTATTTATTATTTCAAACAATGCAGATTTGCATAAGCTACAGAAAGATTGTGAGGTGCAGAGTTTTGAGGTTTGATGAATTTATTATTTCAGACAATGTTTTGGATGTTTCATCATCAATTTGCTTCTTTCTTCTCTCTCATTGTGGATATTTTGTACAGTGTGTGCGTGTGATAACTGTGGACTTAGAAGAGAGGGAGAGAGAAGGGAACTTCAAAACAATTGAGCTTTTTATTCATGATCCAAAGAACAATAAGAAATTAAAAAAAATCTCAATTTTTCTTAATTTTTAATAAATGGGGTATGTTCAGTAACAGTTTTTAAAGAATGGAGTATGTTTAGTAATTTAGGGTAATTTTTAATAAATGAGTATGTTCAGTAACAGTTTTTAATAAATGGTGTATGTTTAGTAATTTAGGGGTATGAATAATTTTATAAGAATACTTAAGTCTTTTTAATTAGAAATATTTTAGTTTAATGTTTTTATGGAGTATGTTTATTATTATCGGGTGCAAATAGCCGAAAAAAAAAAAAGGGATATACTTAAGAAAAGCGTAACACGAGTTCAATAATTGATTAAAGAAAAACAAAAGGGCAAAAAGTTATAACAGCATCAGCATCTCGTGGTCCAATTCCAACACAAGTTATCTTCTCCACTCCCGTGTCGAAACAACTCTTACTCGAATCATCGGATCCCGATCCGCATCCCAAGATGAACGACGCCGACGTTTCCAAGCAGATCCAGCAGATGGTCCGCTTCATCCGCCAGGAAGCGGAGGAGAAGGCCAATGAAATTTCAGTTTCTGCTGAAGAAGTACGCCATATTTCGAACCCTATGATTTAGGTTTTACGCTCCTGCTTGTTTCAGTTTGTTCTGATCAGATCTTCCTGTTCTTCTAGGAATTCAATATCGAGAAGTTGCAGTTAGTGGAAGCCGAGAAGAAAAAGATTAGACAAGAGTATGAGCGCAAGGACAAACAAGTTCAAATCCGCAAAAAAATGTAATTTTTATGATTTTCTTTCAAAACCCTTGTTTTTTTCTTCGGAAGCAAAAGAATTTAGTGTTTCTTTGGTGAATTTGTTTGGATCTTGACAATTAATAGGGTTGTTTATTAATGATCAATCACAATGGGGGTATTTCAATGCTTATCTGTTGAAGTGGATGATTTAATTCCCTGATGAATTTCTTTATTCTCCTAATTATTGGGAGATCTTCAAAAAATTAGTATCTTCACTGTTTCTCATGGCTAATTGACCTCCTCTCATGATTTAAATTTAATCTTGGGGATGAGAGTGGGGTGGGTGGATTTCATTCTGTATAGAACTTCAATTTGGTGGTACGCGCGTACGATGATCTGACTAATTTGGGATGTCATTTGATTGATATTTTTTTTATGCATCTGGTTATTGTAGCGAGTATTCAATGCAACTGAATGCTTCTCGAATCAAGGTCCTTCAAGCTCAGGATGATTTGGTCAATGCCATGAAGGATGATGCATCAAAAGAACTTTTGAATATTAGCCGTGACCATAACTATAAACACCTCTTGAAGGATCTCATTGTTCAGGTTGGCAACTAAGTTCTGATGTTTTATATAATTTCAATATTCGAGCGAAATATGTAGGAAAGGTTACTTTCACATGAAAGTACTTTGATCGGTATTTAAACATGAATAAATTTCTTAGTGCAGCTTTTTGAGTTATGTTGTATAAAGGAAATGCAATCAAAGACCAGTTGATCCTTCCCCCTTTATCTTGATTAGCTTTAATTTTTAGTTTTAATTTCTGGTGCGAAATAACTCAAACATTAGGTGTAGTTCTATGTATTCTAATTAATATGTATGACGGCTTACAGAGTATACCATGTTATATTGATTTGCCGACTTGCCATTCTTTCCCCTTCATAAAATATGCTACTTATTGGCACATGATCATTCCTGTTCAATTGTTTAAAAGTATACTTTTTCTTTACAGAGTTTGTTGAGGTTGAAAGAACCATGTTGCGGTGTCGTAAAGAAGATTTGAACTCTGTGGAGTCTGTATTGGAGTCAGCAAAGGATGAATATGCAAAGAAGGCAAAAGTTCATCAACCTGATATCATAATCGATCAAATCTTTCTTCCACCTGCTCCTTCTCATCACGATGCTCATGTTCCCTTCTGGTAAAGAAACTATTCTATTGGATATACCCTTTGAATAGGAATTGGTTATAGCTTAGTCAATACGCCAACCCCCGCACCCCATTTGATTACTTAAGCTCTAGAATTGGTTGATATGAAGCCTGAATACTGGTAATAACATTGAACAACACTTTTCTGACTATTATGTTTAGTGCTGGAGGTGTCGTGCTAGCTTCGAGGGATGGAAAAATTGTGTTTGAGAACACTATTGATGCACGACTGGAGGTTGTTTTCCGTAAAAAGTTGCCAGAGGTACCCCCAACTTATTTCTTTTGCTTTTATATTTTTCCTATATGTTATTATATATATCTACTTGCTGTTAACTTTGATAGATTAATGTAAACTTTTTTTTTGTTCTGTTCAGTGAGTATTTCTTCCTTTTGAAAAAATGTTTTGGAAAAATAAAGAAAAAACGGAAACACGACTTAATGTGTTACATTATATGAGCTATTCCAATTTGCTGTCTTTTTAGAGTTCTTCTGTTAAAAAACTATCCCATCTTAGTTTTCACATATTTTTCCATACACCTTGAGATACAAGTTTGACCATAGATTCTGGGCTGAAAAACTTTGTATTTCGATGACAGATACGCAAGAGTCTATTTGGTCAGATTGCTGCCTGATGACTGATATCATTGATGTTTATCATCTCACATGTGAATCAAATCCTCCTTTCAAGCTTTCATTATTTAAAGTTGGCTATGGACCATAATACACAATCATCTTATATTCAGGTGGCTTATTTTATGACGTATGAGATATGTTTTGTTTCATGTTCTTTGAATACCGCCTTGCATTAGTTAATATTGCACTGCGGTGTTACTTATTTATTTTGCCTGTTAATGAACTTTTTAGTTCAACACCGGTTTCTAGTTTTTCACTATCGATCAGCACAATACTTGTGTGAGATTCCCGGTGTCACTGAACATAGTATTTGTTTCCTTGAGTTAATAAATCGAGTTTGAGAGGCTTAATTCATACTTGTTTGTTGTGTGTCTTTATTCAAGAGCTGATTCATGTGATAGAAGTCAGGCTATATCTTTCTTTCTTATTTTTTTGGAATAAACTATAGGAAGAAATTATTAGGATTCGCATAATTAATTACATGAACTTGATTAACACAAGAATGTAAACTTGATTAACACAAGAAATATTGGCAACCATACTAAGAAGTGTTGCTTCTTAAGTGTACTAATGTAAGAAAAGGTAGGTGTAAATTGATAATTTAAAGAGAAGTATTAAATAAAATTGTTGGATTGATGAATAAAGTTTAAAAAGTAGATAAGTAGTGTAATTTTGATGTAACACATAAAATATGGATTGGCTCTTAAAATATCAAACCAAATGGGATCACCTAATCCACACATGTTTTTCATATACTATTCTACTCTTTAGATACATGCCATGGCACACTTATGCCCCAAGGGTTTAATGGTAAATGATAGGGTATAGTTTTTTATCTTATGAAATACTAATAAAACATGGAAATTGAAATACTTGATATTTCCAATTATAATCCTTAAAATATCAACATGTTACCAAGAATAAATATATATCCAAATATACTGATATCTTGCTCTAATAATGAACAAAACAAAAACAATTCAAAGATATGAAAGCAACATGCATGCCTTGGATGGTCAAAGTAGATCCAAAGTAGAAAATCTTGAAATATGTTTATGAGATTCTTAGGGTTTCAAATTGGAGTAGGAATCGACAGAGAGGACAAGATGGTTTCAATTGCAGCCACTTCAATATGCAAAATCCATGGAAGATATGTGAGCATGGCATTTTTATTGCCTGTGAGTTTTTCTCAATATCTTTCATGCATATCGAACAACTAGCAGAGGATTCCACCTTCTCCGATTTCAACCCGTAATATTTATTATCTTTCGGAGACTTGCGTCCTAGCTCGAATACGAATAGCCCGTATTTAGATGTGATCAGCCTTACATCTCCCTGATTCTCCAGAATCCAATCATCCAGGTGCTCATTCTTTGTCTCCGAAGCGCACAGTTTTTGATACTCATCAGGTTCTAGTCGTTCCAGCTTCTGTACACGAATGCTCATGCACTCGATGCCATAGTTCTCCATGCAGAGACGAGTGACTTCTACTACTCTGGCGGACACGATTTCTTTTAGGCTTCGAGTCTTTTCCGATTGTGTTGGAATGTTGAGTCCCCAACTAATGTTTTCCAGGGGGAACGTGGTTTCCAAGCCCTGGATCATGTTGTCTATGATATCACGTTGTTCGTCGGGAGTGGCGGAAAGGAAGGTCGGGAGTGGCGGAAAGGAAGGCCCGACGGGGGTAGTGGAAGGTTCTTCGAGTGGTTTGATGTATTTTAGGGGATAATTTCGTTGCGGAGTTCTTGCAAACGCCCGCAACTGAAATAGAAACTTCGATGATTAATTCATCGAAGTTGTATGGGTTTGATTTGATTCTCTTTGGAGTGGCTGGAAAGGCATACATGCAGATGAAGCTGTCTTCATTCCTCATTATTTCTTGAGAGAAGGAGAAAGCACTTGACAGTTATCTTTTGGGGCGATCAATGCATATTCAGCATTAATGTGATATCATATTTATAGGTTTCCTTTGGCCTTTTACTACCTTAATTAGAATTCTTGTTCTTTAAGAAATTGACCTAGTAAAAAATAGAATGAAAAATAGAAAATAATATTAATAATTACTTCTATTTAATTATTATATCTTACGGTTCCATCTGATAAACATCCAGAATTTCTATTTTTGGCAATAAAATCTTAATAAAGATTATGACCGATAAGGATTAGATTTTCAAATTTTATGAAGATTATAATTTTATTATGTGATAATAAGTGTTTGAAGTTCTATTTTTAGGTGGATATTTACACCCAAAATCATTATATGTACCTAAAAAAATATTTAAATTAAATATTTTTAATTAATAAGACATAATTATCCTTATAAATCATATATTTTTTCTGTTGCAATAACCGAACAAAACATAATTAGAATTTATCTATAATATCTATTCGGTTATTTTATCTATTCGGTTACAACAACGAATAGAATTAAAATTGTGATACGTTTTTGTTTGATAATTTGTGGTTCACCATAGTTTGCAAGAACCTCATGTCGTGTTTCCTCTAAACGAATACTAGGAATTCAGGGGATGTTAAAGAAACCAGCTATTATAAAACAAATTCGTCATCGTTTTCAAAGCTCAGCACGAAATCCCTGGAATTATGGACCGAGAATCTCGGCAGCGAATCCGGCGCCAACACCATCTCCGACAGTGGCAGCATTTTCTCATCCTCGCCGCCATTCAGTCCCTCCGGCGACTTTCCGACCTCCCTTTATCCCACCGAACATGATGACTGGAGACCCAAACCCAGATATAAGAAGGTTGCCGGTTGCCGGAAAATCAAGAATTTCCCGCCGCCGCACAAATTATCAAACTTTGCACAATTTAATTTTTTTTTTAGGTTTTGATTCTGATACTTTTCTGTTGTTGTAACCGAACAGCGATTATTGTAACCGAACAGATAAAATAGATAAATTCTAATTCTATTATGTTTGGTTGTTGCACAGAAGAAATATATGATTTATACGTCTTATTAACTAAGAATGATTTAATTTATATATTTTTGGAATATATAGAATAATTTCGAGTGCAAATAGTCGTCCCTACTTTTATTAGATAGAAAATCTATTTTAATTGATTACTTCGTTAATATTAATCAACTAATCAACTTGCCTTAAATAATTATATTAAAATAAAACATATTTAAAGTTTGGATTATACTATATTCAATTGAATTAATTTAGGAATTAATAAAATTCTACTACTCATTTCTTAAAAACTTAATTAACCTTAGATGCACCGGGAATCACCTATATTATATTAAATTTAGAGATCCAAAATACATTCTAAATACTCCATGGAGTACAAGTTAAACCATTAAGAATATAAAAAATTAGTTTTATATTTTATGGATAAAGTGAATATAATATTTTTTTGTTGCAGGGGTTAGTTTAGAAATTTATTAACTACTATTAATTTATATTTTGATGTTGGAGGGTGGAATTGTCTTCACCATTTGTTTATATCCATATATCTGGATGATGGACTTCTCAAATTAGGTAAAAAAAATCACAAAGATAGAATTTGTGATTCTAACATGCTCTTGTGATTGTAAATAGATCACACCTTTTGGATTTGTAAATTATCACAAAAAAAAAAAAAGTCCCTCCGTTATTTCGCGTATTTTTTGCCGAGGTTTAAGAATTTTTTTTTTTTTTAATATTTAAAGAAAAGTTAGGAATATTTTAAATAATTCAAGGAAAAAATTGTGGTAAGTTGTAAGAATGTTGGTAAAAAGTGAATATTATGCTAACAAGTAAGAACTATTGAGATGTATTCATCACTTTTAGAAAATTTGTAAAATACTTGGATATAAAAGAAAAGTATAAAATTCTTTTGGGGGAGGATAGGGAGCATTAGACAAACTGGAATACAAAACTCATGACTCTGAGCTGCGTCAACACTGATGCAAGTCAATGTAATTTACAGAGGTAGTAGAGAATACTACTATATAAGGATTTACAGATAATTATTATTACAAAGAGAGCTTAAGAAAAACACACCATACTGACATATATAGGCAATGACAACATCAAGATTGAACCTCAATTCTTCCAGGTATTCGAAGCTCAGTAAACTTGCTGTCTACGAGCTGAAAGCACCGCTGGACGTTTCGTTGTAGCTCTGGCACAGTTGGAGCTGTTCTTTAAGACTCCGAATAAGCTCATTCAGCCTCTGGATGCTCTTCTCTTGTGATAAGATGATCTGAACGTGGAAATGATTACAGGAAACGAGCTTGTATTTGTTACTGTCTTTTGTGTAAGAATATAAACGCCTTCAGAAAGTTCACACCAATTATCATACTCAAGTCTCAAGACAAGTTTTGTTTAAAACAAAGCCCTTTTCAATTCATATGGCTATCTTAATTCTTATGTTAGAGCGTGCGTGCACTCATTGAGTTAATCTTTTTGTATATATATTCTTTCAAAAAAGTCCTCTTAAGAGCAAACATCAAGATAAACTCAACAAATTTACAAAACTAGATACATACTAATCATTAGTTTTGCAATTATCGATGGTAGTTACACCTAGATAGTGAATTTGGAAATAAATCTCTGTAATTTAGCACACAATTCTTAATTGCTCAACCATAGTCAACCTCAGAAACCAATTGAATTGGTACAACTTCCCAGATGTGAAAGATTTAAAAGATTATACACTCAACTGTGGAGTTTTCGAAGCACTTCAGCTTAACTAATAAGTATCTTAAAGTGTGGCAACTAAGGGCTAAGACATTACTTTGGTCTTCGAAATTAGCTGACAGAGCCTAATGCATCAAACACCAATCCATATAAAATTCTAAAAACTAAAAATATATAATGTATAACGATTAAACAATCGAAAACATGAACACATAACAAGTTAGAAATGTAGCTCTCACAAATGGAACAAAAGCAAGACAAATAAGTAATGTGATTCAGATGTTGACAAGTCATTTTAACTATCAAACCCCGGGTTCATGTAGACCAATATATGTGTAAAGTCTTACTTATCTCCTGCACATTTGCAGACTGGAAATGGCAAACACACATATCTAATAATCTCTCATAAATAACAAGATGTGAAGTGGTTGTTCAGATGATTCCCAACAAAAAATTTCACACTAAAACATCAGCAGAAGAAAACAATTACCTTCTCTTTAACGCCTTCTTCTCTTTCGGGAAGCTGTTGCTTCTGAGATTCCTTTGGAGTCGTATAGGCATCACTCACTAACTGTTGCCTCCATTCAAATTGTGACGTGATAATTAATATGAGCAACAGAGAAACAAGCATCACCGGCCTTGACATATTTCTTATCTAACAAAAGTGGGGGAAAAAAAAGCACATATAAATTTCACATTCTGAAACCAAGTCACAATTGTTAAAAAGTCCAAAATTCATTCAAAGACTAACGGGCAGCTTGGTTCGAAATTTTCAATCGAAATGGCAATGGGTATAATTAAGGAGGTCAATCACAATGAGATTGAAAGTGATTGAAGGGTGACGAATAGTTATTGAATCAATGAAAATGATCGAGGAATTTTAATTCCCAAAAGATCAATCAAGCATCAACAATGAGAATCAATATACCTCCATTCCCATTAATGACCCATTGCCCCCAACCAAGTATCTCCTAAAAGGTATACATGGCCTGCGGTGTTAAACAACATACTCATTGCCATTTTTTAAATCTCAGCAACAAATTGCCTATTTCAATAATAATTTCTCACTTCCAGCAACTAGAATGACCTTCTAATTATCCCAAATTTGCTGCATAACGAACTCAAAAAGCAAGGAAATACTAAACATAAATACCCAATTCTAATTCCGTTCATAGCTCAAAAATCTTCATATTAAAATTGGGTTAGAACTTAGAATGAACTCTAAAATTGAGCTTAACGATAACCTCAAACTCATCACACCTAGCCTCGAAACAGCATTTTTCTAGAATTATCTAAGACTAATATTATTTTTCCAGGAGAACATGAAGCATTGTTCCTAGAAAATAAAGTGAAACTGCACAACTAACAGATCAGAGTTCAAATTTGACATAAATAGCATTTAACAGAAAGGTTGAACCAAAACCTCAAACCCGTTTCTGCAAAAGTTGAAGAGGAATTATGCCCAGATTGACGCTTTCCGATGAATTGAAATCGGTAACAAGTGTAATTTCGGGTGGAGAAAGGTGGGGAAAAAACACACAAACAAACAAACAAGTAAGATTAACCAGTGTCTTCGTTTGCCATTAATTGAACACTTGTACTTCTCTCTCTCTCCCTCCCCCACTCCCTCTCTCTCACATCAGCATACTAATTTCTTTTTAATTAATATATATATATATATATTTTTTTTTTTTTTCGGTAGTGGGCTTTGTGTATCTAATTGGGCTATCGATAAAGTCCAAGCCCAAATGGAAAAGTCCAGAGCGAGACTTGATTCAAGTTTTGACGAAAGTGAAAGGATATGGTTGTTGGTTCATTTGGGTCGGTTTATATGAAAAAAAAAAAAAAAACCTAGGTACTTATTAATTTTAAAATAAAACAGGCGTCAATATTTTAATCCAATAAAGTATGAAGGTTATCCAACTGAGTTCAACTTGGATAAGATACGATGTGTTTGGTAAATAATTTAATAGGGGTAAGTGATGCAAATATTTTTAAATTAATTAGGCTCCAAAATGCGTCTAAAAAGGTGTACTTTAAGTCTACAAAAGATGATAGAAAACAGTAGCTCTAACATGAGACATGTACATAGATAAAACAGGATACTGTATATGTTTCTAATGTACAAACGTAATATAACATTACAAGTCCCACTCTAGTAGTACTAATTATTCATGCAAGGTATCTAAATACTTATATGCACATCTATGTACACTTTTTACAAGTCAAAACTTGATCCCCTGTATGCTCTTGCTGGGATGTTTGATGCTAGACGATATAATGTGAGACGGCGACAACTGCAGACAAGATTATGAGCAGCAAAATGATCATTAAGAAGGGAACTTTGAAGTGGATATTGCTGTTGTTCGTGCTTGCATTGCTCTGCTGATCAGTCTGTGATTCTTGAGCCTCATTGATACAGATATCCCGATTATGTTCTGGCCCGTACCTTCTAAGTCTGAGCCTTCTATTCGCCGTTCCCTGGAAAGGGAGGGGAGCATTGGCTTCAGCTGACTTTTTAGACATCATTTCAGACCTCGGTTTTATAGCAGCCGTTGTCAAATGTGAAGGATCGTCCAGTGTAATTATGTCATCATTCATGATGTCGGCGAACCAATCATCTTCCTCAGAATTACTCTGCAACTGGAAAACACGATCATATGATGTTTCTTAGTTTGTTGATTCATACTGCTACGTTGTCGACACTTGGAGGATAGCAGCAATCATTCGTCACTTTATTATCAGATTCAGATCCGGTTTCCATCTGTTCGAGGGAATGAGAATTGTGACTGCTGGTTGCATCTTTAGAACAGCTACCAGTTGTCTTATATCCACTGCTAGATTGTTCAACACCAGAGGAAGGAGAGTTTCTTCTCGGATTGTGAGTTAACTGGAACTCCCTGTTCCTTCGGACGCTGCATACTACCATTTCGTCCTATCATTTACTCATGACAGCATCAGACATTTAACAAATTATATTGATTGATTACATAGTTAATGTGAATCAAATAAAAATGTAGTGTAAAAATTACACAAGATGACAATGGATAATAGTTGATGTGAATTAAATAGAAATAGACTTGTGTAAAAGTTAGAACAAAATGGCTACCTCAGCACTTATAGAGTACTCGTGCATTATCCACTCTGTCCTTTGCCCTCTCGACGCTCGACCACTGTGAAAAACTAAAGTCCTTCTCATGCCTACGAGATTAGAGCCCGATTTCACATAACGTTCCCTCCCTGTTGCCTTCCAGTGACCAGTTCCAGTTGCCCGTTTGCTTTGAGACCCATTTGGATACTTTCTTCCACGAGGAGAAAAGAAGAACCATTCACTGTCTGATTGTATTATTGATCGAGCTGAATCATGTAGATAAAATAACCCATCATCATTCCACTATACTATACATGAAAATACCTTTATTATTGATCTAACTAAATCATTTACATAAAATGACCTTTAAGCATAGTGCAACCATGTAATCAGCTCAAACAAGAATGGTATTTCAATCTTGCGTTTCATCTCATTTCACATATATTCAATCTAAAGAGCTCAATCCATCTGTTAAAATCTCATCTTATATCACACAATGTTATTGAGTTTCACTATCTCAATTGCTTAGTACACAATTTAGTACGAGGCTTACATATTATTTCACATGTACCTTAAAAATGAATATATCTATATTTCATTCAATCTATATATATTATATCAATATTGAATAATACAAATTATTTATAACAAACATATAATAACAAAATACTACTTAAGAAACATAGATATATTTTGTACTAATATAAATAATAATTGAAGACTAATTACAACATAATTTTATTTATTGCTAAAACTTAAATACATAAGTATCAAAATCTTAATTTATTTAAAGTATTAATTCTTTCAACCTATCTCAATATTTAATAATTTAATAATACAATCCTACAAAACACTTTTCATTTACCATCAAGAAAGAGACTGAATTAAAAATTTTAAATAATGAATTTAAACCTGGCAACTCCCAAGGTTCATGTTTACAAATATCAACTTCAGGAATTAATTCAACACATCCATGGGATCCTTCAAGCTTCTTTTTCAAATAATACTCAATCAATTCCTCGTCGGTGGGACAAAATCGAAACCCAGGAAATATAGAAGAAGCTTCTGCGATAGACATTTCCATGGGGATATTTCTTGAAAAAGTTGTATTTTCTTGAATTTTATTGGACATATCTCTAAAGAACAGGAAGAAAAGAACTCATTTGATGCTAAGGTTTAAGGAACTCATTTGATACTAGGGTTATTGCAAAGAAAAGAACATAGGCTGAGTTTTTTTTTAATATATATGAGCTTTTTGCGTTGTGAATTGGGACAGAGACACGTGAATATTACATCGGCTGTATTAAGAACACGTAAACATGATGTGGAGGCTAAAATACACATACTATAGGGATAGCACGTATAAAAAACATGATTTACGTAATGAGTGTGAGTACACGTGTATTAACCTTATTTCGTTCGCAACAATATCATTATAAATAAATATTATTATAACTCAAAATTAATTTATAAGTATTTATATTGTAATAGTCATCATTATCCAGAAGTATATTTTAAAATTGAAATTAAATTTTAAATTGAAAATAAATTTTAATTTTAATCATATCCAAATGAATTTTTATACAGCCGGTAAATATGATAGTAATTTAAGCGGAAAAAGGAGTGGAAGATGAATTTCAAAATATATAACAATTAATTTACTAATTGTTCCTAGTTTAATTAAATATCCTTACAAAGTGACTAGTAATTCACATGCCACCATTTACTATATGTTTTCTTCCACGGGAGAAGAAAAGAACCTATTCAATCTTTCAGCTAAATTATTTGGTGCATAATGGTAAAATCGCTATTCACCTCTATCATAAACGACTGTATTTATGGGCAAACATAGATTAACATTCTAATCATGTATATCATTTAATTACATTAATCACTGATTTGAGAATTCATTCAAATGAAAAAACTACGCACTATATTAGTTGATCATTTGCTCCATCCATTTTGGACATTGTTTCATTGTTTAAGAATTATTATTATTAATAATATTTCCCGATTTTTTTTACTTTTTAAGGTTAAAAGTTGATTGATTATCTATAAAGATTAAAAAGAAAAACACGGATAAGTATGTGGTTAGGGCTCTATCTTGTTTTAGAGAGACTTTTTTTAGTTGAGTTATTTGTGAAATGAGTGCGAGATGGTTAATCTATCACTAAAGTATTTTTATGGTATAACACACTAAAATTATACTTTAATGCACAATTCAACATATTTTAGAAAATATATTTTAAAAATCATTAAACATATTTTATCTATACCAATAAGCATATTTTAATGATTGATCGACACGTCTCACAAATAACCCGTCTCACAAGAAACTTTATCCTTATTTTATATCTAAAAAGTGTATTTTAAACTTTAGGAATAATGATTCCATACAGAATAATAAACGAAAATAATACTAAAATTTAGTTGGTAAATTACTGGAATATTAGAAAGGTGAAATTATCACAAATAATCCACTAAATATTATTGAACCCACAATTAGTATTTTTTGAAAATTTTAATTTCAATTCTTTTTAATTTAAGCTTAGTCTTATTTAATCAATTTTGATCCTTTTTAATTTAATTTTGATTCGAATTAAAAATTACTCTTTCATTTTTATTGGAGTCAATTTTTTGCAGACAGCTCCTTATTGCAATGTCTTCATAACAATACACATTACCCTTTTAATTTTTAATTTGATCCACAATTTAATTAAAAATTATCAAAATTGACTAAATATAATTAAAATTAGATTAAAATTGAAATTTCAAAAGATATATACTAATTGTATACTCCCTCCGTCCCCCAAAGTATTTTACACTTTCCTTTTTCATCAGTCCACAAGGTATTTCACACTTTTCTTTTTCATCGTCCCACAAAGTATTTCACACTTTACTTTTACTATAAATGGTAAAAAATACACTAACAATACCTACTTTTTACACACATCCCAACATAATACTTATTTTTCATACATTCCAATAACTTTCCACTCTCTTTTTATTAAATTAATTAAAATACTTCTTTTTTTTCTTACTTTATACATAAAATAAAATAAAAAATTTTAAACTTCGCATATAACAATATATGAAGTACTTTGAAGTGCGGAGGGATATTTAATATTTATAGGAGCATTTATCTGCGAGAAAGAGACTGCATGCACTCATCGATTATGTTTGACACACGTGTCTATCTTGTTTGCCGTACATTTACATGTTCCATCTTTATTTGTGCCAAAGTATTTCTATTTTTAGTAACAAAGTTCACCGTCTTTTCATTTTACTCCATCAAAATCCCCAATTTTATATTGGGTGTCGCATTCAAATATTCTAATTTTTTTTAGTAAAAGATACTCACATATAACTCACCATTTATTATTAATACAATTGCTCACTATACATAAAATAATAATACTTCTTAATTTACGTGCAAAAAGCAATTAATGACCTTTCACTTGGACGGAGGAAGTATAAAATAGTTACTATAATTTTCTTAAAATTAATAGTATTATTTTTATTAAAAATATTATATTTCTTTTATTTATATTGTAAATTGTTCATAAATAATTTTTTGTATTATTATCACTTTTTATTTATTTAAATATAATTTTTTTATTAAAATATTATTCCATTTTGTGGAGTATTTCTATAACTTTCGTACAAATCTTTGCCTTAAATACTTAGACTACAACGCCATTCAAATTCATTTTTTCCCCTAACCTTCTTGTCTACTCCCTCTGTCCCATAATATTTTTCTCACTTTCCTCATTTGTTTATCCCATAAAACCTTTCACCCCCCAAAAAAGAAAACATTACTTTATCTAACAACCTCAAAAGTTGCTTTAATTTCAAATTTGTCATTCGTTTTTCACACACATATCATTATTTTATACTCCTTTTATTACCTAAAAATACTACAATACCTCCAAAGTCAATAAAGTTGGTGAAAAAGTGCACATTTCTTAAACAACGTGGAACAATAAACGTGAAAAGTATTATGGGACGGAGGGAGTATTTATTTTGCATTAGGGATGTCAATGGGGCAGGGTAGGTCGGGGTAATTGAGTGCCTGGACCCGGATCCGAACTCATTCTTTTGTCTCGGGTTCGGGCCGCCCTGTGCTTCTACGGGACGGGACAGGTCCACCTCGTTTTTTATCCATTTTGATTATTTATTTTATTTTAAATATTTATACCTATTACTCCTTCAGTCCCACGTATTTATTCACATTCCATTAAGAGTAAAAATACACTATACATCTCACCTACTTTTTACATTTTATTCATTAATTTCAACAACTTTATTCATTTTTTTATACTTTATTCATCATTCCCAATAACTTTATTTTTCTTTAAATTACCAATTTACCACTATTTTTTCTTACATTATATATTATAAAAAAAATATTTTTTAATCTCCGTGTCTGTATAAACGTGAACAAATACGTGGGAATGAGGGAGTGTAAATAATGTGTAATATATATTATTTCATTTAATTAATAATTATATACTACATAGTAATATTATGTATTTTCTTTTTAGTTAATCAATTAAGAAATTATACCTTATAAATAATTAATATAATACAAAAATATAAATAAAATGTACATGTTATATATACATATAATATACGTATATGATGTAAATATTAAATGAGTCTAAACAGATCAAATTGAGGCATTACTACTACTCAAACCCGACTCATTCTCGATACGGGTCAGATCGAATCCGCTTCAAATGTCACGGGTCATGACAGTCTCGGGGCATAGTAAGTAAATTGGGTGGGTGGGAATTGATGACCTTAATTGATGCGGAAAATATGCCATCACATATGGGGTAAGTTTGAAAATTTACTGGCAGTGATTGGAAGAGAATCAGATGGTGAGCCATATATGTATAGAAAACCCTATCAGTCTAGTTTCAACAAATGGAGAGTTGTTTGAAATTTTCTACAATGAGTTATGTTCATTTTTCTGGAAGGTGGCAGAAGCACCCAAAAATCTGTCAAGTTAAAGCATTTGAAGTATTTTGAGTCTTTCCAACTATATTTTCTTGGTCAAGTCAGATATTTACTATATTAACTATTATATTATTGTTATGCATGAGTTTTAGGGGTCAAATAATCATTTAAGATGGTCAAATGAATCTATTAAGTAAAGATTCAAGTTATTAATGTTTGAATGCTTCTAGTTTCTTGTAATGACTCCTATAAATAGAGTCTCATCCCATTGTATTTGCATTGAGAAAATTTGTGAGAATATAAATTATTTTAGAGTGTTTACTCTTGTCTAGAAGATTGATTTCTTCTAATTTTCTTTTAGTCTTTTGGTGGATTCCATAAGACGAGTTTATTCCGAACTTGTGGTGGATTCCATTGAGTGAGGAATTGTATCCGAGTGTTCTATTGTATTACCCCCTAAATCTCCAATTTTCCAGTATCAAAGTGGTACCAGAGCCGAGGTTAGTGATGCCTCCTCGTCGTAAATATGCTACTGAGGAACCAAGGCGTGAACGTGACATTTAGGATATCGAGTTGGATGATTTGAGGAGACAAGTGCAACAACTTCAGCAGCGTCTTGAACTCCGCAAACCCTTTGAACGTGATGAATCGCATCATGATTCTGAGGTTGAACAATCCGATGATGAGAATTTTTATCCTTTTTCATTGTAGTCATGGTTCGTGTGAGTATGAAGAGAAAGATGATGAAACAATACCCATCTATGATGAGTATGACGAGGAAGATGATGAAACATTACCCATCTGTGATGAGTATGATGAGGAAGATGATGAAACATTACCCATCTATGATGAGTATGAAGAAGATGAGTACGAAGAAGAGGAGAAGCCGATTTAAGATGAAGTTGAAGATGATGAAGAGATCATGTATATTGATCTAGGTGAAAGTCTTGTTGCAAGAAAGTACTTGCGTGCTATCCAAGAAGGAAAAAAGTGGCTGCAGCATAATATTTTCCATACGCATTGTACTTCCAATGAAAAGGTGATGGAAGAAAATGAAGTGGTGACGGAGATCTCACCTACAATGATATCTCTTCAAGAATTCAAGGATATAGTTCCTAGCGAAATTCCCTTGGACTTCCTCTTATGAGGAACATTCAACATTATGTTGATTTTGTATTCGATGCTTCTATTCCAAACAAGGCAGCTTATCGAATGAATCTGAAGCTTCATGATGAGTTGCAAGGGCAAGATCAAGAGCTCGTGGATAAAGGCTTGCTAAGGGAAGGTATGAATCTTTGTGCAGTCCCATCTCTTCTTGTCCCAACGAAAGAGGATTGTTGTTTGGAATTTTCTACAAAGAGTTATGCTCATTTTTTCTGAAAAGTGGCAGAAGCACCCGAAATCCACCAATTCATGCATTTGAAGTGTTTTGGTGCCTTTCCAACTATCATTTCTTAGTCAAGTCAGCATATTTACTATATTAACTATTATATTAATGTTATGCATGGGTTTTAGGGGTCAAAGAAGTATTTAAAATGGTCAAATGAATATAGTAAGTGATGAGTCAAGTATTTAATGCATGAGTGTTCTAGAGTCTTGTAATGACTCCTATAAATAGAGCCCCATTCCTTTGTATTTGCATTGAGAATGAGAATATAAATTATTTGAGAGTGTTTACTCTTGTCTAGAAGATGGATTTCTTCTAATTTTCTCTTAGTCTTGTGGTGGATTCTATAAGACGACGAGTTTATTTCGAACTTGTGGTGGATTCCATTGAGTGAGGAATTGTATTCGAGTGTTCTCTTGTGTTACCTCCTAAATCTTCAATTTTCCGGTATCATTAATAATTTAGGATCATGAGGTATACATTTTAGATATGGGATTATAGACAAAGTCTATTGTAAGACGATTGTGAGACGGGTCGACCCATCATTAAAGTAGGCTTATTGTATAGATAAAATATGTTTAATAATTGTTAAAGTATGTTATTCAAAGTAGGTTGAATTATGCATTAAAGTATAATTTTAGTGTGTTATAATATGATTTATTATTAACATACTTTAACTACAAATAAGCATACTTTATCTGTACAATAAACATACTTTAATGTTGGTCGACCGTTTTACAAGAGAGTCTCTCGGGATTATAAATGTATTTTCACTTAATTATTTTTAAGGTTTAAATGTTTTTAGTGATGTTTAGTGTGCCAATAGTTTCACTCATAATTAATTATGATTATTAAAAGTTTATTTTAAGATTAGGGTTTAATCATATCATTTCTACGGTAAAGAAGGCCAAAGTAACAAAGTTGAAGGTCAATCTGTTGAGCAATACGTAACCCGGACCCATAAATTTCAACCCGTCACCATTTCTACAGAACCTAAGACCACACATCCTATTACTTCTCATCTCACCAACATTGAAAGCGACTCCACCCTCATCAAATTCCAGAAATTTCTCGTCCACCAACAATTAATTTAATTTTGTAATCTGCTGCTCAAAAAATTTTGAAAAAAATTGTAGCTCATCAAAAAGCAAAATTTCCTCACAAAGTGATCAGGAATTCACATGCCCGCATCACCAGCTTCGTTCAACAATCGGATTCAGAGCCAAAATCAAGTAGTGGAGGAGGAATTAGCAGTTACAGAGAAGCTAAGAGATATGGCATTAGTTCCTACTCCCACTGTGAATGAAGGGCCATTGTTTGCTGAGGTGGAAATGGGGGCCGACGCCTCCACCCCCACCATCCGCGCCACCGTGGTCCAGGCGTCCACCGTCTTCTATGACACCCCTGCCACTCTTGGTAACTCCCAACTCCACTTTACATTCTTTTTCTTTCCCTTTTTGATGTAATTCAGTTGATAAGTGGGAAAGAGTTTAACTTCTTTAATCGGGTTATTATCGAATGCTACTGAGTTGATGCTGTGCTGACTGCTGTGGGGAGATAAGGTTGGAATGTGTTTCTCGGGTTGGGTTTTTATCTGATGCTGTCTGAATGACATGCATGGGAAGGTCTAAATTTTGTTTAATGGGTTGATGTCTGTCTGCTTTTCCATTGCATTGTAGAAGTTTCCCATCGGAAGAGTATGGATATGGATAAGAAGATAGAATTTGTTGTGTTTCACATATTGTTAGAGCATCCTCTATAGGCTAATCATTTCAGGAGGGATTTTGTGAACTATACAGATACATATATTATTGTAGCAAAAATTAGAAATATTTACATGGACTGCGTTTAGACATATTACTTTTCTTATAATATTGAATGTTTGTCATTTTTCAGCAGATTAGTAAGTACTTTCTGCCTTGCCTTGGTGTCATATATTTCATCATTCAATATGATAGTTTGTTTGATCTAGAGAAAACATGGAGTCTCGAAGCAGATTTTATGACAAAAGGTAGGTTTATGCTTTAGATAATAGTTGAACTTGTGAGTAGTTGTTGAGTCTGATTCAACTCGACTCTGGGTCTGTGAATCCTCATCTCTGATGTAATTACATAGTATAACCTTTTTGTGGAGAGATGCAGACATGTGCTTGCGGTTGTTGCTATCTTACCAATTTTATCAAAGCATTGCTGGTGTTTCATTCTAGGCTTTATTTATGTTGGTGTATGCTACATTTAAGGATCATGGAAGGTTTTATGAAGGCAATTTACCCCAGTGTGGATAGCATGGCCCCATTATTATGTTCAGCATCAATATACTTCTTTCGTTGTCTAGTTCAGCAGTTAAAAAACCAATTAGTACTACTACGCTAAGAATGAATGAGAGTTGAACACTATTTCCTTTTACTTTCTGCATTCATTGTCATACCTAGGCTCGGATTTTGCCTTTTTCTTTCATTTGTACCATATTTCCTGGCATGGTTTTTTTTTATAAAATAATTATTTTAACTTTCCCAGACAAAGCTGAAAGACTGCTGGCTGAAGCAGCCTCGTATGGTGCTCAGTTAGTTGTGTTTCCTGAAGCATTCATTGGTGGCTATCCCCGTGGGTCAACTTTTGGTGTTTCTATTGGTAATCGTACAGCCAAGGGTAAAGAGGAGTTTCGGAAATATCATGCTGCTGCTATTGATGTTCCTGGTAAGAACCTTTATACGGGTTCAATCAGCATGAAGATTGTTTTAAGTTTACATGAAATGCATTGTATAAGTTTCTCCACCATAAAACATCATCACAAGTCATTGAAGAGACTGATTCTTGAGCATTCCAGTTTGAGACTCTCTTTCAGATTTAGTTTGAACTAGATATCTATGCAAAAGTGTAGTCTTTGCTGATGGATGTATTGATCCATGTGTCGTGGCGCTACTTTGTCTGTGTACCCTTCTTAAATCTGTTGATATGTGAGGTGAAAATATTAATTGGTAATATTAATACCACTGGTTGTGGACATGCGGGTAATATCCTGGTACAACTTATTTATCTGTCCACTTTTTCCTTTTGCCAATCTATTTCTTTATCAGGATATATAATTCAAAATCACTCTTATGCATCTAAATTCAACACATGAACAAACATGTGGCAGTTTTCCCAAGAAGAAGGGAAGAGAAGAAAAGGATCAGTTTTTGCTGACACCAAGTATCATCGTCTAGTAAACTCTGATCTCTTATCAGTGGATTCTTGTGATTATTTGTTATTGATGGTCTCTTCTCATCAGAAACCACATATCAAATAGCCATACTCCCTTTTAAGCCTTTCCTCATGGTAGTAAAAGAGTAAACACTCTGTAATTAGATAGTTTCAGTTCCTCAAGCTCATAGGCAGGGACTCTGAATAATTAAGGAAGTATTTATTACTCATTCTTAGTGAATGTATAAGAGGAGTCATGCAATGTTATTTCCTACACATGCACATCATGCACATAATGTATATATCTTGTCCAGCCAGAATGTAAGATTCATCTATAAAAGGAGAAACAATGTTGTGTTTATTTCCAAGAATCAATCTTTTTCAAGCACCCAACTAAAAACAGCATGCAGATCATGTGATATATCTTGCCATTTCAGTGATTGTAAGATTCATCTATATAAGGGGGAAAAATATGATAGTTTTCCTTTTTTATTTATTTATGTTCTTTATTTAACTATGGTCCCATTCAACCTGTAAAGCTGGTGAAATTTGCTACCAAATAACCAGTATTCTGCGTAATGCATTATTTTCTCTTGCGCTTCCAATAGCTACGGAAAAAAGATACACAAAATTTAAAATCAGAAACCCCATAAAATGGTATATCTTCAATGCAGTACTATCATGTTGTAAGTGGATTGCAGATAATTTGCTCTTTAAAATTTTAAAAATCTGAGAAGGAAGAGTTTAGAGTACTGTGATCAATTACGTAGCATTTGAAAATGCTGGATTGGCTCCCAGTTTTAACAATTGGCATGTTTAATGTATGTGAATATTATGAAGTAATTCTGCTATATCATGCAGTATGTAGATGCGATAAAAATGCTATGCGAAGATGGTTGAAACCTGAAAACTCCCTGAGTAAATGTTGGCATATTGGTCTGAAGCCTGAAAAGATTAGGAAAGTTTTCATCTGAATATGATTTGAGTGTAAATTTTAGTCCAGATACAGGATATAGTTCAAGCTAGAAATTGCTACTTAATAATCCACAGCTTACTCGACTCCCACTCCCAGTTAGTGGTGCTTCTTATGTATATTATTGTCCCTTTTCTGATTTCTATTGCCTTCCTTCAGGTCCTGAAGTAGATCGCTTGGCCGCCATGGCAGGAAAATACAAGGTTTATTTAGTGATGGGCGTAATAGAAAGGGAAGGATATACGTTATACTGTTGTGTTCTGTTTTTTGATTCTCAAGGTAATTTCCTTGGGAAACACAGAAAACTGATGCCCACAGCACTTGAGCGCATAATTTGGGGATTTGGAGATGGATCTACAATTCCTGTTTTCGAGACGCCTATTGGCAAGATTGGTGCTGCAATTTGTTGGGAAAACAGAATGCCACTCTTAAGAACAGCTATGTATGCTAAAGGTTCTTTTCTTGCTTTGACTACTAGACGAAACACTCAGCAGTATGATGAAAAGTATGATCAGTATGATATGCTTTGTGATTGAAATAACATTTTTTTAATTCACATCTCCATTAAACAAAAACTGCAATCAATTGATTGATCTAAATGTGGGCTAGTTTTTTTAATCGTGTATCTTTTAATCATACTTCTCCAATTGAAGCTATAGTTTGATTCCTTAAGAGGGTCTTTTTGCAGGAGTGGAATTATATTGTGCACCTACGGCTGATTCAAGGGAAGTATGGCAAGCTTCAATGATGCACATTGCTCTAGAAGGCGGGTGTTTCGTTCTATCAGCCAACCAGTTCTGCAGAAGAAAAGATTATCCACCGCCACCAGATTACGTTTTTTCCAGCACCGAAGAACTTATGCCAGAATCTGTTGTTTGTGCTGGTGGTAGTGTCATCATTTCTCCAGCAGGAACTGTGTTGGCTGGCCCGAACTATGAAGGCGAGGCACTCATATCTGCAGATTTAGGTATGCCACTCCATCTCATGCTCTGGTTCACACAGTTTTTCTAATTTATTTAATGGGATGTCCAATCTTTGGTTCATCTTCTCTGCTAGAAAGTACGCATACCAAATAGTCAGTTGGCTGTCCTTTTGGCACGACTAACAATGTTTGAAGTTATTTTTCTCACTTCTTCGAGAGATCCAACAGTTTTTCATCAGTTGTCCAATATATCAACCCAACGTCCCTCTTATCACCTGTCTCGAAAGAGTTGACTACTCCCTACTATGTTTCTTTCATTTGGTGTTGAACTACTACTGGTGCAGAATGGGTGGCATGTAATTCCACAGTGCTCGTTTTTTCTGAAATCTGAAGTGTCATTATCTTTCTTTGGTGCATGAATCTTTAATACTCATTACCTTTCTCTTTAGCATCATTTGACCTTTTTTAAGTTCCATTCTCTCACCTTTTTCTGGATTTTTGCAATCAAGGTTCTCTCTCTCCTCTCAATTTGCCCTGTTTCATGGTTCTTCCTGGCGCTGATAGTTGATAATGACAATAATAAGATACCTACACGGATTAACGTTAACTCTTATCATTTTTTCTAGTATTATTGTTAAACAGTATTAGAATTGGAATGTTCTCTTTGTTTTTTATGTCTTCTTTCAAATCCACATATTTCCATCTCTTATCCATGTGTATAAAAATACACAGATCTTGGTGAGGTGGTTCGTGCAAAGTTCGACTTTGACGTGGTGGGGCATTATGCTCGACCGGAAGTTCTGAGCCTTGTTGTCAAGGACCATCCAATGAGTCCGGTTTCTTTCACTTCAACATCCGGAAAAGCAGAAAGCTCCCAGAAGTGAACCGATCGGTGGGATGTTTTCGACCCGGGTTCATTCATCTACTTCGAGTCAGCTCAGTTGTCTAATCTCAGGCCCCTTATCTTGTGAAAATCTAATCTCTCCCTTATTATTACATTCTGGTGGATACATCCGACATCTCACAGATGCTGTCTTTCGGTGAGTTGATGCATGATATTATTATACGACGTCGTGCCTATGTGGTCAGTTTCATGCATCATTCTTGGTACAGTTGAATTGCATACTTACAAAAGCATAATGTAAACAGTCTGTAAGTTGAAACACTTATTAGACTGTCTCCTTTTTTCTCTTATGTTGATTAGGGTTCAATGCACCAAGTTGGCATGCCAGATTGCTGTTTCTTGAATGCTTATGTGTTGTGTGGATTTCAAATCTATTAGAATTTTTTATAAATTATTAAAGAACTCATTATAAATTGGGTTAATTGCAAAAAAAATCATGAACTTTACTCGTATTACAAATTAATCATTACTTTTGAGAAATTGCAAAAAAAAACTATCACCTTTAATAATTGTTGCAAAATAAACCCCAAAAAAACTCTATTTTAGTCAAAAATTGGGTTTATTTTGCAAAAATACTTAAAGGTGGTGATTTTTTTTACAATTTCTCAAAAGTGAGGATTAATTTACAATAGGAGTAAAGTTCGTGATTTTTTTTTTCAATTAACCTAAAATTTTAATATGTTTTGCTTTTTCTTTGTTGGTAGTGAATTTTGATATGAATAAATAATTAAGGTGACATTAGTGGGCTCAAATCAAGTGTGGATAAGTAAAATGGTGTCTAATCAAATTGTCAATCTTTTGTGGAAGAATTTGGTGGAAATGGAAGGGTGAGGGAGGGTTATTATAAGTACAAGAAAGAATCATTAGGGATTATTTGTGGCTTAAAAGGTTTTTTGGGAATAAGGGGACAAGAATGGAAGGATGTTTAATCATTCTTAAGAAGATACTCAAAAGGCTCTAAACCCTTGTTGCCTTATTTCTTACCTTTTATCATGGCATAAAAGAATTTTTAAAAATTATTTTGACCCCCCTCCTTTTCTTGCTGTATTTTGTAATTAAAGGTGCCCCATTCAGACACTAAAAATATTGTAATTAAAAAAATTAAAGATAAAATGAGTTTTGAGACATTTACTAAATCAAAAAATAATAATTTGAAAAATACTTTAAAGCAATTTAATACTCCGTATGCTAATACTAT
This sequence comes from Pogostemon cablin, assembly GCA_023678885.1. NCBI lineage: Eukaryota > Viridiplantae > Streptophyta > Magnoliopsida > Lamiales > Lamiaceae > Pogostemon > Pogostemon cablin. The sequence goes on from CM042965.1 coordinate 6,558,173, forward strand.
CAAGTAACATGTTCAAATTATGTGTTCAACTAAGGGTGTACTGCTGCACCAGATTTGAATATTTTAAGATAACTAATTATAACTCTTAAAAAATTAAATTTAAAAATATTAAAAATAAAATATATAATTACCATTATACTTTAAATTTTATCTATAAATCGTGCACCAAATGCACCCTGAGTTACTCAAAATATATAAGTTTTCACGTTGTAATTTGTATTTTTATATTACTCCTCCATTAATAAATTAGTCATTATTATAGACATTAATGGTTTCTGTAGTTTTTTTTCCCCTATACCATTATATATATCGATTTAAATTTAATCTTTTTTAAAAATTAAATGTGAATTCAAAATAGGAGTCGGATGATTGTTTTTTAACCCATTTTGCTCTTCCTCTACTTAATTAACGCTCATGTGTGTGTATATATATATATATACTCCCTTCATACCAGATAAAGAGTCTTTTTTTTAATTTTTGTCGTCCTACCCAAAGGATTTCCTTTTTCTTTTTACGCATATGAGACCCACACACACCCTCTAATACAATTAAAATATGGGGCTCATACTCCCACTAATACAACTACCCATCACACATTAAATAATAATAATACTCCTTAATCTACGTGGAAAAAAGCAAAATACTCTATTTTGACATGACGAAGGAAGTATATTTTTTAATTATTATTTAAATGCATTTTTCAACTTTCAACAGCGTTTTGCATTATTGACATCAAATATCTTCCTCAATTTTGTGCAAGATATTTTTTCCCAAGTCATTTTCTTTGATTATGTACTTGCAAAACATTTCAAAACACCCATCAACAAACTCATTATTAAAACCATATATATAAAAATAAATAAAAAATTGTCACTTGACAATGATGCATCCACATGAGGCAATAATAGATTTAACCGAAGAGTATGTTTACAAATTATTGCTTGGGAAGATGCATAATGTTACACAACTCGTGATAAAAAAAAAATCCAAATTAAATAAAATTTACCAATCAATCGATTTTTCTTTTTAAATTAATCAAAGAATTTTAATACATTTCGTAGTCGATCCCAATACAGAATATATCATGGTGTATGAAAACAAGGATGATGAAGAATGAGCATATATATATAGAAATTAATTAATTTGGTGGTTTTGGAGCCCCACGGGTGGATTAATAATTTTCCAGCTGGCAATGATATGAGTGCATGTGGTCTAAATAATCCAAGACAGCGTTATTATAATTGCAAGAGTTGTTTGAGACATGATTCCTACAACATTTTGTGTGGTGTCAACACACAAATTCTCTCTTGTTGGTGAACAAACCACGTGTGACTACTAATCTTGATGGGATTAATATTACGATGTGCTAGTGGTGGTGGTGGTGTTGTCACACCCCTAGTTAGTTATCTATAATGTCAAATTTCGTCTCACGGAAAACTTACGAGAAACGAAATTAGTGATATAAAAAATGTTACTCAAATTAATAAAAATTAACAGTAATGTATTGAATTATTTTATGAATCATTCATACTATACATTATACAAGTGATAACATTTTTAATAAAAAATTATGACAGTCTCAAACACAAGTGTTTTCATAATATAATTTGGCCACTAGTTCCATTTCAGACAATGACCATCTCATATATATAGTTGTTAATGTAAATTTAGACAACATTAATGCTGAAAGATGACAATCATCTCACGTAATTTTTTTTATTATTATTTTCATTATATTTATGTAAATTCATGTATGATTGTGACTTTATTCACACTTGATGACAATCATATATTTTCACATTAGATTTTGGAGGATCACATGGGTGATCCGTGGTCACCCATGACCCTTTCACATAAGGGGGCACCCATGACCCTTTCACATGAGGGGTGGCACCCCTCATGTGAAAGGGTCATGGGTAACACGGGTCACCCAAGAATTACCCTAGATTTTGTATTTGTTATAATATTGAAGTTTTCAATTCTTCACGGTGAGTTGGTCCCTCATGTGGGAGGGTCATAGGTGACCACGGGTCATCCAAGAATTACCCTAAATTTTGTATTCGTTATAATATTGAAGTTTTCAATTCTTCACGGTGAGTTGGCATATTTAACATGTATTGATTAATCATAAAATACTGAAAAGATAAGTTTTGGTATAGTTATTGTAACAACAAATTTTGTATTTATAAAATAATAAACACAAAAGAAATTACAACGAAAATCCAAGGTGGATTAAAATTGAGAATTTAAGTAGACAATCTCTAGCTATCCTCTGATTCCTCTCTTGAGTTGACTTCTTGACTTTTTCAACTTTCGGAGCCGGATCTTCGGATGAAGCTTGTCCGAGCTCGGGGTTGACTTGAAGCTTTAAAACGTTTATCCGGAGGCGTCGAGCCTTTATTTGAATCAAACGTTTGACTTGAATCTTTGTCGTGAAGTATGCCGCTCAATTTGGTAGAACGTTGACTTCACGGAGACTGCTGGATGAATTTGATAAAGAACACCGGATCGAAGAGGCTTAGCACCTTGGTCTTTGATCGGATGTGATTCTTGACTTGAATATATCTTGAACTTGACTTGAAGATCTTGAGCTTGGGCTTGGATCTTGATCTTGCTCTTCACTTGAATCTTCGCTTGATCTTGATCTTCAGAATTCTTCACTTGACTTGATCGAACTTGGATCTTCACTTGATCTTGATCTTCAGAATTCTTCACTTAACTTGATCGAACTTGGATCTTCGCTTGATCTTCAAAATTCTGCAGGTCTTCAGGATTTTTCAGAGTGAATGGAATGAGGACTGAAGGTCCTTATTTGTAGGTAGAGAAAATAATCACTTGAGAGATATTTTCTCCTTCAAAAGATATGTTGGGCTTTTCTCCTTTAATTAAGCCTGCTAGACTGGATATGGGCCTATTTAATTTAATTAAGCCTGCTGGATTTTGACTTGCTGGACTTGTTTGACTTGAATCAGACCCACATGATTTATTTCCTGGGCTTATTGATTTGGGTCAGGCTCACATGATTTATTTCTTGGGTTTACTGATTTGGGTCAGGCCCTCTTGATTTGAATTGAGTCCACTTGACTTAAATTGAGCCCACTTGACTTGAATTTGGGCTCAAATAATTATATTAATTGTCAATTATTTATTTATTTATTTCAATAATTAATTTATTTAAATTCCTTAATAAATAAATATTTAATCAATATTTAATATATTTTCCTTTGCATTTATTTTATTAGGCAATAAAATTTAATTACCTACCATTATTACTACTATAAAGCGGAGTATTATTTAATTGGTCTAGTTAGATAAAATTAACTCTCTCTCTTATGTATACAGTTGATATCTTGGAGAGTATGTTCAAACACCACTATATATGCAGGATTATTTTCTCAACTTAGACTTGATAAGAGAAAGAAGTTGCAAATTCTTTTAAAAACTTTGCTTTCGAAATTTGGATAACTATTAAGAATGTTTGTTTGTTTGTTTTGGATTTTGTAAATTAGGGATAACCCAAATGTCATATCATTGTCTAAAACATAGTATGGTGTTGAATTATTACAATTTCAGAAGTTGTATTTTCTAGCTAGTGGTTAAGTAGCATTGAATTTTTTTATTTATTTTTTTAATGAATGGTAGGTACTAATAAAGTTTAATAGCAATATGCTAAAGTGCATTCTTCATATTAAAATTTGAAAATTGATCAAATTTAGACCAAATTTATCATCAAATTTGTTTGTTTAAAAAAAAAGAAAAAAAAAAAAGAAGAAGGATACTAGAGTCACAATTCATAGTATTAATGCTTTAAAACAAAATATACAAGAAAGAGAGAGAGAGTAGTTATTAAATGCATCTGAAAAAGTAGAGAAGATTATGGAAAAGGTTGTGAAGAAAAGATTGTGACAAGTGAAGAGCAATCACTTTCACCTTAGTCAAAGCTAACATAATTCAGCAAATGTAAATGAAATGGGGACCAGCAGAATCAGTGGATCTTCATTTACCAGATTATTACAACATTATTTGTATATATAGTTTAAGATCATTAGAGACATCATTTGTGATCCAAAACCTAACTCAGTAAACATTACACAATTCTTTATTTAAAAAGAAAAAAAGAACACTTTGATTTCCAACAGAAAGTAACATTAATTTATACAGTTTCTTCATGCAGTAATAATCTACTCAAAACAAAATTCTGTTTACACTCTTTTATCCTGGATTTCAAACGGATGAATCTTAAACTTGCTAGCCCTCGCAAGCGACCCCGTTAGTCGGGTCGTTTGACGAGACGCTTGGTTGGGTGAACTTTTGAGTCGGGCTAGCTAACTCTTGAGAGGAAGCTATTCTTGAAGTGGATACAATGTGGTCTCGTAGATCTTTGATCATGTTGTATCGATCCATTTCGTCCTCCACGTCTTTCTTCCACGGCTGTGACGAGAACTCGAACAGCCCTCGCCTGTCAAACACGTCCAACGTGTCTTGTTTAATGGCTGTGAGCTCATCTAAGCTCTCTCCAAGCTTAGCTGCTTTCTTGGTCTTGTCTGAAGTGGACTTCCTGCCTTTACTTACTGAGTTCCTCTTCGACTCGTTCCTCACAGCATCGCTCCATTGAAAGCTTTTACTGATGTCGTCCATGTTAAGTTCAATGGAATGGAGATCACTATCAGCTGAATCATCATCATCCTCATCATCATCTTCGTTCACTGCATGATCATCAACATGATCACCGTCTCTTCTCTGTTGATCTTGGTAATCGTAGGAGTTTGGCAGTGTTCTCCTCAAGTATTTCTCGAGCTCCTTGATTTTGTCGTAGCTTGGAGATCCGTCTCCCTGCTCATCGCCCTTCTTTGACTTCAAATAGGACTCGAGCTCGTTCCTCAACTTGTCAACAGCTGCATTCTTCTCCTCAAATTGATACTTGGCTTCTGCAAGCTTCATCTGTACTCTCTCCTCGCGTAGTACATCAGCTAGTTGAAGCATTTCGCGTTCTTTCTCCACTTCTTCGCAAACTTTTGCCGAACGTCTCTTCATTTCCTCCACCTCAGCTCTATCTTCCCCTATGCCTCGAGCCAACTCATCACACACTTGTTCCAGTATCTCTCGAGCCCTCTTCTCATTCTCCACCTCTTTGTTCTTCTTCGACAGGGATACTTTCGTCTCAGCTAGTTCTCTCCCAAGTTTCTTGTTCAATCGCTCCGTCTGTTTCCTTAGCTTCCTCTCAGTTTCTAGCTCTCTGGCTATGGACGTAATGGCACTCCGAATCCTGTCCTGTTCCTTCATCTTCCAAAGCATCTTCTCCTCCTCCAACCGTCTCAATACAGCATCAATCTCACTCCCTTTAATCATTTGCTCTTGGATCAACTTACCAACATGGATACAAGCCCGATCTAGCTCAAACTTCAGAGCCGAGAAAAGGGACAAGCTCGTAGAATTGTGTTCTTCAAAGCGACACATGCGGCTCATTACTTTGAGCAGTTCTTTAGAAGTTACAAGACCATTATACACATCCTTGAGACGATTCTTCGTTCCAATTATATGCCTACACGGGCTCCGAGCATGGTTTTGTATCTCATCAACCTGCACACTCAATGTTAATCAAACACTTCAAAATCGTTTGCAGCAAACAAAGAAAAAGAAGACACAAAAATTTCATACATCTAAAGCACCAACAATCAAAGGACAAACAGAAACGATAAAGCTTCATTAATACGCACAAGAAGACAACCATATGACATGCTCATTTGGTGGAACCCATAAGAACACTACACATGTTCTCTGATCCATCCCAGTATCCATAATTCATCCAAATCACTAAAAATCCAACATAATCAAAGTAACAATATCCTAGTTCAAGATCATGAAAACGAAACACCGAATCAACAAACAGAAATTACAGAGGTGGAAGCTTAATTACATTGAAAATTTGATCATACCTCAACCATACCATTATGAGGTGATTTGGTGCTTCCCAAATGGCAGTCAGCCGTAAGAAGTTTCTGAGAACCAGCTGATGCTCTTCTTCTATGGGAAGTCATTTTAGGTGGATCCATCATCTGCAAATTTGTAAAAAAAAAAACATCATGAGATCTCCATAGAATCAATAACAGTACCTACAAATCTAATTTTCTTTTTTCAAACATAAGCAAGCAAATTGAATCCAGATAAACTGAATCCCACCTCAGAAACAGGATTATGAAATAGATCAGACAAAACAAGAGCCTTAGAGGCCAATCTGGATGACTCCAAAAGTGTATCTTTCCTAAGGACTCCTACTTCACTTTTTTTATCCTCCAAGTTATCCCTTTTGAGTCTAGGTGAAGGCAATCCATCAATCTCCCATAGAGTGGCAGCCAGTTTCCGGGCGGAGATGGACAATTCTTTGGCCTTATCGCCGCCCTTCACGGCGGCAAGATACTTGAATGCCTTATCATTCTCCACAGATGGTGATTTAGAACTCATCATTTTCCACTTGGGCACAGGGGTGGTTGATCCCACTCTTTTCCCCACTAGAAAAGCCCTCTTCAATCTGTAATTCTGCACTAATGATGATGAGGATGATGAAGAACACCCCCTCTTTCTCACTTTGCATTTCCTTCCTCCAATTTTCCCATCCACATTCAAATTCTGCCTCGGCATTCTCCAACACCACCCCACTATTTGATATCAACGTAAAGATTACTAAGGATTTAATCACAACACTACGCTTCAAAAACCACTCTTTAGCACTATATGAGAGAGAAAATCCCAAGAATCACTCTAATAAAAAAAACCCACAAACGTAAACAGATCTAAAGCCAGAACTAGTGATTGATCGAGCATCTTTAGGGCACTTTGAGAAGAGAATTAATCTGTGTTTTAGGGAACAGTATGATGGGAAAATAAGTGGCAAAGTAATGGTGCCTAAAATGCTTTAAATCAGTCAAAAAGAAGGAGTTAAACACTGGCAACGTACCCGTTATTAATGTGGTGTCTTTTTTGGAGTAGGGAAGGGTTATGAATGATGGCATGCAAATTTGTAAAAGTTGGGGCTCTGATTTTCAAAATTCCAGAGAGGGAAAACTAGGAAAAGGGAAGAACATACATGTGACAGCTTCAACTGTCAAAGCTTCATCTTCAACTGCAGTTGCAAAAAAGTTGAGCAAATCAGAGGAGGAGTTTTCAACAAATATTGAATCTGCTCATGGAAAAGGAAAAGTGTGTATGAGAGAGAGAGAGATGTGAGAGAGAGAGAGATAGGGAGGGAGGGGGGGAAACAGATGGGCAGTTGTGATTGTGATATAAAGAGGAGGATGACGTGGCATACACGTGAGCATCGAGCACCTTAGGAAACTTGTATCACCGCCAATCCCTATTATTATTACTTAATTCAAATTCTTTTTTTTTACTACAATATTTTATTTAATAAATATTAATTGTTCGTGAAATTTAAAGTGATTGTCTTGGTTGAGATTATCTATTGTTGGTAATTTTTATTGAAAATATTGTGATTTTTTATTTATTGTGAATAAATTATAAAATCATTGTGTTATTATATTTTTCATCTACTCATATAGTCATGTTATTATCTGTTTTATGGTCTTTTGTTTCATGGAATTCTTACCATAAAATAATATCGTTACTTTGCCGAAATCCAATTATTCATGTGTAATATGCTAATGAGAAATGACACGGATTTATACCCGAATTAAATAACGTCATAAATTAATCTAAATAGGAGAAACTAGCGGTGTTCCTATAATCTAGTAATTGCGAAATAATATATATGTGGAATGTGATTAATTATTTTATTTTATTTCCTTTCCTGTAGTGATATTTTTCCTCTCCGAGTTCTAAATTAAATGAATGATAATTACTCTTCCCGCTTAAATACTTAATTCAAAAGTGCCCTGTAATTTTTCAAACTTAATTGAATAGTTTCGAGTTTTTTTTTAATAAAAAAATATATATACTACTCAACCTATTTAACTCCAATTACTACTCTCTCCGTCCCAGAAAAAAAATTTACATTTTACTATTTGAATCTGTTCATGAGAAAGATTTACTATATATTTCTTTGTCAGATGAAATCTAAACAAAACAATTAATATATTTTCGTCAGGTGAAATCTAAACAAAACAATTAATATATTTTCGTAAAGCTACGTACAACACTAATACAATTTAATTTAATCCTACAATATTTGTTAGTAATAACCTAATTTAATGATTTTGGTTATAATACAACTTTAGATTTTTAGTTATTACTCCCCTATGTTCCACCACAATGTATACATTTTTAAATGGGCGTTCTATAGTAAGATTTACATTTTCTTTTATAATCAATGAACCCACATAAAACAATTAATTATTTTTATGAGACTCACAAACAACACTAATATAATTATTCATTATACATTAAATGATTAAAATATTATATTTCTCATTTCAATACACATTAAAATATTATATTTCTTAATCCCGTATAAAAAATATTAGTAGACTTTCTAACAGAAATAGAGATTATTGTATGGAATAATTTCATCGGCAAATAGCAATCCACCATTAATTAGTCAATTTTTCTCGTGCCACTCAAAATTTTCATTATAATATAGTTCTTATATCTTAATATGATTTTCTGACAGAACATAGAGATTATTGTATGGAATAATTTTACCGGCAAATAGCAATCCACCATTAATTAGTCAATTTTGCTCGTGCCACTCAAATTTTTCATTATAATATAGTTCTTATATCTCAATATAGACCGTTTACCTTCAATTAAAAAAAGAAAAAAAACATAATTATATGTAAAAAACTTATGTTAGAATATGATTAAAATTCTAGTAAAATTTCAGGATGTACTAGATGAATGCTAAATTAATCTCGGTTTATATACTGCCTTTGCTCTGTCACGTTTAATTACTAATAACACCTTAAAAAGTACTCCAATAAATAATATATTAATACACATTAATGTTAACACCTTCCATATCTAACACACAATACACTTCTATTATATTTCACTTATAATTTAATGTGAAAACAAATAATTAAATTGGTAGTAGTATAACATAATGTAGAATCTCCAAATGTTTTACCTTGTGGTAAATAAAAGTGAAATTTGTAATAAATGTCAAATTGTTACATAGGTACAATTTACGAAGTTGTTAGACATCACACAGATAGATGTCCCTTGGTTCATGTTTGTGGCAGAATAATAAAATAATTAATTAATTTTATTTCTTTTTGGTAAATAAATAATTTCCTCATTGCAATACTACAAACACTAGAAAAGAGAAAATAAATACGTATAAAATAATGTACGGCTCAAATTTCATGTAATTAACAGTTGCAATTTTTGACTAGGTTCTCTGCATTTCCATTTGCTTCCCCATTATTTTTGTTCAATGACAAATTTTTGCAACTCAGTCCCTCCATTATCTGGAATCTTCAATACGAATATTTTTCTTGTTTTCACCATTTTTCTTTAGTCCTTTTCCCTAGATTTTATAGACGAGGGAGGAATGCAATGTGATTTACAAAAAATGCGCTTATCACATGAAGCTATAGGTGTTAAAAACACACCGGATCTTTTGCGTCATTTTCGTGCATCATCTTTTGTGTCACACATTAACTAATTGATACGTAAGAGGGAGAAATAAATTCAATAATTGCCCCTAGAGTTTAAGGTTACGGTATAGTTTCTCTCTCCTACATGACGTTCATCTAACGATGTAGCACAGGAGATGATGTATCAAATGACATAGAGAATCTGAGCCGGTGTTAAAATAAATAGGTTTATTTGCCTCGATTAGATAAAACTTGAATTTGAGTTTGTGCTCATCTTATACTATTAAGTTAATAAGTGAACTTAATTTGACAAAGTTCCATAATATTATTGCCTTTGTCCCTGAGTAGATGTTAGTATATTATTTCACGTTATTTAATAAATTTTATTTATTTTTTACCAAGTTCATTGACTTGCATTTTTAGATAATGAATCAATTATAAGTATATTATGTATGAAAGACAAATATAAAATTATATTTTAAAATTATTGAATTGAAATAACTTTTTTATAAATACGAAGAATTTTATAGAACAAATGAAAAAAGTATTTATTTTAAATAGCATAAATCAAGTGGCGTACATATAGGTTAGGTTCGTTTTCGAATTTTAAATCCAGGTTTTGGTTTTTTAAAATTCACATTCAAATTTTAAAAATTTCCTCTATATATACCTACTACATTCTCTCTCTTCAATTAATACACTTTCTCTCTTTATGTCTCCTCTCTCATTTAACTTTTTAAATAAATTGATACATTGATTTGACATAAAGTTAAAACCTGTCTTATTCAAAAACCAAAACAAATATAGAACACACTATTCATGGTTTTCAAATCCCACATAATCCCAAACCAAACATCACCATAGTGTTTTCATTGACAACATATTTCAATTTGAAACGTATGATGGGGGAAATGATGAAGAAAATTGAAAACGCAACAAGTTAAAAAATGAATGCGTGGAGGTGCATTTGGGGAATAATAATTCCAAACTACATTATCAGTATTTTAAATTAATCACAAATATATATTAGTGTCTGTTTGGTTGAATATGCACATGATATTTAGTGACACTTTAATATGATATATACTGTATGTTTTTGTAACATCTCTTTATTGCTCATATGGTGTTTTTACGTTGAGTTATAATATAATTTCTCTCGTCTATTTTAAGTGTCATTCATATCACATCAAAATCACACAAAATCCAATCCATTTGGCTGCACATCGGATAGGTCCATGAATGTAACAGAAATAAGGGGCCCCTTAACGGCTCCAAATAAGAAATTGCATAAGGATTTTTAGGGATTTAGAAATGTGGATTTAGGAATCCATAAAACACCCACATACATACCGTTAAATTAAATTAAATTAAATTATTCCATTATCATCCGCGTGGCCCCCACTCACATGACCATTCCAATCTACGTTTTTCTTTTCATCCCTTTTCTTCCACCACATTTTACCTACTGTTTATTTATATATAATTCCACCACCTTTTTTTAATTTTTTATCGCCATGTTAGTTCGTAGATTACAATTTTTCTACCTAAATCATTAAAACTATTTAACCTTAATGATAGACTTGATTAATCTTCAATTAAGAAATTGCTTACTTAATTCTTGTTAGCTTTAACAAAAAAAAATGTAACGAATTGATCATTTAAAAAATTATACCATGATTAATAAAAAGTAGTATCAGTTATAAAAATAATCTCACTGTAACACAATCACACACTATACACTTTCTCATTTCATATATCAATCTTCCTTTTCTCTTTGGTAACCAAAATATTTGAAGTTTTGCAAAAGACGAAATCTATAACTAATTAAATACTAAATAAAATCGAATATTGTCCGTTTAAAAATAGATGATCTTCAAGAAAAATCCAGAAATGGTGACAGATTATTAATATCTGATTCATTCTTATTCATCTGTTAGAATAAGAGAATAAGATCACCTAATGATTACAGCAATATATAATCACCTTAATTAATGGCCATATCATGTGATGTTCCTTTTGAGTTGCTGCACATGACTGATTAATTAATGTAATAAAGAGGAAGAAAAATTAATGGGATTATTAATTTAAAGTGATATTCTTGTTGACCAAATGGACATTTTTTGTCATCTTGTTTTGTGGTCATAGATATGCAATTCTATTTTAATCTTAGGGGGAATAAATTCTAGTGGCTTTCATGTACATTTGCCATTTTATTACATGAATGAATACCTCATAATTGTTTTAAGTGGTCCAATTCTGCAACAACTACTATAAAATGGATATTTTTATTTGACTATATATTTTTTTTAATCCTACTAATTTAATTAGAATAATAATAATTTTTATATATGGCACTACATCTCATAATTCATACTACCAATTTGTTGGAATCTTGCATTATGGTACGCAATGAAATCAATTATATAACAGTTTATTATTTAACATCAATCAATTAAAAAATTTAAAATATATAATTATCATTGTTTTTTTTTTTTTCTGAAGGGATGGGTAAATCATGGGTTAATAATGTGAGTTGGGCAAGCATAAAAGTTGATTGGGCTTAGTTTGATATGTGAATTATTTGGGCTTAAAATAGTCATGACATGATAGAACAATGGGCTCCCCTAGTTATCAAAGGCCCAAAAGAAAATTCAAACAGGCTTAAAATGATGTCTGATGGGCTTGAAGTAAGATTGATTTGAACTTTAAAAATTAAGTCCAATATATGGTTCTCAAACTTATTCGATTTATTGTTTGATGTGTTCTTATTATTATTATCAAAATTAAACTAGGTTTAATAAATGTCCTCACATATTTCTCTTCAATCATATATTAGTAAATTTAATGTTTTTTCTTTCTAATTAAGATATGCTTGCTCAATATATTTCACAAAGGGCAAAGAAAAATTGAATGAATTTGACACAGTAAATTATCGTAATCCTTTTACGAAAACGTTTTTTTTTTTTTTATGACAAGTACAATAGTTAGCCCTACATAGAAGGAACATTTTATAAAAGTAGTATTTATCATTTATTAGAATAATATAGTTTATTATAGAAGAGTAATGTTTTTTAAACTAGGACACCATACTACCAATTGTATTTTAGCAACTCGTAACTAATAGCAAAAACCTTTTATGCAAATAATATTTGTACCAACATCATTATAGTTCATATTTTATCTTTTTAGTATTTGCCTTATTAGTTAAGTGTTAATTAATTCTTATAATATAATTATATTTTATGTTCATGCAATATTTTACGATTCATGTAATATTCTACTCTTACACTTCATATACTATGGCATCTCTAGATTTTGATTTAAGAGTAAAATTTTAAAGCCTAATTATCAATGCAAGTTGCAATCTATGTATGATTGAGAGGAGTTTGCGTACAATCAATTATACCCAAAACAAACTCCACTCAATCTATCTCAAAAATCAAAACAAGTGCTCAATAACTATAAAAGTGAATACTAACCAGGTGGGCTGGCCATTGGGTCAGTCACTTTCGATTCTTTTTGGGAACGAATAGAAGGGAGTTATAAATCATTAAAGTGTGCATACAGGTATGGTTGAGTGGGTAGTATCGAGTGAAGTGAAAAGTAAGACAAGAAATTAGATGGAGGGATAAGAAGCAAACAAATAAAAAGATAGATTATACACATATTGAATACAATTATTTAGAAAAGTAGTCCTCAGTCCTTCCCTTGAATCCAATTTGGCCAAAGGTAAGTGTCAAGAAGAGCCCCAAGTGCCACAACACCATCCACAACCTAAAAAACACAAGTTTTAATTTAATTACTTTGGTCAATTATAGATGGATGTATGGAAATTAAAGTTGAGGAATAACCAGAATGGGGAAGTGACGGCCGGCCCAGTGGGCCAGTGGGCCAGCTCGGGCCCAATGCTGGAGAAGAAAAGCCCGGTCAAGCTGTTGCCGTTGATGGCCGGAATGCTGGACGGAACCAACCACCCGATCAATCCGAATCCGATCACGTTCAAGTCTGTTCTCAGCCAATCTCTTTCGAAACTAATCCAACAAATTTTACCATCAGTAATTTGATCTCTACTACTGTCATAATTTGGACTACACACACACTCATTATGTGATTAATTAATTACCATGTGAACTTTCCTCCGGAGGCTTGTGCTAGCCTTAGAGGGTTCCTTGCTGTCACTGGAGATTTTAGGAAACCTACAAATTAAATTAGAATATCATTAATTTGTATTCAAGATTAAAGAGAATGGAGGATGGAGGTGAAGAGTAGTAGTACCAGAGGAGAGGTTTAGTTTCTTGGGAAGAGACAGGGTGGAACTGCCCAATCCCACAACAGTTGAAGCAGCAGCCATTGTTGTTGCAGCCATTCTTGATTCTGTGGGTGTGTGGTTCAGAAAGTGTTTCTTCTTTTAGGTTTTTTTTATTTGAAAAGATTTCTTCTTTTAAGTTAATTAAGCAGAAATGAGAAATAGTAGGTAGTGGGTGGGATTTGAGGAGTGTGTTGATTGGTGGATTGTGTGATTGCATGGATTGGTTGTGGAAGAATTATGTGCTGCCACCTGGATTTCTGGGGATAAAATGGGATAGTATATTGGATGACTCACCATTTATTTTCTTTTATCAATTGGATGACTCAGCATGTTAGCATGTTATTGTGAACAAGATAATCCCAATGCCCACCACTTTCGTTCTATGATACGCCACCGCTATGGAATTGGTGAAGGAGGTAAAGGTAAAATTCAGGCCGATTCGAATATTCACCCTGCAGCAATCAAGTTTAGTTGGAAGATTTTTTCATCCTCCCTTCTACTACTTGAACTATGTCCTAAGGGCTTTCTTTCTAGTTTGTATATAAAGACTTTCACATCAATTCTTTGTTTTTGCCTATTTTCGTCCGTAAAAAATCTTTTCACATTTTTTAAATGATAAAAAATCAAAATAATTAATTTTTTTTACATTTTATTTATAAAAATACCACTTTTATAACACCTAACATGTTTGAGAAACTCTCTTGTGAGACGACTTATTTGTGAGACGGGTCAACCAATCATTAAGTATGCCTATTGTAGAGATAAAATATGTTTATTTGTAGTTAAAGTATATCAATAATAAATTATGTTATAACACACTAAAATCATACCTTAATGCATAATTCAGCATACTTTAGAAAACATACTTTAACAAACATTAAACATATTTTATCTAAAAATAGACATACTTTAACACGTCTCACAAACCGTCTCACATAAATAACGTCTCACAAGAAAATTTGTCAACATGTTTTATCAATTATTTATTATTATAAAATATATCCAAAATACAACTAAAAGTAACATTGCTTTGTTAATCTACTTATTAATAATAATAAAAATATACTCCCTCCGTCCGCTAGATAAGTCCATATTTTGCTATTTTGGGCGTCCGCACCAAATATCTATATTTTTCTTTTTAAACACGTGGGACCCACACACATCACTAATACAATAAATACATGAGACTCATACACCCCACTAATACAACTATCAACTACACATTAAATAATAATACTTCTTAATCCACTTGCAAAAAGTAAATGTCCATAGCTGGACGGAGAGAGTATATGAAGACTTCTTTCACGAAGGGGTAGTATTATTTAGTAGGCTTTGAGAGATCATTTGTTATATTTTACTCTCTAGTCTCGTAAAAAGGTTTATATTTATTTTTTGTATGGGGATTAAGAAATATAGTATTTTAATGTATATATAAAGGTGAGAGAAATAATATTTTAATATGGAGTGAATAGTTGTATTAGTGTAATGTGGGACATCCAAAATGAAAATGCATAAATATTTTTATGGGACGAAGAGAGTAGTACTATTATACCAAAAATTATGCATATTAAATTAATGAAAAATAAATCTCAATTCGTTTGCTTAGAGTTTATATATTTTTTAAAATTACGAAATTGTCTTATCAAAAAATTTCTGTGATGATAATATATTAATAAAAAATGATACTCAAATTAATAAAAATTGGAAGTGGTACAGTGAATTATTTCATGAATAATTTGTTGTATAAATAAAAAGTAATACTCCCTTCGTCTATACACTTTTTCATTTTAGTCCATCACAAAACATAGTATACCCTTTTGGTAGATAAGACTTATACAAAACAATTATTATATCCACATGGGCACACACACTATATTAATACAACTATCCATTATACATTAAAATATTATTTTTCTCACACATTACACATCTATATATTTTCTGGACGGAGGGAGTAATATTTTTTTATGAAAAATTAATAATAAAAAGTTATAACTATTTAAAAAAATAAAAAATAATTCATTTTATCTCTTTTTCACGTCTCATTTTATCTAATAATTTTAGAGGTAGAATTGTGTGAGACCATTTAATTGTGAGACCATTTTAAATTTTCGTACTTAGTTATTGCCTCAATCCATCACTAAGGTATACATTTTGTCATTTTGGTCATCCACTCTTAGGATATTTATTTTTCTTATTTTGTAAAAGGTTCCACACATGGCCCACTACTCCCCATTAATACAACTACCCACTTTATATAAAATAATAATATTCTTTAATCCACGTGTAAAAAGCAAACGAATTGAATTCGTTTGCGATGGACATAGGTTATTACTTTTTTTTATTAAAGACGTTATCACTTTTCTTTTAGAATGTTACTCCCTCAGTCCTGGACCACTATTCCCATTTACTGTACCATGTTGTTTAAGAAAAGTTACTTTTTTGACCAATTTTGTTTACTTTAGAGGGTAATGTAGTATTTTTAGGCAATAAAAATATAAAGTAATGGTATATGTGTGAAAAATGAGTGACAAATTTGAAATTATAGTAGCTTTTGAGGTTGTTGGATAAAGTGATATTTCATTTTTTGAGATGTGAAGGGTATTGTGAGACAAACAAATGAGGAAAGTGTGAATAACACCCTAACATTATACTTGAATATACCATTTATTATGCTTTAGAAAAATATTTAACTATCGTACGTTTTACTTATACAACAATCATATTTTAATATTGTGTCGATCCGTTCCACATAAGCATCATCTTGCAAGAGTTTAGTCTATTTTACTTCACAAAATAATTGTGTAAACCGGGTTCATGGTGTAAACCATGTGATCCCCCTTCGAATCCTAGATACCATATGTTGTTTAAATTAAGGAAAAACATATTGTTTACAAGGGTTTATGATGTAAACCCGATTTATAAGAGATTAACTCTTTTTTACTTTTAAAAGTATACTCCATTCGTCCTACCCAAAAAGTCCTTATTTTTCATTTTGAGCGTCCCACCCAATGAGTCTTATTTTATACATATGAGACCCACACATACCCATGAATACAATTTAAAATATGAGATCTCTCCCACTAATACAATTACTCATTACACATTAAATAATAATACTCCTTAATTCAGGTGCAAAAAGTAAAAGTCACTTTTTGAATAGGACGGAGGAAGTACTCTAACGGCTAGATTGGTATGACTTAATGGAATAGTAGAGAATTGAATGAACTTATGAATGGAATAGAAATGTGAATGGAATGATTAAAAATTATTTTTATCATGATTGGTATCGTTCAGGAATAAATCAAGTAATAGAATTTGTATTCCTTAATAATTTCAATCTCATTAATAGTATTTTTATAGTATTATATAGGGATGGCAATGGGCCAGCTCAGGGCGGTATCTGACCACCCCGCCCTGGCCCGCACGCTCACTGTGCCGCCCTGCCATGCCTCGTGCCCCGGTACGGGTCACATATTTAGTACCCAGATCTGCCCTAGTACGGGACGGGTCCGCCCCGCCCAGCCCCGTTTATTTTTTATTTTAATTTTTTTTTGATAAATTATGACACATTCAAATAGAAAATTTTAAATTTAAATAAAATGAAATGAATTTAAGTTTTAAATTAAATAAATAAACTTTATTTTCATTTTAAATTTTTTTATTACATTATGTATTTAATTTAATGAAATATATAATATTATAATAAAGTATTTTGTAATAATAGTTAAATATAATTACCATATATAATTTCTTTTATGTTAAATTAAATAAAAATATATGTATAATATTAGTATATATCAATAAATAATATTATATAATAAAAATTTTAAATAAATTTTTTTAATATTTTAACATAGGGCGGGGTGGGGCAGGGCAGGGCGGGACGGGACGAGGCTAGGACCCAGATCCAGACTGGCCTGTGCACGGGGCAGGGCGGACCCGCCCCAAACAGGGCAGGGCAGGGTGGGTCAAGTGCGGGTCGGGCAAATTGCCATCCCTAGTATTACATTTAAATTTAATTTATTTAAAATATTAATGTAATTAAAATTTTTAATGATGATTTTATATATTTTATAATTATAGAAAATATTAAATTATAAATAAAATAAAATATTAATATTTTTAAAATATAAATAAAATTAAAATACAAATAAAAAAATTTATATATATTAAAAATTATATTTATATTTATATTACATGTATATATTCAGTTTAATTAATAATATTAATTTTTTTATATATAATTTACTAATTTTTATTTTGAATAAATATTAAAATAATTATATACATTTATATTTAAAATTTTTAAGAATTTAATTTAATTATATATTTTTTATCGATTTGAGTATATAAAAATATTTAATTTTTTTATTTAGATTTTAAATGATTTATTATTATTATTATTATTATTATTATTATTATTATTATTATTATTACATGTGTGTGACAGAGAGGGGGTGGGGTGGGGTGGGGTGGGGTGGGGTGGGGTGGGATGGGGACCATGGGGTGGGGGGAACGAGGGAATAAAATGAGAAATACCATGGGGGTGGGAGGAATGCCGAGGAATGCTCATTCCCACATGTAAGGGAATACACATTCATTTGGAATTATGATTTCTATTGCTAAAAACATACCAATCGCAGGAATGGAAATAGAATTAGGAATGTCGGTTCCATTTCCACCCCATTATATCGTACCAATCACGCCCTAAATGTATAAAGTATTGTTTAATACTAGCATTTTATTATTAAGATTAAAATAAATAAATAAAATCTTTGCGTAGTTCACAAAAACTTTGCAAAAAAATTACATGAAATTATTCCCGAAACAACTTATATATTTGTTAAAATATTACAAAGATCTAATTATCACAACACATCTAATGAGTAATAGTTGTAACTACATTAGTAGTGTGCCTTTACCCTTTCATCTTCCCACTATATATACATTATACATAGTTTGTGCATTTATACGCATTTTTTTTCCTTTTTTTTTTTATAAAGCATAGTCATTAAGTTAATATCATCATTAACATATGAGTTAGTCTCTTGTGAGATGGGTTATTGGTGAGACGGATGTGAGACGGGTAGTCTCTTGTGAGATGGGTTATTGGTGAGACGGATGTGAGACGGGTCAACCCGTCACTAAAGTATGCTTATTTGTGGTTAAAGTGCGCTTATTTGTGATTAAAGTATGTCGATAATAAATCAAATTATAACACACTAACATCATACTTTAATACATAATCCAACATACTTTAAAAAACATACATTAACAACCATTAAACATACTTTATTTAAATAATTGACATACTTTAACACGTCTCACAAACCGTCTCATGAAAGTAGCGTCTCACAAGAGACTTTGTCGTAACATATATGTTATGCAAAAGGTGCCAAAGGTGTGGTCTAAAAAAAGGAAAAAAAAAAGTGTCACATTTATTTAATTCAATATTTCAATTCTACCCAAAATTGAAGAAATACCGGTCAAGAAAGGCTAGAATGGCCAAAAGATAGTAAACTTGTGAAAACAAGAAGACTTCATACCCAGATTGCCTATGAAAAATTAGAAAGGATGAAAAACAAAGATTTTAAAAAATTACTATAGATGAAAATATAGGTGATGATTTAAAAAAAAAATTACAAACGTATAAAGTAGATTTTAAATTTGCCAAGACGTAACATCTTTTATTTAATTAAAAAATTGTCCAAAATTTTTTTTTTTATTTTAATGGCCAAAATAATATTTATACACACATCTATAATATTAGAGAAGAAGGTTATCTGTCTTGGTGAATCTTAGTTTTTAAATTTACACTAACACGTAATATAATATGATGCTAAAAGTGATATGAGGTTTTCCTCTATAAAATGTTATCACTTTCGCTCTAAATTGTTCATAAAATATTTTATCATTATCACTTTTTATTATATAAGTTATTACTTTTGACAAAGTCTCTTGTGACACAAGAGACCAACTCATTACTTTTTACCTGTCTCAGGTTAAGACGCTTTTTATTATATAAGTTATTACTTTTTACATGTTTCATGTAAGTCTTTATGACGGTCTCACAAGTCTTTACTTTATAAATAAATGAAAGAATAAATAAATGGGTTAATATTCTCAAACATATGCTGCATTCGTGTAGATAATTATATAATTTAACATCACGATTCGAATGTATGTCAAGTTCACTCTCTCCCTACTTTAAAAAAAAGTTCACTCTCTTCTTATTATTTTTAGTTGCAGAACGAGTATATTTACATCACAAATGAGAGTAAATTTTGATGAGAATTTTTTCATATTTGGATCAATTTAATTTTTTGTGGTCTTCAAATTTAAATTCTTATGGGCTTGATAGAGTTGCAAATTGGGCTATCTCAATTCTTTTTTAAGAGGAGGCCCTATATCCCTATATTTGGAATATATATATATATATATATATATATATATATATATATATATATATATATATATATATATATATATATATATATTAATTTTATTTTTTAATTTTTGGAGATGTATGGCGTATTATTTATTTGGGAGCCCCTATAATGTACAGTGCATTTAGGGTCTTTTGCAATTTGCCAGTCATATAAAAATGAAGTGTTTTTAATTAATTTTTTTTATTTTTTATTTTTCGAAATAATGGCTACTGTTAAGTTTAAAAAATGTTCAAGGATCTGTTCATATATATATATATATATATATATATATATATATATATATATATATATATATTAATTTTTTTTAATTTTATTTTTTAATTTTTGGAGATGTATGGCGTATTATTTATTTGGGAGCCCCTATAATGTACAGTGCATTTAGGGTCTTTTGCAATTTGCCAGTCATATAAAAATGAAGTGTTTTTAATTAATTAATTTATTATATTATTTTTTATTTAATTTTTTTTTCTCGAAATAATGGCTACTGTTAAGTTTAAAAATTTTTCAAGAATCTGTTCACAAGGGGGAAAAAATTAAATCAAACCAATATTAGAATAAGTGTACACGTGATTACACCAGAAAACAGCACAAAATAACTTGTATTTAAAATTAAAATTTTAAAAAACAAAAGCAGCTTTTTATCCTCAGCATTTTGGTTTTGGAAACCCTAAATTGATGATATGTGAATCCAGTAGAAATTGTCCAGCACAAGTTGAAATAAACATATGGAGTATTTTAATGAGAGGGAAAAAAAATGTATTCTACATCCAAAAAGTAAATTCGGAACAACGTGATAAAAAAAATTCACAGCGTTTCCAAAAATATTATTTTATTATTATTAAATACCATTTAATATTGAAAATGTAATATCTCTTTGAAGAAATTTAGATGTTTACATCCACGAGCGGTAATTTTTAAAAATTTTTTAATTATCACATATTATTACAATTCAAATTGGGAAGAAATCAAAATGGAGTTTTTTTTTTCCGAAATCTTGCATAATTAGAAGTATAATAAGTGATATCATTAGTAAAAAATAACAAAAATGTTGATTTTGAAGTGGTAGAACTCTCATTTAAGCAAGAGCAAGTTCAAATAGTTCATATTCAAGTTAGAGTGGCTATTGAGTCGAGCTCGAATTTGACTCTATAAGGAAACGAGCCTAAAAACGAATTGGACTAGATTCGAAAATTACTTGAACGAACTGAACTTAATTAGTCTCGTAAGGCAGAGCGAGTCGAGCTTATCGAACCAATTTTTACTAATATATTTTTATTTCATTTAATAATTATTATATTGTTATATAAAATTATAATTAAATAATATTTATTTATTATTAGTGTTATTATCAATAATTATTATTAAAATAATCGAGTTTTATCGAGTTGAGCTCAACTTAGATTAGTTCGTTGCCTAAACAAATATTAGGCGAGTTTGAATTTGAGTTGTTACAAAGTGAGTTGAGCTCAAACTTTATCAAATCAAGTCGAGCCAAGCTTTTAAATAGCTTTTTTAACTTACCAGCTAAAAGTGATAATCCTTTATATTATTTTATTTTATGAATAGTATAAATGAGCTGTGCTAAATCTTTTATGAAAAATGGAAACGTTATTAATGAAAAGTTATTGTTAATTAAAAAATAAATATAAATGAACTTCTTAGCTAGTAAACTACCTCACACTCTTTTATTTAATTAATTAATTATGGAGTATAAAATTATAATAATATTTTTTGAGAATTGAAAAGCTCGTGTTTATAGTAGCCGGGGCGGACGCACCGAGGGGTTAGGGGGGCACTGGGCCCCCTGAACTTCTAAAAATTACTAGTATAGATATAGAAATTTTCTTGAAATACTCTTGTGTCCAAGTGGTGAATTGAGGATGTTTTAGTTTTAAAGGTCCGTGTTCGATTCATGCAGCACTGTTATTTTTTTCCTCTCTTTTATTTATTTATTTTCCCTCTAAATAACATACATCTTTAGAAAAATATTAATAAAAGTTGGTAAATAAAATAATTCTTCATAAAATTATTTATTTTCCCTCTAAATAACATACATCTTTAGAAAAATATTAATAAAAGTTGGTAAATAAAATAATTCTTCATAAAATTTGTAGAACAAAAAACACGAACTATTGTATGAGAAAAGTTGGGCCCCTCGATGGAAATCCTGCGTCCGCCACTTATAGTAGCATTAGCATTTAATGTAAACAGAGCCCACATACATCTGTGATATCGTGACTGAAAATATAAAGGTTGAATTAGTGGCTAAGTTGTTTTATGATATCCCCAAAATATCTAGCAAGATATATCACATAATTGAAGAAGATATTTTATATTCCTTACACACATTACTAGTGATATTTTATTCGTTATAATTATATTTTTAAAAATATCATGCCTTAAATTTTTAAATTAAAATATATGAATCATACACACAAATATGAAATATTACATGAATTATTATAACATACAACAATGCAATTGAACAAATTAAATCCATGAATTATGAACTATGCAAAAGAATCAATCTAAAAAAAATAATTTGTTTCTTAATCAACTAAACAAATATTAGTCAACTTGAGTGGTTTTTTTTTTATTTAAAGCATGTAAAGGCTGTATTAAAAAGTTAGAATGTCGGCATCAAGAGTTCACAATCACATCAGAAATATCACTAGAAAAGAAAGGAGAAATACAAGAAAAAACATATAAAGTTAGGACATGAGCAACACCATTGCCTTTTCGCCTTATCCAACGGTAGGAAAGTCTCTCATATGTGAAGCTTTCCTTTGAATATTCCGTAGAATACTGCCTAGATATGTAAAATTTGGGAATTGATTGAGGAGTGAGTTGATAACAATTTGAGAATCTGACTCCAACATCATCTAATCGCATCCACGTTTCATAGCAATGTCAAAACCCCCTCTCCAATGCCAAAGCCTCCGCTACCTCCACCTCATAGACACCAGAAAAGCATTCAACAAAATACTAATGAACTTCTTCCCCTCTACAATTCCTAGTCACCCCTGCTATTGACGTACCACATCCTCTTCTAACAAATGCATCAATATGAGTTTTAGTTTGGACGATTATAATTCGATTGAACAATTAAATTTTGTAATATAAATAATTTTTTTATAATTAATAATTCATACTTCATACATATATAGTTTATGATATACTCACACAATATCATAATAAATAATTTAATCTAAAATAAAAAATATGTTTTGAAATAAATGAATAAATAATATTATAAAAATAAAAAACATATTTAAAAAAAAAATCGAGTTTGAATGATTCAACCGATTTTGACCGATCTAACTCGGTCCAACTTTATAAAACGGGTTTTTAGGTGTTTCAAATCAGTTCCAATATTAGCCCCGGTTCAAGTCGAATTCACTATTCCGGTCCAAAACATTAATGCTAAACGATCAAATTCATTAATTTAGTCCAACGTATCATTCAAAATGATGTGTAGTTTTAATTGAGTTGACAAATCAGGATTTTAATGTAATAATTTAACAATATTTGTTAAGAAGAACAATTCTTTCAATTTTAAAAACTAAAGGCATTATTTTTATTATTTTTATTTTTTGCTGCTAGAAGCTGGTACTTATTTGAATTAACTAATATAAGTGTATCCTTTTGGATGGGGTTAATTTTAGATGTAGAAATCTAAGTTTTTATATCCGAGTGAAAGTATACATCCAAATAAGTGGATGTCAAATTCTCCGTACACATTTTAATGAAGGTTCTAACCTCCACGTACTAACCAGCTCTAAAATAAAAGATGGGGTATTTTTCTTTTATTAATTATAAATTAAAAAAAAAAAAACAAAAAACAAAAAAAAACTTGTAAGACGTATCGATTAGGGATAAAAGTGGCAATCTATTGTGAAACAAAAGAGTATACCAAGAGATAGATTGATCTATTTGGTAATAAATAAAAGTGGATCATATTAAACAATTTAAAATTATATATTAATAAATTACTCCCTCCGTCCCGGGTATTTTTACCCGTTTGTACGGACACGGAGATTAAGACTTTTTATTTTTTTAATATATAATGTAAGAGAAAGTAGGGATAAATTAATAATTTAAAAA
Organism: Pogostemon cablin; assembly: GCA_023678885.1. Taxonomy (NCBI): domain Eukaryota; kingdom Viridiplantae; phylum Streptophyta; class Magnoliopsida; order Lamiales; family Lamiaceae; genus Pogostemon; species Pogostemon cablin. Next base: position 6,582,589 of record CM042965.1, read on the forward strand.
GAAAAAATGAATAAAGTTATTGGGAATGATGAATAAAGTGTAAAAAAAGTAGTTAAATTTGTTGGGATTGTAAAAAGTAGTAGATAATAAAATATTATGTATTTTTGTCAAAAATAGAATGAGTAAAAATACGTGGGACACCCCAAAATAGAAAGTGAGTAAAAATACGTGGGACGGAGGGAGTATTATATACTTTAACAAATCATATTTTAACACATATTAAAAAAAACAGTTTCACAAAAATCACATTTAACACTTAAATTTAAAAATCATATTTACACATGCAACACCTTACTTTTTCATATATCCTCTCTCCTCAATAGAGTAACATTATTGACGAATAGTTGTGTGAAGTCGCTTAAAAAAATACTTTAGTGAGATGATTTAAAAGTAGTAATATTATACTCCCTCCGTCCGCTCGAAAGAGGACATTTTACTTTTGTGCACGTTGATTAAGGAGTATTATTATTTAATGTGTGGTGGGTAGTTGTATTAGTGGGAGTGTGGAGCCTATATTTTAGTTGTATTAGTGGGTGTGTGGGTCCCATATGTGTAAAAAAGAAAATGACCCTCTTTGAAACGGACGAGCAAAATGGAAAAAATACCTTCTTTCGTGCGGACGGAGGGATTAATAAAAAATGTTACTCGTATTAATGAAAGTAATAGTGGATATAAGAAAAAGTGATATCATTTTGATTAAAAAGTGATACTAATACATATAATAAAAAATAATAATTATTTAAAAAATGTAAAAACATTTTAGGTGAGACGATTTTTAGCAAGTATTGCATAAATTAGCATGAGAAACGGTGTTTCGTATTTTTCGTGTCGTATTTGTGTTATGTTGTTGTGTGATGTCTGGAGTTATAAATTTTATTCCAAGAATTCACGGCACTCCGCATCATAAATGTCGGAATTATTTACACAATTTCTTTGAATTTCATAATCTTTTTTCGCTTACACGGTCCCACAAATTTATTAACAACGCTCATTTTTCATTTATGGAAATATTTTAGTAAGTATTTAATTTTTTTAATTAAATAAATCGAATTGAAAAGAATAAGGTGATGTTATTTTGTTTGTAAGTAGGATAGTAAGAAAATATTCCTTTCCTCCCGCTAAACTCTTTACTCTTTTTTTTTGTAATTTACAAAAGAAGAGTGAAGAATTTAGTGGGTGGAGGGAGTAAGATTTAGAATTACATGGTTTTAGTAAATCCAATCGATAATATTAATCTTTGTTTGTTTTAGGGATTTAAATATTAACTTCATGTAAGAGTAGAGGGGTAATGTGTGTTATAATAGGATGTTATGTAGGTATGAGATATGCATAATTTGATTTTTTTTTATCGGTAAAAATCATTTTCATAAATAAATATGGGTACAAGATATACCATACAAATATAATTTACATCTAACTATCAAGGAGTATTTTTGGTTTCAAAATCCAATCACTAAAAGAGTATCTAGACCACCCCAAATCTTTCACTACAAACCAACTCCATAATCTATACTTTACCTCCTCAACCATCTTCTTAATTGATGGCACGGTTCATTCGAATATGATAGAGTTTTATTAAAATCCTAAATAAAACAAGTATTGAATTACATACATTATTCGTATCTTAATAATTAACACCAACTTACATATTAGGCAAAAACTTGTGTGCGCCCGGGCTCACCGGCACACTCTGTGTGCCTTTAGAATTTTGTGTTTGTAATAACAAATTTTGTATTTATAATAAAATAAACACAAAAAAGTGAACAAAGATAATTTCAGATGTATTTAATTTATAAGATAATGTAAACGAGTTACAATCTCAATTAATCCTCTGATTCTTCTCTCGAACCAATTTGGTTTTACTCGACTTTGACTTTACTTGTGTGTGTTGACTTTAACTTCTTTGACTGGAGTGTATGCTGACTGTATTGACAGCGTGTGTGTTGAGCCGGATCTTTATATGAAACTTGTCCGAGCTCGGATGTATAGTCTTGTAACGTTGATCCGTAGGCGTTAAGCCTTTGTTCGGATTAAACGTTGACTGGAGAGCTTTCTGTGGAGAAAGTCGTTGACTATAAGAAACGTCGAATCTGAGGGGCTTAGCACCTTGATCTCAGGTCGAGTGTTGTTTCTGACCACGCTGGATCGGAGGGGTGTAGAACCTTGATCACTGATCGGAGGCTGTTGACTTGAAGAATGCCGGATCGGAGGGGCTTGGCACCTTGATCTCTGATCGCAGATGGTTGGCTGGAAGAACGCCGAATCGGAGGAACTTGACACCTTGATCTCTGATCGGAGGCAGTTCTTGACTTGAAGATGCTTAAAAATCTCAAGGGACACTGCTCGTATTCTTGATTTCTTCAGAAGCGTCTACGTCTTCAGATATTTTAGTGTCTGGAATGAATGGAGGAGGGCTCCTTATATAGGTGAAGGGTGAGGACGCCCCATAAATAACTCGCAGTCTGATTGGTCCAGGGCTGATTTGACCTAATTCTGCGGGCTTGGGTCTTTCACTTGTTTAGGCTTTAAGTCAGACTTATTTGACTGGATCTGACCTAATTATCAATTATTTACTCATTTATTTTAGGAATAGATTTATTTAAATTTCTTAATAAATAAATAATTAATTGATAATTATTGCATTAATTTGCCACTTATTTTCCTTTAATAGGCAATAAAATTCAAGTGCCTACAAATGTCCCCTCGCAATTTGTTCACGGACACCTTTGTGTTGAAGTGAACAAATTGCGATAATCCGTTCTTGATCAACATGATTGAATTTTATTGCTTGCCTCACCAAATTGATACGAATAGCCCGAATTATGACTGAACTTAGCAGAGTACTAAGCTGCCTACGTACATCTTTGAAGAGGATCAAGTCATAACGTAGTTCAAAGAAACATGATTTGGTTTGGATGGGGGTGTTGGCAATTGGATCTTATGGTTAACGTGATTTCATAAGAAAAACAGGCAATAAAACAGCGGAAGCATTAAATAAATAACCTGACTTCTGGGTTGGTGTAGCGGATGATGATCTGAGAAGAACACCTCTGATTTTCTGCAGTATTACCCAAAGTCAACTCTCTGGTGTTGTGTGGTCAACAATCCCCAGAGAGTTCTCAATCTGTTCCTGATCTCTTCTACGTAAGAGGCGCAGACTTAGGTTATTAGGAACTGAGATAACTTATATAGAAGGGCTACTGCAGGGACCACGAGGAGAAATTGGCCTGGGCCTCAATTGGATTTAATTAACCAAGCTTAGCCCAAAGCTTTTAATTAAATCCAATAATAATAATATAATCTACTAAAATATTATTACTGCACTACCCGTCCAATCCCAAAATTATGTTCTGGGCTCCTTATTATGAGCCCGATAATCTCTCCATGTTTAAGATATACAATGCCCATTAATTAATTAAGTTACTGACAACTCAAATTAATTAATATCTCATCCGAGAGTAGTACCACTCAACCTTATTATCATGCCGGAAATTAATCCACTTGCAAGATTTACATGATAAACTTTATGAGCTCCTCAAGGGGACATCATCAACCTATGACGGACATGGATTCATTCTACAATCAACAGCACACCATAGAGACATCATTATTTCCCAACTCACCGAGTTTGTTAATTTAATCCATTTAAATCTCACCCATTGATGAATCAAAGAAATATATGATGCCTTACGTGTCGAGGTTATTGTATAGGGATTAAGAGCACGAACATCCATAATAACAGAGATCAAGTTCTTCTATTTAGACAGTACAAGTCGAACGATCTCAGGCGGTCCTACTCAATACACAAAACAGTGTACTAATGTGGTTCTATAGTCAAGATAAACTAATACCAAACCACACTATAACCATACCGATAGATAGTCCCCGTCTATCTCGGTTGTGAGCAACTGTTTATACTTTATAAGGAAACCGATAATATGATCTTCTGTGTGTTGTCGCACAACATATTATCTACAGTAAAAAGTAAATGGACTTTTGCACAAACAAATAAATAAACAATTCATAATATGCAAAAACCGTTTGATCATATGATTCTCATTTCAAATAAAATTGTTAAAACATGGTTCAATACAAAAGCAAGGCTTTTAGTATACAAATCTAACAATCTCCCACTTATACTAAAAGACTACGCTGCCAAATCTGCTGACACACATCTAATCCCCATTCCTTCTACATGCCCATCGAACGCTTTCGCTGTAAGGCTCTTAGTAAAAGGATCAACAAGGTTATCCTCAGATGCTATCTTAGCGACAACGACTTCTCCTCTTTTAACGATGTCTCGTATCAGGTGGTACTTGCGCTCAATGTGTTTACTCGCCTTATGGGCTCGTGATTCCTTCGAGTTTGCTACTGCACCACTGTTATCACAATAAATTGTGATCGCTTTGGGCAAACCAGGAATCACTTCCAAGTCCATTAAGAAGTTCCTGAGCCATACTGCTTCTTTAGCGGCCTCAGAGGCTGCTACATATTCAGCTTCCATGGTAGAGTCCGCGACGCATTTCTGTTTCACACTCCTCCATATAATGGCTCCTCCTCCAAGAGTATACACATAACCCGAGGTGGATTTACTAGCATCCCTATCTGACTGGAAATCTGAATCAGTATAACCCAAAGGTAACAAAGTATCCGCCCGGTAAACTAGCACATAATCCCTAGTCCTTCGCAGGTACTTCAAAATATGCTTTACCACAGTCCAATGTCCTTGTCCTGGATTACTTTGATACCTACTGACCATGCCCACGGCATAACAGATATCCGGTCTCGTACATAACATAGCATACATGAGGCTTCCTACTGCCGAAGCATAAGGGACCAGCTTCATTGTCTCTATTTCCTGTTGTGTCTTAGGACACATGTCCTTAGATAGAGGTATTCCATGTCTGAAAGGTAGAAAACCTTTCTTGGAATCTTGCATGCTAAAACGAGTCAGGATTGTATCAATATACGAAGCTTGGGATAAGCATAACATTCTTTTCTTGCGATCCCTTATTAATTTGATCCCAAGAATGTGTCCCGCTTCTCCTAAGTCCTTCATCTCAAACTGCTTGGACAGTCATACCCTTACGCCTGACAATACCTTTACATTGTTTCCAATGAGCAGAATATCATCCACGTAGAGTACAAGAAATACCACTACGTTTCCATCACACTTCTTGTACACACATGATTCATCCGGACATTGAATAAATCCATATGACTGGATTACTTCATCAAAACGGATGTTCCATGATCTTGAAGCTTGTTTCAATCCATAAATGGACCTCTTAAGCCTGCACACAAGATGCTCTTCGCCCTTTGCAATGAATCCTTCTGGTTGCTTCATATAGATGTTTTCCTCAAGACTTCCATTAAGGAAAGCTGTCTTAACATCCATTTACCATACCTCATAATCCATATGAGCAACAATAGACAAAAGAATCCGGATTGACTTCAGCATGGCCACAGGTGAGAAGGTTTCCTCATAATCGATTCTTTCTTTCTGAGTATATCCTTTAGCCACAAGACTTACTTTAAAGGTTTCCACCTTACCGTCAGATCCTCTTTTTCTTTTATAGATCCACTTGCATCCAATAGCTTTTACACCATTGGGTGGTTCTACAAGCTCCCAGACTTGATTAGAATACATGAATTCTATCTCAGATTTCATTGCGTTTTGCCATAATTGAGCATCTTTATCCTGTAGTGCCTCGTTGTAATTCCATGGGTCAATTTCATGTTCACCTGGGACCAAGTCGGATGACTCTCCCAATCCCATGAATCTATCCGGTTGTCTGGCAACCCTCCCACTACGACGAGGCTCCGCAGGCATTTGTGTATCATGTGTGACACGCGGTGCAGTGTCCTGTGGTATATCCTCTTGCAGAATTGGTATTATATTTGGTGTTTCCCCTCTAACTTCTTCTAGAACAATTTTACTCATGGGTTTATGATCCATTATATAATCCTCTTCCAAAAATCTGGCATTCGCGCTCACGATCACCTTTTGGTCCTTGGGACTATAAAATAAACCACCCATCGTTCCTCTAGGATACCCTATAAACAGACAAATATCAGTACGTGATTCTAACTTATCAGCATCTGCCTTTAACACGTGTGCCGGAGAATCCCAAATCCGAACATGTTTCAGACTAGGCTTATGCCCGGTCCACAGTTCTGTGGGTGTGGAGGCTACCGATTTAGAAGGTACTAAGTTTAGAATGTAAGCCGCTATTTCTAAGGCGTGTCCCCAAAACGAATTTGGTAATTCCGAATAACTCATCATTGATCTTACCATTTCCATAAGAGTCATATTCCTTCTTTCCGCTACACCATTCTGCTGGGGTGTGTCCGGTGCATACAATTGGGATTCAATCTCATTTTCCGATAAATAATTCCTAAACTCTCCCAAGAGATATTCACCACCACAATCAGATCGTAGTGTTTTGATATATTTTCCAAGTTGTTTTTCCACATCAGCCTTATATTCTTTGAATTTATCAAATCATTCAGACTTGCGGCGCATCAAATAAATATATCCGTATCTTGAATAATCATCAATGAAAGTGACGAAATATTCAAAACTACCTTTTGCTTGGACAGACATAGGACCACATAAATCAGAATGAACCAATTCCAACAAATCCTTGGCTCTATGCCCCTTTGCCTTGAAAGGCCTTTTTTGTCATTTTTCCTTCCAAGCAGGATTCGCAAGTTGGATAATTTTCCACTACTAATGAACTCAGAGGTCCATCAGCTATCAACCTTTGAATCCTACTCAATTTAATATGACCTAGTCTTAGATGCCAAAGATATGTTTGGTTTATTTTAGAAGGTTATTTTCTCTTATTAGTAGATGTATCATTCATTTCAATTTGTTGCACTGTGGGAGTAATTGGATTAAGAGTATACAAATTATCTATCAATGCACCATCACAGATAAAAATTCCATTTTTCCTTAAAACAACTTTGTCATTAAAAGAAACAGAATATCCATTCATAAACAATTTAGAAACTGAAATTAAATTCTTTCTAAAATGAGGTACATAAAGACAATTCCTCAAAACAAGAGTTTTATTCTTATTAAAAGATAAATAGACGTCTCCCACTGCAACAGCTGCTACTCTTGTAGCATTTCCCATGAATATGGTAATCTCTCCATCACTGAGCTGTCGGGTTTGGTGGAACCCCTGCAAAGAATTGCAGACATGGTCAGTGGCTCCCGTATCTACACACCAAGTGTCAGCAGATACAGCCGCTAAACACGATTCAACAACTAGTATATAAGACTTACCATTCATGTTCCCATTCAGAAGAGGGCAGTCTGCCTTGTAGTGTCCCGGCTGCTTGCATTTGAAGCACTTGCCTTTAGGCTTCTTGACCGCACCAGTCTTTGCCTTCACTTGGTTCACCGGTGCTGAATTTCCTTGCTTCTTTTTCTTCCTATCGCCTTTCGGCCTAGGATGAGCAGCATATTCAGCAACATGAACCTGAGGAGGTCCACGAAACAGTTCTTCCGCCGCCACAAGTTCTGTCAGAAGTTCCGCCAATGTGTACAAATGTTTGTTCATACCATAGTTCAGGCGAAACTGCTCAAAACTCCTAGGCAAGCTTTGGAGTATGATATCGACCTCGGTTTCCCCATCGATTTCAGCTCCAAGAACTTCCAACTCATTGAGTTGGCCCATCATCCTGAGGACATGTTCCCTTACGGGAGTGCCCTCAGCCATTTTGGTATTCATCAAGACCGACATGCCCTTCGACCTAGCAGGACGACTCTGATGTCCGAAGAGTTCCTTAAGATTATGCATCATATCATAGCGCGGTCTCCATGGCTTGATGTTGAGTCTGAAGCACATTTGACATAGACGCCAAAATGTAGCATTTAGCCATTTTATCAGCCTTGAGCCACCTATTATAAGCATTTCTTTGTGTTTGCCTATTTTTAGCACTCACGAGCAAGAATACTCGATCGTTGTAGTATTATATCCCAAGAAAAATTATCAATCCAATAAGGAGTTATATTCGTACTAGCAAAATACGTGAGCTCATGTTCATTGTTGTTTTTGTAAAGATGATCGGGGGTTTTGAGATTGATTAACAACTAAAACAAGTAACAAGTAAATAACAATATCAAATAAGTAGAATGACAAGAATAGAAAATGGGTGCTTAAGTTCAAGTATGGAAAAACATGGGATTAGAAACATCCAAGCACACTCAATTCATATTATCATGCAAACGGAATTCAACTCAATTGATGTAGACTAAGGGTGATCACGATTGTATCCTAAGCTCCCTTTCGGGTTACAAAGGTTGTTGATCCATTTTGGACTCCCAAAAGCACTTAAGATCAAAGCCCAACATTAATCCCTTCCATCTAGGTACTAGTTAGACTAAACTCTCCCTTTTTGTGTACTAAGGCCAACGAATGGATTGGTTCCCCTCATTGAATTCAAATATCCTTTCGGTCAAACCAAACTCAATGTCTATTCATGCCTTCCTAATACTATAGAGGGTCGTTTCCGTCTCACTCTAAGCAATACATACATGAAGATCATGATAGCATTTAATTACCACAAATAATCCATTGATCAACAATCCATTAAACCAATAAACATTCATGAATAACAAACCATGCCATCACAACATCAAGACAATTAAACTCCATGAATAGAAATCAACATCAATTAAATCAAAAACCAATTTAATCCACATGATAATATAAATCTAATATGCTCTTCATGTTTCTAATCCCACTAGAGGGATTAGCCTATCATAGTAAAAGTAACAAAACAATTAAATGATTCATTACAATTACCCATAGTCTAAGATCTAAAGAAATACAAAATGAATGGATTCTTCCCTATCAATTTCTTGAAGAGAATCTTCTATTCTTCTTGATCTCCACCTCTAGCTCTTGATTCCTTGAGATCTCTCACACCCAATAGAAGGGATGAAGTTTTGAGGGAGAATTAATGGAGATGATGAAGATGGATCAAAATGGATGAAGGTGGATGAAGATGATGGTGGGAAATGGAAGAAATGGTGTGTGAGGTATGTGTAGATGATAGGATTTTCGGATCTCCTGCCAATTGTTGAATAAAGGGGTATTTATACCCCTTTGGAGGCTTCTAGAAGGATCTGGAAATTTCTGCAAGAAAATACCCAACACGAGTCGTGCTCTGAAACACGGCCACGGGGTGGCCGTGTTGTGTCTTCTGATGCTGCCGCACGGCCTCGCCTTACAGGGCCGTGTTACGCAACACGGCTCGTGTGCTGCAACACGAGTCGTGTGTTGTAACACGAGCACAGGTGTGGTCGTGTTGGCTCTTCTGATGTCGCCACACGGCCATCTTCTTACAGGGCCGTGTTGGCGACACGGCTCGTGCTCCCGACTCGACTCGTGCAACTGGACACGACCTGAAGTTGCCCGTGTTGAGTGACTAGATGTCGCCACACGGCTAACTCTTACAGGGCCGTGTTGGCTACACGGCTCGTGTGCTGGCTCCTGTATTTCTTCACTGTTTTGGCTCGTTCTTCCTCGTTTCAACTCCGAATTGAGATTCGCTTTTTCCTACATCTTCCTTATCATGTTTAGCATCCAATAAAAAGTGAAAATCTTACGTTTAAGCTCATTCACACATATTTCAATAAAAATACAAAGCACAACCAAATAACATATAAAATACGGATAAAATAATACGAAAATACATATAAAAAGACACTAAAATCTAGGTGAAAATAGCTCTAATCACTTTGCTCTTCGGTAGATGCATCAGTAGGTTCTGGAGGACATTCCTTAGAGAGAACAAAGATATAATCTTCAGCAGTTAAAACAATGTCCATGTTCCGCTTCCAGTCGACATAATTAGTACCAGTAAGTTTATGCTCTTTAAGTATTACAGAAAGTGAGTTGAGTGCCATTTGAAAATCCTGAGAATCATAATTAAATAAACAGATCAAACACTTCGAATTTATCAATTTATATTGAATCCCTCAAAACAATATAAAATAAAATTCACCAACATCTCAAGCACCGTGAATTTGCATGCCACGATAGTATGGACGTATACAAACCCGAACATTTACAAGAGAAGGTTTTACCCAATAATTTCATTTGTCAACCTAACTTTATGACAAAATAATTAATAGTCAGTTTCTATTTAGCCATGCAAATAACAGCAGTGACTCCGATGGGGAGGATACATATTATTTACACCTAAGTGTATACCATTATTTAATCCCAAGTCCACGGCCCAAGCTTGTGTGCCTTACAGATGGAGAAGTACACACGCGCTCAGATAACTTCCTACGATTATCTTAAAGAAGTTTGTACCAGTGATCCGTGAACAAACTCATCCGATAGGGAGGAAGACTCTAATGCCAACGCGCAAGTTTACTCACATCACTTACAAACCAATAATGGAGGCCATGGGAATTTATTTACCAATCCCCTCTCCCACTTAGTTATTTAGCACAGAGGATTTTTAACATGCATATAATATTCCAAAATAAAATATACAACTTAGCATGCTACTATATTTATTTAATTTAAAATTTAATAAATCACATAGAACATGCCACATATATAACAATTAATTGTCAAGTAGAACAATTAAATCAATTATATATAAAAGGAATTAAGGCACTAAATAAATCAAGTAAATGGGCCTATTAATCTAGCCAATAAATAAAACTAGAGCCAATAGAGCCCATCAAGCCCAATAAATTAGCCAATTAAACCTGCCAGCCCAAAACCAATACAAGAATTACAGCCCTTTTCTAATCCCTTAAATCATGGTCCATTAGATTTAAAAAAAAAAGAAACTGAGCCCTAGAACCACTGCCAGCCGCAGCATCCAGACGAAACGTTCCCGGCAGTCTGTCACACAGAACATCCGCCGTCGGCACCACCCTCAGCCCACCGGAACGTTGCCATCAGTCATTCTCCGATGAACCAAAGGCCGGAGATCTCCTTTGAAGTCTGCACCGCGCGTGTCGCCCAGCAGCCAGTCGCCGCTGCCGCCGCGACCACGCATTCAGACGCGCACGCAGTCCGAAGCGTCACCGGCGAGACTCGTAGCTGTCCAGCGCCGCGGCGCTTCGCCGTGCACCACCGCGTACTACCGAGGCCATCTATCTGTGCCATTGCCAGATTTCAACGACAGCGGCACAACAAGATGCCGCCCCCGTAGGCAGCCGCTTTACAGCCATCGCCGGCCAGCCGCGCGCCACCACCAGCGCCGCCAGATCCTACATCGACTTGTCCCGATCCGTCTGGATCTGCCTCTAATCTCCCAGCCAGAGCTCTTCGTCGATTGGGATCATCAGCGCCGTCCACCAGTCTCGAGTGTCACCGATCATCTCCGATCCGACCGAGATCGGCGTGAACTCACTCGGGACCTTCTGTTCTGGTCCGTCCAGTCGCGCCGCTTCCAGCACCGTCCAGACGCCGACCGTCAGTGAGACTCCAGGTCACGCCGACTCGTCGCCCAGACGCCTCGCCCTTAATTCATCATTCGCCGTCGACAATCGAACCAGTCGAAACCCCAATCGAAGCCGCTCATCTATCCAGCACCGCCGCGACAAAACTGGTCCGGCTGCAGCCACCAGCCGTCATGGTCCGTGCCTTTCAGACCCTGCCGCCACCTCCAACGTCCACGCGCCGCCGGACGAACATACATAGAGTAGGGAGTGTGTGTTTGATGTGATGATGACCGACTGACTTTGTGTGACCAACATAATATGTACCATGTATTCAATCAAAAAAAATACATAACAACAGTACATCACAAAGCGATTACAAAGTTAATACTGCAGTCACATAACCACTTTCATACCGACTGACTGACTGACTATGCGATTAAAACAGATTATATCAATAAATCAAATAATCACAAACCCATCCTTACAAATCACGTTTCACCAAGAAACCATGCTCTGATACCAATTGTTGGCAATTGGATATTATGGTTAACGTGATTTCATAAGAAAAACAGGCAATAAAACAGCGGAAGCATTAAATAAATAACCTGACTTCTGGGTTGGTGTAGCGGATGATGATCTGTGAAGAACACCTCTGATCTTCTGCAGTATTACCCAAAGTCAACTCTCTGGTATTGTGTGGTCAACAATCCCCAGAGAGTTCTCAATCTGTTCCTGATCTCTTCTACGTAAGAGGCGCAGACTTAGGTTATTAGAAACTGAGATAACTTATATAGAAGGGCTACTGCAGGGACCAGGAGGAGAAATTGGGCTGGGCCTCAATTGGATTTAATTAACCAAGCTTAGCCCAAAGCTTTTAATTAAATCCAATAATAATAATATAATCCACTAAAATATTATTACTGCACTACCCGTCCAATCCCAAAATTATGTTCTGGGCTCCTTCTTATTATGAGCCCGATAATCCTCCATGTTTAAGATATACAATGCCCATTAATTAATTAAGTTACTGACAACTCAAATTAATTAATATCTCATCCTAGAGTAGTACCACTCAACCTTATTATCATGCCGAAAATTAATCCACTTGCAAGATTTACATGATAAACTTTATGAGCTCCTCAAGGGGACATCATCAACCTATGACGGACATGGATTCATTCTACAATCAACAGCACACCATAGAGACATCATTATTTCCCAACTCACTGAGTTTGTTGATTTAATCCATTTAAATATCACCCATTGATGAATCAAAGAAATATATGATGCCATACGTGTCGAGGTTATTGTATAGGGATTAAGAGCACGAACATCCATAATAACAGAGATCAAGTTCTTCTATTTAGACAGTACAAGTCGAACGATCTCAGGCGGTCCTACTCAATACACAAAATAGTGTACTAATGTGGTTCTATAGTCAAGACAAACTAATACCAAACCACACTACAACCATATCGATAGATAGTCCCCGTCTATCTCGGTTGTGAGCAACTGTTTATACTTTATAAGGAAACCGATAATATGATCTTCTGTGTGTTATCGCACAACATATTATCTACAGTATAAAGTAAATGGACTTTTGCACAAATATATAAATAAACAATTTATAATATGCAAAAACCGTTTGATCATATGATTCTCATTTCAAATAAAATTTTTAAAATATGGTTCAATACAAAAGCAAGGCTTTTAGTATACAAATCTAACAGGGGGATGCCATATACATTTTATACTCATGCGGGCCAAGAGTAACATGCAGTTTAGGTTAGTGCGTTATGGAGCGTTGAACTTAAATTTGTTGACATTTTATACTCCTGTCAATGAGTCTTAAATTTGAACTTGTAGACAGTTTATACTCGTGTCAATGAGCCTTGTGTGGATATTTTTTACTCGTGTCGAGGAGTATTGTGTGAACAGTTTTCGCTCGTGCCGAGGATCTTTATGTGTAGAGAGTTTATTCTCTTCCCAAGTAGATTTTATTTGATGTGTAGATAGTTTATACTCATATCAAGGAGTATCGAACATGTAGAGAGTTTTGTCTCTTCTCAAGGAGATATGATATAATGTGTGGACAATTTATACTCGTATCAAGGAATCAAGGAGTATAGTGTGGATAGTTTTTTCTTGTATCGAGGACCCTTGAATTTGATTTGTGTTAGATAGTTTAGGCTCGTATCAAGGAGCATGACTTGAGGATTTTAGATAGTTTAAGCTCATATCAAGGAGCGTGACTTGTAGATAGTTTTAGCTCGTGCCAAGGAGCGTGATGTAGATATTTTTCGTTCGTGTCAGGGAGCTTTGACTTAGGAGATTTTAGATAGTTTAAGCTCGTATCAAGGAGCATAATGCAGACAGTTTTAGCTCGTGTCAAGGAGCTTTGTGTTTGATTTATCAACAGTTCATTGCCCTCAATCTTGGGATATTCTGTTTTCTCTTGCCTCCATTTCATTTCTATGAATCTTTATGGAAACTGTAGTCTTTGTTTGTGGTTCCTCTTTCACGAGCTCATTAGAAGGCATGTCTTCAAACTCGTAGGAGTCTTGAATAGATGACCATTCGATGTCATTTGATGTCAAGCTCAACTCCATGTCGTGAGCTCTTGTAGCCAACTCTTCAAAAGTTTTAGGATGAATTCCTTGGAGTATGTAGCTAAGATTCCATTGCATCCCTTGAATGCAAATTTCTATAGCTGAAGTTTCTGATAGCTTTTCTTTGCAATTGAGGCTTAGGCTCCTCCATCTATTGATATAATCGATGACATATTCTTCACCAATTTGATGAGTATTTGTTAGTTCCATCATGCTAACAATTCTTTGTGTGCTATAGAAATGGTTGAGGAATACTTTTTCCATTTGCCCCCAGCTGTCAATGGAGTTAGCTTCCAGGTCGATATACCAATCGAAGGTATTTTCTTTTAAAGATCGAATTAATTATCTCACCATGTGATCTCCATAAGTCCCCGCATCATTGCATGTCTCGACGAAGTGCGCAACATGTTGTCTTGGGTTGCCTTTTCCATCGAATTATTGAAACTTGGGAGGTTGATAGTCAGTTGGCATCCTCAAGTTGTCAATCCTCTTTGTATATGGCTTGGCGTATGTTGAAGAAGATTTTGAGCTTCCTTCAAACTTGTCTTTTATCGTCTCTATGACGATGTTCTTTAGTTGGTTAATATGAAGCATGCCATCAGCTGAAACTTCCAATTTTTCCTCAACTTGTTTCTTTTCAGGTGAATGATGTTTCGTCCAGTCTTCCTGCTCATGTTCATCCTCAACTTGTTTCTTATTTGCATGGCTTATCTCCGCATTATCTATTTTCTTTATAAGTACAAAGATCTTTACGTCTTGAGCTTCCATGTGCTTGTTGAGTTCTTCAATGGCTCTCATAATACTTGCGAGTTGATCCTCAATGGTCATAGCACTTGTCGTCATCACTGCAGCTTCAGTTGAGGCAGGTGGTGAGCTTGGCCTGGAGCGAGGAGTTGAGCAGATAGAGTCATCTTCACCATCTTTGTCACTGTGCAATGGCTTATTGTGAGTAATCCCCACCATACGATTTGTCTTTGAGGAGCCTTCAGACATACTTCTTGTAACGACTTCAACCTTTTCAGTTTGCAACTCTTGAGGCTTTGATGCAGTAGTCCTTCGTATCGCAATCTTTAGCGGAGTCAAAACTTGCGTCTTCATAGCTTGTAGCTCTAAAGGCTTTGAGGTAGATGACCTTTTTATCGCGATCCTAAGATGAGTCATACTTTGTATCTTCGAGCTTATTGAGAAAAGAGATGAGAGGTAGAGACTGTCCCACCGGGCGTGCCAAAATTTGTAACAACAAATTTTGTATTTATAATAAAATAAACACAAAAAGGTGAACAAAGATAATTTCAGATGTATTTAATTTATAAGATAATGTAAACGAGTAACAATCTCAATTAATCCTCTGATTCTTCTCTCGAACCAATTTAGTTTTACTCGACTTTGACTTGACTTGTATTTGTTGACTTTAACTTCTTTGACTGGAGTGTATGCTGACTGTATTGACAGCGTGTGTGTTGAGCCAGATCTTCAGATGAAGCTTATCCGAGCTCGGATGTGTAGTCTTGTAACGTTGATCCGGAGGCGTTAAGTCTTTGTTCGAATTAAATATTGACTGGAGAATTTTCTGTGGAGAAAGTCGTTGACTGTAAGAAACGTCGAATCTGAGGGGCTCAGCACCTTGATCTCAGGTCGAGTGTTGTTTCTGACCACGCTGGATCGGAGGGGTGTAGAACCTTGATCACTGATCGGAGGTTGTTGACTTGAAGAATGTGGATCGGAGGGACTTGGCACCTTGATCTCTGATCGTAGGCGGTTGGCTGGAAGAACGCCGAATCGGAGGAGCTTGACACCTTGATCTCTGATCGGAGGCGGTTCTTGACTTGAAGATGCTTGAAGATCTCAAGGGAGCACTGCTCGTATTCTTGATTTCTTCAGAAGCGTCTACGCCTTCAGATATTTTAGTGTCTGGAATGAATGGAGGAGGACTCCTTATATAGGTGAAAGGTGAGGACGCCCCATAAATAACTCGCAGTCTGATTGGTCCTGGGCTGATTTGACCTAATTCTGCGGGCTTGGGTCTTTCACTTGCTTAGGCTTTAAGTCAGACTTATTTGACTGGATCTGACCTAATTATCAATTATTTACTCATTTATTTTAAGAATAGATTTATTTAAATCCTTTAATAAATAAATAATTAATTGATAATTATTGCATTAATTTGCCAAATATTTTCCTTTAATAGGCAATAAAATTCAAGTGCCTACAGTGTTAAATTGTATACATTTTAGTATAAAGATGTATACCCTTTATTTTCTGAAGAAAAAATAAAAAATATTAATAAAAAGTGTATACCCTTTAGAACAAAATAGTGTATCCTTATTAATTAAAGTGTATATCCTTTAAAATAAAATAATGTACACTTACTCATAATACTAAATTCTAAAGGCGCACGGTGTGCACCAGGGCGCACGTAAGCCTCACTCTACATATTATTAACGCGTGTGCAAAGACTTTAATGATCATTAATTAAAAGTAACAATATTTTAATTAAAAATAAGTCATAAAAACATAGTTAAATCCCATTATTTTAATGAAGTATACACATGAATAAGGTAAATAAATTTTTTCTTTAATAATAATTTTTTTAAATGTCCCATTTCTTATGTTTTACTATACTTCAAAATTATGAACAGATCAAGCAGTTGATTAATTATAAATGTATTAATTTAAGGGTCATTTCATGGTGTAACAGGTAAAAAGCAGTGCACCTAGAGTTGATATGTTAATTTTTAGGGGTATAATGAAATATTTTTTAGGGGTATAATGGTATTTTTATGTAATATATAAATTATAAAGTATGGTAGGTAGAGATGGTTTTTTTGTAATTAAAGTGTATGGGGGAAAGGTGATTGTTTTTTACTTTTTGCTTTTTTTTGGGATGTGCAAACTTTTGTGGGACAGCCCAAAATGGAAAGTGTGTCATCTTAAGTGAGACGGAGGGAGTAGTTATTTTTATTTTTTAAAATTTTAATTATTATATTTAATCTAAAAATGATTAGTTAATTATCACTTTGATTTAATGGCTAGTAACTAAGTGCACCTTAGTTTAATTCTTTGATGAAGAGTGTTTTAATTTTATATCAAATTATATGCGAACGAATATAAATTAAATCAAAATGAAAATGGGAGGGAAAAAAAGAAAGAAAGAAAATGTATTAATTAAGGAGAAATAATACATAAGAAAATGGTGGTTAAGGATAAATATGACTTGTACTTGTAAACATGAGTGATTTTTAAACTTTAGATGTAAAATTTGAGAATTAAAATTGAATTTTCAAAATATGTGATGTATTAGATGGGCATGACAATTTCAAAATTAAGATACATTTTAAGATTACAAAATTAATTGATATAATGATAAAATTTGCATGCAGCGAACACTACAACATAAATTGTTTTATATAACACGTAAAAAGTATTATTTAATAGTAAAAATGTGTTATTGTAGATAATATGTAAAATTTTTTATGGTTCAATGTTTGCCTCTATTGTCTAAGGTTATTTTTTAAAATTTTAATTATTATATTTGATCTAAAAATGATTAGTTAATTAGCACTTTGATTTAATGACTAGTAACTAAGTGCACCTTAATTTAATTCTTTGATAAAGAATGCTTTAATTTTATATCAAATTATATGCGAACGAATGTAAATTAAATCAAAATGAAAATGGGAGAAAAAAAAGTATTAATTGAGGAGAAATAGTACATAAAAATGGTGATTAAGGATAAATATGACTTGTACTTGTAAACATAAGTGATTTTTAAACTTTAGATGTAAAATTTGAGAATTAAAATTGAATTTTCAAAATATATAATGTATTAGATGGGCATGACAATTTTAAAATAAAGATACATTTTAAGATTACAAAATTGATTGATATAATGATAAAACTTGCATGCAGCGACTACAACATAACTTGCTTTATATAACACGTCAAAAGTGTTATTTAATAGTAAAAATGTGTTTTTGTAGATAATATGTAACATTTTTTTCAATCATTAATAACGCTTAAAAAAAAAGTTACAATAAATGAAACTTTATTTAGCACTTTATAAAATGCACTTACTAAGATTGATCCTTGACCTCTTAATTAAAATAAGTTACTTCTACCATCTTGACTAACAATATCTTTACTTTTATTTTGAGTTTTTATTTTTATTATACATGATTTCAACACTTTTTATTTAATTTATTATTATATTTAAAACCATCTAATACATTTAAACTTGAGTTGTTATTATACTAACTAATTTTAAAAAATCATCACTCCTATACGATATAATTTTATTAAGAAATATTCCCTCCATCCCACCACAAGGGTGGCAAAATTTTTTGTCACGTAGATTAAGGGATAGTAATATTTAATGTGTAGATGAGGAGAGATAAATAATATTTAATGTAAATTGGGTAGGTGTATTAGTGTGATGTGTGGGTCTCATGGGATATATTAATTGCTTTGTGTGGGTTTCTTTTACTAAAAAGAGAAATGCACCTCTTGTAAATATAAGTGGTTCATTTTTTTGCCTTGTAACTAAGCAAAACTTCGATTTTTGCCCTAAAAAAGATAAATGGTTCAATTTTGTGCTATAACTAACGAATTCTTTCAGTTTTTGCCCAATTTTCGCCGGAAAATGCGAATTTCGCCGGAATCCGCCACGTCATGTTTTAATTCCGATTGGTCAATCCGACGTGGCAATTTTGACTTTTTTTTAACCAATTAATCCGTCACGTCATATCCCACCTATTTATTTATTTTTTTCATTTCCAAAAGCAAATTATTTAATTAAATTAGAAATATAAAATAAATTAAAACCTGTAAAATGAATTAAAAAAAAGGATTAAACGTGTTAAAACACTTTAAAAAAACCCATAAAAATTCATGTATTTTAATTCGATTTAAAGGGGATTAACACGTTTCACGGTTTAACACGCCTCTCAGAACTGCCTATCCGCATCTCTCTCATTCATCAAATTCGCTTTGGAATCCTCACAACCCTTCGATTTCACCAGCTTCTCCGTCGCCGCCGTTCCGAAGGAGGCGACATTGATTTACAACGCCGTCCTCCTCTCCGCTGTCGTTATCTTCAACCTCACTCCAACCTGCATCGAATCAGCGCCGTGAAAATCATCTCCACCATCATCCACAACATCGCGCAACAGCGCACACTCACATTATTATTTAATGTGTAGTGAGTAGTTGTATTAGTGGAGGTATGAGTCCCATTTTTAAGTTGTATTAGTCAGTGTGTATAGGTCTCATATGTATAAAAAAAGAAATTAGACCCTTAGAGGCGGACGCCCAAAATAAAAAAATGATACTCTTAAAAGCGGACGGAGGGAGTAAATATTTATAAAAGGAGGAAAATCTAAACAGTTTTTTCTTTGACGTAGACATAGGACTCCTGTATTAAATTTTAGAGGGAGAGAGTTAAATTATATCCACCCTCCCTAAATGAAATCAACGTCCTATTTCTCCAAATGATAATTCGTCACAAAAATTAAGAAATTACCCAAAATGCAAACAGCTATTGAATTAAATTAATTACTCCAACATTAACTCGTAATTACTAGTTTACAAAAATCTCAGTAATTTCTAATAGTAAATATAATAGTAAATCGAAAAAGCCGAAAATAAGATTCCTGTGAGAACACACACCATATCCCACTCACTCTCCCTTCTCTCCTTCCTCTCAATCCGCTTCACCTTGCTCATCTTAAACCTCTCATAAATATCTTTCTCAGCTCTACTCGTGATTTTACATCTTTGCCCTTCCATGGCTTCCTCCAGAAACCTCAACCCCTCCAGCCCATTCACGATCTTCCCCTCTATCTCCTCCATCTGCATCGTCACCTGCTTCACGTACAGCCGCCGCCCCTCCTCCCCCTCCCTCCTCCCGCACGTGAACAGAAGCAGGCACAGCACCAGCTCCCCGCCCACCGTCAGCACCGTCGCGAATCGGAGCTGTATGTCGTCCGTCAGCCAGTGCCGCCGTGCCTCCACCGGGTCATGGCTCGCCATCTTCGCCGCGCGTCGGTTCACGGGGTCGATCAAAATCCAGCTCACACGCAGGCTCTCCTCCGCGCGTTCGATGCACGTGCCGCCGACCTCCACCGTCAGCGGCGTCGGCACCCACGCATCCTCCTCCAGGAGCTCTATCCGGAACGGCGTGCTCAGGAACCACGTCGACACCGTCTCCGTCACCACCGCCTTCGAGTATATCGGCCGGCCGTCGTGGTAGATGTCCACCGCCGAGATCAGCTCCGTCGTGTCGGGGATGCGGGGACGGTAGGTGCCCGGGGGGTGCTGGTGGCGGAGGGAGGGGAAGGAGTCGGAGTAGAAGGAGCGGTGGCCGGAGGGGAAGGCGGAGATGGCGGAGGCGACGCGGGGGTCGGCGGTGGAGGGCCAGGTGGAATTGCTGATGTCCTTCCAGAGAGCGTCGTGGTTGGAGAGGGAGAGGAATTGGGCGGAAGCGCAGCTGGCGACGGCGAGGGTGGGGCCGTCGAGCCTGCTGAGGATATTGGATTGGACAATGTCGGAGTGCATGGCGGTGATGGAAGCTCCGTCGGCGGCGGCGGGGGAATTGGGAGTGAATGACATGGTGTAGTTTTTGTTGGGTATTGGATATTTTTGTAAAGGGATAAATGTGGGGAGAGATGAGAGGGAGAGGGGGTTATATAGATGTACTACATAGTCCACGCACACCGGAATTTAATGTAACAATTCTTATCCTAGTTTTGTACTACATGCTGGACTATTCTTTTTTTATTGGTAAATAAATGTTTTTAATATTTTATACTCCCTCCGTCCCACGTATTTTTACCCACTTTCCATTTTGGGGTGTCCCACGTATTTTTACCCATTCCATTTTTGGCAAAAATACATAATATTTTATTACCTACTTTTTACAATCCCAACAACTTTAACTACTTTTTTACACTTTATTCATCATTCCCAACAACTTTATTCACTTTTTCTTTTTTAATTATTAATTTATCTCTACTTTCTCTTACATTATATATTAAAAAAATAAAACGTCTTAATCTCCGTGCCCGTACAAACGGGTAAAAATACCCGGGACGGAGGGAGTATTTTAATTACTCCCTCCGTCCCAAAGATATTGACACACTTTCCTTTTTGGGTTGTCCCATAGAAATTGACATATTTCCTTTTTAAGGATATGGGACCCACACAAAAACTATTTATTTATTTACATGGGTCCACACAAACATCACACTCACCACTAATACAACTACCCACTACACATTAAATATTATTTCTCTCACTTCACTTTACATTAATTTATTATACTTCTTAATCTCCGTGCCCAAAAAAAATGTGTCAATTTCTCCGGGACGGAGGGAGTAGTATTCACTTATATTTTAAAGAAGCGCAACACGTTAGTATTTTTGAAGACTAAATTAGACTAATATGGCACTTGGAGAAAAATATGATACTCCTTTAAACTCCTCAAGTCGGATATGGAACACAATAATCACATTATTATTCTAATAATCCCTCCGTCAAACACAAGTCTTGTAGTATGTTTGTATGAGATTTTGATATCGCCACTAAGTTAAAAGGGATTACAAATATAGTATATTATTATCGTTCATATAAAAGTGTCTGCTGCGTAATGTGTTCATATAAACATATACATCCAAGGAGCACTGTTCGTATTCTTGATCTCTTCAAAAGTGTCTGCGTAATGTGTCCGGAATGAATGGAGGAGGGCTTTTTATATAAGTGGGGTGAGGAAGCCCCATAAATAACTCGCAATCTGATTTGTCAATGACTGATTTTACCTAATTTTGCGGGTTTGGACCTTTATATCCTTGCAATTTGATTGGTCAATATTGTTTTGACTTGATTTATTTGACTGGATCTGGCCCAATTAACAATTATTCACTAATTTATTTTAGGAATTTGTTTATTTAAATCCCTTAATAAATAAATAATTAATTGATAATTATTACATTAATTTACCACATATTTTTCTTTAATAGACAATTAAATTCAAGTGCCTACAGTAATCATTATATATTTTTGAGTATTTATTTTAAAAATAATCATTTTCTTTAAATAAAAAAAATCACATTTACTAATAATATAACTGCTCATTATAATAAATTGTTATTCATTAATATGAGGAGAAAATAATGGCACCTTTGGAATCCACAGAGTGGGGATTCATATGATACAATAAGTTATAACTTGTGTAAATAAATTTATAGTAAAAATAATAAAGAGTGTAGTTATTGTGTCCCGGGAAAGCCGTGCCCCTTTACAATTTAAACACCTAGCAATATATAGGGTTAAATAGAATATTGAGGAGAAATGTTGTGTTCCCTGGGAGCACGGTGTGTCGAAGGGACACAAGTTTTTGCCAATAATAGATTCAGTTTTCAAATTGGTCGCAAAATCACATTTTTCTTAGAAGTCTTTTTCGTTTTTTATAGCTTTTTAAGTACTTATTAATAATGGACATAAATTTAAAAAGAAAAAAACACCAAAAAAAGTAATACTTTATTTTTAAAAAATTAATAATATATTTAATAAAAATAAATAATTATTTAAAATAATATAAAATAATCTCAGATTATTATCTCACTAATAATGTCCTATGCCAAAAACGGCAAATTACAATTTTAATAAATAAGTACTACAATTTGTTTTTGAATTTAGTATCTAGACAGAAAATTGTGTTCAAAAGAGAAATAAAAGTTAATTACAGGATAACATTCAACTGAATTTAGTAAGAGTTGGGTCAACACTGGCAGTGTCACGTTTCGTCCATCAGGACTATTAGAACGGCATGGGCCGGGTTGCAATTAATGATTTACAATCCACCATTTATTTTATCTTTTCGACAACTTTATTGCTTGTGAAATTCAATTTGAATTTAAATTTGCCAATTAGATCAGATAAAATAAAATAATTTAAAGTTAAAATATAAAAATTCACTTTTGCCTAAAAAATACTTTGTTCCTAAGGTAGTGAATGTTTTAGTTTTTCATTGGATTGAAAAATTATTGTTTGTTTTGAGTTTTTATATAAGATATATATTTTAAGTTTATATCAAATTAATATTAGTATTTAAAAAAAAATAGTGTACCCCATTAGGGCCCACCACCTCTGTTATGGGGATTGGTGGAGGAGGTAAATCGCAGGATGTGCCTTAAGTGACTTATAGAGACTAGAGATGACTCACTGTTTAACTTGTACTTGCAAGGAGCCAAATCCACGCCAAAGGCAGGATTTGAACTCCCACCCTGCAGCAACCAAGCTCAGTTGGAAGGTCTTTCCACCATCCCCTCTACCACTTGAGTTATGCCCTGGGGGCTAGTATCTTAAAAGATACCCTCTCCGTCTCATAGCAAGAGGGTTTTTTTCTTTTTGCACGTTAATAAATGAGTATTACTCCATTATCTAATTTGTAGTGAGTAGTTGTATTAGTGAGAGTGTGGACTCCATATTTTAATTGTATTATAAAGTGTGTATGTGTCCATGTATATAAAAAAGAAAATGAACTCTTTGGGTGGGACGTCCAAAATGAAAAAAATACTCTTTTTGAGGGGGATGGAGAGAATATTACTTTCAATTCATCCAGGTACGATGTTTAGGTGGTGTTTGATTTGGGTTTAATAAATTTAGATTCAATAAATCATCTTTAAATCTCATCTATATATATCTACAAATCTTATTAATATTATTGTAAATATGGAGTTTTAAAAGAGTTATTATTTCACCAATTTTATTGACTTTAGAGGGTAATATGATCTTTTAAATAATAAATTAAATAATAAGGTAAGTTATGGTGTTAGATGAAAATATACAATTTTTTTAAAACAATGTATTGATAGGTTATTTGTTTATAATTTTTTATTATTTTATAAAGGTGAAGAGTGTAATGACTAATAGGAAGATAAATAAATAAATAAGAAAAATGTGAATAGTGTAATGAAACGAGTGAATATTAATTTATATAAAAAAAAATATGAGAGAGGACGTATCAAAAAATGACGAGTATTAGTAAAAAAAGAAAATGTATATAAATATTGGGGTCTGTTGAAAATTATAAAGGACAAAATCTCCTGTGAGATAAGTCATTTGTGAGAGGATATGAGACGACCCATTACTAAAGTATGGGTATTGCATAGATAAAGTATGTTTAATGGTTGTTAAAATATGTTTTCTAAAGTATGCTTGATTATACATTAAAATATAATTTTAGCGTGTTATAATATAATTTATTACTAACATTAACTATAAATAAGCATTATACAATAAACATATTTTAGTGATGAGTCAACCCGTCTCACACCCATCTCATAAATAATCCGTCTTACAAGATAATATCTCATTATAAAGATAAAAGGTTCATAGAGAAGAGAGTTTATTAAATTAATAATGATAGAAGGTGCTTAGAGAAGAAAATTTATTAAATTAAGTGTGGATTTTGAAAACAACATTTTAATTTTCAAAATCGAAATAATAATCGTGTAAGTACTGAATACGTTATGCACCATAGAATCCATGTTTATTTTTCGTTTATCATGTGAAAACGTGTTTAATTTAATTTGACTAATGTGATGATTACGAAGAAAGAAAGTTTTTATTTATTTATTTATTTTTTGGAGGGAAGGGAAAATTATGTTAAATTAAATTAAATTTAAATATGTTATGAAGAAATTAAATTTTCACCCATTTTAAATTCAGGGATGCCCTACAAAATTGGGCCTATAACTATGATAAATTCAGGTTGATGTTGATCATTCATTAAATGATACTACTAACTAACTAATTAATTAATTTTTTTCCTAATTGTGGAAAAGTTAGTTTAAGAAATACGGTATTAATGATTTAGCTAAGTGTCTACTTTTCCAATTTAATATTAGCAAAATATATAATGACAGTTTTTATTTTTAAAGTATGGAGAGAAAATAAAAATTTTATAAGATTAAAAAAAAGTTTGACTAGTTCGTGCGAGTACATTTGTAGAAGATTATCACATTAACATTAGATCTTACCAATTAACTGCGATAATAGTAATGATAAAAACTAGTACTCCCTCCGTCCCGGGGAGTATTTCACGTATTGGTGTGCGCGGAGTTTAAGAAAATTTTGTATTTTTATGTATAAAGTAAGAAAGAGAATATATATTTTAGTTGATTTAATGAAAAAGGTGTGTAAAGTTATTGAGAGATGTGGAAAAAGTGTGTAAAGTTTTTGGGAGATGTGAAAAAGCAAGTATTATATTGGGATATGTGTAAAAAGTGAGTATTAGTATAATGTATTTTTACCAAATTTAGTAAAAGTAAAGTGTGAAATACTTTGAGGGACGGATGAAAAAGGAAAGTGTGAAATACTTTGGGGGACGGAGGGAGTAGTAAATATCATCAGATGGACTGCCATTTTCTATGTCACGTTAAAAGTTGGGGGAAAAAAAACTCCTAAATGAAAAGTAGGATACACTTTAAAGTTAATGGACAATGTTATAACATTTAAATATTATATTAATTCACATAAAAATATGGGATCTCGTGTGGCAAATCCATTGATAACTCCATAAAGCGGACACTTTTTAAATTAATACTTATTAATTTGATGATGTTTATCTATATTTTAAGGGTGAATTTGTTCAAAATAATATTTATTGATTTAATGATGTTTATCTACGTTCTAAGGCCAACTCTGTGCAAGATAACACTTATTGATTTGATAATGTTTATCGATGTTTTAAGACCAACCTTGTGCAAGATAACGTACGACTCCGTTCTAGATAACATTCATTGATTTGATGATGTTTATCGACGTTTTAAAACCGACTTTGTTCAAGATAACATAACGTTCATTGATTTGATGATGTTTATAGACGTTCTAAGGCCAACTCTGTTCCAAATATATAACGTTCATTGATTTAATGATGTTTATCGACACTCTTAAGCTGACCTTGTTCAAGATAACATACGACTATATTCTAGAGAACGTTCATTGATTTGATGATGTTTATCGACGTTTTAAGGCCGACTCTGTTCAAGATATATAATGCTCATTAATTTGATGATATTGATCGACGCTTTAAGGTCACCTCTGTTCAAGATAACGCTCATTGATTTGATGATGTTTATTGACGTACTAAGATTGACTCTGTTGAAGATAATGCTAATTGATTTGATGATGTTGGCTCTAAGTATAATGTATGCATGGATTTTAACGTTTATGTTGTGGATGCAAGCGGTGAATGAAGCCACAAAAATGTTCGGTTGTGTAGCTATCACAAATCAGCTATTAGGTCGACGAACTCTTCCTTTGTATCATGCATGGTATTAATTATTTGAAAATTAATTTTGAATATAAAATTTTTGTTTTGAGATTATAAATTTATTATGTACAGTCATCTTCTTGAAACATAAATAGTTTTATTTAATTTATAAATTAAATTTATAGTCAATTCATAGTTAATTAATTTGATTTTATAACTTTTAATTACATTTTTTGTGATTTTATATTTGTACATTAAAAATGCTGTAAACGAGCTGAGTCGAGCTTATTACAGATTGAGTATTGTTTATTAAGTAGGAGACAAGCTCGAGCTCGTTTAAAAGTTTAGAATCTTATTTGAGCTCAGCTCGAGTTCATTTGATAAGGTTCAATTTCGTTCGTGAGCAAGTTTGTCAACATGTTCGTGAATAACAAATAAATATTTTGTTCGTGAACATAATAAATAAAAAATCAAAATTTTTAGCAAAATATTTATCAAACTACTAATAATATTATATTTATTTTATTATATATATATTATATATATATATATAATGAGTCTGTTCACAAACACACTAAATGAAGTTTAAATTAACTTATTCACGAGCTTTTAATAAATAAGTTATGTAAGGATTACTACTAGGTACACAAAAAAACCCTAAATTACTATGAGATACAAACATACAAAAGTATTACTACTAGGTACAAAAATATATAGTGATATTCCAATATTACCCCTATTAATGTGCTGCACATAAATATTGTGTGCAGCAAAAGTTCATGTGCAGCAAAGTGTGTGCAGCAAAAAAAGTGTGTGCAGGAAAAAAAAAAGTGTGTGCAGCAAAAAAATGTGGTGGTCCGGCGGCGGCGGTCCGGCAGCTTTTCCGGCGGCGGCAGTTTTTCCGGCGACCAGTTTTTTTTTTTTTTTTTTTTTTTTTTTTTTTTTTTTAATTTTAGACGAACAGTTTTTCCGGCGACCGGCTGCCGGAGCTCCGGCGGCGGCGGCGGCGGCAGCTTTCCGGCGGCCAGTTTTTTTTTTTTTCCCTGACGAACAGATTTTCCGGCGACCGGCCGCCGGAGCTCCGCCGGCGGCGGCGGCGGCGGTCCGGCAGCGGGAGCGGTGGTCCGGTGGTGGGTGGAGGTTGGGGTTAGTGTTTTAAAGGTATATGAGTTTAGGGGTATATTTGGTATTTTACTTTAATATTTTGTATTAAATAATAATTATTTTAAATCAATGTATCTAGTAGTAATTAGGGGTACAAAGTGTGTACCTATCAGTAATTATTTCATAAGTTATTTAATGCTCAATTAAGCTTTAATCATGTATTAAACTTGTTAAAAATAAGTTTCGTTATTATTTATTTAAATAATCGAATATATATATATATATATATATATATATATATATATATGAACTCTTATCAAATAGAGTTAGGATACGTTACATGAACTCTGTCTGCTTACACCCTAATTGCGGATGCGTACTAAAATTGATGAATTAGGTGCAGTATGGGTAAAGCGGCAACTACGCAAGGTTTGTCACTAACATTAGTAAGAAACCAGTAATTATTTTATGGTAAAAATACATAATATTTTATTACATAATTTTTATAATTTCAACAACTTTAATTACTTTTTTACACTTTATTCATCATTCTCAACAATTTTATTTACTTTTTCTTTTTAAATTACTAATTTATCCCTACTTTTTCTATATTTATATTTAAAAAATAAAACTTCTTAATTTCCGTGCCCATACAAACGGATAAAAATACCCAGGACGGAGGGAGTAAATAATGTATGATCATGTGTATTTCACTAAATTTTGTTTCTTTTTTTTTTTTAATATTGTAACTCATCACGAAGCCTTATTGTTGGAAAATTCATGTTCATAAACACACGAACTCTACACATGCATAGAGAGGAATCTCTTACCTCTCACCGTAGGATTGTGTTGCAGCGGAAGTAAGAACGAATGAACCGGTTGGTACTCACGTTGATACACCTTGATCTCTGGATCAAATCTTCAACACAGGGTTGAAAATTATGTTTCCACGATATGTGTATTAATCTGCAATATGATGACTGGATTTGCGTTATGATCTTGGGAGAGAAATAGAGAGAGAGAAAATGCTTTTTGCTTGCATTCTCTGATGCCTCTGAACGTATATGCGTATGTTCTCTACTTCTAAGTTCAGAGTACGCAAAACGTATGCATGCCCCCACTTCTAGACAACTGCCTTGCAGTTTCTGTCATATTCCCAGAAGATGGGAGTTATCAACCACCGCTTAACTCCTTCTCTTTCTTATCCACATTCATATGTGGAATATAATTAATTAATATTAATTATAATTTACATCTCCCACTCACATATGAAGTCAAAAAGTCGCCTGACTCATTTCTTCATGAATCATATTCTCGCACAGGTTAATACATCGTGTGACCCACGAGGTATGAGTTTTAATCGCTATACACTTGGTAGAGATATATAGCAACTCAACCAGTTTATCAATGAAACTCAACAAGCTCGCTATACCCCAAAACTCTTGAACATTTAACATAAGTTGACATATCTCTTTTTCAATCCCTGAATTTGTCAGAGTATATTCAACCCTTTTGCAAAATAACTATGTATTCATAATCAAGATCCTGCTTGATTGACTATTCAATGAATCATAATAGTATATGTTAAATGAAAACGTTCTTTCCATCTTACTAAGTATCTACAGTCTCCCACTATAGCTGCTTTCCTAGACATGTACCGCATCGCCGTTATTAGCCATAGCTCTTTTGGTAGCATGCTAAAGTAGCAACACCAAAGTGAAGACTTAGAATATAGTAGAAAGTCATAAGGGTAACCAATATATAAGGACTCATACTTTTGAGAAAATAAGGATTATTTTCTCAATCCTGTTGGGGTCAACTTTGCACATGTCGTTTTCCTAAAACACATGTCACAATGTCTTAACTTCCTTCCAAGAAAGTGTATGTTGTATTTCATTTAATTTAGACATCGTGTAAATCAAAGTTCAAGTGTGTCTCATACATTTAACCCGGATATCCTCCCTCCAACGTATAGGATCTCCGTCGATTTAGTTTTATAACAAGTTGGATTAGATTCGTGGCAAAATCTATCCTGATCACATTAATTATCGTAATCTCATCTCTGCGCTCCCACTTAGCCAGAGGTGATTGCTCGTATGAGAGAGCCAATCGTAACTTGCCGACATACTATTATACATGAATCATCACATATAATTTATAAAACATATATAAATAGTTAAGTCATTAACCATTCCATTTACATACATAAACATATTCAATACATCGTTTTAAATCCTTCGCAAGCTCAATCCTTTTACATGTCCTACGAACACATCTCTGGGAATTGGTTTGGTAAAAGGATCTGCTAACATTAAACGAGTAGAAATATATTTAAGAATCACTTTCTTCTTTTCTATAATATCTCTAACAAAGTTGAATTTAGTATCAATGTGTTTGGTCTTTCCATGATATTTGGAGTCCTTTGTGTAAGCAATGGCCGCTTGATTATCACAATTGATTAAAACAACTCCCACTGAAGTGTTTAAGACCTCCAAGTGTTTCATGAATCTTCTCAACCAGATGGCCTCTTGAACTGCAGATGCGCATGCCACAAACTCAGCTTCCATTGTGGACAATGTGATGCAATTCTGTTTCTTGCTACACCATGAGATTGCTCAATTGTTGAGCAAGAAGACATAACCAGAAGTTGATTTACGTTCATCTAAATCTCCACTCCAGTCAGCGTCTGAATACCCATTTAGTGTAATGTTATTCCCTTAATAACAAAGAGAATAATCTGCAGTTCCTTTTAGGTATCTGAAAATTCTTTTAACAACCATCCAATGCTTCTTCCCCAGATTGGATTGATACCTGCTAACCAGACCAACGGCATAGCATATGTCTGGTCTTGTACACAACATTGCGTACATAAGACTTCCAATCGCATTGGCATATGGCACTTTGGACATTTCATTGATTTCATCTTGAGTCTTGGGACACATGTGTTGACTCAATGATTCACCTTTCACTATGGGAGTATCTATGGGCTTGCAAGTTTCCATCTTGAACCGTTCTAAAAGTTTTTTTTATGTAAGTCTCTTGAGACAAACCCAATAACTTCTTTGAACGATCCCTATGGATCTTCACACCAAGTATGTATTCTGCCTCACCCATATCTTTCATTTCGAAGTTTGAAGATAACCATTTTTTTATGGTTTCAAGATACTCTTTTCTATTACTATCTAGTAGTATGTCATCCACATACAAAGATAGAATCACAAAACTACCATTGGACTATTTAACGTAAACACAGTGGTCTTCATTTATCATAACGAAGTTATATGAGATAATCGTATTGTGAAATCTCAAATACCAATGTCTAGAGAATTGTTTGAGTCTGTAGATTGACTTCTTCAATCTACAAACTTTATCCTCTTGACCTCAAAGAATAAATCCTACAGGCTGTTGCATGTAGATTTCTTCCTCTAATTCTCCATTGAGAAATGCGGTCTTAACATCCATTTGGTGTAATTCTAAATTCATACTAGCCACTATAGCCAATAGTAGATGAATCGAGGCAAACCTTACTACAGGTGAAAAAGTTTCTTCGTAGTCTATACCCTCTTGTTGAGTATAACCTTTTGCCACCAAGCAAGCCTTGTACCTCTCTATTGAGCCATCAGATTTTCTTTTGATTTTGAGAATTCATTTATTCCTAATTGCCTTTCGTCCCTTTGGAAGATCTACAAGTTCCCATACTTGATTTGACTTCATAGACTCCATCTCCTCTTTCATCGCTTTCATCCATTTCTCCTTCGCCGGACAAGTCAGAGCTTCTTTCACATTCCTGGGCTCTTCCTCATCAACAGGAGAAACATCTCCATTTTCTGGTGAAATAAAGAAGGCATGTCCTTCAATATCATAATGCCTTTTGGGCACATGTTTTCTAGAACTTTTCCGAGATAGCAGTTGATGATCTTCTATAGATAAAATACTCTCATTGAGAATCGTTTGATTCTCAATTGACAAATATCTATCAAGATCCACACTATCAGCTAAACTACTACTCCCACTTGGATCTTGTAGGAATTGGTTTTCTACTACCTCGAAAATAGGTTCGGCATCCCTGATGCCCCCTCTACTAGGAAATTCCGTTTCCAGAAAATGAGCATTATGTGATTCTATCTCAGTTAAACTCCCATCTTGTTCTCCTATGAACATGTAACCCTTAGAATGTTCGCAGTATCTTATGAAGATACACTTCTTGCCTCTGGGACCCAACTTTCCATACTGACTTGATAAATCATGTACGTAAGCTGCTGATCCCCAAGCTCTAAGATTACTTAAGTCAGGTTTTCTACCCGTCCAAAGTTCATATGGAGTCAAAGAAACTGATTTGGAAGGCACTTGATTAAGCACATAAGCCGTCGTGAGTAACGCATCTCCCCAAAAAGAGATCGGTAGATTAGCTTGTGCCATCATGGATCTCACCATCTCCAACAAAGTTCTATTCCTTCTTTCAGCAACACCATTTTGTTGAGGTGTATAAGAAATGGTTAATTGTCGGATTATTCCTTTTTCATTACAAAATTCCTTAAATTGTTCCGATAGATATTCACGTCCTCTATCAGTTCTTAAAACTTTGATAGATTTGTCCTTTTGATTTTCGACTTTGCTCAAATATCCTCTAAAACAGTCCAATGCTTCAGACTTATGAGATATCAAATAGACATATCCAAAACGCGAATAATCATCAATGAACGTAATGAAATAATGAGCTCCATGTCGTGCTCTCACATTTACAGGACCACATATATCGGAATGGATTACTTCTAATGGAGATTCAGCACTAATGGCTTTACCAAACGGGTTTCTAATCATTTTTCCAACAAGACAATGTTCGCATTTGGATAATATAACTTTTGAAGAAAGATTCAACAATTCTTCTTTTACAAGTCTATTCATCCTATCTTGCCCAATATGACCCAATCTAGCATGCCAAACATTATTATTCACATTTGCATTACTAGAAGAACAAACATTTAGTAAATATGAATAATCATCATAATACCTAAAAGTCATTCTATTACAATCTAAAACCATAAAACCATCATTCATATGTCCCGATGCATAACAAGTACCATTAATGCTAATTACCACAGTATTTTTAGTAAATAATACATCATAACCCAAATTAACTAAAACTGAAACAGAGATTAGATTTCGTGTGATTTCTGTAGCATAGAGAACATCATGTAGAATAAAGGCCCGACCATTGTCAAGGTCCAGTTTGCAAGTCCCAAATCCTTTGATTTCGACTCGAGCGTTGTTTCCCACATATATCCACCTAGTCCCCTTTGGAACATGACGGAAATCTACTAAAGCTCCTCTATCTCTCGTCACATGGTCCGTTGCTCCTGAGTCTATAATTCACAACGGATAAGAATCAGTTAACAAGACAGTACTTGAGACATTAATTTCACACGCAAAAGAATAAGATGAATCTACCTTGTCCCTCTTGGGCTCAGGGCATTCACGTGCAAAGTGACCAAGCTTTCCACAATTGAAACATGGCATTTTGCTCTTATCCTTTTTATTCCTTTTGTTTTGCTTCTTTTTCTTCTTCTGTTCACCAATTTTGGTTGTTGGGTTGTTGTCATGTTTCTCACCGTCAGATTGTTTACCCTTCTTGTCCTTCTTTCAATTCCTTTTCCTTTTGAAGCCCGAAACTTCTTTGGAAGTAGAACCGGCATAGAAGGCTCCAGAAGCTGGCTTTGAGGCTCCAAGCCTCTTATCTTCCAACTCAACATGACGAGCAGCATCATTGAAAGTTTTAATACTTTCATTGTGAGTCAAGTTAATCTTAAGATGTTCCCAACGATCAGGTAGAGAGCGGATCAGTGCTTGGATTTGTTGCTCATCAAATAGAATGTGACCAGCAGTCTTAAGTTCGATTAACATATTAGACATCTCCTTGAGATGTTGCCTAATGTTATGATCAGGTTTCTTCTTGTATGTATCAAACTTAATAGTTAACTGCCTAAGCCTCGTAACCGATGTTCCACCATATTTTTCATGCAGATACACCCAGATATCATATGCAGTGGGATGTTGTTCACACTCATGAATCATCAAATCGATTACCGAGCTTACGAGGATACCACGGGCAATGGAATTTTTCTTTTTCCAAGCCAGATATGCCTCTTGGTCACGTCTCCCTTGAGTTCCATTTTTCACACCTGGATCAGCCATGACTTGGTTTATAGCGTCTAATGCATCTTGCTCATCTAACACGTACCAAATCTTATGACGCCAAGTGTCATACATTGAGTTTTTCTCCTTTGTTTAACTCAGCGATTATTGATTTTGATGCCATGATCTTTAATAGAGATTAAAGTGATTCAGTACGTTAATAATGTTTTATCAAATTTTACGTTAAGCTTAAACAAAAATATCTCAATCAATAACACAAGACTTAATCTCGAAAAATAGCTCGGAGACTACTAATCATCAATCTCATCAAGTGTCATAATACTAGATACTTGTTTCAAAACGCAAAACACATTTAAGGTTCAAGTAATCAACAATTAATATTGAACAGCCACTAATAAATAGAACATCAACAACCATCCATCATTGTAAATAAATCAAGTCTGACAACACATAAATTCTAATGAACTCCTCGAGTATTCATTTAGAAAATAGAATTATGAACATCTACGAATGGAACCTCCATATACGTCACTTGATTCAAAATAACGAATATAATCAAAATCTCTAGTCCCCACACTATAGATAGCTCGTGCCAAAGGATCTGCAAGATGATTCTTAATCTGATCCTTTCTTTGACTTTTCAGTCTTAGAAAATCAGATCGTCGAACCACACTCATACTTAAGCAAGCTGATCTTAGTGCTTGTCTATTATCTTCTTCTAAAGAAGCAATCATCAGATCATACATCAACTGACGACCATTTGGTTCCACACTATAAGTCTTCCTTTGAGCCCAAAACTCCTTTTGCAAGTAGGAAGGTAAAGTGTTAGCCCAGGTCTCACGACTAGAAATCTTATTATACTCACAAGATGGGAGAAGCTATTTATCGATCAAGAACAATAAATGGTTGTATCGTTCAAATAGTTCCAATGCATGGTCCCTAACGTTGTGTTGTGGTTTCATTTTGTAGTTCAGAAATTCAATAAGGACTATCCGTTTAGTTTTGATGTCCCTTGTTGAAACTGTTCTCCTCCTTGATGCCATGCCTATGAAAAATGAGCAACCAAAACAAAAACACACCCGTGTTAGTCAAACTATATCACATGAATTTTCTCTCCATATAATGCACATGGAAACAAATTTCCAAGATGCAATAGGCATATTCACAAGTGAATAAGTTCAACTCTATTGGCTCCCACTTTCATAGGCTACAAGAGTTTGAACAATTCAACATTACAATGAACTTATGATTAAATGACATTATAAGGTGCATAATTAACATAAAATGCAATCAAATAGCTACCATAAAGGTTTTTATCCAACAAAAATATCATATAACGAAGTAAAACCACACACACACTAAAAATAACGTCAAACGCTCTTAAAAACATCATCATCGGACTCCACGCATCGAAAACAGGTCAAAAAATGGACAGATGCCGGAAAATGCCTCTACGTGCCTGCACGCGTCTCTAGACGCCTCCAGGAGGGTCCCACAAGCCACCACGCGCTGTATGCTACTGCCACGTGTCAAACACGCGCTGCCACGCACTAGGACGTGATCACACGCGCCTCCACGCGCCGGGGGGAGCCCGCACGCGCTGCCATGCGCCATCAGGAGCTGTTCAGCGCGTGAGACACACGCGCCGCCGCCCGTAACGTGCAGCCGGCGCGTGAAACTCATGCGCCACCTGAGGTGACAGCACGTGAAATACACGCGCCACTGTCGGCGATGCTGTCAGCCGAAGCGTGCCCTGCACGCGCCTCAGCCGATGTCTGCCCTCCGGTGGATTCCGGTTCTGGGTTGACCCGCCTGGCCGGGACTGACCCGGTCCACTTTAGATTTAATAAAATTACGAATTAGTCCCTCAACTGTTTCTAATTTTCAAAAAACAACCCCTGAAGTTTCTGAAAGTTTGCAGTTTATCCCCAAATTCGAAAACAACTTCAAAAAATCATAACTTCAGTATTAGAAGGCTAAAAAATTTCACAAAAAATACTGACGGACTCCTCTCGACGAGCCCTATCCAGTGGTATAATCAAAACATGCTTTTTCTTGCACAGAAAAAATGACGAAAATTCACATCTTAAAGCATTCATGGTGAATCACACGTCATATATTCATATATCAACTGGAAACAATGTAATCTGCCTTAAAAACACATATATGACTCATATGCATGATCAGTCAACACCAAAAAAATAACAATCATACTTATCTATAAAAAAAATGTGTGATCGCAATGCATCGTAAAGAGCAGAAAACAAAACCCATAAATTTTTCATCCAGAAAAGCATACGGAGTACCAACCATTGGCTCTGATACCATTGTTGGAAAACTCATGTTCATAAACACACGAACTCTACACATGCATAGAGAGGAATCTCTTACCTCTCACCGTAGGATTGTGTTGCAGCGGAAGTAAGAACGAATGAACCGATTGGTACTCACGTTGATACACCTTGATCTCTGGATCAAATTTTCAACACAGGGTTGAAAATTATGTTTCCACGATATGTGTATTAATTTGCAATATGATGACTGGATTTGCGTTATGATCTTGGGAGAGAAATAGAGAGAGAGAAAATGCTTTTTGCTTGCGTTCTCTGATGCCTCTGAACGTATATGCGTATGTTCTCTACTTCTAAGTTCTGAGTACACAAAACGTATGCATACCCCCACTTCTAGACAACTGCCTTGCAGTTTCTGTCATATTCCCAGAAGATGGGAGTTATCAACCACAGCTTAACTCCTTCTCTTTCTTATCCACATTCATATGTGGAATATAATTAATTAATATTAATTATAATTTACACTTATTATGTATATATTCCATTTAAGAAATAAGTATTCCGCGCAAATAATATACTATAAGCTTTCTCATTTTTTTTAAGAATAAATTTTTTAAAATTAATTGTATATAATATTGATTCAAAATGAACTAAACATATTTTAAAAAATATTAATAGAGCATACGACATGATGATGTAAGAAATAATTTGCTTTTATTTTATATTATTATTAATTATTATTTTAAAATTTTGTAAAAGGTGATAAAATTGAGGCATATTTATGTAGTGCGCGATATCCACACCAAAATTTTCTTCTCATATTGTCATACACCCACTGTCAAATATTTATAAAAATATCAAGAGGTTTAAAGTCCTATATACCCTTCACTCAAATATTCATTAATGAGTACATAACAATACACCCACCCTAAAAACTAAAAACAAAATATTTATACACATTTTAATCAATGCACACATTCACCCTATTCTGTTTGTGAAGAAAGAAAATATTCTAGCCAAACTATCATTCTCCGAATCACACAAATTCATGGAACAAGTACAATAACGGATGAAAAAACAACAAAAGGTTAAACGTATGTGATTTTAAGCATTTTAATCGATTTAAATGTCATTTCTTAATACCCAAATTTTATATCAGTCGTGGCTTTGGCGGTCAACTAGAGTCGAAAATATACAAATTATTCGATCAAGGATGCATGAAAAAATTGGACTCTGTTCGGCTAGTGTTGGACGACTCGTAGGTTTATGTTCGTCCGACGTTTGCCAAAGAGTCTGCTTGCCGCATCAGACTAGGACCAAACACATAAAATACGACTCTTATTATTTCCATGCTTAATCGCAGTAACCTAATATTTAAAATTTAAAACATCTTATTTTAATTATAGAGAACAAAACTTATGTATTTACATGAAACTTAATCTGATATCTTGATTATTACTCTCTAAGCCCTAAGGGGATATTTGTTCTGGGTTTTAAAACCCCAAAATTGAAATTCAAATTCCACACCCAAATTTTAAAAATCACCCCTATATATACATATATACATTTTCTCTCCTCAAATAATACACTTTCTCCATTTATCTCTCCTCTCTCATCTAACTTTTTTTACATAAATTAATACATTCTTACACATTGATTTGACATAAAGTTAAAACTTACCCTATCAAAAACTCAAAACAAACACAATATCACTATTCATGATTTTCAAACTCTCCAAAACCCCAAAACAAACATCATCTAAATGTCTAAGAAATTAGAAATGAAAAATTGATTGATGGACCACTGTCAACCGTTACGACTCGAGTTAAAAATAAATTGTTTATTCATCCTGCTCTCTTTCTTGTTCTCACCGCGTGGTTGTGGAGTTAATTGAATGTGGAGATATGAGTGTATGCTTCTCACTATTG
Organism: Pogostemon cablin; assembly: GCA_023678885.1. Lineage (NCBI taxonomy): Eukaryota > Viridiplantae > Streptophyta > Magnoliopsida > Lamiales > Lamiaceae > Pogostemon > Pogostemon cablin. Next base: position 6,620,373 of record CM042965.1, read on the forward strand.
CTTCTTATATGGTGTGTATTTAAAAAAGGGTATGAGGTAAAAAAATTGAGTATATATATGTCATTGGTGTATTTTATGAGTAAAGCTGATTATTGAAGGGCACAAAACAAAATCTTTTATTTTTTGATCCTTTTGTATAATTTTACTATCTGTCTATGTGGTATGAAAGTATATAATTGTGTTAATACTACTTATCTGCAAGAAAAATTATTCTTCATGGTTATTAATTATGCATTTTAATAATAAATATATAAATTATGGATCATTGTTATTCATTAATCATTACTATATCTAAAACGGAATTAAATTATTCAAATTGCGCCCATAATTCTTAATTATTATTCATTAGATGCATCTATTAATCGCATGGTGATGAATAATATTGATTCATGTGTATAATAAATAATAATGTTTCGATAAATAATTAATACATCATGAAATAATTTATACTCCATAGCAGTATAAAGTACAAATCCTTTATCAGACGTGTCTATAAATAGCTATATAATTTGGTAGGATCTATAAACTTATCATAATTAAATAGGTTAATAATATGTTGTCTTTAATTTAACCTGAATTATTAAATTGGAATCGGTTTTTATTTTCTACTCACCATATATAATATGGAGTACGTAAAGAAGTTAATAATTCTGTAGCGTCGGAAAAAGAGAATAATTATATTTTTTTTACCAATTTTTAAATGTGGTTTAGTATATATTTTAATTAAAAATAAATTGCATGATATGTTAAGTGAGTTAAATTAAAATGTCAATTTCAAAATTAAAACGTATTTTTGATATTTTGGATTGTTCAGTTGAATATAATACTTTTATTACATGGAAATATGAAAATAATTTTGAAACAAACAAATAAGTAAAATATGAATTTATTTATGAAAAATAAAGTCATCTGTCCCATGATAAATGTCACACTTTCTGCTTTCGTCAATTTCACAATTATAGTGGTATAAAAAAACATCACATAAATCTCAAAATACATTTTAATATCAAATTTATCATTCTCATATAATAAATATAAAAGTATTTTATAATTTATTTATTAAAAACTATAATATTATTTAAAAGTCATTAAAATTAATAAAATAACAACATTTTTTTTTAATTTCATGTTTATGGTAGGTGTGACAACTAGGAGGTAGTATTTTGATGCTCTCTCTTTTGGAGTTTGGAATCAAATTTACATTTATTGTAGATATATAAAAAAAATTTAACCTACTTCATTAACTTTTTGGGATAATTTATTTTTTTAAGTAAATAAATTATAAAATACTATATGATAAATGTTAAGTGTGACTATAATTTTGAAATTAAAATGTATTGAGATATTATTATATTTAAGTGTAATTTCAATTATAGGAATGTGAATCAAATTCGAGATGAAGGGAGTATTATGTAACGAAAACAAAAATTTATGTTAAAGCGCATCATATTTCTTTAATTTTTTATTACTTTTAATTATAAATATTGCTATAGCTACAAATTATTCATAAAATAGTTTAATGGATCAAATATTTTTTAATCAAGTACAATTTTATATTAAAATATTATTATTAATATTATTTGCTTTATAATAAAAATAAGGTAAACATCGGTTTGCCAAAATTGGGTTTTGCTAATCGATCTTCGGCCCAATTATATTAAATAAATGGACTAAGTTACATCAGCCCAATTATATATGGATTAAAATTTAATCATTTAATATTACATCTGCCATGAATAATGAAGTTATTGGACTTGAGCTAAATTATCTATGGGATAGAATATTAAAGGAGCTTATGAAGGGCAAATCCGTCACTGAGTCTCATTCCGTCCTGTCTCAACAAATTTTGCTCTGGCATTATCATCAGCCTATCTTGTTAACTGATGTATGCAACAGCGATTCAGTTGCTGAATTTACGAGAATGAATTCCTTTTCAGCATCTGGATTTCCCCCTAATTATCCAGTTGTTCAACACACAAAACGACATCGTTCTTGCTTGAGAGTACCGGCTGTATTTTCCACCCTCAAAGCTTCACCTCCACCTGGTAAATGCCCTTTTTTATTTTTAATTCAGAAAATGATCGCCATTTTTTCATGTGAAATATCGTTGCTTATTATACTTTCTTATTTTAAATAATTGATGACGCAAGTGAATAAAATTACTGGAGATGACGTCCTGCAAGCTTTCTTGAAAGAAAGGGAGTTGAGTGGAGATTTTATAGCAAAGCTGTCTGATGAAATCTGGCTCAAGGGTGTGATTACAAGTTCTAAAAGCGTTGAAAATCTTGTGGATGTTGCTGATAATGATACATTTAATACTACACCACAATTACAGTTACTGGATGAGGTAAAATAGAAAGTAAAAAAACTCTCATTAATTTCTGCATTTCTAATTCAGTTGTCCACATGTATACAAAATTACAAATGCATATGTGTTGTATGTTTGTTTGTTTTGGTTTATGTTTTCCAACTTATCTAATTTTTGGCAGGAAAATGAAGGTGGGTTTTTGAAATTGAAAAGAACTAACGAATGGCTGTTGGGTGACAATGATTCGGCACCATTGAATAAGAAAATTCCTCTAAAGGTTGTATGCTTAATTGCATGAAATCTTATATTACTCTGTTTCTATTACCAAGTTCATGATTTGGTGCTTCTGATGTGATAGGAAGTACGAGATGAAAGTGCACGAAGGAAAAGACTGAATTTTTTGAGATATGAAGCTGTATGAATTCTGACACCTAACTTCTTTAGCATTCTCTGTTAGGATATTTGTGTTACTTTTATTGCTTTTCATACAATGAGCATTGCTTGATTTCTACTGCTGAGTTCGGTGTCTTATCCTTTGGAGATTACTTTATCTGTTTGTCCGTTGTGCTGCCAGTGATGGTTCACACCCTGAATTAAGTGCATCTGTAGTGTGTTAATGACCCATGTGAAGACAATTGTTATTCTATTTCTGTATGTGGGATCTCTTGAGCAGAGAATGTAGTAGGAATAATCGTATGAAATGCTTGTTGCATAAACAAGCTGATATGAAGTTTGCAAGTTCAATCCATCTTAGGTTGAAGAATATCATTCTCATCTCTAGGTGGTAAACAAGTTTACTATGCCTGTAGTATAATGTATGCTTAGTGTGATTACACAATCTTACGGGGAAACTAAAGCTCATTTTTTGAATAAAAAATTGCATGACTTAAATTACAAAATCCCTACTAGTTTAGTACTTGACACATGGGATCTGTGTAGGTTGTATTTTCCTGATGTTGCAATAAGCAGATGTTTTCCATGTTAAATGCAGCTGAAGAGGGAGCTGCTTCTATTAACTGTGGGAATTGGAACTGCATGTAGCGGATACTGTCTCGTAGCTTTGTCAGTCCAGGTAAATAGGAATTTATATGGTGGCCTATTCATCTCTAGGTGGACCAAATCTCTGATGTTGTGTAGCCATTATAAAAGAACACTCTTCATGAATCATGGATACACAATTTTTATGGCATTATTGCTTTGAGTAAAAGAGAGGCATCCTTTGAAATGAAAGACTTAGATTTTACATCAGACATGTAGACTAGCCTGACGTCACCTAACCTTTAAGCAAATGGCTTTTGCAAAAAAAAAAATTTGGTTGTTTCGTATTTGTATATAAAATAATCTTGTAATCATTTTTTGTTTATGCATCAATGATTCAATGATATTGCAAGAACGGTTCTAGACCTTAAATATGCTTACATATTTCTGTATTGGTTAGGCTGCAGTGAGCTATGCAACAGGAGTTCTTTTCAGGTAAGGTTTTAGCCCTTCTCGATTTAAAATGGTCCTGGTTACAGTGAGTGTTCTAGGAAATGCTCTCTCTCATTTATAATCCTTGATTACTTCGGGTAATGTTGTACGTGATGTATCTCAGTCATTTGCTGACTAGAATTCTGTGTAATTAGCGCACTGTTGTCTCCTATATCCTTGCCTCCCGAGATAGTTTAGGAGGAGAAATGTTACATACTAGCATTATGACATTGGTTTTTCATCTGTGATATTCACGTATAGTCATTTATTTCTGTAGTTGCTTATACTTTCAACTACTTTGCAAACACGCCGATAACTTGTCAAGGGAAGATATTCCAGAAGTTTTCACCAAGAAGAAGCCGAAAAAGTATTGAAACTTTTCCTATTAGTTTCTTAAATCAAACTTATTTTATTCTTTGTTCTAACCCATGTTTGCATCAGAATTGGAATAAGGAGCGAGGATCTACAGGATCTAGTTGAGAAAACTTTGAGAGGTTGTAGTATTGCTCTTTCATCTCCGAGGCTTGTATTTCCTGCTGCTATCTATTGTCTGTGGGAACTGTCGGAACATTATGCCCACAACATTTTTGACTTCCAGGTTATCCTCAGATTGATCTTTATGCTCCATAGACATGGTTTGCTAAATCTCTTAAAGTGAGCTGCAATGCTGCAGAAAAGGTAACTCGTTTCTTTCTTAACGAACTATTGTTGTTGACACTCAGCTCGTACCAGCTATGGTTGGTCTGTTTGCATATAAAGCAGCAGCATTGGTGCAAGTCTATCGTGACAATGAAGATCTTCACTTTATCTTCCCCGAAAATGATCCATGAAATGACTGAATTCCAAGTAAGTCAATTTTGTATGAGATGTGAAATTACCACTGCTGCTATATTCCCTTCGACATATTCATCTGCTTTTTGGTATCATATGAGTCGAAAGAATGAGCAAACATAGTGTCGAAACCTCCTCGTGAAACATTACTTGGATGTGGTGGTACACTAAAAACCAAATGGTGAATCCGTATCTTGTTGAGGTCAGATGCCATTCTCTCGCTCGTTATCCGCCATTCGATCGACGAGAACCACATAACAGACAGTTGAGCTACGAGCTCAAATCCTTAGAAACTTCTTTCATGGCTTCACAGTCTGTGGAGTTGATGTATGTATATAACATGCTTGTATTGTTTAGTTACTTGGTTAATTTCTTACTTCAACAGTAAATGGGCTCTTATGAATGATTTGATTTAATCACTGCTTTAATTCTACAAAGAGTTGCCAATTTGAATGTACTATAAAATATAAATATAAATCATTTGTTGCGAAACCGTCATACTTAGGGGGGGTGTTTGGTATTTTTAATTGGAATGGGAATAGATATGGGAGGAATGGGTATGGAATCAAAATTCCTCCCATATTTGGGTGGAATGGATGATTCCTATAAAAGTGGGAATGATTCCAATTCATATCCAACACCACACACTATTTTTCATTCTCATTCCATATCCTCCAAACCTCTCAATCAAACACCCCCTTAATGCTCACGAATGAGAAGTAATAACCTTTCAAATGAAAAATGATAGCTGTATTAAGAAACTATAATTATATATGAACAATTTATAATATAAATTATAGTTATATGAACCATATATAATATAAATAAAAAATTTTAATAATATTTTAAAAGAAAAGTGGTAACAAATGATAATCAATTAAGAAATAATATTTGAATTAATATAATTTAATTTAAATTCATTGACATAAAAGTTTTGGAGATTGAACACTTCGGGCGAATTATATACTAGTATAAATTTTGAAGATAAAAACCCTAAGCGTGTGGTTAAGTCTTAATTAATTAATATACAGTACTGCTAGTATTTTTTTCGTTTATTTATTCGAACTAAAATTTCTTTTAACTGTAAATTTCATTTATTTATACTGCTAAATTATTAAGTAATTTATTGCAAAAATTCTTGGGGCACTTTTTTTATGTCTTCAAAGTTCTTGAAAGATGATTTTTAAATTTAAAAAAAATAAAAAATCATCCAACCACGTCTAATCTTTTACTCCTAAAATAAAATGTATTCAAAATTTCATTAGAATTTGAAATGAAAATGCTAATACGAATTTAGAAATTGGAAAGATGAATAAGCAATAGAATTGATGATTAATAATTAATTAATTAATAATACGCGACATAATCTATAGATTAGTTCAATTAATCACTATTTGGATTCCCGCAGGGGAAACACACACACACGGTGTCTGTGTGTGTATTTATACTAAATACTGTACTCGATACTCGTCCAGATCAGAGCTCCAGGACTCTCTTCCAATGGCGAAATCTCATTCGGCGGCGTTAATGGAGCCGGTGTACTCGTCGTTGATAACGATGCTGATTATTGTTACGGCGTGCGTCGAACTCTGCGACGCCGTCACCGTCGTAGATGTATACCGTCTCGTTCAGTACGATCTAGCCGGCGTTCCGTTTGGATCCCGCCTAGCCGCCCTCAATCATCACGCCGGCTCTTCCCTCTTCTCCTCCTCTGCCGCCGCTGGTGCAGCAGCTGATCTCTCCCGGACCGTTCTTATACTACCTGTCCGCGAATTGAATCTCTCCTTCATTAGAGGTCGCTAATTTCATTCATCTACGTCCATGCTTTTTACTTGTCTCCTTTTCGGATTGCTGTTTGTTCGTAGGGTTATCGTGCTGAGTCTTCAGATGTTTGTTTTATTGGTTTTTTTTTGGTACTTCAGTTGACTAAATTTAAATTATCAAGCGGGAAATGCGCTTTGATGAGTGGTTTTCCAGAAAAGTTGGAGGCTCTGAAATGATAGATATAGTTTAATTTAAGTTAAAATTAGTTGAATTAATTTTGCCCAACTTTTACGTTTTACTGAAATTACCTAGCTTACAACGTATTCAATTCAGCAATTCCAAGTTATAGTTACTTCCTTTTAGCGTTTAAATGGTTGACGAATTGGATGTTTACTACTGCTGATTGTGTTTCTCAAAAATGTAACTAACCGCAGTCTGATTTGGTTTTACTTCTAAAATGTATATTCTTTACCTACTCTTTTATTTGATTTTTTATGGCAGAATATATTGGAGAGAAGAAGCCATTAGGTGGTTTATTGCTTCTACTTCCCCAAATTTTCAACCCACAAAACACTGACAGTAAGGATGAATCTGGTCATGATTCCGAAAAAGCAATGATGAAGGATGTGTTGCTTGAACTGGAACGGTTGCTTATACATGCAAATATCCCTGTGAGTAAAATAAATTAATTTCTCTTTCTGCGCTTGCAGCCAGCATTATTGTTTGCTTACTGAAAAAAACTAGGGTTGATGGACTTCTTCCTGCGAATCTTTAGGGTATCTGATAAATCTTGTTTTTTCCTCTCAACTTCGACCTACAGGAGAAGGGATGCTTTCATTTCGTTTGTGAATTTGGATTTATTAATATTATAATCTATGAATCCATGAATGATGTATGTCTTATGTGTAGTTTATGACCTGTAGCTATTACAGTTATCTATCTGACACTGTCATCATAATTTCAGTATCCTGTGTACTTTGGTTTTGAGGATGACCATGTGAAAGCTGTGCTAGCTGATGTCAAGAAGAATGATGCTACTGGTCAGCTGGCAACTGCCACAACTGGCGGGTTAGTTCATATAATGAGAATATGCTTACCTGCAATCTAGAAATTAAAACGTGCTTGCATCAATTAGGAACCTCTAGATTTCCTTCTGTCTAATAAGAGTTGATAATAGAGCCAGTGGAGATTCTTTGTGTACATATGTTATCTTCACCTTCAAGATTCTAAAAGTTTTGTGCACATGCCCAAATCATCTCTTGCTAAAACTGAGTTCTTCCTGTAAAATACTAAGTGCTTGTCTCTCGTTGATTATCATACGCTACACTTTGTTGTTGTTCCTTATTGGAGGTATTCAGCTGGCACTTTGTCAACATGCTTGTTGCGGTACTGCAGTAAACCTAAACGACAACTTGAATGAAGATTCTATTTTTAATTGGTATCAAAACAAAAAGGGAAAACAGTTACATGTGCTATAAAGATCTGTTTGTTTTAACTACTCTTATTTCTTGTCTTGCTGCTTCAAATTTTCATGATGGTAAAATCTGATCATCTTGCTGTTTCACAAGGTTTTATTTTGTGTTGTTAAGTCTAATATTTATTTCATAATCTAATTTCCAATAATGTTATAATAGCTAATCCTCATCTTAAATGTTTCAGATACAAGCTTGTTGTAGCTGCACCAGAGCCTAAGAAAATTGCTTCTCCCACTATTGCAAATATTCAGGTTCTAGTTCTGACTACAGTAATTCTAAATTTGAAGTAATGGGAATTTGGTCAATTTTAGCGGCATAATCTGATGGATAGCTAGCTTATTCTTCATTACTGTTGAATTTATGAATCTTTTCTCCTATGTTAGGGGTGGCTTCCTGGGATGAGAGCTGATGGAGATTCAAGTCAACTTCCAACAGTAGCTGTTGTAGCATCATATGATACATTTGGGGCTGCACCGGTTAATATCTTTCACTTAAATTTAATTCAATTGTAAACAACCACAGGATCTAATGACATCTCAATGTTAACAGGCATTGTCTGTGGGGAGTGACAGCAATGGAAGTGGCGTTGTGGCACTTTTAGAAATTGCTAGATTATTTTCAATTTTATATTCAAGTCCTAAGACAAGAGGAAGGTACAATATACTCTTCGCACTGACATCTGGAGGACCTTATAACTACAATGGAACTCATAAGGTGCTTTATTCCCTCAAAGGATGCCTACCTATTTCTATATGGACATGTACCATGTGCGTCATGTCGTGTTTTGACATGTTACCCTCTTGTAGTGGCTTCATAGTTTGGACCAGCGTTTGCGTGAGACTATTGATTATGCTATTTGCTTAAATAGCATAGGCTCATCTGGAAATGAGTTATGGATGCATGTTTCCAAGCCCCCAGATAATGCCTACATAAAACAAATTTTTGAGGTTAGTGCTTGCATTTTTTTGTGAAGAAAAGTTGTGGTTGACATTTTCTATTGCCTGCTTCATGCTTTCTGCTATTTTTACACGTGGATTTTTGCAGGGTTTCTCTAGTGTATCTGAAAAATTGGGGCTTCAAGTTCATCTGAAGCACAAGAAGATTAACATTTCAAATCCTCGAGTGAGTAACATCAGGTCCAAATTGTGGGACTTAAACTTTATCTCGTACATCTTATCTTTTCTGGAAACACTAAATAGTCATTACAGAAACTGCAATATTTTGAGACTGATCTATTTTAATAGAGCTGGTCTTTGTTGTATTTGAATTTCTGTGAAATAGCGCTTCTAATCACTTTAAGATATAACACGCTTTCTGTTTTGATGTTCCCATGCCGTATGAGGGTCTTACTTACACCCAATATTGTAAAGGAGGTCAACTTCACTTACTCCATTTAGGAATCTCTTTTTAATCTATGCTATAGCTGAAATTTAATTGATGCCTTATGCATACTAGCAATAGTCTATGCTACTAAATTATGGAGTTCATCTTTTAAGAACACTGGTTGTTCTGTCATTATATACTTGTTATTCTACTATTTGTTTTCTAAGCATTATTGGAAAAATGTTGGATTGATTTACCCTTTTATATCAATTGTACATATTTCCGATATGGTGTATTGGTTGCTCAGAATTTGAAATACTGATGCTAATTATTTTCTTATAAATCAAAATTGATTCACATATGAAAGGAACGAGATCTGAAATAGAGAGTGAAAAAATGTTCTGTGCTATTTCTATTGATGTGGCACACAATATTTGTGGTTATTATTTAGTTAGTTGATAATATTGTGCTATCTCGTGTCTAAAACTGTTCTAAAACTGTATTATCACAATTAGTGAACTTCCCCAAGAAGGCATCATATGTGTTTCTATATTTCTTTGGTTTCTTTTAATCATTATCATCAAGTTGTTTAGGTTTTATTGCTAAAGCTGATGAACATTTTAGGTCGCATGGGAGCATGAACAATTTTCAAGACTGAGGGTAACAGCAGCAACTCTGTCTGAATTATCTGTAGCACCTGATTTCCTGGAAAATGCTGGAGGTCTTTCAGATAGCAGGTCATAAACTCAATGAATGCACATCACTTCTTTTTTATTTTAAATGAATTCGGAATTTCTTTCATTCTTGTATGAGTCGTTCATTCTTCAATCCCCATCCCCTTTACAGGCATTTTGTTGATGAGGTTTCAATAAGCCGAAGCGTGAAGTTAGTTGCAGAAAGTCTTGCAGTAAGCTCTTGTGATCCACTTTTGATCTGGATGAAATTTTATTAAAATATTGAAGTTTCTGTTTTTTCCTTTTTTCTTTTTCTTTAAATAATATTATGTATTTGTTTTCGGAAAACAGAGGCATATTTACGTCCAGGAGGGAAAAAGCATCGATATATTTGCAGATGACAGTAGTTTATCTGTGAATCCTTCTTATATACGTTCATGGTTACAATTTTTGTCAAAAACACCTAGAGTGGCTCCATTTCTTTCCAAGAATGATCCCCTTATCATGGCTCTGAAAAAGGTATGTTTTGGTTGTCTTTTTGTGTTCCTTGACAAAATAAATGGGTGCCCTCTCTCGGGGTTTGAAGAGATTTTTCATAATATTTAGGTACATTGACGAGCTAATGATTCTGACCTAGTACTCATGGACATGTTAAATTATGAGAACTGGTGCACAGTACCTTGAGCCATTTACTTTTTTGTTGAAAACAATAAAAATCAAATTAATTCAATCAATTTGCTTCCCACCATTATGAAATTAATTTTATTCTTTGTTACATAAATTCAGGAATCCGTCTTATTAGATCCCTTATCACACAAGGCTGGCTCATTTACCTTGTACTTTTGACTTTGAAATTCAGCTGCGATATAGTTTCAATTAATTCTCTTTGTATTTAATAGCTATTCCTATCCTACTCTTCTTTAGGCTGTTACATTAGATTTTTTTTTTTTTTAACTGGTGAGTAAATGTTGTATTTGTAGGAATTAGAAGATCACACAGCGGAGGTGAGTGTACAACATGAAGTACTTGATGGAATGTTCACATTTTATGATTCAACGAGCAGTGGGTTACATATATATCAGGTGCGTATTAAGTCTGCTCCTCTACATATATCAATAATAAGTGTTTTTATTTGTGTATTCTCTTTGTCAACAGATCATGACCTATCTTTATTATTTTACAGGTCGCGAGTGTGACATTCGACTTGCTTTTGCTTCTAGTCCTTGGATCTTACCTCATTACTCTCTTCAGCTTTTTGGTTATCACTACAAGGGTATGTAGGCATCCTAATTCCAAATCCAACACCATACCCCTCTACCCAGATGCCAATATTGAGATATAATTCTATCTTTTTTGCGAATTGCATTGCTTGCCATGTTCCCATATTTTGTGGTCTCATATTTATTTCAACAGGGTCTTGATGATCTCATCAGTATATTTCGTCGTCCTACCACCCGCAAAGTGAAAACAGCTTAGAGTGTGGAGGGCTCGATTCTTGCCCTCAAGAGTGTAGTCCCAGTGGTTGGGTTTTTTTTTGTAGTTTAATGCAATGGCGTGCAGTTGGATGAGACCTGCAATGGCCACACTCTGCAAGGTGTCTCCAAATTTCACGAGTGGCTCAATTGTTTCAGGGATAGACAGACTAGTTGATATAAATTTTTGTTTAGACATCATCTTTGAATCTTCACTCTTTGCTTACTACACGAGAAATTGTAGCTTACAAATCAGTGTAGATTTGTTACTACAAGTAATGTAGTTTAAACCTCTGCACGTGTATCATTTGCTCAAGCCTGTCGCAGAGCTTTTCTAAGCAATTCATCTCTGATTTGATATGATGGTTACAAGGGAAGTTCACTTTATATCTTTTGTCCGTCCTAAAAAGGTACACTTTATTTACAACAGTACTATTCATTCCTAATTCTCCCTCTATCCCCAATTTACACTTTATTTACAACAGTACTATTCATGCCTAATTCTCCCTCTATCCGCATTACATTTATATTTGTTTTTCACGTAGATTAAGAAATATAATATTTTAATAAATATTGAAGTGAGAAATAATACTTAATGTAAAGTGGGTAGTTATATTAATATTGTGTGTAAGCCCTGCATGAAGTAATTAATTATTTTGTGTGAGCTCAACTTAAAAAAAAAAAAACATAAATCTTAATTTGAAATAGATCAAAATGGAAAACATAGGAAAATGTAAAAGAGTATTTTTTGTCAAGGAGTATTAAACCATTACAGAAATCTGCATTATGGCATGATTAACATATTTATTATACTGGTGTAATTGAAACGGGTTACGAGTCATATCGAAAAAATATTCATTATGTACTAAATATGAGCCTTAAACAGTTTAAAGACAAAACTCATATATAATCAAAACGGCCAAAAAAGACTATTGTAAAGCAAATAAGATATAAAGTGAAATAAACTACAGAATTAATGCAAACTCTATACAAAAATAAAAACTGTTCAAAGCACGTTCTTGGCTTTTACATAATAGACAGCAACTTATACAAATTTCTTCCTCACGAGGGATAAGGCAGGACACGGAAACAGACCAACAATCCAGAATCATCACGATTGATGCGCATTCACTACTGCACGGTAAACCATGTCGATGAATTGATTGTCCTATCCACAGAAGACGGGTACATCAGACATCATTAACAATAATTCTAATGGAAGACACTTGTGTGGCGTTTTTAACCCTCTCAAAATCAAAGGAAATCAAATGAGTGGATTGACACTGTTGGGTTGTTCCCAGCACACTTTATTTAAAAATTGGGCCTAAACAGGGATATCCGAAAGAAACAACAGCAGGCGAAAGCCAACACCAGAGTACCCATATTTGTATAGTTCACTTATTTCAATGTCTTCACATAAAAGAATTTTATAGATGAATAAAGAGCAACAGTCAAAGCACGTACCTGAACAAGCATTTGAAGTGCTTCCCGTACTTTTTCTCTGCTAATGGGCACCCCATAATTTGGTGTAGGAACAGTTGGAGTGAGGGATGGTGGGGGTGTCGGAGGTGGAAATGGCTGGAGCAGAGGTGCACCATAAGGTCTTTGCAGATTCCCGGGAGGATTCGGTGGGGGCGGAGTGGGAACTGATGACGAGATTGGAGGCATAACCAGTGGAGAAGAGGAAGCAGGTGGGCCAAAAAACGATGATGGCTTCACCAGATCAGCAGCTGTACGCTGCTTTGCAGCACCACGTTCCGTGTTCTCGAGAAGGGACATGATAGGGGTAGAAGCAGACAGATTAGATGGTGGCAGAGCAGTCGGTAAAGTGGGCAGAGCAACATTTTGTGGTTGAGATGTAGGAATAACTGTTGCAGCTGCATGATATGGCTGCCCAGGAATTGCAGCACTTGGAGGAGCTCCAATATTCATAGAGGTCTGCAAATTTTAATTTTCCACATTCAAGTATATCAAATCTAAGAATTTAAGATTTTTTGGTCAATAAACTAAACTTTAATCAACAATAAGTACTAGGTAGAAAAAAGCATAGGGATAACTGATGAAGAATCCATGCAAAGCAAGCAAAACATAATCGAATGCTTACCACAAACTCAAAAAAGTTTCACATATTCTGCTTTAAATATTATGCAGACATAACATTTAGAAAGATTCAACAATAATTGCAAAACAAACAGGACTTTGGCTAATAAGTGATATGACTCGTGTCTTCAAATAATTACTGGATTGTTGATAATTTTTATGCTTCTTTTCGCGCTCTTCAAATAATTACTGGATTGTTGATAATTTTTATGCTTCTTTTCGCGCCTACATTGTCTTTATTTCCTTACTCCATCTTCCCTCCTTCTATAAACTTCCACCCCCACGTCACAGTATCATTCTTTCATTTCAATCTAGCCCATTCTAAATACTTAATCATCAGCCTTTTGTTGGTGAAAGACAACTCCATGTAATTGCATTCATACAAAATTTCCAAGTATATGCAATTCAATTCCCGTAGAACCACTCAATCAATGCAGGATGCATTAGCCACATCAATTTCAATAAATAATGGTTAAAATTTATTATGAAATCTCATACGTTATTCTTGAATTTTATTGAACAGATGGATTGCATGACAAAAGGAATTGAAAATGACAACTCTATAATCTTTATGATCTAAATTTTGGAGAGCCACTAAGGATTCAACATAAAACAGAAATCTAAAAGGCAAAGGAAAACGTACACTGAAGAAGTTAACAAAAGAAGGATCATCAGGTGAATCTGTGACATTGGCAGTAGTAGATGATGGTGGCTCTAAAGGACCATCTATAACTGCAAGCGTTGGAACTGCTTCAAGTTCTTCAAACTCACTGAAAAGAAAAGAACTTCAAAGTTATTTTCTTTGTAACTTCCTAATATCCCTACAAGGAGTTACCACCAGAAATGGCAACTATCACTTTATTGACAAAAAAAAAATTAATGGCATTAATTCTACGAGTGACATTGCTAAAGAGTTGTGTATAACCCTGCTTTCTTGTTTCAATAACAGAATCAAGATATCTAACAAGATTTATCTTAATAAATTAAATTCAATAAATTTGACAACTTAAAAAAGCCAGATGTAACTTGTAAGGATACAACTCGCCCATTGAAAATAAGCATAAATATTCCTAAAGAGTATGATGCGGCTGCATCATACAAATTTATCGAATACATCACTTCAGCGTATTTCTCTGGTTAATATTTACCAGCATTCCTCATAACACATGAACACAAAATACCTTTTTGTAGAAGATACTTTTGATTTTGTAGGCACTTTGGAATACGCATTAAGTATCCTGGAAAACCAAAAAACACAGCCATAATGAGTTGAACATCAAAGTTCATAACAAAATTAAAGTATCAAGGCTATGCCACCAAAAGGATAGCAGAAATGTCTGAAGCCAAAAGATAATTCAAATCATCATCTAAACAGCCGTGACCAGACTTGAGAAATGATTATTTTCTATCTTTAAATGTTATTCTGTATTAAAACAGGCATTCTTAGTACATATGGAAAAGGAGCCTGAAATTTTTTTACTACAAAAAAACACACATTATTAAAAAGGACATTATGCAAAAAAATACTTCTATTTTTTCAAATACCTCTATGTTATTTATCTTGATTTTGAATGTAGTTTCTATACTATAAATGACAGCAATGGTAATCACTGATAAGCTAATGTTTAGGTACCTGCAATGATACTAATATACTATATAGATGAGATATGGTGCCCGTGAACTCAAGGTACTGATGACTGATGTCCCATTACCATACAGTTCATTAATACCACAAATACAAGTAGAACAGTTAAATGGCATCAATATTATTTATGAAGCAATGTAGCTTAACCAAATCATTCACAAATTATAGCCACACACATATACTTCAGCATAAAAAATTTATTAAAAAAGTTATTATCACAAACCTGCTAAATAGATTTGCAACCTCTTCACATTCTCTTGCATTGTAAAACCATATTCCATTGACCTCTTGAGAGGCATTTCGATATAATAGATATGGGACCTGCACTTCATACTCAAAATCTCCCAAGAGATTCTCCACCAGATTATCTGCTCAGAACAACAAAGAAAGAGATACAATATAAATGGATAGCAATAAATGCTTTAACTATTCCATACTTTGACGAGATTTTATTTCATCTGACGTTTTAGGTCCACAAGGATCTAGTAAGTTACTATTCAATTACGTGGAGGTGAGTGGATAGTAGTGGACATGAACTCATGTGTAGGCTGTAACTAGTTGTAAGTTTTGAGGGCTTTTATTCTGAAGAATAGGAACAGTCTTGCGGACTTAAACACTAATAAATATTGATTTGAACTTCTTCTACCCAAAATTCTTAATTCACAGATAATGATTGTATATCATATTATCATGGTTTCAGATTATTATAAATTATTCCTAGAAGTAAACATAAGACTATAACTAATTAATCCTAAAAGAAATAAAAGTGACAGACCATGACATCAGAAAAGATTTGACAAAAGGTAACCTTGAATCCAAATGTTCTAGCTGCAACTTTTCTAGTAAACTTTTAGCAATAGAAATGTAACTACTTTGATCAACTGTATTGATTTAAGCTTACCCAATTGGTACAAACATAAAAGTAAAACAAACCCATACGGATCACTAACACTACATAATAACAGTAATTATACTATACAAATCTAGTACAATTATAAATTATACCCAACAAATGTCCTAATTACTCCATCAGAGTCGCAATTCCCAATAATTGAGAAAAGCGTAAAGAAATTGAGTGACTAACCAGTGTTCCGACGATTCATCACTATAAACTGGAAACGCGGTTGAGTATTCCTGAATAAACAAAACCCTAGATATTAACATTAAAAACAAATTGCATAACATCTAAAAAAGTCACTGCGACCGAATTCAATAAAATCCTCTGAATAACCTAAACCTCAATCTCCCGAAGCGGATTGAATTGAAAAAACAAACTTCCGAGAACTCAACAAGCCCTTACCTTTTCACGACGAAAAGGGAACCTTCCACATCCTTTCGACTCTGCCAACCAAAATTCATTAATATTAAAAACCTAGAACACAAAATAAAAATTGAATCAGTAAAAATTCGGTGTGTTGATGCGAACAGCATAGCATACCCATTGGCTAGTATCAATATTGAATTCATAGAAGGTGACGTGGGCGGCTGTGATGAGAATCTCCTCCACAAACGGATCGATCCGCTGAAGCACCGTCAAATTAAGTACCTTGGTGGTCTTCTCATCCAGATTCGGCATCAATTTCCCATTCTGCGACATCGCGATTTCTGTCTCTCTCTCACTCTTCCTTGCGAAGTAGTGTGTGTGGAGAGAGAGAGCCCTAGATTGATTATTCACTAACTAAAACAGCTCTTCTTTCTTTTCTTTTTATTATATTGGAAAGTTGGGAGATTCATAAAATATGTTTTAGAGTTTAGACATTATTAGGCGGTTTAGGGGTATTTTCGTAATCATACATCACTTTATATTTTCTTTTGGTAATTTCCGACAAAATAAAGTATTAATGGAGCATGTAAATTGTAACAATTCCTAAACATCTTTAAAATGGACTATCCGGTTACATTTATACGAAAAAATAAATTTGGAGGAAAAAAAAACTCCTTTTTGAACAATTTTTAAACATATTTAATTATGCTTTGTGAATTTTTTTTCCTTTTATTTAATCTTATTTCATCTAGTTTTATAAAATAAAAATGGTAATATTGTCTATATTTATTTACTTTTAATTATTATCTATTGAATTGAAAAGGAAAAGTAGAGTTAACATAATTATTATCTACTTTTATCTATTTATTTATATTATATATTGAAAAGGAAAAGTTGTTACTTTTATACATTTGAGTACTATTTTTGCCGTCTGTTTCAAAGGTATCCATTTCTTCTATTTAGTAAAGAATACACAATATGGCCACCACTTCCCTCTAATACAACTACCCACTTTACATTACATATAATAATACTACTCATTAATCCACGTGCTAAAAGCAAGCGGACGGAAGGAGTATTATTTTTTGTTTAAAAAATTATCATTTTTTATTTATATTATAAATTGTTCATTAAATAGTCACTGCACTATTATCACTTTTCATCAATTCAATATCATTTTTCATCAAAATGTTATTACTTCTTACCCGAAATAAAATTCATGAGACGGTATGTGGTTTAGCTAAAAACAAACTTTAAATTTTCATGCAGTAGTATATTTTTACATAAAAAGTAATATGAACATTGTTTTCTTTTGAAACAATTTAGTTTTATATTTTCTCGGTACATCAATGATTAACCCCATTCGACCCTAAATAAACAAAGGAACTCGACTTAATTTTAAATAAACGTTTCTTAAATATTACTCTAAGTTTTCGTTTACGATTTAATTTTAATACACATACTTTAAAATCCAACACTGTTTTCTTTAAAAGAAAGCCGTTAATTTGTGTTTGGAAAATCATTGTGGCAGACTCAACCAAAGTGATGTGATAAGTAACTTTAAATTTTGTGGATAAGTAACTTTAAATTTGTGAAATTTAATTAGGTCTATATGTGTCTAGTTTGTGTTTTTAAGAGGTTATTAGAGTAATCAAACTGTTTAAAGATTCAACACCCTCTTAGAATATTAAAACAAATGTTAACTCGCAAAACGTTTTCAGAGCTTATTACATGGATTATCATAGTTTAAAAAATTGTCACTGAAATGTTTGGCTAATTAATGCCACAGCTTTTGGATAGAATGTAACTTCCAAGAAATAGGTTCCAAATGTATAAGAAAATGTATGGCATGGAACTAATTCTCTGTGAAATCGATTCCAAAATATCACCTCATACATAATTAGTATAATTCTTAAAAAAATCATGATATAAAGAAAAATTAACTTATTTTTGAAATAGTAATAGTTTATCGTGCTGATAGATAATACTCCATGTGCATAAAGGTGATAATTTCTTATGCTTGAGAGTGATACTAATACCATTCCACAAAAAATTAAAAAAAAAAAAAAAAAAAAAAGGGCAAGCACACACAAGTTAGGGTAGATGAATTCCCCATCTTCTTGAGTATTCTCATAGAAAGCTGTAAAGATGGAAACAACATATCATTCAAAGTAGATAGTACTACAAGCCATTGGCAAAAAAAATATATATATATAAAAAAAAAATTCAAGAGTTCAAGAGAGGGTCTTTTGGTTTATTTTTCGGTTGCCTTCCCTTTATTCCTTGCACTACTGCTCAATTCTACTAGATAACAGATCATCGAATCCACATCGTCTCCAAAAATGCTGTAAGCCTCGACCACCTGCAAATAGCTGAACCCCATAGACAACATCATCTGCATGCTACTGCTCAGCACTGACCCGGTAGAACCTACCTCACGTCCTCCCTCCTGCCTGTGATCACTGCCTGATGATCCTGATAAGTAAACAAAATTATTGGATATGGATTATCACAAATGATAAATTGTACCATAATCACCATGCATATTTCTAATATCGTCTAGTTTTTTTTTTTTTTAAATATAAGCACAAATGGGATCTCCCAACTTTTAACTCTTCTGGATCCTGAACTACATTTGTGAAAATTGGCTCTGCTTATATACTTTCATTTGCATTAAAATAAAGTACCCATACAGGTGTACTTGGTGCCCACATGTTTCAACAATTACCGATTTTTCATGCAACTGACTTTCAGCAAAGAGACCCAAGAGTACAAGTATCACAAAAGCAAAATGCATGTAAAAGAAGGCACTCACTGGCAGCAGAAGATGAGGGTTCAGCTCTAGAAGTTGATGACTCCCTAGGACCAACTTGATGCTTGAACTTGTCATCGGAAAGATACTCCGCCCTTGAAGCTTCCATCACCATGCGTTCGATCTCCTTCTCAGTTAGCTCAAGATCGGAGTAGAAGCGCCCCTCAGCAAGAAGTGCCTGCCAAAGGAACAAATCTTGCTGAATCTGAAGTAAGATAATCATGTCATTCTTTATGGCTGCCAAATGCTTACATTATCAATCTGTTGATCCTGTTGAGCTTTGATGGCTGCTTTGACTTGATCCTTATCAATATTCGTCTATCAAATAAACTATAATTGGTGAGTGAACTATCTGAAGGCTGTTAATGTAAGTGATTGACAATAGAAAAAAAAAAAAAAAAAAGGAAAAGGAATAGGGTAATACAGATCACACGTACCCCCTGAAGAGAGCTAAATCCAAGTCCAGCGCCAACGGTCAGCCTACGTGGATCAAAAAGAGAATTGTAGTGATTTCCATGGTGATAGCTAAGCCGTATTGGAGGTGTGTCCGTATGGTAACTTCCATGAAATGTATTAATGGGTTCTGGATCATATACACTGATTTAGAAGGCAGAATAACAACGAAATAAATTTTCTACAAAATCAAATATGATTATGTATGCATAAAGCACCTGTGCTATAAGAATATATATGAATAGGCCGATTATACATTTCTGACAAAGCCTGGATCTCTATATTATTTCCATACACCTGCAAACTCGGCAGAATCCAAATTGTGAAGTATTATAAAGATGAATATAAATCACAATTCAGAAGCTTGTTTTCTCTCATGTTTAAGAACCTTCACCACAAGTGAATGAAGCATCACAAGCAAGCCATGATTACGAAAAAACAAGGTACTTCCTAAATAAAGCATTTAGAGATGACCATTAAATATTAAATTCATCACAAAATCAGACACTAATTTACTAAATGATTCCCTCACCTAAAAAATCTTTTTCAATTTATGCACACACAAGAGAGAGAAAGCCTAGTCCTCCTTATTTCCTTTTTCCATCTTGCATTCCCACAAGGGTGATATGGGAGACATAACAAATGGGTCCCTAAATTACATATGAAATACAATAGCCACTTTCTCCATGATAGATTTCCAAATGTCCCCCAAGATTCAAGCAATTCATATGCATTCATCTCAGTTAGTTCAAACTTCTAAATCGTTATCAGTGAAGAAAAAACTACATTGTTTTAAATAATTCATAGACCATCATTAGTAAAGATATGATACCCAAACTATCGAACTCAAAAGTAAAGAAGCCTCAATCCTCTCACATGGCTTGATTAAAACATGTTCAAGATCAACATATTCAAACTCTGATGCCAGTGGTGTGAGAGTAGATTCATACAACAAAAATTGTGAATTTAGCAAAAACATCTTATTTAAAAGTTTAGCGACAGCGACTTCTATATTCACCCTTCATTTGCTATTAAGTACCTACCCATACCAGATATTCTTAAACAATTGATATTGTTTCTCCATGACCTGCAAATGCAATATTACCTAACGCTAGAATAATAAGGCCACACTAGGGATACACGTTTCGATTGTATTAATGCAATAAGAGATTAATTTGCAGAGCACCACACATAAACATCTTTAAAAAAAACTAAATTATGATTCTAAAAGTTCCTTGAGATTAACAAGGAATCATCAAGAGTGTTTGCAAGACATTGATCACTGCAACTTCCTTAAAACAAAATTTCATGTCATTTACCTTATCTCTTCTTTTCCTCTTACAATATGAAGTAAAACCCTCTGTTATAAACTGTGAGAAGTGATCTCTTTCCCTCTCCTGCATAAACAAAAATGGAATGCTTTACGAAGAAAGTAACTGGAAAGTATGCTTGTGAGTTCAAACATTGAACTGTAAAAATTGTTATTACAGGAGCAGTACAATGGGAAGTGAAAAATAAATTCATGCAAATTTCATATAATAAAGTTAACAGGACTTATAAAGTAAACATGAATAAAGTCACATTCTATAAGTTAATATCCTTAAAAAAGATAAAATGTTTCACAAATGACAAACAAAATTTACCTGGCATATTTCTAAATCCATGATGAGATTTAAAAAAAAAAAAAAAGCAACATGTTCAATCCATAAAACCATAAGCACACACTTGCATGAGCACATATAAAAATATAATACTGCTTAAAGCATGTTTCATACGATAACTACCCATCATCAGTAAGCTGAACATAGTCATCCTCATACTCTTCTAGTCTTTCTTCATCTAATCCTCAATTTCATCAATGTCACTCTGATACAGCCTCCCTAATAGAGTACAAGAGACATCCAAAGAGGACCTTAACATATTGCTGTCTTTATTCAATTATATTTAATCAAGGCCCAGTAATTATTATATGGGCTTTGTTCATGGGCCTGCTAAGCTTAATTATTAATCCTCTCTTGAAACCTAGTTATATATGGGAATCTTTACCATTGGAATCATAATATATCCTTACCCTGCTAAGCTTAATTATTAATCCTCTCTTGAAACCTAGTTATATATGGGAATCTTTACCCATTGGAATCATAATATATCCTTACCCTAATTATAGCTGACAAGATAGTGGCACTGTGGCCTCTTTGGAGGAATTTGTGTTAAGTTATCTTATGATCTAATTGTGTTTCACATATAAATAAACTCTATACCACTTTCAATTTTCTCATATCTTGCTCAGATCAACAATAGAGCAGAAGGTAGAGTAAAAGCCAAAAGTAGAAAACTGAAATAACTAATTATAGAAAGCCACAAGTACAAATTTACATGTTCTTAACCAAAAAATACTATCACATAACATAATCCCTTTTAAATACCTTCTTTGGTTTCCTCCTAAGCAAACCTTTGACTCGACATGCATATAAAACATATATAAAATTATTGCTTGAAGTGTTGCTCTATATGCAATTTGCCAGTATCTGTAAATTTTTATAATAGAGATCGAGCATACTGAATAACAGAGAAAAACAAAATGACATCTTACTCTCTCTAAGTTTGTAAACTAAATTGGAATGGGGAATTAATTAGGAGAATACCTTACACTGTAAGCATGTACAGATATACACATCTTCAAGCTATCAATCACATAATATACCTTAACTCAGCATACTTCAGGTCAAAATTTATTGATAAAAGGAAAAATACATTACATACAGTAACACTAAGTCACAAACTATGAAACAAACAAAGAAGAAATTATATCATTGTGCTTCTCAACTGCTCAAAGTAGTAGGTAAGACCTTTAGATAGAGTAGAGACTTGACTCGAGTTGAACTCGTCAGTTGAAGTTAATTAGCAAGGAACGTAAATTTCTTACTATATCGGTGCCATTGGTTATTGATAAAGCATAAGAAAAAAATAACTCTCGTACCATATAGTCAATGCACATCTGCCTAACCAAATCATATAGTTCAGAATCACCATATACTTGATCTGCAACAGCACGGAAAAGACAGTTTCCGTCCTCAAGCATTTTCCTCACTTCTAAGCCTTTTACCCGCCTTAAATCGACCTCAAACTGGTGTTCTCTTTCCTGCAACAGATATATAAGCTATTACAAGTTAGCACCCTACTCTAGCCCATAATTCAAAGAAAGTGCTCTGAAATCACATAAAGAAAGCAGTATCGTAGAAAAATATACATAATCAGAATTTCTAAGAAGAAATATTAATCAGGAACTATTACGATTAATCTAATCATCAGCACATTTCACTACAAGGAATAGTCTAACATGTAGTTAAAAAATTATAAAAGATGATGTCGCTCTAAAGAATTTTGAGAAAACAAAGTAATATCAAAATGTTTCCATGATAAGTCACTTATGGACCCAGTAGCAGCACACATAATTGATACACCATAATATTGAAACACAATAAAACTCACTGCATCGTCATAGGACGAACTAAAGGATGGGATCTGCTCATCGGCGCTGTTATATCCTTCACCTTCACAATGAGAACGAGGCGATGATGGGCGAGATCCAGTTGGTGATGACCTGCTGGATACACCAGGCAACCCAGCAGCTCTCCTTTGAGGCCCCATTATAAACGGAGATCTCCTAGAAGTTGAGATCACTGAGGATGGCTTTGGAGGTGGCACAGGAGGCGGCGGTGGATGTGAAGCGCCAGCAACCTTCTGGTAAGAACTTCCAACGATAGCATCAGTTTCCTCCTCCACAACCGGCAATCCTCCAAATCCTTTCACTAAATTTCCATGACTCAAAACATCATCATTAGGCTTCGACTCATCCTCTGCCAGTTTTTCACTATCAAGATGATCACTGTTCAAGCTTCCCAAAGGAATTTCTTCACTTTTATTTTCTGAAAGACCACAGGGGCCCGATGTCTCATCCACCACATTCTGCTCCTGAACTTCTATTGAGGTCTCATCATTTACCGCAGGAATAACTTGTGGAGTGCTAGTCACCTGCTGCGGTGAAGCTGGAGAATTAGAAGGGCTGGGTATCAACACTGATGTTGATGATCTGCTTTGGTTAGATGATGACGATGAACTAGGGGAACCTCGCTGCACTACAACTCGAGTCATTTTCAGCTCCTCTCAGAATATCAGGAGAGAAAACTATGTTTATTTTAGCTTCAACCCAAATCAGAGATATGAAGCTACAGAATTCAATTTATCACGTGTTCTGGCCTTGGGAGCAGTGACACCAACTCCACGGGTTAGTGATTTGTTCTTCCAGCACACTAATCTCGGTTCATCGCAAATCAATTTCTGCATTCCCCTAACAATTCTCATGAGACCTTGACCTCCAAACCTTTATTCTTAAACAATAAAACCCACTTTGAGATGAAGTACTTAAAAATAACAGCGATATAACCCTACATAATGAAAAATCACACCCAGAATCTCACAACAGCAATTTAGTTACAAGAAAGCAACACAAGAATCAATGATCACATCAGGTAAACAAAATATGCATAAAATGAAGCCAATAAGATAGAAGCTCAAACAAAGGGCGCAAAGAAACATAGAATTAGACACATAAGGCGTCAAAACAAGCTTCAAAATCTCGTTAAATGCAAAATAAACACAACTATAAATAAAAAGAAGAGAGCTTGCAGGAAATTAGTAGAGTTCACTGCAAGAAATCAATAAAAAAAACAGTAAAATTCAAATTATAAAGAAGCCATGCCCAAACTCAAGAAAAAAATAAATACTGATTAAAAAATCAATTCATACTACAAATTGACCACGGGCGAATAAAATAGCTCAAGATTCAGAACACCCGGCATAAAATTGGCAATACAAAACAACGAAAATGCAACCGATGAACTTAAGACACCGATAAAAACCCAATAGAAGCATGAGCAGGTGAGCTGAATTAAGAAATCAAATAGCCCTAGAGTTGACCCGTTTCAAGTGAAGCTACACACCTGATTCAGGCTATGATGAAGCGAGAATAGTTGCAAGGGTATTGCGAGAGAGGGTTTCCGAGGGCGCGCCAGAAAGATAACTTCGGAAGGAAGAAATTACGTGCGTGTGTGAGTGTTGGTGTGGTGTAGTATGTGAATTTATATGTATGTGTAGAAATATAAGATGAGAGAGAAAGCGTAGAGAGAGAGAGAGGGGGATGAGGAGAGCAGTATATTTGGGGAGGAAAATGGGAGGCTGAGTTTTAAAGAGAAGAAAATAAAGTTGAGCACGTGACTGCGGAATTTATTTTTCATTTTCTTTACCTTCGTTCAGCAGTAATTAAGTTCCACTTGCCACGTGGCATTTCGCACGTGTCTGAAACTGCTGATAAATACTATGGATACGTATACTGGGAGCCCTTGCAAGCACTAGTTTAACAGTGAGTCCTCCCTATAACTTAAGGCACATCCTGCGATTTACCTCCTCCACCAATCCCCAAGGTAGGGGCGGTAGGGGCCCCTAATGGTGGGGTACACCATATATGTTGCATTATTATTATAAAAATGGTGTACCCCACCATTAGGGGCCCCACCGTCCCTGCCTTGGGGATTAGTGGAGAAGGTAAATCGCATGTGCCTCAAGTGGCTTAGAGGGAGGACTCACTGTTAAACTTGTGCTTGCAAGGGGTCAAATCCATGCCAAAGGCAGGATTCGAACCCCCACCGTCGGAAATAACTGAATTTGTTAGATTTTATTATTATTATTATCATATTTTTTTCTCTTTTATAAAGTACTCATTAATTTAAATTCATATTTTTATTAAGGCACCTGTGTAAAATCAAGTAATGACTTTTGCAAAAAATGAATAGAAAATAATAATATTTTAATAAAAATAATATTAAATTGATTAAAAAAATGATAATATTCACTTTAAAGATTTTTTTCACATAAATTAAAAAATATTATTATTTTAATTTTTATATGTAATGAATAATTGTATTATTAATAATTTAATAGTGAGTAGTGAGTGATATGATCCTTCTACTTTGTTGATAGCGAGTTCGTGAGATGACGTATTGATGATGTGATTGTGATGTTAAGTCGACTTATCAAACATAAATAGTAATGAAGCGAGGGTTCCTCCCAGCTCTTGTTATCCTATTACTCTTTTAAAGGAAATAATGAGTGTACAGAGCTTATGATTGTATTGTGTCTCTCTATGTCATTCTGGAAGGGTAATGTAGGGGAGAGACTGATTGGCAATTAATTCGGCGGGCCCCCTAGCGTTAATGAGGTAGCAGATCGGCGGTGGCCGCCGATTGATGCGTCGCAAGTACTCGTGCGCGTGTAGTGGTAGCAATCCGCTTCTTGACCCCTGATTTTGCTCGCCATACGGCGGACGATCTCAAACCGGGCGGGCCGAGGCCTCTTGAACACTTGTAATGTTGGGTTGAATAGATGGGCTTTATGACTTGGGCCTTTCATTGGGCCGTTAAGGATTGTCCATCCACATACTTAAAAGAGTAAATGAGTACTTTTGTAGTGAACAAATATAATAATTTATTAACAAATTATCATATAAATGAGAAGTGAAAATATTTAAAATAATAATAATATTTTTAATTAAATAATAATTAATTACAAAAGCGTAGTCTACCCTCTTATTTATTATAAGTACAAGTTCGGTTCTAGTACTTTGTAAATGTGACATCAATTTGAAATTTTAATCCCAAAGACAAGTAACATTATGCATATCGCCAAAACATTTTATTCTATTTAGAGTTTTAATATAGTACCTAAAATAGCAATACATCCTAATAATATAAACTATTTGAATGAATTAAATAATTTTAAAAATAATTCTGTTCAAAAAATAATACGTATGTGCATGCATCAATAATTATACATATTAAAATTTAATTTAATATAATATATATTTTGTAAACTTTTTATTATAAATAAATTTTTTAGAGCTAGTCTGATACTTCTCAGATTAAGCTATTTATTCTTTCTTAATTAATTACTATTTTATTAAAACTATTGTCATTTTACATTCATCATAAAAATTATTAATAAACATAAAAATGAAAGGAAAAAAAAGAAAGAGAAAAAAAAAAGTTGAATGGGCTTTAAATTGGGGTGGGCCGGTTGGGTAGCAAAAATTATACTACTGTCATTATTGTTTCAATGTTTTTAGAATGAATTTCAAATCAAATCAAATCTAATCTAAAGTAATATAAGAGAAAATCTCCTGTGAGACGGATTAACTCATCACTAAAGTATGCTTATTATATAGTTAAAGTATGTTTATTTATAGTTAAAATATATTAATAATAAATTATTTTATAATACACTAAAATCATATTTCAATGCATAATTCAGCATACTTTAAAAAATATATTTTAACAATCATTTAACATAATTTAACTACACAATAAGCATACTTTAGTGATGGGTTGACCTGTCTTATAAATAATGCGTCTCACAAGAGACTTTGTCGTAATATAATAGCAAAGTGAAAAAGTCAAAATTGAATTAATTTTTAATCTACACCATTGATTTTGATTACTAATCATTTTTTAATTTCATCCATTCATCACATTATTCAATTTCATCCATTCATCACATTTTTATTAAATCTTGGCCATTAATTTTTTTGTCATAATAATGATACCTTATTTAATTTAAAATGATATTTTATTTAAAATGATTACTTACTTGTCCATTTTAATTTTCTCTCTTATTTATTTCAACAAATTTTTAATTTATTGTTTATGGTACTAACAATTATGTTTATATTATGATTTATTTTTGTAATTATAATTATAACATATTACTAACAATTATAAGTCATTATTAAATTAATTTATTCATTGTTAACAAATTAAAATTTTCTTTACGAATTTTTTGAAACTATAATGTAGTTTTAACAATTAATTAATTATTAAATTATTTTCTTCATTATTAATAATTTTGAATTAATATTATTAAAATTTACTTTACGAATTTTTTGAAACTATAATGTAGTTTTAAGAATTAATTTATTATTAAATTATTGTCTTCATTATTAATAATTATGAATTAATATTATTGGTCCTAACATTTTAATAGTTTCAAATGGGTATGTGTAATATACAGGTATTGATAAATATGTTTTGGACGGGTATGAGTATCATGATATATTTTTTTAATGAAACGGGTACGAATATGAGTAATTTATATTTAAATGGATACGAGTACTTAACAATTAATTCATTATTAAATTATTTTCTTCATTATTAATAATTTTGAATTAATATTATTGGTCCTAACATAATTAATAAACATAATTATTCATTATGTTTAAAAAATATAAATATTTTATTAAAATACTCGGTTGATGTTGAAGCCATTAATGTTAAAAGTAGGATCGCTGATAGACCGATTTTTAGTCATAAGCATATAACTAATACATAGTCGCATAGCGACACACATATTTTAGTAAATAAAGCATGCATATAGTCGCACATAAAATCGCGTGTAGGGTTGCATGGAAAATTTCATATATGAAATTGCAGGTATAATTTATATATTAAGAAATATTTTTTGTATTTAATAAAAATTTATAAATTTTTCTATCATATTTTTGTAATAAAATTATATTATTTTATTTTATATTTAATTAGTAATACTATAAGTTGATTTAAAATATTAATTTTAATAAAAAAAATACTTTAAAAAATAGTATCAAATGTGTATAAGTAATTTACGGGTATCGATAAAAGCCTTTGGTACGGATACGAATATTGTAATGAATTTTTAAATGATATTTATTTATACAAGAGTATGAATATTATAAAATAAGTATCATAATTAATAAAGAACATATCAGCATGGATTGAAGGATTGTATTATATAAAAATTCAAATTTAGATAAATTCTATGTGAAGATATACTTATTTTATAAAAATGCGTGACCGTGCAATGCATGGAACGGGTATAACTAAACGTGTATACTTATAATTATACATGCTACAGTTACGGAACGGGTATACTTATATCCAGTGGTTTAGAGTATAATGTCCCCCAAGGATTTAATATTTATTGACAGGTTTTAGTGGTCATAACAAGGTTAAAATTAAATTTTAAGTTAAGATATACTTATTTCATAAAAACACGTGATCGTGCAACGCTTTAAATTTAAATAACATCAGAACGCATTTGTCACGTACAACGCACGGGTTCAAACGCTAGTACAAACTAAATGGTAATAATAAGAAAAAAAAGATTTGGTTTTCTCTAAAATGAAATTACATCATCATTATTAATAGTATATAAGTTATTGGTAATTTTGAGGTCCACCTATAATTTATGGAGTTGGTCTCTTTGTTCGCATGTGCATTTTTTAAAAAATGAAGAGTACATATTTTTATACTATAGGATATAGTACAACTTAATACTAAAAAGTATAGGCGCACAACACGGCGTGGCTCAGGGACACAAAAGTTTTTACTTAATTTATAGGTTAAAAGTAATTATATATTTTGTTTTTAATACTTTTACTTTAAATTTAAAATTGAGATGCCGTTCAAAAAGAAAATTAAATTAAATTAAATTGTGATTAAATTGACTTAAATTTCAAATGTTTAAATCACTGGTGCATCGCAATCACTCATACATTATACTCGGTTGAAATAAAATTTTCATATTTTCATTTCCAACATTATTATTGTCATAAAAGAAAATTAACCAAATCTTACATAATATTTTAATTTTGAAATTCCCTGCACTCATCCTGCGCGCATGTAACACAATTTATTGTATTTTATTTAAAAATATCAATTTAACACTTACAAGTTAATAATTTAGAATAAATGGTATAAAGAAGTTAGTGCGACAGGAACATTATTATTATTCCTTGTTATGAAAAATATACTTAAAAAAAAATCATCTAGTTTTACTCCATATATTTAGGGTTATTATAGGGTGCACGGGTGCACTTGAGGGTTTTAAGGGTTAATATTAGAGTGTAGTGTGGGTAGTTATTGTATTTATTTAATAATTTAGAATAAGTGGTATAAAGAAGTTAGTGCGACAGGAACATTATTATTTTTATTTTTATTTTTATTTTTTTTTATGAAAAATACTATACTTAAAAAAAATCATCTAGTTTTACTCCATATATTTAGGGTTATTATAGGGTGCGGGTGCACCTGAAAGTTTTAAGGTTAATATTAGAATGTAATGTGAGTAGTTATTGTATTTATTTAATAATTTAGAATAAGTTGTATAAAGAAGTTAGTGCGACAGGAACATTATTATTTTTCCTTATTATGAAAAATACTATACTTAAAAAAAAAATCATCTAGTTTTACTCAATATATTTAGGGCTAGTGCGACAGGTAGGGATGGCAGTTTCGCGGGTTTTCTCGGGTACCCGACCCGACCAAACCCTAATGGGACGGGTTCGGGTACCTATAATCGGGTTTGGGACGGGTTTGAGAAAAAATAAAAATTCCCATTAGGGTTCGGGTAGACCCCCTCGGGTACCCGCTACCCGAACCCGTACAAAGAAGCGGATAAGGGTAGCGGGTATCCGCATATATCCGTCTCGTTTACTTGTATGTATGTATTTTTTAGAGGATTCGAACACTCAACCTCATTAAAAAAAATATCCGTTCATCGTTTAGACACAAGTATCTTGTTATATGTTTCAATATTTAAATAAATTTACAAATCATTAATCTAACCTATCATTTTATTTTATTTGTATGTTATTTAAAGTTTGAATTGAAGATCTTTAAACTTGTGTGGTGATTTTATGTCATGTTTTAATTATTATTGTTTAATGTTGTAGACACATTTATTTAAATGTTTGAGATTTGAAATTTATATTTTAAGTTTTATAAAAAAGTTTGACGGGTTCGGGTACCCGCGGATAGAAACAATCGGGTTCGAAACGGATACGGATATTTCAATAATATTTTAAACGGATAATGAAACGGATACGGGTAGTGGTATTCTTAACGGATACGGGTTCGGGTACCCAAAAAAATGCGGGTACCCTACCCACTGCCATCCCTAGCGACAGGAACATTATTATTTTTCCTTGTTATGAAAAATACTATACTTAAAAAAAAATCATCTAGTTTTACTCCATATATTTAAGTTTATTATAGGGTGCACGGGTGCACCTAAGGGTTTTAAGGGTTAATATTAGGGTGTAGTATGGCTTGTTATTGTATTTATTTTTGGCTAATTATACTGTGCACCCGGGTACACCCTGGGTGTACCCACTTTCAAAAACGTATACAAATATAAACAAAAATATATACAATTATGAATAAAAATGTATACAAATTAATTGTTGATTGGTTTAATGAAAAATTGAGTGCAAAAAAATATACAATTATTAAAAAACATATATACACTATTGAATAAAAAGTTATACACATATGGATGCTATTTTTTTTAATGAAAAACTTAGTGTGAAAAAAGTATACAATTATTAAGAAACACGTATACAAAACAAAATAGAATAACATGCATTCAAAATATAATAAAAAGTTATACACATATGGGTGCACCCTTGCATCCGAGTGCACCTAATATCAACTATTTATTTTTAATTATTTTATTTTATTTACTGGTTAGGATTAAATAAGAATTTAATCTAACGGTTTAGATTATCAGGTGCACCGGTGCACCCGGTGTACTGTAGTGTCACTCACATATAAATAAATAGGGGTGGAAAAAAATACCGAAAACTCGGTATACCTCGTTCGCCGTATCGAAAAATATCGAAAAATATCAAAGTTTCAACATACCGAAATTTTCGATACGATATGGTTGCCGTACCGATAATTTCGGTACTGTATCGGTATTGGATATTAAAATTTTCGGTATATCGGTATACCGAAATTATTTTCGGTATTTCGATATCGATATACCGAAAATTTTATATTTATTTTTAAAAAATTTATTTATACATAATACTATATTTAAGTATACTAGAATTTTTAGACGTGCGATGCACGTCACCTGCACGCTTTATTTAATAATATTTCTTTTATTTTTATTTGAAAAAAAAAATTGAGCTTGCTTGTTTAAATATTGTGATCCCACAAAATTTGTAACTATCTTATAATTTTAATTCGTGAATGTGGATAAAGACGTTGATGCACTCATTTATATAATTATTATATGTACTGTTTTCATTACCACACATAGGGGTGTATTTCATAATCGTTGAGAGACCTTTTTCTAGATCTCACCTTGTTGAAATGATAATAAAAGCTCCGCCCACTCCAAGCAATTCTACATTGCCAAATCAAATTTTCTACCAAGGAATGAAGGATAAAATATTGTTATCATTTGTCACTCCACTACCCACATTATAAAAATGGTTAATGAGTTTTCAATTCATTCATTTATTAAATTATATTGTGAATTCATTAATTTGAAGTTAAAACCTCATATTCATTGTGTTAAAATTAAATATTCTTCATTTTAAATTATAAAGCATAATATATATATTTAAACTTACGAATTAATATATATACTTATATTCGAAGTTGTAAACGTTAAAATATATAAAAGAAATAATGTGATTAAAATGAAGAAAATGTATACTTAAAAGATTAAAAGGCTAAAGATTAAAATGCATTAAGGCTAACAATCAAAGGAGATGAATAGACATCATCATAAGAAAAAAAATTAATTATTTATATATAAATATTAACTGAGATTAAAATTGAAAATTAAGAATTTATGGTAAAAGCTCAAGTATTCTCACAATTAATGGGATATAAAATATCAATATTAATGCGTACAAATAAAATAAAAGAAAATAAGTAATTAAGTACAAAAGGGGAAAAATGTTTTAAACACTAAGCGAATTTTAATATATTCATATTGTACTCTATAATAAATCTTAAAATAAATATGATTTTAAGTTTTATGTAAAATGATAATGTAAGCAATTAACAACTTCGTATTAAAGAAAATTGTACAATAAAAATATCTATGAGAAAATTGTATCCAAAACATTCTTTTCCCCTACTTACGCCTGACATTCTTACTCTTCAACTTTATAAAAATCTCCTCACCAATACAGTAACATTAATTTTAGTAATTCATCGCTCAAGAGTGGTGGAGTCTCTCCTCGTTGTGTTATAATAATGCAATTATTTATTTCTATTATTCACATCTTTTATCTGCAAGTCACTTTTCTAATCCTCATTACTTATCTTTTTTTAGATTTTTTTTTTAAGGAAATCCTCGTTTAGAAATTATTTTGCTTTTCCTTTTCAAGCATTTATTTTAAATGTAGTGATACAAAACAATTCACACTTTTTTGCCTTTTTTTATAAAATCATATTTTTTTTCTTTATCTTTCCTTCTTATTCACTTTCTTTTTCTTTAACTTAGTACATCTGTTTTAAGAACCCATGTACATGATTTATTTATGATCCTCTCAACTTTTACATGTTCTAAATAATTTACATGAATAAATTGTATGTATTATTAATTACATGGGTTTAATATACAATAATTAATATGTTTATTATTGAAAATAATAAAAAATAGCAACGACAAAATTATCTAAAAAGTATTTCCAAAGATCTTCATACTTTCATGCCAATCAAACAATATATTTATATATCAATGGTTCATTTTTTTGTTCCTTTTTTCTTGAGTAAAGAATATATATATATATATATATATATATATATATATATATATATATATATATATATATATTAAGAACACAATATATAAAAACTAAGTAAAACATTAATGAATATAAGAGTAGTTATTGGTCATCACCTTTAAAATGTGTGTAGAAATAATTGTAGCATATCATGTATCATCACAATGTGTAGTGACCACCCTTCTCCTAAAACACATTACTGTCTTAAGCTCTCGATTATATGTCCGCTTAAAAATTTTTGCACCGCGGAACTGAGCATGTCACAAATTCAATCCACACACTCTGTATACATATATCAATATATATGTTGATGAACCTGCAGTGAATCATATTAATTCTTATACTTATTTCATGCGGCTAATCACAAAATAAGACAGTATATTAATTGACTAAACTCAAAATTTGAGACAAAACTCATCATAGTTAAAATTGGAACGGAGAACAGAGGAATCTATGAACGAAGAATACTATTTAAAAAACATATTAATTAATTCAAAATTAGGATACAAATGAATGCAGAAAAATAGGGTAATGGTCATACTGAGCTGAGAACCCTTCCAGGACTTCCGTTTCTGACGATTCATCATCACCATCCTACATTCCACATTTTATAATGTGTTATTTATCTCTTCATAATACTCATTAAATATCTTTATAAATTCATTAATGTGAAGAGGTTGTATACTAATTATTTAATATAGTTTATTAAATAATAATTATATTATAAAATAATTATAAATATATAAATAATATATTTAACTTACTAATTAATATAAATAATTAGTTAATAATAATTAATTGATAAATTAAAATTAATTATGAAATTGAATTGAATAAAATAATAATAATTCTCAAAATTAATTATCATAAAAAAAATTAAAAAGTTCATATAATAGATGTCTAATAATTATTTATAATATAAAGAGAGGAGTTAAAGAGACAGTTCATAATTTATTAGTGATAATATAAAGAGTGAGAGTCAAAGAGACCGTTCATGATTTATTAGTGATAGTATTATAAAGAGGAGTTAGAGAGTAAATGATAGATTTAAATTTATTATGAAATAAAATAAACTAATTTGGAATTAAAAAGTTTTAATATTTAATATGTGATTATTATTGATAATATAGAGTGAGGGGTTAAAAAGTCAATAATATTAAATGATAAATTAAAATAATTATGATAAAATAAAAAAAATATGTTCTAATAGATCCCATTTAATATATTATTATAATTATAATTATATTTGTAATAATTATGGTATGATTTTTTAGTAGATGTTGAAAAATTTACGATTGTAAAATAATGAAGATAATTAGTGTATTGAAATGAATTTATTATAATAGCAACAATTAATAATTAATGGAACATTAAATATTAAGTCAAGGGTAAAAAAGTAGCAAAGAAAAATAAGTAAGGATAAAATGGGAAAAAAAAGTTTCTCAACTCCAAGCCACTTTTAATATATTAAGATAATATAAGATAAGATTAAGATTAAGATATTATATTATTAATATATTTAAATTATTTTTATTTTATTATGTATCACATTTATTCATATATATTTTTTAAAATTTAAAATAAGCTCTAATAAAAATAAATAAAAATATAATACACTTCTAAATTAAAATATATGAGTATAAAAATATAATAATAAAAAATTTGTTATTTTATATATAAGTGTCAAAGTAGAATGTTTGAGATTAGAAAATTTAATTATTTTGAAATATTTTTATATTAATTTTATTATTTTGATTAAAATTAAATATTATTTTTCGGTATAGTTTCGGTGAATTGGTATTTTTCGGTATGAAACGGTATGTCAACATTTCTGTATTAATTGATATTTATCAAAAAATCAGTATGATGTATATTTCGGTACGGTATCGGTATCCGATTTAATTTACCGAAATTTCGGTATATCGATTTTTCGGTATACCGAAATTTCGGTATCGGTATGAATTTTTTCATACCGAAATTTTTGGTACGGTATCAGTATTTTCGGTATACCGATATTACCCACCCATATATGAATAAACTTATGTGAAATGGTACTCCTTCCGTCTCAATTTCAACTTCACACTTTCCGTTATTTTTTCAATAAAAAAAACTTATAGATGTTCTATGAAAAATTATAAACATCAAATTAAATTATTTCATAAATATGATATATCAAATTTGATACTCCTTTCATTCCGCCAGAAAATTTGTATTTGCTTTTTTTTTCATCATAATTAAATAATATAGTAGTATAATATGTAGTGAGGTGAGAAAAATAATACTCCCTCCATCCTATGTATTTTTACCCACTTTCAATTTTGAGGTGTCCCACATATTTTTACCCATTCCATTAATGGTAAAAATACATAATATTTTATTACTTACTTTTTCACTTTATTCATCAATCCCAACAACTTTACTTACTTTTTTTATACTTTATTCATCATTTCCAACAACTTTATTTACTTTTCCTTTTTAAATTACTAATTTATCCCTACTTTTTCTTACATTAAATATTAAAAAAATAACACGTCTTAATCTCCGTGCCCCTACAAATGGGTAAAAATACCCGGAATGGAGGGAGTGCTCCATTTTAATGTATAGTGGATAGTCATATACTATGTGAGTCTCACATATAATATTATATAGTATAATATTAATTATTTTGTGTAGATCTCATCTACGTAAAAAAAATTTAAACTTTGTAATGTGATGCTCAAAATAAAAATACATAAACATTACGAAGCATTTCTTAAGAAAAAAATCTTAGCGCAACACAATCTCACACAAATTGTTCCAAAGGAGAGTTGAAACATTTAATATAACTCCTTATTTATTTTCAATCTTTTACTTGTTAACCTCCACCAACAACCATTAATAGAAATTGTTTTTTAAACCATAATTCTGTTTGATGGATTTCAACCTTCCGGGGTGGGGGGTAGGATAGCCTGTTAGATTTGTCTTAATAAAATTATTATTTGAACCAATTCAAATATAGTATATACTACATATTTAAATCAAGTAATTTTCATTTATGATCTGATAGAGAGATGGCATGAGTCAAAAAAACACCCCCAAATTCTCAGAGAAATAATGCGCTGGGTGAGCACCTAATTAAAAAGGAACATGTTAAGCAAATCTAATTACATAATAACAGAAGTCATTTTAGGAATGTACAGCCTGATGAAAGGTAATCAGATTCCCATTTAATTGACCAAAAATCATAAATGCCACAACCACTGCAATAAAAATGATGAACTGAAATCCTTAAAACAATGGCATGAATACAAACTCAAAAATAAATGCAGAAACATCAACATGGCTTTTCTACCAAGTGCAATGCCATGCAGAAACAACCAAGCTTCACCAGCTTTTTCACAGCTCTACAAATTCTTGAAATCCGCGCTTGAATCGCCTATAAGTTTCGTACCAAGTCGAGGGTCGACTCCATCTCACAGAAAGAATTCCGTTCAATATGAAACTGGTGCATCTTGTGGCGGTGTTGGTCGTCTTATGGCAGCAGAATGCTTTCATAGCAGCAAACCATGTTTACTGCGATCCGTCGAATACCTTCTGCTTTCACTTCAGCAAATCACACTGGTCACACTATTTTCATCATCCACACCCATTTTTGCACTTTCCGGGTTACCAGCCACCGGAAGATGCAACTCCTCCGCCTACAACCACCGAACCTCCACCAGCTGAAACTCTTCCTCCTCCAAGTTATCCATCTATACCAACTCTACCTCCGCCATTTCCAGTTTACCCTCCATATATTCTTCCACCGGAAACTCCTACTTATGACCCTCCTTCAACTCCGTTGATTTCACCTCCAACATATCCATCCGAAAATTCACCGCCAGTTTATACACCAAATATACCAGAAAATCCACCTACAACATACAATCCTCCACTCAGTACACCTTTTAATCTTCCACCAAGTCCATCAGAAACTCCACCAACCTCATCCGATGCTCCACCATCGACGTGTTATACGCCTCCAAGCCCATCAGAAACTCCACCTTCAACATATACTCCACCACCAAGTGTACCAGAAAGTCCACCTCCAACATACAACTCTCCACCAAGTACACCAGAAAGTCCTCCACAAACTCCAACTTATAATACTCCACCAAGTCCATCTCCAGTTTATAACACACCACCTAGTATACCAGAAAGCCCACCACCAATTTATAATCCACCTTCAGTTTACAATCCTCCACCAAGTATACCAGAAAGTCCTCCTCCCGTGTACAACCCCCCACCAGAAAATCCTCCATCAATCCCAACTTATAACACTCCACCACCAAGTATACCACCTCCAGTTTATAGTCCACCACCAAGTATAGCAGAAAATCCGCCGCCAGTTTACAACCCTCCCCCAAGTATACCAGAAAGTCCTCCCACTTACAGCCCCCCACCAACTACACCAGAAAGTCCACCAGAAAATCCTCCATCAAGTCCAACTTATGAGAATCCACCACCAAGTGTACCAGAAAGTCCACCTCCGATTTATAATTCACCACCAGCTACACCAGAAAATCCACCTCCAGTTTATAACCCTCCCCCTAGTACCACATATTGTCCTCCTCCAGCTTACAACAGCCCACCTACTACACCAGAAAGTCCAACTCCGCCTACACTAAGCCCACCAGAATATCCTCCGTCTACTCCAACTTATAACGCTCCACCACCAAGTATACCAGAAAGTTCACCTCCAATCAATAATCCACCACCTAGTGTACCAGAAAATCCACCTCCAGTTTACAACCCTCCCCCAAGTACAACAGAAAGTCCGCCTCCGGTTTACAGCCCTCCACCAAGTACACCAGAATGTCCAACTCCACCTACACTAAGCCCACCAGAAAATCCTCCGTCAACTCCAACTTATAACGCTCCACCACCAAGTGTACCAGAAAGTCCACCTCCAATTAATAATCCACCACCTAGTATACCAGAAAATCCACCTCCAGTTTACAACACTCCTCCAAGTACAACAGAAAGCCCACCTCCGACTTACAACCCTCCACCAAGTACAACAGAAAGTCCACCCCCGACTTACAACCCTCCACCAAGTACAACAGAAAGTCCACCCCCGACTTACAGCCCTCCACCAAGTACACCAGAAAGT
Source organism: Pogostemon cablin (assembly GCA_023678885.1). Classification (NCBI taxonomy): domain Eukaryota; kingdom Viridiplantae; phylum Streptophyta; class Magnoliopsida; order Lamiales; family Lamiaceae; genus Pogostemon; species Pogostemon cablin. The sequence continues at coordinate 6,658,770 of CM042965.1, forward strand.
CCACCTCCGACTTACAACCCTCCACCAAGTACAACAGAAAGTCCACCTCCGACTTACAACCCTCCACCAAGTACACCAGAAAGTCCATCTTCACCTCCCCCATGCCCACCAGAAAGTCCTCCATCAACTCCAACATATAGCACTCCTCCTTCAAGTCCTCCAGTTTCGCCCACACCGTACCCATCAGAAAGTCCACCACCAAGTATATCTGAAAGTCCACCGCCATCAATTCCAGTGAGCTATACTCCTCCAACCCCTTCAAATTCACCCCCACCAAGCTCCTCAGAGAATTCACCTCCATCAACTCCAATTTATAGTCCTCCAGTTTCAGAAAGTCCACCAACTCAAATCTATAATCCTCCACCACCATCAACTCCCGTGTGTAATACTCCTCCAAATCCCGCAGTTTCATCTCCACCGCCAATTTCAAATTATAATCCTCCACTGAGTCCAATATCATCAGCTCCAACTCATAATCCTTCAGAAAACCCATCATCTATACCATGTTCTCCTCAAAGTTCTTCAATTTCAACTGCAACAACCGATAGCACACCCTCTGTTTGCCAGTCTGTAGTTCCGAAGATGCCGAATCATGAATATGGTTTTCCTACACCACCTCCACCTCCATGAGCTTCATGTATCTTACTAAATGAGTTTAACTCTCAAAGTAAGCATTTAAACGTAAGTTTCATGAGGTTATCTTCATTTATTATGTTTCCTTCTCTTGTAAGCAAAATAAATATGAGATAACTGTAATCGTTCGTTCATCATATCACCAGATTTTACCTGATAGTGTATATACTTATAAACTATAATCATCAAATATTGGTCAACACCTTAACATATTTTAAAATGGTAAGTTTATATTTCAATGTAAAGCACTAGAACTATCTGCATTACTAAATTAAGGATACATTTATGACATTGATTTTAAGAATTCTCTTTATAGAGGTAGAACTCAATGTTATTACTTAAGATAGTGTAAATGACATCTAAATTTTTTTGACACTTCAATTTACACAAAACAGTTTAAATATGAACTTAAATTCTAAGTTGGTTTATAATATGATTGACATTCATCTATGCATAAGCCCAGACAAAGCCAAAAATCACAGACTTGATAGTTGATAACTACTAAATTTTTATTGCCTTATCAGAAAAGCAAAAAAAAAAGGTACAACATGCAATTCCACATGACAGGATCTGTTAGTAAAACATAATCAAAACCATCTGAATACACTTATAGATAAAGTTATAAATATCAGAATCAAATGGCTTCAAGTGCCAAATTACCCACCATTTTAGCCAAAGGTACAGGGCACTTTGTCAACATATCCAACTTAGTAAAATTTGAGCAATGTCCAAAGAGGGAGAATCCCAGTGTAATAAGCTCCGAAAGGGAGAGTGTTGAGGACAGGAATCCATGCCAATAATAAGGATTAAGCTCGAAGAAAGCATCGAAAAATCTCCTAGTCCCATTCAAATCAAGTTTCAACAATGTCTCCATCCCAAAATTATAGTATTCCCTTGTGCATCTTCTCTCCAGAGGCCACAATCCATTCCAAACTCTGTGATGGAGTGGAGTTCCTCTGATCATTCTAGTGGAGCCAAGGCACTCTGCGATTGTCTCTGCAAGTACAGGGGCGAGAGCCATCGTTTGAGCTACTGTGTAGCCAGTAGAAGGATGAACAATCCCAGAGTTACCTCCGATGGCCATCAAACTTTGAGGGATCTTAGGAAGGGGACCTCCCATAGGGATCAAACATTTCTCATCCTCAATCACGGCCTTCACTCGTATGCCTAAATGCCTCAACCTTGCCACCATCCTTTTCTTCACTTCTGCATACGGCAACATTGGTCTACTAACAAGACTAGTCTCTTCAAGAAATATCAAGTTCGAATCAAAAGGCATTGCATACAAGAAAGTTGGACATCTTGCACTGCTAACGCGTAAATAGGGCTCGTTCCCAAGATGAGAGTCCCTCCAATCCATGAGAACCATCTTATCCAAATCATAAGGATGGCCATCAACATCAGCCAGAATACCATGAGCAATTTGATAACCAACGATTCTTGGCTTATCATACTCTACAAAACTACTTGTAAAACCACTAGCATCAACAATTAAACTCCCTTTCAATTCTATGCCATCATCACAAGTAATGGAGGATTCAAACTCCTCATGACCCACTTTCCAAGCTTTAGCCCGGTGAAATTTCACACCATTTGCAGCACAGTTAGATAACAACTTCAATTTCAGATCCTTCCTACTTACTCTACCATAACCACGGCCCAAAAACTTGGTCTTTTGATCATTAATATAAACACAAGTCATAGGCCATGTTTTATCCAGACAATCCTCAAGTCCCATATTCTCAAACTCATCAATCCAGACACCATAGTTGTTAGGCCACATAGAAAGAGGCGAAGGATCAAGACAGCATACCTTGATACCATATCGAGAAACTTGCTCGGAAATACGAAGGCCAGCTGGACCGGCGCCTATGACGATCACATCGAACCGAGGACGATCAGCTGGATTGAACCAAGGGACATCAAAATCCAAAGACTCTGGTTTGGACTTGGGTTCTAAATCAAGAAAACTATCAAATTTGCTGCTTTGAACCCTTTGATGAACTTTTCTTGGTGGGGTTTGATTTAGTGGATGGGAATGGGAAAATGGAGCTTTGGCGGGTGACCATGAACGTGGTTTCGAGGTTGAAAGTAGGGGCGGCGGAGATAGCCGGAGTAGAGATGCCATAGGCAGACAGAGAGAGTGAGTAGAGGCAATTGAAACAAAGCAAACAAAAATGGGATCATCAAATACTCGTGCTAATAGAATCTCAAACAAGGTCCCGAAAATACAAGAAATTGATGCTTCTTGGCAGTATCTACAATTTAGGCATCATCGCTATCAAACAAGTTAATTTAATCTCGATGAGTCGACCGAAAGTGAAAATCCTCAAACAATAATGAATAGTACTATGAAATTTGTCATAAAGATTGTTGCCATCCATAGTAGTGGGGCATTTTCAGAAGACCGCCTGCCACTATATAAAATTAATTAAAAATGGGAGAATAGCCCATTTAATCAAATTTTTTAGTTGGAAATTATTGTCATCCATGAAATGGAGTAAGTTATATAACTTTCATATCCAATTGTCTATGTCGGGATTGCGACGCCTAATCCAATATCCGACTACCCTGTCGGGATTCCGACATCCCCAATCTCGACACCGAATCCGACATCCCCGACACTGGATCCGATATCTGATGATGATGTCAGAATCGATTTCGGAATCCCAACATAGCATTCCGACAGGATGGGGTATTTTGGTCCAAAAATGGACAATTAGGTAACGAAGTTAAAAAATTATCTTCATGGCTGGCAATGATTTTTTACTTCTCATTTTGGTTATTTTTTACAATTAACTCATTAATAATCCTTATATAATGAATTAATTTTTTTTTACTAATTTTAATAATTTTTGAAATATTTAATTATAACAAATTTAAAATTAAAATAATTCTCAAGACTATTAGATAGAATATTTTTCTTTTGAGATGTGAAAAAATACAAAATCTATTGTGAGACGGGTTATTTGTGAGACGGGTCGATCCATAATATGTTTATAATAAATCATATTATAACACGCTAAAATCTACTTTAATGCATAATCAAGTAAATTTTAGAAAACATACTTTAACAACCATTAAACATACTTTATCTATATAATAAGCATATTTTAGTGATGGATCGACCCGTTACATAAATAACGGGAGTGCCTCGTGGAATAAAAATTTAATAGGTGATCCCTCTTAATTAAGAGTAATTAAGAACGCCTCAATTGTTATTTAATTAATTAATAATCCAGTACATTTTGGTTGGGGACGGATATGTATGAGAAATTAATAATTGAAATATGTATCTTATATCAGTGTATCCACTCAATTTATTCATATATTTTTTAAATAAATCTATTTTTGTCTCTATTTAAACGAATTCATCATGTTTGAGTGGTGGTGAAATTAGTATCTTTATATTACTACGATAGGGTTTTTAAATAATGAGGTGACACAGAGAGAGAATTATGTTATGATGATGGAATTAAAAAAATAATAATATTCTTAAAATTTTTAAACAATTAAAACAATAATTAAATTCTAAGTGTGTAATACGCAATTGAAAGTTTAACCCGATTCATAAATATATTAACTTTGTATATTCTCACAGAGAAATATGTACAAATGATTAGTGCATACACATACAGACTAGGGTTGATTTAAAGAAGAAAACACATACAAATATACTTAGTAATCTCAACTGCCTTTCTTCTTATTCATAATCAACCATCAAAATGCTACAAGTGCACTTCCACTGCTTATCCAGTTGTGAAATTCTACCTGATTATATCTTAAATTTGAAGAAATTTAAGTACCAAAATATGCCAATATTATTCGCAAACGAGTTTTACATTAACTATCTTTATATTTCTAGATACAGCACAATCGAAACATATTCTGGCATACAATGAAAAGTCCGGTAAATAGAAAAAAGAAACAAAAAGCAAAAAGAGAGAAATCAGAGAAGAGAGAAACCTCCCAACATTTTACAAGAACACAGAGGAGGAACTAGCGATGAACTAGATAACATCATGCTTCTCCATCACACAGCTTTACAGCCACCACAGGGTAATTTAGTAAAATAACTGGTTACAGCATGTCCTTCGAAACTTCACGAGTAACTCGAAGCTTTCGGAGAAACAGCTTTCATACATCGAATAGGATCAACTAAATACATACCTCTATAACTTATTTTGACCGACAGGAAGGTAATGTGATGCCTCCGCATGCTGCCGCAATTATGAAGTACAAGAGTAGAACAATCAGACCCGTCAGCATAGCCCTGTGAAGCATCAAGACATTTAGATCCATAATTTATGGATCAATGAGCGCATCGCCAATTATACAAACAGTTTTCAGTTTGATAGCCAGTCATTATTGTCAGCAAATGATACCAAAATCTTCATGTTTCAGAAATGTTCACTTGTAATGCCATTGAAAGGAAAAAAGTGTTTTATTTTTCAATTTTCAAAAGAAGAGATGCACAAAAAAACCTTATTATAGAAGGCAAGAACCCCAAATGAGAAATGGGTTGGAGTAAGACCTTGAGCAAATAATTAGAAGTAATGGCTTAGATACTGTTACCTTCTATTTATGATATAGTTCATAGTTGGCACATAGAATACGAAATTGTCGATGCAAGATTTGCAATTTACTCTAGAGTGATAAAAGAACAAGTTAATAGATCAAATTTGTCGATGGAAGTGTATAACAAGCAATACAAGGTCTAGATAAATCAGCATGCCCCAAATATTTGCTCCAAAAGTTGAATTGGATAGACCAATATACAAAAAATTTAAGAAATATAATTGAAACAGAGATATTTTTCACAAATTTTTCCAACAAGCCCAACGTAAGAATAAAGTCACAGTGTTCATTACAAGGGCCTTCTATCTACTCATAAGAAAACACAAATAATGCAAGTCCTGCTTGCATGAAACTGACCTTAAAGAAAATATTGACAACTTTCTTTTTAAGATATAAATTTAACTTGATAAATAAACAATACTCACAATAGCTTGGCATTTTTCATCCATAGAGCCCGACGGAGGCGCTTTGATTGCTTTTTGAAGTGGAATGAACTATCTTGCATGGTTGCGGTTTTGTCAACAAGAAGCTCAATTTTGTCACCTCTCTCTAAAATCTTATCAATATTATCTACCATTATTGTACGTACCTGAACCATGATTCAGATGTCATGCTAATAAAAGTACAATAATAAAGGCCAGGAATATTGATATATTGGTTATAAGTCGATAACTTATCAGCATTCTAGTATAACAAAAGCTTTCCACCATTATTTCAACTCTCCAACATCAATATTGTTGATTAAGTTTAGCTATAATCAAACAATAACATGCTATTGATATGTAGCTAGGACATTGACTAGTTGAGAAGGATACAAATCCCTCAGACAAAGTTTGTTCTGGTAAGTCCAGTAATTCAAGTAAAATTATGAATCAAAGCATTTTTTCCTACTTCTCAAATCCGTCTTTTAAGTTTTTAACCAGTTTCCTCTTCTTTGGTAAAACTGTGATAGATCTAACTATACGTTTCGAATTCTGCGAGAGTTTCGCAGAAAATGACTCAAAAAATAAAATAAAATCCTGTTCAGTACAAAACACCTATGCAGTTACTAAGTTGCTAATTGACCATTTTCTCAGCATAGATTACAAAAGTATATATCCTTGTTGCGGCATAGAATGAAAAAGAAAATTTATCTAATTTTACGAACAGCAGGAATGCAAATTTCTTACACGCTTGTACATAAATGGATTGTAAAAAACAAAGAACATATTGAAATTATATGTGAAACATCTACAAAGGTCCTCCACATGCAGAATCACCACCTAACAATAACACATAGCCAAGCTATAAAGCTTATACTCTTATCAAAAGAAGTACTAGTTTCCTAATAAATCAGAATGATCACAGAACCCCCCTCATTCACATGATACTTTAATAATAAAACACAGATAAATCATACATGAAATCTTTATACATAAAACACGTTTTTTGAAGATGAAAAAGTTTCTGAGTTCTACTTGCCTCACTAACTTCTCCTCGAACACGGTTGAGTGTATCTGCACTAGGATTACTGGAGAAAAACTCCATTTGCTGGTGCAGCACTCTAGAGAATTCATCATTCATAGCATAAGCAGGTGCATAAGGAGCCACTCTCCCATAATTCTTCATAAATCTCATTTGAACATCCTCTAAATATGAGAATGGAATCCTTCCTGCGTCAAATAATTGCTCATCCATGTTAAAGATGACAATAGATGTGTTTGTATGTTAGTTGAGGATATATATTCTCAGAATTCGTCAAAAGTTTCCAAATAAAGTAAAACCGCACAAAAAGGGAAAAAGTAAAACCGACACATAAAACTCTAAAAAATCCGTAAACCTTAACCTAATTCACGCTCAGGCAAGGTAAAGCACCCGCATTAAGCCCTAAACCACGAAATTAAACACCGATTCTATCCGAATCAGAGACTTACTTCCGAAAGTGTCGTTAGCCATACAGAGAAATGTAAGGCCATCGGAACGAAGGATGTGGAAGATGTAGCGATCCTGGGAGAAGCAGAGCCTAGACTCCGCCGGATCAGTGTCGGTGAGCTTCTCTAGTATCCGGCGCACCACCGCGCCGGTGTTACCCGTGACGGCGGTGAACTCGGCCAGCACCGTGGTCCCACGCGCCACCACCCCGTAGATAATTGCCATCGCCAGGGATTAATTAAATAAGGGCGTTGAGTTTTGAGAGACTATAATTATTGATTGATAATCGGGGATTTGAGGAAGAGTGGGCAGTGCTCCAAAAACAGGCTGGGCTGGTCAAAATAGGTACCATCGTCACCAAAGCTATGTTTGGTGGATATTATCTTTCAAATTCTTGGTAATTGGTTTATCCAATTTAATCTCAGTTTTATTTTGGAAAAAACTTCAGCGTCACTTGTTCTCTCCATATACTATACTATGTATGTATTTATTCACACTTTTTTTTTTCTCACGTATTTATTCGCATAAAAATAAATTATACATCTCATTTACTTTTTACCCTCTATTCATTAATCCCAACAATTTTATTCATTTTTTTATATTTTATTCGTCATTCCCAATAATTTTATTTACTTCATCCGTCTTCCCCAAATAGTCTCATTTTTCTATTTTGAGCGTCCACTCATCATTTTATTTTTTACACATAAGGGACTCACACACTCCCTCTAATACAATTAAAATATGGGGTCCACACACCCACTAATACAACTACACACTACACATTAAATAATAATGCTTCTTAATCCATGTGAAAAAAACAAATGGATCTCTTTAAACCGGACAGATGGAGTACTTTTTCTCCGTAAATTACCAATTCACCCCTACTTTTTCTTACATTATTTTATATTAAAAAACAATCCTTTCTCTTTAAATTACCAATCTACCTCTACTTTTTCTTACATTATACTCCCTCCGTCCCCTTTCAAGGATATCATTTTTTCATTTCGGGCGTCTGCCCACAATGGTCTCATTTTCTTTTTTATCCACACACACCCACTAATACAACTAAAATATGGGACTCACACATCCACTAATACAACTACCCACTACACATTAAATAACAATACTCCTTAATCTCCGTGCCCAAAAGCAAATGACATCCTTGAATCCGGACAGAAGGAGTATATATTAAAAAAAATACTTCTTAATCTCCGTGCCCGTATAAACGTGAACAATATACGTGGGACGGAGGGAGTATATATATGTATATCCTAATTTTAATAAATTTTGAATTGACAAAAATGTATTCAAATAAAATAATACTCCCCCGTCCCAAATAAATTCACACATTTTCTTTGGGCACGGAGATTAAGGAGTATAATAATTAAATGTGTAGTGAGTTTGAGATATAATATTTTAATTTGTATTGGGTAGTTGTATTAGTGGTGTGTGTGATATGTGTGCGAGTCCATATGAATATAATAATTTTTGTATGGATCTCATATGCTTAAAATGAAAATATGTCAATTTCTGCAGAACAACCCAAAAAAGAAAAGTGTGTCAATTTTTTTTTTTTGAATAGAGGGAGTAATAAAGTAAAAAATAATTCGAATTAAAATTTTGAGTAAATGAAATTTTAATAAATGTATTTGAATTATGCAATAAATTCAAGAAGTGTATTCGAATTAATTATTTTTTTAATAATGTATTTGAATTAAGTAATATATTCAAGTTAAAAATTTTCTCGAGTAATATATTTAAATTAATTTTTTTGACAAATTTTATTTTCTCAAATACATTACTCGAATATATTCGAATTTAGGATTTTAAATCAATTCGCGCATAATGAGACATAATACAAAAGTTAATACATTTGTTAAATTCCGAAGGGTAATGCGAAAATTTTAGAGACAAAAGTTAATACATTTGTTAAATTCCGAAGGGTAATGCGAAAATTTTCTCTAAATTTGAATATCTTATTAATTGATTTTTATTTATTTTTCTTTTCCAAAGAAAGAATAAAGTTCTTAGCCAATCAATAGGACGCTTGATATTTCAATAGAGCTCATAGTTAAAAATCTCATCAACACAATTTTTGAATTTAAATAGAATGTTATAGAAATACCAAGAAAATTTTAATTTAATTTTGTCTTTCAAAAATTATTTGATATTTATTTTTTTTAATTTATTTTTTCCGTACTTTCATTTAATCTAGATTTTTCTCGAACTTGTGTCTCGTAATGTAATACTATAATTTATTAAGTATTCTTCATTTCACATGTTTATTGCCTTATTAATTGTTAGAAATAATATACTACTCACTTGTCTAATTATAAAAGGCTTATTTCAATTTAAATATAGAAAGGAAAACTAATATAGTCTAAAATTCAAACTTGTAATGAAGAATTATTAGAATAATTTTTTTAATAGAAAAAAAAATGTAATTAATGAGATATATTATCTATGGTTGTCCTAAACTGCATGATTAAATAATTAATCAAAATTTCTTAATAATTTTAAAAAATATTAACCCAATTTTTCAAATTAAATGTTGCATTTTAAATTCATCAATATTTCCCTATTTAATAGTACTTGACAATCATAATTCATTCACACAGCTTTAATTAAAAAAATTGATAATGTCTACTAGCTGGACAAGATGTTAAAAAGAATTGATTTTTTTAAAGTATACATTTTAATTAATAAAAATATTGTTTTTTAAAAGTAAAATAGTTGAATGAAATATAAAAGATATTAATTTTTTATTAAGAAAATAAATTAATTTTTTTGAAAAAATCAACAATAAACTTTTATATATATATATATATATATATATATATATATATATATATATATATATATATAATGGTAAAGCTTTCAAATTGTCTCACAAACTTTTGCCTTAATTATAAAACTGACAACTAGAGCTTGTCATATCGGGCTTATTGACTGGGCCATTGGGCCAAAGATAGAATTTTCTTTTGGGCTCTCACTAGCTGTCGGGCCAACACACCAGCCTACATCCGTCTCCTTTTCTTAGTTTTGCATTGGGACGTGTTAGATGGGCCCGTCACGATTACCCAGATGGACCTAAAGGGCCATTAAAATGTAAGGATTTCTCACATGGCGGCACTATTGCCACCCGAGATTATTCTGAAGGCACCCATATTGTAAACAAAAAAATTGTGAAATTTCAATTATATCCTTATTCATTATTTTAAAATCATATCTCATTTATTACATCTAAAAACATAATTTACTTTGTACACCCACCCACCACTACACCTAAAACACATTAAAAATACACATTCACACAAAAAACTCAACACAGAAATACACTAAAACACACACATTAATCACACACACATACCAAGCGCAGGCACAAGAAGAAATAATAAAGAAGAAGAAAGAAAAAAGGTTTGAAAGAAGCAATACTAAACTTCACTCATCCCATAACCCTTGCAAATTTTTAGAATTAGTTAAAATATAAATATGTTTTAATTCTCAAAAGATTTCTTTTTATCCAACAAAAAATTATGTGACCTATAGTTTAAAATTTTAAAACTCGATTTTTATGGTTTAAAACTTGAAAGAGAAGTAATATGGAACATGGAGATTAGATATTGCAAATTATGCGCTTATTTTTTCTAAAAATTTGTGTATTATGTGAATTTTATTTTTATCTTTTTTGTTGAAAATTGCAAAATGTAGAAAAAATTCAGGCCTGGTTTGTTGAAAAAATTCTCAAATTTCGACAAGTAGTAGCTGAAATAAAAAAAAAAAAAAAAAAAATCGGTTATAAGTGACCGAAATTTACAAGTCATTAAGTTAAGATTGTCTAATTAGAAGATTTATAGCTTGGTAATAGTAGGATTTGGATAACTCACATTTTCTCATAAGTAGGCCCAATTAAATTATTGCTGGGCTTTATCTAAACTTCCTCAAAATTTCAGGAACATTCCATTACATTTTTGAACAAAAAATTCGGCAACTCAAGAATGAATTTCTTACAAATTTTCAGCAACCTCTAGCCGGAAGTTAACACCTGAAATTTTAAACTCATGATTTTCAACCCTCAAATGATATATAATTTTAATTTATGTCGCTATTATATTTTAAATTCAAATTACATCTATAATTTTACTAATCCATTAATAATTTTCCATTAACTGTACAATTTCACCAATCCACAAACACTATGATCAAAATATGATTTTGAGAATGAATGTAGTATAAAATTACTTTTGATCAATTAGTTGTCTTGTTCCCTATAAAAATGTTTTGGATGTGAAATTAATGTCATCTTCTTCTGTTCTTTTTCTCTTCTCTTCTCTCTTGTGCAGCGTGTGATGTGTGTGTGAGTGAGTATGTGTTTTTGATGTAGTGGTATTTGGGTGTACAAAAGTAAAATATGTTTATATTATATTTTTAGTATAATAAATGGATTAGGTTAAAAAATAAATAGGGATACAATTAAAATTTTATATATTTTTTATTTTCTATACGGGTGCCTTCAGCAAAATTTTAGGTGGCAATAGTGCCGCCCTCTCTCAAAATATGTGAAAAATATTATAAATAGGAGTATCAGATTACTTCTTAATAATGATTTGGTCTTTTGAAACGAAATTTTGTTACTTTTATTAAAAAAAATATAATCTACCCTACAAGGATTTTGTCATGTGTTGATTTTTTTTTTTTGTAATGTGTTGATTAACCATTTATTTTGTTTTAAATATACGAGATAATCTAATATGGAGTAATTATGTACAATTAGTTATATTATCTCTTTAGTCCCGAAATTCTTTGCATCGGTACAGATTATATGTAGCTTAAAAAATTATTTTTCATCAATTCTATTAAATTTTAAAGGTAATACAATATTTTTAGTTAATAAATAAATTAATACAAATTCTCTTGTGAGACATTATTTACATGAGATGGTTTGTGAGACGTGTTAAAATATGTCTATTATTTACATAAAGTATGTTTAATAGTTGTTAAAGTATATTTTATAAAGTATGTTGAATTATGCGTTAAAGTATGATTTTTGCATGTTATATCATGATTTATTATTGACATACTTTAATTACAAATAAATATACTTTATCTATACAATAAATATAGTTTAGTGATGGGTCGACCCGTCTCATGTTCGTCTCACAAATAACTTATCTCACAATAGAGTGTCTCAATAAATTATACTCCTTCCGTTCCAGATAAATTGTGTATGTATAGTGTGTGAAGATTAAGAAAAGTTAAAATTTTAGGTGTAAAAATGCATAAAGTTATTGGAATGTGTTTAAAATGTGAGTATTTTAGATAATTTAATAAAGAATGTGTGTAAAATTATTAAAATGTGTGAGTAGTATTGTTATATTTTTTCAATTTCTAAAAGCATGTATAAGTATTGAGATTAATAAAAAGGGGTGGGATTGAGATAATATTGTGTATGTAAATCAGATGGAGTAACCTTTTAAAAATTAAGATATATTTTAAAAATAATTGATTGAGTTTTTTTTTTTGAAATTAAAACAAACTACTAGTTAAAATAAATAAAAGTGTGATATAGAGAGAGATATGTGTATTTAAGAGGACGTGTCAATTACGTACTGTGAATATTATAGTCGTTAATTTGATGAAACTAATATAAAGTGATGGGTGTAAATTGGGTGTACCTTATATTTTTATTTTATCAAAATTATTATTTAGTATATGAAAAATATTATTTTAAAATATTATTATTTTTAAAATAAAAAATATTACTTCTTAAATTTTAATATCTTGTGATTTTTTTATATTTTTATTAAATTGTGTAATATTTGATAAATCAATTAAAAAAATAAATCTTTTTGGTACTAAAAACTAATTTTATAAGACAAAATCTCTTGTGAGACATTTATTACGTGAGATGGTTTGTAAGACGTGTTAAAGTATGTCTATTAAATAGATAAAATATGTTTAATCGTTGTTAAAGTATATTTTATAAAATATGCTGAATTATACATTAAAGTATAATTTTAGTGTGTTATAATATAATTTATTATTGACATACTTTAACTGTAAATAAATATTATTTACATATATTATAAGCATAAAAGATTAACCCGTATCATAACCGTCTCACATAGAGTATCTCATTTTATAATCATTTCATGGTGAATTGGGTCTGACCTTTTCATGTAGAATATTACAAGGCAAAGAAAAATTATTGCAGGAGAAACTTTATGAGAAAATTAAAATGTTGGCGTTGACATTATTTGGTTGACATTTCATTGCTTCTTACAATTTGACAACGCACTAATATTTAACTACTCTTTTGGGACTAATGGCTCTCTACTCTACTAATTAATTCGTTAATTCAAATTTCGTGGTGTGATACTCTATTTTTGACTTTAGTAAACACGTTAAATGTTGCCAAATGATTGCGTGAAGCATTCATAGAATCGAATTGGGTTAAAATTTTGGTTAATTTTATGTTATGAGCTGATGAAAAATAATAATCTATAATTCAAATAATAATAATTTATTACGATCAAGAGTCATAATCTCATATTTAATTCAATTATTATTTTTAATTAAAATGTTATCACATATCCTTTTATTCGCCTTATAAAATTATTTCCCAGACTCAATTTCACAAAAGTGTTTGTCATACTCTTAAACTAACTCATTTTGAGTTTAAGAAAATAGGGTTTAATTTTCAAAATTCATATCAAATACTCAATTCACTCTAAGCAACATGACATGAGATTGTTTCTAAATGTTTTTTTTTTTATTATTACTTCTTATTAATAATATTATAATTTTTTATCATAAAACTTTAGAAAATTTTATTAGAAGTGTACCATTAAGAAAAATATTCTTAAATTGGATTTCATATAAAATTGTGTTACACCTGGTAGTAATAAGCTGCACACTTTTCATGTATTAATTCGAAAAATACTCTCTCAATTGCACATTTTTCTTACACCTGAAACGGTGTACTCCCTCCGTTCTTTTTAAAGAGGATATTTTTTTTTCTATTTTGGACACTTCACCTAAAAAGTCTCATTTCCTATTTTACACACATGGAATCCACACACCTTCTCTAATACACTTAAAATATAGGACTCACGCTCTCACTAATATAATTACCCACTACACATTAAATAATAATATCTCTTAATTTAAGTAAAAAAAAATGATCTATTTTAAAATGACGAGGGAATATTTAAATTTAAATGTAAGAGGAGTAAAAAAGAATGAGTAGAAGATGTCACAATGTGGACTTATAGTCGCATCTCGTGCACTGCTCTGGAGACCTGGCACATTAAAATGGACACCTCTACTGTTGTGGATGACAGCTAATATAAACCCTATTCATTCATTTTAAATCTTTTTGCAAATATTAAATACTGCTATTTATTTCCAATTAAATACTAGCTCTATTTAAATATACGCATAACAAACTCTAATTTAATTAAAGTTAGTTACATATTTCCTTCCTTAGTTTCAATAATCTAAACTCCATGACTATGTTCTACTTTTAGTTCTACATATAGTCACTCGTATATTAAATAGTGACAATATATATAAAAATTGGGTAACATTGATTTAAATATGATTAAAATTAAAACAGTTGAAGTGAAAATTAGAAGAATAAAATGGAGACACGGGATTAAGAGTTAAAAAATGATGACTGAATTCTATTGTTGGTATAATTCTTCACAATTTTATCAAGAATGAGGATTTTGAGCTTCCGGTGACACACCATGTCCTCATGTAAATACAATAGTTTTAATGCTAAGACTCTTGTGTTCACATGGGGACACGATGTGTCTCGGAGCATAGGAGTTTTTGTCAAATAAATATGTATTGTATAGAAATATATAATATTTAATATATAGTGTATAATTATATTAGTATTTTATTTGTGCTCATGAAAATATACTCGTACGTGGATCTGATCATTTACATGGGAGTATAATTCTTATTTAAAAATAATATTCCCTTCGTTTTACACTTATGTTCACACTTTCCACTTTCGTTCGTCTCACACTTATCTTCACAACCTAAAAAAGAAATTTCACATTAACCAACAACTTCAAAAGTTATCTTAATTTTAAAAATATTACTCACACTTAACAAACATAACATACTTTATAATTTATTTATTACCTAAAAATACCACAATATCTCTAAAAAATCAATAAAATTGATCAAAAAGTCATTTTTTTAAAACTACGTATCTAAGGCGAACATGAGAGTAATACTTTTCAATTTTCTATAAAAAAGCAAATAAATACTCTCTCCGTCCCGGTTACAACGTACGCGTTTGATTTTTGCACGTTGATTAAAGAGTATAATATTTTAATGTGTGGTGAGGTGAGAGAAATAATATATTAATGTAAAGTGGGTAGGTGTATTAGTATGACATGTGAGTCCATAGAGAGATAAGTAATTAATATGTGTGGGTCATCTTTACCAAAAAGGGAAATGCACACTTTGTATTGGGACGTATCAAAATGAAAAAACGCGTACGTTTTAATGGTGCGGAGGGAGTATATTATCGATGAACAAAAGAGTAAAATATAAGCTGCCTATGAGGAGACGGAATAGTATTCGTTTCGGAGTATACCGAAAGACAAATTCTCTTGTGAGACGCTATTTACATGAGACGGTTCGTGAAACGTGTTAAAATATGTCTATTATTTAGATAAAGTATATTTAATGGTTGTTAAAGTATATTTTCTAAAATATGCTGGATTATGCATTAAAATATGATTTCAGCGTGTTATAGTATAATTTTTATTGACATACTTTAACTACAAATAATCATACTTTAATTCTATGATAAGCATACTTTAGTGATGGGTCGACCCGTCTCACACCCGTCTTCTAAATAATCCATCTCACAAAAAAGTTTCTCCTACCGGAAAAGGACCAAGTCTTGATAAAAAGAGCAGTGGTTTGAAAACGACAAGTGGATACTAGGCGTACGTGCAAGATTGCAAGTAGCGTAAATATATTCAATTAATATTTTCAATATTAATTCATTCCAATACGATTTATAAGTCAAGCACGAGTTGTTTTAAATCAATCTCCAGTTTCACTAAATATTAATGTACACATTTGAGTTTGACATTTAAATCATTACAATTAGCCAATTTCTAATCATTTTTAGTTTACTTTAATCTTTACAATAAAATATTTAATTCCCGTGATCATTTAAATGTTGAGGATAGAAATTTCAAATTTGTATTTCCATTCTCAATCATCTCAAGTGAAGAGAAGTTGAAAATGAATTTGGAGTTGGGAATGATATCCAATAAACTTTATCATGTTTCAATTAAAAATTTTGTTCCATAGGACTGATTTACATTTATTAGTTGATCATTGTTATGAAACGTTCCAACAATCATGAACAAGATTCAATAGGGTAGCATATTAAATTTGTGCACATTAATCTTATGAATTACGTAAAATCATTCCCTTATTCTTTATTTATTCATAAAATGATTTTTTTCATTCGCTCATATTAAATATTATTATGAATCCTGTGATTTTTTTCCCCAAAACATTCGTCCTCACTCCTCACGACTTTCATTAATGTTGAGAGCAGATTCCTAATTAAACAGCTTCATTATAATTATAAATAAGATTACTATTTTCTTCCCATCCAAGTTTCCAATCATAATTTCTGTAAAAAAAAAAAATTCCAATCATAATATGTATTGACATAATTATATACTTTATTTAAGATAAATGACGCATACTTCTTTCCTCAATTGCATGTAAACTTTTTTATTATTATTATAAATTAAAAAAAATTATTATTTTATTTATAAGAATTAAAACTTATTCCTACATTATTTTAATCATAATTGTTTCGTTAGATGACACGAATTTAAATTAAATCATAAGATAAATATTATTCCATATAATAATATTATTCCCTAAATTATATGGGTAAAATGACTAAAACCATAATCGACCAAACTCTTTCTCAAATGCGATTGAGTGTCACAGCATGATTTAGAATTATTAGTAGAATTACGGATATAATTCAGTCTTTTATCCTCCCTAAACTTTATAAATATATTGTTTGTTATATACTCTAATTAGGGTATTTACTGTATATACTAGTATTAAATACTGATGTTAGTGATAAACCAACAAGTACAAAACTAAATAGTAATTATACAATGCAATGGAATGCATACAACTTTTTGCATCGGAGTAAATACTTAATTAATTTAATATTGGAGCAATGACACAATTTAATCATGAAATCATTCTATACTATATTTTTATTAATTTTATTTCATCTTAAGTATCTACTTCTTTGTATATAAATTAAAAAGTATTATTGTTTTATAAGAATTGAGTATGTATTAGGGGTAAGTGAACCATATATAAGATATTTTTTGCTAAAAAATTACTTTTAATAATAGACGATCAAAATGATAAAATGAATACCTTATCACAATGTAAAGAGGAAGTATTTTAATTTTTTTATATTGAAGTTGTTATCACTTTTATTTATGAAATAATTTACTAATGATTTTTTTTTTCATCAATTAAATACTATTTTTTATTAAAATGCAATCATATTTTAACCATCTCATGTAATAATTCCCATCGGACAATTTCAAACTAATTGTTTAGCGTCAATTTGTTGGTGATAATACTACCTCCGGTCACTCATAAGGTATCAATTTCACTATTCCTGGTAAAGAAAGTACATAATATGACCCACCACTTCTCTCTAATACATCTACCAACTTTACCTATAATAATAATACTTCTTAATCCACGTGCAAAAAACAAATAAAGACCTTAGAATTGTCCACGTGCAAATAGCAAAAGATTACCTTGTAAGTGGCCGGAGGGAGTAGTAATTAGAAGGTAGCTTCATATACCTAGAAATCAAGAATTATTTGATCAATATATCTTACAATATTAATCCACCTCATAGTTAACATTTTACATCAGTTGGTCGTTTCTAAATAATGACACTACACTTCACTTTCTAATACAGTAATAATCCCCTACTAATCCAACAGTTCATACACTATTATCTCTCTACCAAAAGTATAATTAATCTATAAACATTTTACACTTTTTTTTTACCGTGTTTTCCCATTTCACGGAATTCACCGCAGTAAAAGAAAAGTTACTCATCCTCTCCACCAATTTTCACCACGGCAGAGGAAGCAGTTTCTGGTGCAACATGAATTGGGCGTCGATCGAATGCTCTGAAACTTCCAGACACCACATAAACCCTACACACACTCATTTCATGCTTCAACTGCAAAATCCATCATCAACACAAATTCAAATCCAAATTCCAATCACGAAAACAGAAAATGGAGAGAGAGAAGTGCATACGATGGGCGTGGAGGTGGCTAAATCCTCTTTAATGGCTCTATACTCATTCATCTTCCATTTGGTTTTTCTTCCGGTGGGAGCTTTCCCCTTATAGAACACCATGCTCTTCTTCACCCCGATGACCTTATTATCGGACGAGTAGACGTAAGTCGGTGACCCGGTGGCCTTCCAGTATCCCGACCCGGTGGTTCGACTCGGTCTCCCTCCCCGCACCTCCCTCTCCTGCCTCGGCATGAAGAAGAACCACTGCTCGGAGTCGCCATGGCAGAGCTCCCCACAGTGCTCTGCATTTCCCCAATTAGATCAATCGCTCAAATCAATTAGCCGTAATAAAGGAAAAATTCAATAAATCAATCGAACGTACGAGGGAGATGCCATGGATCGAGCCTGTAAATGTCGAGCAGCGGTATAACGCGATTGATGTGGGTGGTGATTGTGCGCTCCAGCATGTTGTGGAGGTAGAAGGAAATGAGTTCTTCTTCTGTTGGGAAAAATCGAAATCCAACCGCCATTTCTTCCATTTCTGTGTTTTGGTTTTTTGAATTAATTTAAATAATTTGAAAAAATTGAGAGGTTATTAAATAGAAGGGGCAAAAAGTGGAAGTTTCCGAGTGAAATGAGAAAAAATGGAAGTACGCGGTAAAGCAGAGAAAATAACGACACATTTATTTATTTTTTTTTGGCAGAAAATGGGTTATATTCACATATCATAATTAATGATGTTATGAACAAGTCAATCTGCCCCACTTAATTTATCTTAATACTCAGGAAAAGCAATACATAAATTGATAGTACATTATTTCACATAAATTGATGGATTTATACATTAATTTGAGGGATTATGGCTGAAAAACCACCAACTTTATTTATATTATATAATTATTCTCTCGTCCGTTCTAAAGAATCTCATTTTTTCATTTTGGACGTTTGCCCCAAGAATTTCATTCTTCTTTTTACACACTCACTAATACAATTAATTTATGGGGCCTACACACCCACTAATACAACTACCCACTACACATTAAATAATAATACTCCTTAATTCACGTACAAAAAGTAAATGAATCCCTTTGAGGCGGACGAAGGTACCACCTAATTTCACCTTTAAAAAGTTACAAGAAACAAAAAGCACAATTTTTTTTTTTGTTTTTAAAAAAACCTCACCTTTAATCTACACACTTTTGAGAAAATATTACACGTTGAGTCCGTTTGTAACAATGTTTAACAGTGATATTATTGTTATTATTTTTTAAATAGTGAATAATAATTTACAAAATAAGTAAAGTTTGTGAAATTTTTGTTGTTAACCCTTAATTTTATATAAGGATACGTATCAATATTGTTATAATCGTATCCATTGATTCAAATTAGTCGGTTGGATACGGAGTTCAATCCAGAAAATAGAAACTAAATAGTATTTTGTTTTAATTATGTTTTGTAAAATTATATGGATCATCATTCATAAAACAAATACATTTTGCATATTTTTGTGTGCATAATATAAAAAAAGTTTGTTTTCTTATGATGTATAAAAAAGAATTTATTCTTTGAAGGGGTGATCATTTGCTTTTTAGGTGAATTAAAATTTATTATTATTTTATATGCAGTAAATAGTTGTATTAATAATAAGTAATAATGAGTGGTGAGCACATATGAGACTATTTTATTAAAAATAAAAAATAAGTATTCTTAAAATGTACGTTCAAAAGTGATAAAATGTAAGCTTATATTCAAATAAATGGGACTTTGGGGTTCAATCCTTATGCGTGTATAGTGAACACTCTAATTGATTAATGTTTATTTTATTCTTAATACTAATGATATTTAAATATTATTATAATTTTATCGTCGTGGTGTATAATATTTTATGATTAATTCAATTTTATATTTACTGTTCACCCGCAAATAAAAAAGACCTAAGATTTGACTTGTAGACTGTTCAAATATTAATACTAAATTACACTAAAGAGCAAGTCAAAAAATATTTTTTTCCAAATTTGTATGTGTGTAGCAAACGCAATGGTAAAAGTTAGAAGGAGAGATCAATATTTCTTATTATTAATATTATTATTATTTTTTCATGAAATATCTAGTATAAATAAAGATGACGCACGCAATGGGACATTGTAACTTCCTGTGCACATTTGTTATTAATAAATAAATGAGATTTAAATTGAAATTTTTTTCATGTTTTTTCAAATGAGACCCATTAAATAAGCCTTTTATATTATATTATTACTATAATATCGTTTAAAATTGTCATGCCTTATTTTTGTCATGCCACGGTTCGCGTTTATTGTTCTACAATTGGAGGAAAAAAAAATTATGCTGTAATTGAGAAAAATTGAACACTGGACCTGTTAATAACCAACCTGGGTACTTCACCACCGCGCTACATACGGACATAATTAACATATCTATATCTATACTACTATTTATAAAATTTTCAGGGGGGCCCAATGCCCCCCTAACATCTATGTATGTCCGCCACGGCATACAATCCTAGTACTCCATTTCTTATTTATTTCTGAATCGTATTTCACATGTAAATAATGCAAGTTTTAAAAGATGTGTCAATACTATGGTACAAGAAAGACCATTTATTGGATTCACATGAAAAAAATATATTTCTTCCGTTTCAAATTAAATTTCACACTTTTCATTTTTTTGTTCATAATATATTAAACTTCATTATCTAAAAAATGAAATATCACATCAATCCTTTAACCTTAAAAATAAATTTTAATTACCAATTTACTACTCTCACCTAGACATGCACATTTTAACCGGAACCGAAATCGGATATATTCTGGTTCGGTTCCGGTTCCTCATTTTGTGAAACCAGAACTGGCGATTCCGATTCCGAACCGGCGGGTTTTTTAATTTTTTTTTACGTTTCAAGGCTAAAATTAAAAAAAAAAAAAAAGAGAGAACTGGAACCGGTGGTTCGAATCGGAATCGAAATCCGCCTACCCTCGGTTCGGTTCCGATTCCATATTTTTCCAAATCGGAACCTACGGTTCGGAACCGGAACCAGCGGTTCCGAACTGCCGTGCATATCTACTCTCACCTAATACACATCACATATTTATAATTTATTTATTAGCTAAAATACTACACTACATTTCTAAAGTCAATAAATTTGTCAAAAAATAAATTTTCTTAAACTTTGTATTTATAGTAACAGTGTAGCTTTTATTGGGACGTAGGGAGTACAATTTAGCTCGAAAATATTAATTTTCGCATAATTTGTCTTTTAATTACGCAAATTAAGATTATTTTTATCATTTGGTTTTACTATATTAATTAATAGAAAGGATATGATTATATTTATATAATTATATTCCATATTCATGTTTATTTAATAATAAGATGATAAAATCCATTTTTATAAAATACTTCATAATAATTACTCCATAAATATGACGTACGGCCTCAACTCACGCGGTTTAGAAAGGGTAAGCACTCGAAATTCCTTGATGAATCATGTCTGCTGTAATACAGACAAAAGGATATATTTGGATCTAAACTGGAACTAATATTTTGGGTACTAAATATAGGGTGATTATTTGGTTTGACGCACTTAGTGTACCGATGCACTTGATTGGTTAAAAATAGGTATATTGAATAGAGTTATTAATAAAATAAATTAATTATTTTATTTTATTTGATGGTGGAGATAAATTTAAATTTAAGCAGTTGAACTCCTAAATATATCCTTCAAATTTCATATACGTAAATTTGAAATAAATCCTTCAAATTTCATATACCGAAAATTCGAGAAAAAAACATCTCTTAATGATTTTTTTTTTCTTTTCTAACGGAGAGTACTAACAATTTCCTGCTCAAATTATTGATTTTTTCTTTTACGTTTCAGCTTGGAGGTGAGATTATTATTAATTTCTAGGAGTACATCCTATTGTTAGATTAAAAGGATGATTACTTCATTTCGAAAATATTTTCACATTTGTTATCTGGATTAAGAAAGCTGTTATTTTGAGTGTATTTTGGTATTTTTTATAATACATAATTGATAAATAAGTTAAGTGTTAGATAGAAATGATATTCTTTTAAATAAAGTGTGTGAGGAGGTTGGTTGTTTTGATTTATAATTATAATAATAATTATTATTATTTTACCATTTTATGAAAAATATAAAAATTTTTATGTGATAAACAAAAGAGAAAAATATAAAAAATTTTATGGCATTGAGGGAGTAATTAAACAAATAAAAGCAAACATTTGTATGTACTTAGGTTCATACATGCACGCTGATTTAGTAATTAAACTTTGGGTAGGTTTCTGATGTAAAACCATTTTTCACCTTGTAAAATAGTTATCACTTTCTCTATAAAATATTATAACTTTCTCTATAAAATGTTATCACTTTTTACTTATACTATAAATTGTTCATGAAATAGCATTATCACTTCTTATTAATTTATTATCACTTTCTTTTATAAAAGTTGTCACTTTTTGACCGTCTCACGTAAATCCTTATGTAAGACGGTCTCACACAAGTCTTTTTTTTAAACTTTAGTACTCATAACAAAAATGACTCTTTAGAGATATAAACTATTACCCTTAATGATATGTTGATCATTTAATAAATACTAATTCATTTCTATAAAAAAATAAATTTATACATGGAATATTAAAAATGAGTTTTACAAAAATATAATTCATGTTGACTAAGAATCTCATAAAACTTGTGTGAGATCGTTTCACGTAAAACCTTACTTGAGACAGAATAAAAAGTGATAATATCATTAATAAAAAGTGATATTCAATCGACATGGAGTGATAATAGTTCAATGAACTATTTTATGAATAATTTATAATATAAATAAAAAATAATAATATTTTTTTAGCGAAAATAATAACTAATTACGAAAGTTTAAAATAGTCTTACTTGATCTCACACAAGCTAGTGAATAAATAACTACTACTTCGAACTTAATCTAAGCGTGTATTTTAGAACAACCCTATATTAGTTGATACTCCCTCCGTCCCATAAAATATTGCACCCCCAATTCCGGCACGATGATTAAGAAAGTGATAAATTTTAGGGGTATAATTGTATTTTTGGTAATAAATAAATGATAAAAGTATGTTAGGTAGAGATGTTTTTTTTTGTAAATAAAGTGTATGGGGAAGGGTGGTTGTTTTTTACTTTTTGCTTTTTTTTGGGAATGTGCAAACTTTTGTGGGACAGCCCAAAATGGAAAGTGTGTCATCTAAAATGAGACAGAGGGAGTATATATTGTGCACGGAGGGAGTAGTTGATATCCTGTGCACCTGGGTACACGGCGTGCACCATGTGTATAAATTTTTATTCAATAGTGTATATATATGCTTCTTAAAATTATATAGTTTTTTACATTCAGTTTTTCATTAAAAAAATTAATAGAAATTTCGTTAACAAAATGTATACATTATTATTTATTAGTGTATACATTTTTATTCATAACTGTATAAGTTTCTAAAAGTGGTTGCACAGTACAAGATGCATAGGATAATTTACCATTAATTTATGAGTGAGTATCATGTAAATCGGGTTTACACGTAAGCCATATTTTTTAAAATTACTCTTTAGTATATAAAAAATTACTATTTAAAGTGTAATAATTTTTATATAGAAGAATAATAATTCATGTCTGCAAAAAGTAATTTTTCATATACTAAAAAGTAATCGGTAAATCAAGATTTACAAGAATTTGAAAATTAATTTTTTAATTTAGATGAGTAACAATTTATGTGTTTAAAGAGTTTTTTTTTTTTATACTACACAGCTTAGATGAGAACGTATGACAATATTGCGTTAATCAACAACGGGAGGAATCGGTGTTTCTCAAATTGGGCCTTAGCATGTGTCATTTATCATCTTAGTTGGGCCATTCGGATCCAAGCATATATTTTAGCCCGGTTATTAGCCCAATCGTTCTTTAGGAGATATTGTAATTAATATGAGGGTATGAATATCTCGCGGAAGATTTATTCCTTTTCTTGTATATAATTTCTTTTTAATTTAATCTCACATAATATATAAAATTTAATTTGAATGGAATGTATTAATTAACTTGATGTGAATGGGGTTTTATTATTGAATTCATCTATAGACTTACTTTAATTTAGTAGGCTTATTAAAGAGAGAAAATGAAAAGTATTTTTTATTTGTTTTTGAGAATGTTTAATGTGGTTGATAGAAAAACTAGAAATTATATTAATTTTCATAATGAAAATTTTGAAATCGACAAATTATTAGAATAATTGATTCCAGTGGTTGGTGGTGTCGTTTTAAACTTTTCTTCAACCTTCATAGTATGATGATGTTTCTTATTTCTATTAGTTTTGGGTAATTCTCGTACTCTCTATCATTAATAAAAAATATTTATTTTTGTCGGATAAAAAAAGAAAATTATTATTTCAATAATTTGTTTTATTATTATTATTAAAAAAATTCATTTTTTTTTCATGCAAAACGAATAATTGTGTGAAATCATTTTATGGAATGAGTTTTGTAAAATGGACAAAAAAAAAAATTTTAAATAAAAAGTAATACATAATTAATTAATGAAACATGATAATAATTTTGTGAATTATTTCATAAATAATTTATATTATAAATAAAAGGTGATAATTAATTATATATTAAAAAAAAAAGATATCACGCAATTGTTGCATTGCATAAAAATAGTTCATGCATATAAATAAAATTTAATAGTATGAGATTAATGAATCTCCACTTGTGATACCAAAGACAACTGGGAAGAGACAGCTAATTTATAGGAGTACATTTTTCATTAATATTGCATCTTCGACTTTAATAGCAACAATACATATGAATTAATCTGAAGCTTTCGTGATTCAGATCCTCAAAATACATTTAATTGAAATCATATCACCCCTTCATGACTTTTTAGTATACAAATAATTATTATTCTAAATAAATAAGTTCATTTTCCTGTTATATCCTGATTCTAACTAAAATTAGTTCTATGCAATATCTTCTCATTAATTTTTTTTTTATTTTTATTTTTATCGGACAATGTTGATTGTTAGTATAATTAGCAGTCATACTTTTCCTTTCTCCAAGTTTCGTATAATTCCCCTTATATTCGTTCCCAATACCTTCTCATTAATTAATGATGACAATTGATTTGTATTGTGACAATACATGAACATTATTTTCAATAAATTAAGAATCTTATGCTTTGAAAACCATATACTATGATATACTCCATATTGTTCTTAGCACAAATATATATAGTAAGTACCCTAGATACATTCTGCACACAAACAACTTATTAATATATATATCTAAACACACACATTTTAACTTAGCACACATCACAAACATTTAAAAAAAAAAACCCTTCAAAACATACTTTTTTTTTCACTCATAGCTAATGGCCTCAATTATGGTATCCCTATAATGGGGATAAATGGGATGTAATAACTAGATGGTGCCAGGCCCCACTCTCTTGGCAAAGGGATATCAATGGTCTTGGACGAAGCAAATCCGTTGTCTTTGCCAGAGCATTTCCCCTTCGAAGGACACGACTTGTAGAAACTGAGAGGCTTGGAAGTAGTAAAAAGGTCTGATGATCCTTCTCTGGCACTAGCAATTGGGACGATTGCATTCTTTGCTGAAACGTAGAGCTTGAAAGGCCCTCCCATGATCTTGGCCACACAGTTTGACGGAGGAGCCGATTTCGGGCCGTCCGACGGAAGGTCGGCCCGAAAACTGCCATCCTCTTCTGTGTACGCAACACTCAGCTTCTTCACTTTGTCACATTTTACCATCACTTGAACACCTAAACAACACACACATCAACCAATTAATTATTTACACTTGTCATGCAAATATGATAGTGCAAATTTAATTGTTACATCACTTTTTTATCATTACCTTTTTATTATGTAAATAAGTGGCATGTAAAGAAAAGTTAGTCCCGATTTAACTAGTTAAGATAAAGGAAAATTTTGAATCTTTACCCTTAATATTTGTACTTTCTCTTATATTTCATTTCTCTCTTATGTCCAAATATTCAACACAGAAGATATGATATCAAAATATATCAGGAGATTCAGACCGAATGAACATATAAACACAAGACAATGACTTTTTCCACCTCATGCGCGTCATTCATCTAACAAACTTTAACATTTGACGTATTTGGTTACAACGGAACCCAAATAACGTATTAGCTGCTCCCCAAACACGCATAACATAAAAGGTAAAACGAGAAAAACCTGAGAGATCATAACCGTAGGGGCAATCAAGACAAGAGAGTGATCCTTTGAGCTGGTGAGGCTCTGCAAGAACGAAGGTGAAGACGAAGAAGAAGGAAAGAAGGAATATTACTCCATAAATCGCCATTGATGAATTAGCTAGCTACCTTTGCTTTCAAATGGTAAAAATGAAAGACATAATGGGTTACTATAAATATTACACCCAACAGTAAATGGGGACCCCAGTTGGCCGAGTAAGGTTGTTGGGTGGTAATAAAGATGTCTACTACAACTCACTTATTCATTTGCAATTTATTGTAAAGATCAGTTTTTTGTGCATATCATGTGTGACCTTTTTCTTCCATGCAACAAAATTATTAATCTGTTCTTCTTCTTTTGCTTACTACGCCATACCCTCGTACATGTATATAGATTTACGATCCAGATTTTCTGTGTTATTTTGGTTTAGGGTTTCTTGTATATCTTCATTAGATTAAAGATACCTAATTTTAAAGAAAATGGGAATTATATCCATAAAAGTTTATATATATATATATATATATATATATATATATATATATATTCACTTACTTACATGTCAACACACAAGTAAAGATACAAGAATATATAAATATGATAAAGAAAATTTCATGTGGTATTTATGCACACGTTTATATTACGCTAGTTATATGAATAAGTCGTAAAAGGGAAGAAAATCTAACTCTTATCTCTAGAGGTTTTGCCTTTGTCTCTTGGGACATTTGTGCTTTTTTTTTTCGAGGGTTTAACATACACTTTTCTAATGCTGCTCGTCTAATAATGTAGTACTAAAGATTGATATATTAAATGTACATTATGTACTTGTAGGAAATTAAAAACGGTGCATATGCATACTAGCTAGCTGTTGGAGATGAGATCCACCCTTATCTATTAGATCTACATTTTAATATATGAATTCACCCTATTATACAACTATATATCTCCAATATTCTCAAATAATAATTCACAATTTTTGACCTAAGATAATTACTTTAGTTATTATATTATTTCTTAAATTTGTATTAAGTTTTTCAATTATGTGATTTGGGATGGAATACTAGCTACTAATTGTGCAGATATTTTCAGTCCTTGTTATGATCTCAACTCTCAACTAATAACTCAATTAGCTGGAAAACCCTTTTTGAAATGAAAAAAAAAGAAAAGAAAAAAGTTATACTATCAACTATCAATTAAGTTGGTAAAATTTAAAGTGCTAAACAAAAAAATCTTTAATATTTACATAATTCTACCTTTCCTTTAGGTATATTTCACAAATCTAGTTAAAACAATAATTATGCAAAAAGAATTATACATATATCTCAGATATATAAAGTGTAATTTTTTAAAATAAATATGTAATACAAAAATAAGGATATAGATTAAAAATTTTCAGTATGGGACCATAATATCGTCAACCTTCTTTCGAAAAAAATAAAAATAAAAACAAAATAACCTCCACTAATAAATTCTATTCATACCATATTTATTAATTATAGTACAAATTTATGTTATGTAGGTGAAAGTGGGGCCCACAAGGGATCCAGACGTGGATAAGCTCATAGGTTTGGGCGCCGGATTAAGCAAAATGTTTGATATATTAAACCCTGATTAAGAAAGTCGTTGCCAGATTAGTAGGTTTTCGGTGCTTCTTATTTAGGACATAAGAAGAAGTCGCGTCTACATTGATAGCGCTTTTACTCTTTTTTTTCCCCTTTTCCAATGGAAATCTTAAATGTTGCATTGATGTGCCATAATTAGCCAATTTTCTGAAAGGTTGATGTCGCTTATTCCATTCTAGTCACTGATTTAGTGAGTCAAAGCAAACTCGAATATAACATAGTTAATCTCCACTCGATTAGATAATGAGTTTATAAATAATTTCGATTAGACTTGAAAATTATAAGTCTTGGCTCAAGAATGATTCGACTTGTTAAGAAAAAAAAAAGTCGCGCTTTATTATAATTACTATTAACTCCGCCTTAGGCAACTCTTCATTTTATTGTAAATACAAATTAAAAAAAAATATTTTTTAATTAATTTTATTAACTTTTAAAGATATTTTAATATTTTTATATAATAACAAATAAATGATAAAATAAATATTATGTGTTAGGTGAGAATGACAATTTTTAAAAATAGTTAATGTATAGAGAGGTTATTTGTTTTGAATTTTTTTTTAGAGAATAAACAAACTTCTTAGTGAATTAAAGGAGAGTTTTAACTTTTCTATATGTCATGATAAGAGTGAGTTTAGGTTTAGGTGTCAATATTTTAGAATTTTTAATTTAATTTAATAAATTTATTCATTATGTATTTATCATTTGTAACCTACTGCATTTTAAGGATTCAAATGTATAATTATGAAATAATAATCTCATGGATACATTTGCCCTTAAAATATACTGTTTCAATATCATGGCAACGTATTGGGCATGTCATGTATAAAACTCGAAAAATAATGTACAATAATCAAGAATTCCACAAAATCGCACAACTTAAAATAATTAAAAAAATAAAATAAACGAAAATAACTCAATAAACCCTAATGTTGATGACCTAAATAAAGCTGTTTAATTAATCAAATTCCACCAAATGCTAATTACTAGAAGTCTAAACCAATGCGAAGTTAGCACGACCTCTTGCCATCATAAATTTGCAATTCCTTCTTTAATTATTGCATTTATACTCTGCACTTTAATTTATCTCTACCCATTTGAGTTCGTTGCGTTTGAATTTAAATGTTAATAATGTGGCTTCATGTAAAATTATCGACAAAAACATGACTTGTGATAAAAATTTGCAGAATAATTAAATTTAAATAGATTATGACATTATAATTCATCTCAAAAACTTGAACAAAGGATACTGTAAAACTAGCTCTTACAAATTTTATGGAATCGTAATACCCTTTAAACATAAAAGTGTGAGATACTATCTTGTGAGAAAGATCGATTTATTATTAAAATATGTTTATTATACAAGTAAAATATAATTATTAATAGAAAAAGTATAAGTATGTTTTATGTAAATCATACTATTAGTATTTTAGAAAAAAAATACTATAATATGATTGTTAATGTATGTTTTATGTAAATCATATTGGTAAAGTATGCTTATTGGTATTTAAAATATGTTTGTAGTCAATCATATTATAATACTCTATAATCATACTTTAATATATTATTTATCATACTTTAAAAAAACATATTTTAACCATCAATAAACATAATTTATCTGTGTAAGAATCATATTTTTAACACATGTTACAAATCATCTCACTCATAGGAGACTATGTAAAAAAAAAGTACTCCATTCAATACTCCATATATGACAACTCTTTACATACAACCATTATCCTATGCTTGATGACTTGACTTAATAAATATAAAGCTTAGTACACAATTTCTATGGTTGACCAGTATAGAGTAGATGAGGGCCTGAAACTGGTACAATTGGCTTAACAAAATTTAATAAATTAAAGAGAAAATATTGCATATAACACAACAAATATTGGGTTCCTGTTGAAAATACAATTATTCCGATTTAATTAAATCATAAAATAATGGCAAACACTTGTTTAAACCAGATTCACACGGTAAAATTATGTGACCCCTTTCCAATCCTATTAGTATATCCTATGTATTGCTAAGGTTTAAATTAAAGGGAGACCACATGGATTAGACGATAAACCCGATTCCCATGAGACTAACTCTAAAATAACACTACACGAAACACAAAGATGTATGATAATGTGTTACGATACAACGATTCCATACAACCACTCCTGTAAATGAAAATGTAAGTGTTTTTTTTTAAAAAAATTCCAACCACCAAATGGCGAGCTGGTTAATTTTGGTCACAGGTGCCCACCCTCCTAAAATTCAGTAGGACATTAAACTCGTTCGAATGGTGGTTGGCCACCTTCCACACATTTAATTCAGTTTACTGCCGTTGCCCAGAAAACACAGATTCCTACACCTACCCTTTACAATCAGCTTTACTTAGATGACATTATTTTTTGCAAAACATTATCACTGTAACTTGATATTCAACGCCATTTCCATACCGAATCAATGCTTCTGGAATCATTCTACTGTAAGACTATCATTGTAGCATGCATTCAGCTCCATGAGATTGTAATGACATGTGTGCAACTGTAACTACTTCAACTTAACATAGGTTGTGCATCCCCACGATTGCATCATCGAACCGAGATTGCGTTAATAAAAATCTTAGACGACGTTGAAGGAGTACATACCTCTTGCTGCCAGACTGTGATCAGTGACCAATCTTAGACATTGAAGGAAGATTTTGTTATCCAGACTCTGCATCGGATGATGTTTCATCCTACGAATTTTTTTGACAAATATGACTTGACTTAATGTTCATTCTTGATTCTCCGTATCTGAGACACCCCGATGTATCTATGCGGGTCCAAATTGAGCTTTGATTGAAAAGGATCAAAAGCATGTTCAAGAGGACTTACACTGTGAAGCAAGAAAGTCCTATTAATTAGCACGGTCGTATTAATTTCATGAGCCAACAACGGGAATGAATCATCATCATGTGATTCATGTCAATACTGGGAGTAATTCACAAGTAAAAGAACTGATACTTCATATGCTTCTTTTAAGCTAGGAAACTAATTAGAGGGCCTAATTTTAGTTTTCCTGATATTTTCTAAAAACCCTGGTTCTGAAGAATCAAGAATGTCACCTATTAGTTTATAATACCTCTAGACCATGGATTATGGTAAATAGTCTCCAAAGATCGAGCCTAAGGAAAACTAATCTGATTACATTGGAACAAAATAGAATTGAACATGCAGAACTAAAGAGGATTCATTATAATTGAGCAGCAGACAAGCACCTTGAAATGAGGGGGAGAAAAAGGTAACTTCCAAAATGGTCATCAAATCAAAATTAGTCCCAAAACCACATGGTCCCAAAAAAAAAAAAAGTCATTCTTTTTTTCCATTATCACAGACTTATATTATTTGAACAGTCCTTTTCACAACGATACTGCACAAATTCAACTAAATAAATGGCTCATTTAATGATATATTGAAATGGAACCAACAAGTTGCAACATAATATCACCTTTAGCGAGCAGTGAAACATCTTTGGCAAAACAAGCCCTTATCTAAGGCATGCATAAAAAAGGTTTTCCATAAAATCAACATATGTTTAGTTAAATAAAACCAGTATTTAGTACTCCTAAATAATATGAATGAAAGAAAAAGAAATCATATTTCATTGACTTATAATTATGTTTTAAGTTCAATAATTCCCTGTAATTGTTTATCTCTTTCTACTTGCACAAAGATTAGTCTATCACTGAGACAACTTTCTCCAGATTTCTATGACTGATAAATGCACCTATTGGACGAGCTGGTCATACAAAAATTGAGTAATTATTAATTCAGTAGCAATAAGCAGAAGCAGCCTAAAATTATTTGCACAAATTTTTTTATTAAGACTTAGGCTTTAAGACTAGGGCTAGTCTAGTTTTATTAATAAATTTTATATAACTTCTGTCACTTGCCAATGTTATGTTAGGAACTTTCAAGCTCTTGACCAAAGTTTTATGCAACTTCTCTGTTACTTGACTTAATAAGTTTCTCATTCATTACCCAGGTTTAGAAAACAATCAATTTAGAGGAAATTACCAATTTTCGCGACAATTGGATGAGTTCCAAAGAAAACATACACGATAAGGAAAAGCGAGACTTATAGATACTTAGCAAGGTTAATGAAGGTAGGTTATATTGGTCGCCTAAAGGCCTGTTGCTTCATACATAATTTGTCTTAGTGCACTGCTCAACCCTGTTTGGTTATTAAACACTCACAATTCTTCTCAAGATTGTTTAGGAGGATAATTATGCTATAATCAAAATAGCCTACAAGCAAATTTTACATTCTCAGAGTATGCATTACAACAAATGACTTCTGAGACAGATATACAAGATATCACATAGGCTGCAGCTAAGTTAAGAACAGGCAACTGGGTTTTTGCTGAAGCATGCATGCCGATAAGAATCTCACACCATTCCAAGTATCATACAGCCTCCCAAAAGCGTGCATAACAAAGATACACAAAAAATCATTGAAGTAAACACTTTGCTCCAATGAATCAATGTCCATGGAAATCTTTTAACAAACAATACAACAAAGATGTTTGTTAAAAAAATCAAGAGTCACCATGAGCTAATATATATTTTCAGCCTTTGAATAGTGAAACTAGAAACATTAACAGGGCACCACTAGAATCTAGATAATAACTCAAGCAAGAAATATCAAGGTCAAAGATCGAACAGTCATCACAATATTCAAATTCAAGTAAAAGACTATGTAAACTAAGACCGCCTATTAAGTCACAGCATACTTTTTTTTTCAATCCATGATTAATAGGATTCAAGAGGTAACCCCCATTAATACCGTAAGAGTTCTATAATTTCGATTCAACTGATAATCGAGATTGTAGAATGCCTTATAACCTCTACAAACCAGGAATGGCCAATCACTTCAAAACAAGTGATCTCAAATGAAATCTTTTTATAGGAGAATGACCTTGGAATTACATTTCTGTAGATAACTTGTGCAAGAATTAGAGCATTATCAAATAACACAAGTTTATTGGTAAATTCGCTAGTAAAAACAATCATTTTAAGCAATTTCCGCAAAAGTTTAAGCAGGCAATAGAATTAAACCAATACAAATATCATTTGACACAAAAGAGAAATGGATAAACATGAACGGATCTATTGCAGAGTATGTAAACTACCGAACATTAACAAAGAACTAGTATATAATAATTCTCCCACAACACCCGAAAACATGTAAAGCTAGTAGAATGAGTGAGTAATCCATAAATTGGGTATTAGTTCAATGAACATATGTACAGTTATCCATACTAATAGACAATGAAATCATATACTACTTTCTAAACTGCAATGGATATGATTGCAGTTAAGAATGGGAGAGGAATGACCATCCCTCCAAAGTGAGTTCCTACTCATTCCCCTTCCATTCCATTCCTATCAACAAACACCCAAACCTAGAGAATCCAGTATCCAGTATATTGTTAAGATATAAACAAACGGACCTATCAATCAATGAAACCAGTCTTCCTCCAAACGGCGTTGCGCACCTGCCGTAGATCCCTCCCTTTCAACGTCCTACCAGCCCCCTCCATTACTGAGCAAGCCAACAACGGCGATTGCCTGGACGCCACCATCTCATGCGGCGGCAATTTCACCCCAATGTCATCCTCCTCCTCTTCAGATTCCAAGCCTTCCAATTCCCTCGCCCTTCTCCGCAACTCAACGGGCATAACCGGAATGTTAACCGGCGCCGATTGATACCGTACCCGCACTCTATCCGGCTGCGGCGGCGGGGGCCTAGGAATCATTATCCTAGACGAAATCAACGCCGCGGGAGAGGTCGAGGAAGAGGAGGAGAGTGACGTCGGGATAGACGCCTTGTGGTTAAATACGGGTGGAATGTCAGGTCCGAATCCGGATCCGGAAGGGATCTTGATACTGCCGTTTAGAGCAGCTAAGATGCCGTGATTATTGTGGTTGGGGATTGAGGTAGGGTTAGGATTGGGATAGAGATACCGGTTGGGCGGTGAGGGAGACGAACTCCCCGAAGGAGTGCTGAAAATATCTTGTTCGGAAAGTTCGAGCGGTGTAGCGGAGGAGGATTGAGGCTGCAATATCCCCAAGAACCTGTCGGCCGACGGAGGGCTGCGGTTGAGCTGCTGGCGGCGTACGGCGGCGGCGCCGAGTTGATCCATGGGGAGCGGTTATGTAAAAGTGTGTGTGGGGGAGTGCGAGTATAATTTAAGGGTAGGCGAGAGGGTTGAAGATGTGTACAGATTCTCCCAATAGGGAGGAATCTGGTGTGTCAGAGCGCACGCGGAGATTGCAGTCCACGGATTTCTATTGGATGCTTCAAGTCAAAGAAAGGAATGATTTTGCTGAGCTGTCTAGCGCTGTTTGTAACTCCCAATTTAATGATGACACAAGTGTTCCTACGTAAATAAAAAATGAGAATTGTGGTCTGTTGCCTACTTTGATCACTGTGATATGCAAGATGTCTACTTTGACTAAAATTTAACAAAAATGTTCAATTTTAAAATAATTTTACCATGTTACTTCTACTGGGTTTAGTGTCAGTTAATGTCAGGCTATGAAACAAGAAAAAAAGTGAGCAATACTGACCGGGGTGACCGAGTGATATTTATTTGTAGTGACCGAGTGGAGTGCTTGTTTAATTTGAATAGAGGCCAAGTGCATGCACATATACAACCGACCACATATATGGAAATATAATCATTTAAATATTAGTGACCGAGTGGAGTGCTTGTTTAATTTGAATTTGAATTTTAATGCTATACAATAAGTGTATAAGGCCAAATACATGCACAGTTTATAAGTAGAGGCCGAGTGCATGCACATATATGGGTATATAATCATCAAAATATTAGTGACCGAGTGACCGAATGGTGTTTAATCAAGGTATTAAACACCGAGTGACCGAGTATTTTTAAGTATAAAGGAGAGATCGAGTGACCGAGTATTTTTAAGTATAAAGGAGAGACCGAGTGACCGAGTTGTGTCTAATTTGTGACCGAGTTGTGTCTAATTTGAATTAAAAATCAAAGTATTAGTGACCGAGTTGTATCTAATTTGAATTAAAAATCAAAGTATTAGTGACCGAGTTGTGTCTAATTTGAATTATAATGATAATATATTCAATTAAGTTATTATTTAATTTAATGCAAACCTCAAAACTGATCTAGTGGGTGTTTAATTGTTGAGTGATTTATTGCAGACCGAGTGTATCTTTGATATTATATGTCGAAGTATTAATACCGGGGAAAGTCGAACTAATATGCCTATTATCACAAAATATCAAGCATACAATAATAATTTATATTAAACAGTGCCATGAATTTGAAGATAACCTTTGTCAATTTATTCCCGGTTGATTACCATTACGAAGCTGGGGGCACGTACGACGGGAGTGGCCTACTTCGTCACAAATTAGACATTTCTTAGGCCATCGTCTCTGTCGCTCAATTCCTGAATGCATTCGCGGCATTCTTGGACGCCCTTCCTGTGAATGTGGAAGGGGTTTAATGACACGCAAAGCAGCAACCTCGTTTGGCGTGACCCACTTTTCTGGATGGAGAACGGGCATGACAACCCCAGACCACATACCGACGATGCACTCATGATGATAATAACGCGAAACAAAAGAACTGGTAGGCAAACCCAATTTACTATAATAAAGGAAAAAAAATTAAATAGAGGAAATGAAAGTGTAATGTAATCTAATAAGAAAAGGCGGAGTACTCACTCGATGACCTTTAAAGCATGCAAACATGAGATTTTTGTAATCTGAAACTCCCCACAGGAGCATTCCCTTGCTTGAAAGTCGACAACCCAATTATTTTTACCTTTGTAAACCTTAAACAAGGTTTCTGTTAAGCCTTCCATG
The DNA here is from genome assembly GCA_023678885.1 of Pogostemon cablin. Taxonomy (NCBI): domain Eukaryota; kingdom Viridiplantae; phylum Streptophyta; class Magnoliopsida; order Lamiales; family Lamiaceae; genus Pogostemon; species Pogostemon cablin. Next base: position 6,695,042 of record CM042965.1, read on the forward strand.
TCCAACTTTTTGGCTTCACGCATTTTGTCAACTAGATCCTTATGCAGTCTGCTACATAAAACCGAGGTGACCCTACGAGCCTCTGTCTTGTGCTCGTAAAACCATTTCTCGGTTGTTGTGCGTGCCACCTCAAGCATCACGCATAGTGGCAATTTTCGTGCCCATAAGAGTGCTGAGTTATAGGATTCAGCTGCATTTGATGTCATGAACTCGAACCTGCTCACCGGACAGTGCACTCTCGCCCACCTATGAAGACCAAGTTCATCGATAATCTCCATCAATCTCCCAGAGTTATGATTGCGCAGCTTTTTCATACAACTGTTGCATAGTAGCGTATAAATGTATTAGACAGTAGGTAAAAAAAACTTGTGGGTGAAAATGTGTGTGGATGTTATACGTACTCATCAAAATCGTTCAAACTATATGTGTACATCGCCTTGCCAAATTGGTAAAGAACTTGCTATCCGAAATCCATCATTTTCTTCTTAAGATGAACGTAGCATAAACCGTGTTGTGCAGTAGGGCACACAATTTGTACCGCATGAGCAATGCTTTTGTGATCGTCCGATACGATTAGTAGTCCATCTGGTGATCCATATGCTTCCTTCAACCTTTCCATGAACCATGTCCAGGAGTTGTTATTCTCAGTGTCTCCTACTCCGATGGCAAGGGGAAACACGTTGTGATTCTCATCTTGGGTCACTGCTACAAATACGATACCTCGATATTTTTCCTTCATATGCGTTCCATCCACTACGATGACCGGACGACCGTACCTGAGAAATCCCTGCCGTGATGCTGTTAGGGCATAAAATGTGTACCAAGATACAAATTCCCACCAAGCAGGTCTTTGTATGAGTGAGCATATTGAGGCGTATTAGTGAAAGTTGATAAGAATATAAATTTAAATTATTACCTGAATCGGTCGTCAGCACCTGTAGAAATTCTTACGTGTGATCCTGGGTTTGCCAGCTCAAGTTGGTAAAGATACGAAGGTAACATGCCAAATGAAGTTTCGTGATCGCCAAACGTGTGGCCAACTGCACGATGTTTGCCTTTAAGTGCTGTACTGTATTGAATGTCAAAACCAAACTCGTGCAAGATTTCCTCCATCATCCCTCTTGGCCTTTTTTCAATCATCCCCTCCCCATACTTGCTGGCGAAGTATTTCCCGAGTATTTTTGAAGATACAACGCGTGGGCGTTGAATATCTGGATCTTGGTTGCAGGTGTGCTGGTCCACGAGCTTTTTTACTTGCCAGATACCCGCAGTGCCACTGGAGCGCATCATGAATGGACAATTGTGTGTCGATCTTTGGCTGCTGACTATGTTCAACCTTTTTCTATTGGATTTTTTAACGTGTCTTTACTTGATTTCATAGCTCGTACATCCCGATTGCCATCTGTAAATGATCCTTGGTCTCATAGAAACCTTTAAGGACTAACTGAATGGTAGTGTCGAATGACGGAATGTCCTCAGTGGGCCTGGGTGCCAGGCTAGATGGGAAACCTGTTTTGGATAATGAGAGAGGGATTCCATCCCAAGCATCCGTATCCTCTACTAAGCTCCACATCCAATCCTCTACGTTCACTTTACCTGTATCCTGTCTAAGGAGAAAGTAGTAAACCAGAAGAATTTTTGCTACTTTCACTGCATCCTCTCCTTCAAATTTGTCTGACCCAAATAAAGATGTCAACGCAGCCACATTTATCTTAGAACTCGCTGGTCCTCCGTCCTCTACCAACTTCCTCGCATACACGCTGTTACCGCTTATTCTAAAGTTTCCATTAGGATCCAAACGCCCTCTGTCATCAAATCCCAGACCCATCACTCTAATAAAGTCCACTGCTGTAAACTCGAGAAAGGTATCAGACACCATAAACCATCGACTGTACTTAGGACCTCCGGTAAACTTAACCTCCTGACTCATCAAGCTATGCAGTCCCATATGTGTCCCGTATCCTCGATCTAAATCCAAAAAATATCCAAAGCATGAATCTCTAAAGGACTGTACTGCCCCCGACCCACTATTATCCAGTACAGTCGAGATCATATCCAATATGAGCGCCGGTTTGCAGTAATTTCTAATACCACATTTTTCCCTTGCATGCTTAGTCGTTTCCACTCCCACTGTTTTGATCATCAAAGCACATAATTTTATCAGATAACTAAAATGTTATGAATTTTTTAACACCAAACAAATAAGAATAATACTTTTAATGAGATATAAAAAAAATTAATATTGTTAAAATCATAATATCACAAAAAAATATGACATAATATTTTTCAACATAAAAAAAATTACTTTTACTTTATAACCATTTGAATTGACTCAATACAAAAACAAATAAATTTAAGATAAATTTATTCATTGAAATCTAATTTTAGTTTTTAAATAATAGTATACTTAAATGTAATTAAAATATTTATGTTAACATTTACATTTTTAAGTTGAACGTGCTAATAAACATTTAACACTAATATTATTAGTTATTATTATTTTTATCCCATATTAATCATTAATCAAATTCAATAAACATATAATTGCGTTCACTGTAATAAGTATTCTTTAATTAAAATCATTAACTAATTAATTAAACTCCAATAATTAACATCTTTAAAATAATTTTAATGAGTACTCGGTCTTTGAATTTTACTTCCGTTTAACAACTCGGTCTTTAACCTTTATAATATTAATTTATTCATTTTAAATTATATTAAACCGTACTCGGTCTTTCATTTGCATGTCCCCAATATTTAATATAAAGTGTACTCGGTCTTTGAATTATTACACCACTCGGCCTTATATTAAAGCGCACTCGGTCTTTCAATTTCAAATCTCACAATTAGAGGACTCGGTCACTCCCTCAATTACATCACTCGGTCACTCCATCAATTACATCACTCGGTCACCCTCAATTACATCACTCGGTCACTCATGAAATCACTCGGTCACTCATGAAATCACTCGATCTTACAAATTTTTGCATAAACCCACTCCAGAAAACCTAATTTCTCAACTAATCCACTCGGTCTTCTACAAATTCCATCAGATTTACACCAAAATATCATTCAGACTAACTATTAATACAGAAATACATAACATTACAACACTAAATCTAACCATAATCTCATAACCAACGAATCTACACAAATACACAACATTACAACTATTTCTTTTTTAACGCAGTAAATTAAATTACATGAAATATAAACACAATTTACACTAACCCGTAGCGCCATCTTAAGTAATCTTCTGGGAACGAACGAAATTGAAAAAAAATTCGCACAGGAACGAACGAAATTGAAAAAAAAAATCGCACAGGAAGGAACTGAATGCAGTTCGAAAATTGGGGAGAAAGAGATAAAGATGTAGAAGGGAGAGAGTAAATATGATTTCAAAAAATTACAAATATTCGTTTGATAAGGACCGAGTAAAAATCGGGTCAAACTGACTCAATGTCAGTCAACGAATATTATATCACATTTCAAAGGGTAGTTTCGTCTTTTTGCCTCAAAACTGGGCATTTTTTCATTTTTTAAAATGGACTGGGCATTTTTGCTCTTGGACTTTCGACAGAGGGCACTGTTTTGAGGCAACTAAAATTGTAAAGAGTGAGGCTCTTGTCCCCGGGACACCGTGCCACTTTGTAATTTAAACCCCTAGCAATACTAAATTTAAATAAAATATGGAGGGGAAGTGTTGTGTTCCCATGGGCGCACGCCGTATCCCGAAGGTGCAGTAACTTTTGCCAATTGCAAATCCATCCTGAACTAAAATCAATCATATTCAGAGGTTGATGCACTTATTAGTATTTCTAAGCCAAACAAAGGTGTTTGGAGACTTATTTGCTTGCAATTCCACCTTGCACTTGGACCAAACATATTCAGTTTTATTTATAGTAATATTGCGTCACATAGTTTTGTATTGAAGTCTCCTTTTTCAAGCCTTCATGATTGGAAAGAGTCTCTTTCAGGCACGCTTATGCTAATACATAATTTCATTTTTAAAATAATTTAATAGTTTTAAGAACATTTAAACTAAATTTTATTTGAAGAGGCTTAAGTAAAAAACACGAAATAAGTAATCCCAATCCTCTGTTTTTATTTGGTGTTCCTACTATACCAAATGTGTACACATCACATATCAAGCCCTTCAAGATCCATGCGAGTGTTGTCGGAAAATTAGATGGAATACCAAATGGAACAGGTGAATTCTACTCAAAACAAGTAAGAAAATTAATTTACTCCTTATTAATAAGCATAGCTTCTCCACATGTGAAACCTTATTATTCAAAAAAAAAAAAAAAAAAAAAAAAAAAAGCAGAATGTAACGAAATACGAAAATCTATCCCTGCAGACCGGCTTTGAGCTTCTGAATGGTGGCAACATCGGTCTTAAAACTGAGCGCCAAAACATTATCATCCATCGTCGAATTAAACAACGTGTTCGGCAACGACACCGTTCCGGCGTTGGCGCTCCCGAAGGCGGATATCGCCACCGCCGGAGTCTTGGCGTCGGCGTTGTACTGGAAGTGCACGAGCCCCTTGGGGAAGACGAACAGGTCCCCCTGCTGCAGCGTCTGGGTGAACAGCTTGTTCTTGGTGTCCACGAACCCCACCTGCAGCGACCCCTGCGCCAGGAACAGCAGCTCCGCCGACCGCGGGTGCGTGTGCACCGGGTTCACCGTCCCCCCGGGGTACATCAGCACCGCGTACGACACACTCTGCCCGTTCAGCGCTGGGAACTGCTCCATCGACGCCTTGAACACCTTGAACGTCGCCGGGAACGGGTCGCTGATCAGGGATCGAAGACCCGTGTACGTGAAGAAGTTCCCGTCCACCGGCGGCATGTCCGGGACCACGAAGTCTGTCAGGATGTCGGGGTCGCCCGCCATGGCTGTTTGGACTATGGCGAGTGAAGCTACTAGGATGAACATCGTTATTTTCTTGGAAATAGCCATTGGATTTTTTTATCAACTTCTTTTTTTTTTTTTGGTTTGATTTTGATGGTTTAGATTGGAGAAAGTTGGTGATATATATAGTGGATTGTTTTGATACTATGTTGGCCGGTTTTTTTTTAAATAGGAAGTGGTGATGAAAATTGCCTCGATGGGGCGATAATATTTGTAAGAGAATATACAAACATATTCTACATTCTTGATTTTGTTATTTTTCAAATGTTGAACTGGAATTTGGAAACAACTGTTTGTTTTCTTGTGAATAGGAGTGTTGCAGAATATTTAGATTTTAGATTATAAAATTGGATATATCATTTCTTGAAGTGATGAACAAGAAGTAATATAGTCATCCAGTATTTAAGAATCACATCAAGGTTTATTAATTTATAATATCCTTAATTCCATGAACTGCTTAGACAGTATTAGTTCAAAAGTAAGTCCATTCATAAATGCAAAAATTCTGGTACAACAAATTGGAGTATCAAAGGATTAATATGCAGATCAAAGAAATGAATACTAAATTTTGATCAATCTGCAGCACCCCTCTGCGCATCATTACTTGTTTGTAGTATGAATTGTCGACTGTCAATCAACTCCTGATCAAGATTGATTGCGTTGTTGTTGGTGGTGTTCTGAGGACATCTTGCTCTCAGTGCTGTTAGAAGAGCAGCATCCATGGTGGGATCCAGCTTGCCCGTATTTTGAAAATTGTAGAGGCTTGATGAGCGGACAATGAGTAATTCCAACCGTATGTCATGATCATGATCATCAGTATTACTGTATTAGTACCCCTTGATGAGTTGCCTAGAAAACAGAGAAATTATGAAGACAGAGAGTAATTAATTAGTTAGTTAGTTAATTAGTTACCTAGAAGGTAAATCATGTCTGTGGGATTAAGGCCTTTGTTGGAGAATGCTTGGATGCTGTCATTGACTGATATGGAAGGAGCAGGAAGATCCACATTCTGGGATCCCGTCTGCACAATGTATCGTCCTCCTCCGCTCTGCACGTGTCGTAACATCATTTCATGCATGTATATAGTTATGAATGAATTACCAGGGCAACTGCATCTCGTGTAGCCATGACAATGATATCAGGCGAGGGCAGAAGGCCTCGAGTATAGCCTTTGCTGCATCGACGATTTCATAACCTCGGGCGCTCAGATTAGGAAATGCTGTTTTCTCAGTATTGTTTCCATCCAGAAGGATTGATGCATCACACCCCTAGTATAATATTCATGCCATTAGCTCACAATGATCACATTCATGATATAGCCAATTCTTGATACTGAGTACTATATATATACATGTAATAAACTCACAATCATGAAACTGCATGCGAAGGAGAGAAGGGGTAATGGTGGGATCCCTGCGGTACCATGCTCGAATCACGCCAGCAACGACCGCCGGCATCTCCTCCAACTTGAAGGGCAGCATCGCCCATCCCACACATGGACCAAATCACACTATACCTAATGTAATCATCTTTAAAAATAAACTCAAGCTCGACATTATTATAGTTGTTTAAAAAGAAAAGTATGTATATAAAAATGTTTGGGGATTGGTGGGTTGTATTAGCTAGGGATATATGTTTTCTTGATGTTAACAGAAGTAGCATTGAGGTATGAATTTATGCATGTTGGTAGCTTCAAAAAAGAGAATGAATTTGCATTAATTCTTAGCACGACGAATGGCATTGCAACGTGCAAACCTGTAATAGCTCAATGATTTGGTTGAAGAATATTTTAATTTGTTTGGTTGATTGCTTGAATCTTATATATCAACACGTTCTTAACCTTTTTGGCTACTTTAAATAAATTTTTAAACTCATTAGCACTGGAGATTTGACTCAATTAACTAATCTAATTATGCACTAAATGGAGATTTAGGATATAGTGGACTTATAAAGTACTTTAGTTTTTTTATAAATGCGAATATTACAATGATCAACTTGACTTCAAAGTTATAATCTATTTTATTTTCTATGTTGAATATGAATGATTGAAAAATAAATAGTATTTTGTTAGCTAGGGACGTAACCTTTTATTCATATCAATATTTGGAGCAGTGGAAGAGTGGAATGGACAATTAAGATTGGAGTCTGATGATGGTGAAACCTCATTATGCAATTATATACTTCTATTGCAAAAGGGGTATGGAAAATCTCTTGCAAATAAGAAACAAAAAGTGTATTCTTTCAAGATGATGCACATATATGTGTCCAATCAAATTGATAACTGACTAAGATTAGTTCTTGAGAATATAGGAGGATTTTGCTGACCTTAGCCTCAAAATGATTTAAATAGAAAGGGCATATAAATCATGATCACAATTAATTCATCTTATGATTTATTTCACAAATATTAATTATCAAGTGTTTAGAAATTGGGTAATGGATTCACAGTGTACTTTCTTCCCACATGACTCTTGTTTATTGATTTGATATGCAGGTTGAGATGCATGTTAAATTATTAATTTAACCAGCAGATTATATATATATATATATATTATTCTTAAATCATGATCATGTGTAGGATGTTTGGTTTCTTCTCTTGATTTCAATTTGATGGGCCAATTTTGAAATTAAAATGAGGATTTAGACTACAAAATAGAATTTTAAAAATACAAGATTCATCTCAAGGTTGATTAATTTACATCAGCAGTTCACTTTTTGGAACCAACTGCATTATTTAAGTATGTTGGTTAATGATCACCAAACCTTAGATATTTCAAGACAAGAACTTCAAATGTTTTCATAGAATGCAAATTTGGTACAACAAAATCAGGGAATTGTAAACATTAGGGGAAAAATGAATAATGAACAAACAAAGAAAGATCAAAGTCATGAAATCAATCACACATTTGTATATATGAAATGGAAAGAATATTGTAAGCACTATGTAATCAAGGCTTGTTGATTGCTCGGCAAGAACGCCTGATCTGGCCTTTGGCGTCTGTAAGGACTTGGACACCCCCCAACTTGATCATGGCTTGTCCAAAGTTGGTGTTGAAGTTGTACCCTGTGGCAATGGTGTTGACGGTGGGCTTAGAGAGTGGATCAAGTCCCAAACTTTGATCAATCTGCAACACCCCTCTGCGCAACATTACTTGTTTGTAGTACGAATTGTCGACTGTCATTGCACTCAACGGGTTCTGATCAAGATTGATAGAGCTGTTGGTGGTGTTGTTCTGAGGACATCTTGCTATCAGTGCTGTTAGGAGAGCAGAATCCATGGTGGGATCCGGCTTCCCCGTGTTTTGGAAATTGTAGAGGCGGTCGTTGATGAGCGGACAATGAGTAACTCCAACAGTGTGTCCACCTGCACATCATCATCTTGATCATCAGCATTACTTTTATATAGTAGTACTAAAAAGAGATAAGACAACATTAGTTATTAGTTATATATATATACCTAGAAGATAGATCATGTCTGTGGGATTAAGGCCTTTCTTGGCGAATGCTTGGATGCTGTCCTTCACTGATATGGAAGGAGCTGGAAGATCCACATTCTTCGCAAGAGAGACCGTCCCGTCTCTCCTCCCCGTCTGCACAATGTATCGTCCTCCGCCGCTCTGCATTCATGCATATATAATAGTTGCACTAATGTAGTTAAGCATGCATTAGCATTAGCATTAGTATTACCAGGGCAACTGCGTCTCGTGTCGCCATGACAATGATATCAGCGCAGGAGACGACGCCAGGGCAGATGGCCTCGACTGCAGCCTTTGCATCATCAATGATATCATACCCTCGGACGCTCAGATTAGGAATTGCTGTCTTCTCACTATTGCTTCCATCAAGAAGAATTGATGCATCACACCCCTAATAATTTATTCTTAGTTAGAAATAATCACCATTTACTATACATAACTAATTCTTGATATGGATATGGATATATATGCTTCATAGTAAACTCACAAAGACAAAGCAATCATGAAACTGCATGCGAAGAAGAGCAGCTGTGATGGTGGGATCCTTCTGGTACCATGCTCGAACGACGCCACCAACGACCGCCTCCACGTCGTACCGACATCTCCCTTGGTAGAAACCAACTTGAAGGGCAGCATTACCCACCCCACACAAGGTGCCAAAGACTAAACCTATGATCAAGATCATCACACTGGAGCTCGACATTGTTATAATTATCTTGGATATATGTTAATGTTTTGTTGATGATGATACAAGTAGCTAGTAATGTGGCCAATTTATACATGTTGCTCCAAAGAAGATGGTATCACAACGTGCAACCCTGTAATTAGTTTTGACAATGCAGTATTCATACACCTACTCTAGCTACTTAATTTTTTATATATATACATGAATGCTTATGCATTGAAAAAACTCTATGCTTTGATTCAAGAATATTTTTGCTTAATTTGACTTTGGGCTTATTTTATTCAAATTAAATGGGCTTGTTGAACATAAACTTCATTTATATAGTCCTTAGCTCTGGAGTTTTGACTTAAATCTATTTAATTATACGTAGGATGTAGACTAGTAAACATTAGCTTTAGATGATGCAAGTTTTACAATGACTGATTTCACTTGATTAGAGTTATAATATGGCTATTTTGTTATAAACTGGGGCACTTCCTTTTACATTTTAAGTTACTGAAGGAAAAATCTGAACTTTTCGAGTTGGTATCATAAAAGAAAGTGGGCAAGGATTTTGGAAGGGGGAGTGTCATATTTAACATCATTTGATGTCAGCCATTTATCTCCAAGATTAAAGGAATTAACTGGATGGATTCGATTCTTTTGCATAAACCGTCAATTCTTTGAAACAGAAATATCTCTCTATAATGATTAATGATTAGTTGAGTGCCTTTTCTAGTGATAGTACTGGTGCACTCCACCTGTTTGTGAAAAGTCTTGTGTGAAATCTTAATCCACTTGGAACTTCACTGGCCTCAAAATTTAGCCTCTCTAAATCCATTATTAGCTTATCCCTCCCTGAATCCATTATTAGCTTATCTTTATGTCTGATTGACTGATCATAGTAAATAGAATTAGACTAGATTTTGAGAATTTTTCTAATTAAATTTCCCTTGTCAATTGTCATTACTCTTTAAGCCTTTATTAGTTTCAGGAAGCCAATAATAGTTTCAAGATTCTGTTTTGAATCTAATCATGGCTTCTGGACCACTCCACAGACTTGTTTATTTTATTTCCTCAAAATTATTATGGGTAGAATTTTTTTATTTATTTTTTTCTTTCAGTTTTTCAAAACGCTAGACCTGATGAAATTTACTACACGGTAATATAAAATTAAGGCTGTATGATGCACATGTAGAAACTCCAGAACATGCTGTAGTAATTGTTTTTTTATTGATGTTCGGCCTTTAGAAAACTGTTTCATTTTATTTTTAAAATGTAGATTTGCTGGATTTTGGTTCTCTTGCATCCTTACATCTGGCATCAGCTTTTATAAATATCAAGTTAGAATTCATGCATGCAAACCAGTTGTCATGACTCATGTTGGGGTGGGGTGTTCTTTCCATAAGTGAAAGGTTATGTCTATTTTCTGGAAATTCATTTAGTTTGGATAAATATCAGTTCTAGATTCTACGTAATTTAATTTAAATTCTATATCTTGTATTAAATATATAATACTATACTGATAATATAAAGTATAGTATACAGCAAATATGGACTAGAAAAAGCAATCCTGAAATAGAAGGCTCTGATTTTAGTTAGACTGCTGGATAAGGATGGAGTACAAAATGTCACACATGGTCTTTTCAAGAGTTCTTAAAATGGAAGTACTTAGTACTATGAAATTTATTACTCCATATAAGTTGATTGTTATATCTGGTAAGAGTTGGCTGAAATACTAAATCTTGTAATCACAATAGATTTGTTTCTTGATTATGCACTGCATCTTGAATCTTAATGTAAACAATTGAGGAAAATGATGCGCTCAGATTTTGTGTTTGTATTCTTTAACTTCTTACTGATAACATACAGCCATATTGAGCCTTCTGGATCATTAGTTAGCATCCAATGGCATATTTTGATTTACAAGTGATGTGTTCTGATGAAATGAACCATTATTGATCCAATAGAGGTGAATCTGGAACTTTATAACTTATAACCCTGTTCAGATTCCAAAACCATCTTTAATTCATAACTGTATACATTCATTCTGGATTCTGATTTTTCACCAAACATTAGATCATAAAAGAGGAAACAGAATCAAAAGATAAAGAAAAAACTTCTCTTTCTTTTTTTTTTGTGGGTGGGGGGGAAGGGTCTATGTTACCACCTCTTCTCAATCCCTTAATTGCAAAAGAGGACAAAAAAACTGGAGATTTCCTACCTGTTATGAGGTGCTCTGTAAATTACAGCCTCTGTTTTCTACATTGTGTTCTTCCCTTTCTTGATCATGGTCATTCTGATGCTCACTGTTTTCTTCTTTCTCTGATTCTTCGAGATCATCATCAGAATGAATGAACTGCATCTTCAAACGCCCATTTTCCCGACATGCATGCAAGAATTCCTGAGTTGGGATCCTTATTTCCTTGAGAATAAACCTACCATCTTCCCTGTATGATTTGAAGGACACCCATGGCTTCCCACTCCTGCCTATACAAGAAATGGGTGGTGGGAATTCCCCTGTACTTGTTCTTGATGAAATCTTGGACTCATTCCTATGATACTCTGTCTCTGGATTTCTTGCAATGCTTTTCTCCCCCTCTTGATGCTCCCATTCCCTGTCACAATCATCATGGTTCAACAAATCCTCCACATCATCAAAGCTCTCGAATCCGAGGCCCTCTGTACATAGAGATAAACTGTCTGAATTCTTGGAAGAAAAGCTCTCACTCTGGCGATACTGCTTCCTCTGTTTCGATGGATGATAGGTTGAGTTCTTCTTCTGCCTTGAATCTTGCCAGGAGGACATGGGGTTTGATGAAGATGTGGAGGATTCAGGGGAGGAATGAACATGATTCTCCTTGAAATGCAATTCTCCAAATATTTCAGTGAAGGAAGAATCATCAAGGGATTTGATGTGTTTCCATGGTGAAAGGGATTCAAGAAAGGTAGGAGTTTCAGGCAATGGCTTCTCGAAGATGTGTTCCAGGCTACCACAGGCTGCCATGGTTTGACTTTCCAGGTTTGTTTTCTATTTAGGCTACAAAAAGAAAGTATTTGGTGTGGTGATGAGAGAGAAAGAGAGGTGTGTTTGTGTGTGGAGTGAGAGAGAGGTGTACACGGGAAGTGCATGATATTGTTGCTGATAAAGTCAAGAAAAAAAATACAACTATTTATTGGGGAAGCTGCTTTAAGGGGCGCCTCTCAATTGCCAGTAGAGAGAGGATGGTTGGTTATGATTCTAGTGGCCACATTTCTTGATATCCCACCTTATCTTTTTCCCCTCAGCTAGGATTCACCCCCCAAACTCTCTCTTTTTACTTATCAATATCACAACTGTTTTTATCCCTTATAAGTTCAAACTCGTCTAAAAATAGCTGCCCCTTTAATCTCATCTCTAAGATTTAGATGTTACCACCGTCTAATTCCACACACATCTAACGGTCTAAAATAGACGATGTAACATCAAAATACTCTCTTCTTCACACTTTCAACAATTTCTTTAAATCAAGAATGATGTGGTTCTGGTTTCTGAGGAGTTTGAGGTCAAAAGTATTGAACTTTCTTGCAATGAAGTGATTGGTAGAACAAGATAGTCCCTCTACATTTATATCACTAGATGTCAATGAAAGAATTATTTATTCCTTTTTCCATCTTTAGGATGATACAAACAAAGAAAACAGTGATTTTTTATAGTGAAAATCAAATCATGCTTTGAAGAGGGTCAAGCTGCAGGATAAATTCTGCGTGTAAAAGGGGGCATAGAATATTCCTAGTTGATCCTTTATGATTGCAAGAAATATTTGCTGAAATTAACGTGACACCTTTAAATCAATTTAAAACAATAAAAGATGTGGACTGTTCGAAAGTGGACAACCGAAAGGCTGGAGGGGGCCAGCCACTGGGTTGCTTGGTGGTGCAGTTCAATCGTGTCTTAAATTCCTGATGTGGTCCTCATTTTCGGACAGATATACGAGATTGAAATGGGATACAAGAAGACGAATGGAAATCAATCACACCCAGTAAGCACGTTTTTATCTAACAAATAAGTAGATGGACACTTGAACAGGTGAAAACACATACAATACTTGCATCGATGGATGTAAAAAGTTGTAAAATCGGACAGAGTTAAACCATGGACCTTCTTAGCTCGTGATTCGACTCGGCTCGACTCAACGCCATGCTTCGCATCGTTCCGATATTGAGTTTATACGGCTCAGATTGCTGACTTCCTTGCTTGCTTTGGTTGCTAACTCCACGACCTGCTGGTCGTCGGTTCTCGTCTGGTTCTGCTGCCTCTTCTTCTCTTTTAGCTCATTCGGAAGGCCGTTTGTTACTTTAACAGGAGTTTCACAGGACTCACCTCCATCAGATTCCTCGGAAGAGCTTGAAAAACTATGATAATCATCATCAGTGATGCTGTTACTGACTCGGTTAGCTGAGGCAGGATCCTCCATGACGAAGGCCTGTTGTGTTGTCTCCCGGGTCGAGTCAGCAGGAACGAAGCTGTTCACTCGTGACTGTGTTTGATGTCCATTGTCGTCCGAAGGCTCCATGTTGGGCGTAGATGCTTGTTCGATGACAGGATCAACTCTTTCTCGTAGAGTCTTCTCTATTAGAGTCCGAAGGAAGTTCATCACTTGGACTGCATACATCAATGCAGTCAATGGATCCGCCATCTGGAAGAAACGACACTACGCCATTAACATTAGGAAAGCCGAAAGAACAAAAGGATATACGACTCCAAATGCCATCACCTGTGTCATGTTTGGAGCAAACACCATAGCTATGTTTCGTGCATTCATCTTGTTCAGGTGTTCCTGTTGGACGACGTCAGCCATAAGATTGATCGCCCAATCCAGCAGAGCAGCTTCCGTTGGCGGAAGAAGCCTCACGAGCGCCTCACAGTCCTCTTCCGACTGGCATTGCATCACTTGCTCGGGGGACAGCGAATCCAACACCCCTCGTGGGAGTTCTCTAAACCAAGCCTACAATATGGAAACAGTTTTCATTTTACAGATAAGTTACAAACCTATTCCCACTGATACGCTTTAACAGCTCGTAGCTCGAGTTTCAGTACCTTAATCAGCCCTGCCAAACAGTGCACATCGATGCCTTCAGGAATCACTCCTCTGTTCAATTGGTCCCTAACATACTCCTCCTGGCTGTTTCCCGCCGTTATTCTGAATATCCCTTCAGCCTACACGTATAACCCCACCTTGAAAGATAGACATACGACTAATGAACGTAAACACCACGATTGCTTACCTGTAAGCCACGTTGCGCATACATATGCCGCTGCATAAGAAGGAGAATGGTCGGAATACTATTGCCTCGTTGATCATAAGAAAGCTGCATTGATTCGGTAGAAACTCCAAACACAGTGGCACTACTCATGGATTTCCAAACAAATAATTAATTCAGTGTGAAGGAGTTGCACCCGAAAAATTCCGCGATTAAAGTGAGAGCACATTAAAACCAGCTATAATATCAGATTCAGACATTATAAGAATCAATTATAATGTTAATTGCTATGCCTAGCTTCATAGTCAGAGAAACTTTGAATCAATCAATCTACAACACTGCTGCACAATGACAGGGTTACTTGGACTCGGGTATGTGGCACGGATACATAATAGGAGTCGAACTTCTTTATGCCGAATGATACTGGTAAAGTACCCTAGGCTCCAAGGAAAGATACGATGAACACCATTTGCTTGCTTACAAATCCGTTTTGCCGTATCCTCTACAGATACATACATGTCTAGGAGCCCAACTTAGCTTTAAGAAATTCTTATTTGGATGCAGCTTAAGATGAATCAAAACTAGGACATGGGTACCAGGAATGTCAATACATATGCATATAAAAAATGCAAAGATCCTGTAGATTAAGTTGAACATCAAAATATGATATTCAAGTTTTTAAAAAAATGCAATCAAACTTCGATTACAAAAGTCAAAACAAAAACAACAAAATGACATCAAACAACTTAAAAAGTTCAGCAAAATACTCTAGAAAGTGTTCCTAGGTATGAAGTATTTACTTTTCAGTTTTCGGCGGAAGGATCAAGGAATCCATGCCATACAGGCGTCATAGGCGAAGGACACAGGTATTGCTTCATTAATAATGAGTCCAAGCATCAGAGCTAACAAAAGATAATGTAGCTAAGAATCAAAACAAAAAGTTTTTTCGAGGGCGGGTGGGTAAATTGCTCCTCGGACAAGTCCAAATGCAAAGTCTAGAATTTCCTCAAAGACGGGGGAGGGCAGCAGGCAAATGAACTGCAGCTGGTAAGGATTCCAGTGCACTAACAACTGCTGTGTCCCAAGAATTTGGTTTTCTTTCTTTCCGTGAATGGAAAATTCATATTAATAAATATGAATTTATAAGCAAATGAGAAACGAAAGTACAATGAATCTATGAAAGAATAGCAATCACATGTCGAGATCAAATGGATGTTCTAATTTATGAGGCTTAAGTTTCAGTTCCTAGAGTTACTCATGCATGAGACTCGGATCCAACTGATTACAACTTTCATTATTAACTTAAATAACTAATCTAGCTGAAGTGCATTAACTGAACAGCATTGTAAAGATTTGCATATCTATAGTTCATAACTTACATTCTATAATTCTATTGACATTTATTATGTTAGCAGCATCACATTAACATATTGCTTATAAAAATATATACTAAGAACTAACCGAGGAACAAAAAGAGATACAACACACCTGATGGAATTCAGGTACAAAGAAAGTAATTAGACATATCATTTTGCTGAAGAAATTCATGAAAATAAGGATAACCACAATTCAAAGCAAGAAGCTCAAATCAAAACCCAACCCCCAAACATCTTCCAAGGATGATTAACATTCCATTTCCATTTTCCACCAATATCACCAGATGACATCTCTAAAAACATTTACACTGATTATGATCTAATTCAGAAATTCAATAGCAAGGAGCAACAATACAAGGCAATCCCTCACCATTATCACAGCAAGTTCAAGAACATCACACAGATTCCAACACCAACATGAGAAAAATCTTGCTAAAATTTCCATTCAAGAAAAAAGGAAATGTACCTAGCACTGGGAGCCCTCCTTGGAACCTCAGGCTCAAACTCAACTGGCAAACCCAAGAACCCATCAAACCTATCAAATGTGACATGATTAACATGCTGTACATCAGTAGGCCAACCAATCTCCATAACCCCACTACGGCAATTCCCACCACCCTCACCTCCACCGGAGAAATTCTCCCTCTCCGTCTTACAAGCCAACCAGAATCTCTTCCTGAAAAGGGTCACAAGAAGTGCTAAAAGGGACAACTGATCTCTCCTATCTTTCTCTCTCTTCTCTCTCACTCTATTCTCCTCATCAGAAATCCCCTCCTCATCCCCCTCATATGACTCAGTCTGGTGAAATAACGTGGCATTGTGGGTTGGTGTTGATATTGATGTGGGAGAGGATGAAGAAGGGGAGTGGAGCACCTCTGTCATAGCGACGAGAGTTGAACAGATCAAAGAAATGGGGATCTTTTCAACTTCTTTTTCAAGATTCCTTTTTTCCACTTCTTTTGTAGAATATAGAAATGATGAAATTGAAATTAGGGAAAGAAATTATCTTGGGTTTGGAGGGAAATCTCGAGAATTATTTTTGTATAAGTAGTGGAGTAATTGGAGTTAGATTGAAGGAATGGTAAAGAAAAGAAGAAGACGTGGGAATCATGAAGTGATTAAATTATTCAAACTTTTAGGTTGGCCTTTTCCAGTGGATTTTCGGAATATTGTTCTTGGTTGTCCATTAGAGGGTTGAAGTAGAAAAGGGGGAGATGGAGTGACAGCCGGACAGGGTGTCCATAATAAACACATTAGAGAAAATGAAGAGACACAGAGTTGATGGATGTGGTGGGGTGGGGTGGAATTTGTTTGTATGTGAATTGTGAAGTGAGTGATGGTGGTGTGTATGTTGATATTTGTTGGTGGCGTATGGTACTTCAGGTGGGGACACATGTTTAATAATGATGATTATTTTTCTGTGGCTTTTTTTTAAATCCTTTTTTCTTTACTTTTCTTATTTTTATGATTTTTCTGTGACTTTTTTTTTTAAATCCTTTTTCCTTTACCTTTTTTTTTTTTATTTACTATGTTCTCTGCCCCATTGTTCAAATTTTTTTTCATTCAAAAACATGATTTCTCCGTCTCATCCTTATAGTTACGCTTCCTTTGTATTATCCTTACATCCTTATAGTTACGCTTCCTTTGTATTATCCTTATAGTTACGCATAACTTCCTTTGTAATACAAAGACAACATAATTATAATGATGAGACAGAGAGAGTATGAATATTTGTGAATAATTCTAGGCTAATTATGAGCAATAATGTATACAATTTAATTGCTAGTTTTTTTAATGATAAATTGACTGTAAAAAATATACAATTATTAAGTAACATGTATACATTATTGAATAAAAAGTTATATGCATATGGATGTTAGTTTTTTTAATGAAAAACTTAATGTGAAAAAAATATACAATTATTACAAAACACGTATACAAAATAGAATAATATATATACAAAATAAAAAAAAATCATACACATATAGATGCACCCAATATACACTCATAATTCTAATATGAGTACATCCCAAGAGAATCTAAAACTTATAATTTTTTTAATAAATTAGATACCATCTTTTAAATTTAAATATGATATTTTATTATACAACAACATCCTTTTTATATTTTCATTTCTAATGTTCATTCATGATATATTTTTTTCTTTTAACGTTTCACTATACTCTCTCTTAAGTAAAATGTAAAAACTTGTGTGAGACTCTCAAGAAAATAGTCTCGTGAGGTAAATAAAAAGTAATAACATTTTTAATAAAAATAGATAATGGTGCAATGAACTATTTATAGTATAAATAAGAAAAGTGAGATAACATCTTTAATTAAAAAATAATAACTAATTATTAATTAAAAATAATAACTAATTAAATAAATTTAGCAAAAGCTCCTGCGCCTAGGGGAAACCATGTCCCCAATCCTTTCCCTACATATTATATTTAACTCTGTGTATTGCTAGGGGTATAAATTGAGTTTGGGGACAAAGGGATATGATGTCCCTGGGGCACAAAAATCTCACTCAAAAATATAAAGTCTCATCGTGGGATGATCTCACACTAGACTACGTGTAAAAATACAAAGAAATTTACAATAAATTATGAATAGTCGTTTTGACTTTTCAAAGGGTGGAAATCAAATGTTAAACTTAAAACAAATAGTGTATTGTAGTCCACTTTATTAAATTCTCTTCAAAATATAATTTTTTTTTTCTTTTTTAAATTAGCTTTTAGAGATGTCTTAGTAAATAAAATTACAAAACAAAGTTTTATGACAAACATTTATATAAAACTATGTTACGAGAGGAGTTTTACAAAGACGATGAGAAATTATAATATTTTAATACTCCTTCCCTTCCATGTGTTATTTTCATATATATATATATATATATATATTTTATAAATTTTATTGACTCTTTTAAGTGTATTGTTGTATTTTAGATATTAAATAATTATTAAAAAGTATGTTATGTATATTAGGTGAAAGTGATTTTTATTATTTTTTTTTTAAATTGTTGGTTGATGTGAAATTTTATTTTTTGAATGATGAACAAGATGTATGACGAACTAAAATAAAAAATGTAAAAAGTAAGTGGGATACGGAATCAATAAATCGATGAAATTGATCATTGTAAAGTAAACTATTTAATATAAACATTTGTTTAGTGCAAATAAAAAATAATAACAAAACAATATAACCATTTAGACGATCTCACGAAACGCATGTGCTGCTCCAACTTGTAATGTACCTTAATTTCAAATTCATCCTTTATATTTAACACAAAATACATTTTAAATTTTAATTATTATAAAAAAATATTAAATTACATCTCAAAAATTATTCAAAAAGTGTTTTTTCTTTTTCATGAAAATTTGATTGTACTATATGTTTCATCGGGAGGAAGTAATTCACTTTACTTTGTTTTATGTTGGGATATTATCTTGTGAGACGGATCGTAAAATGGATCGACTAATAGTTAAAATATACTTGTTATATAGATAAAATATGACTATTGATAATTAAGATATGTTTGTAGTGAATAATATTATAACATTTTAAAAACATACTTTAATTCATTATTCATTATATTTTAAAAAATATACTTTAACTACGAATTAATGTATTTTACCTATATAATAAGCATACTTTAACAACGGATCGACCGTCTCACATAATTACCGTCTTACAAGAAAATTTGTCTTTTATGTTATAAGTATTATTTTATTTATTTTAGAATTTCGTGTTGATCATTATAGTTAATGTCACGGGCGGATCCATGAAGGGGCAGCCCCGGGCTCAAGCCCAGGACTGCCCACCAAAAACACATTATATTATATGCAAATAATCTGTATTTTTAAGTTTAGCCCAGTCCCAAAAAATTTTAAGCCCCCCAAATGAAGATAAAAAATAGATATATCTTCTCAAATTATATATATTCTAAGAGCTCATTACTATAAATATTAAAATTTAGTCCATTCTCTGTTCACTTTTAAGAAGGTGATTCGCATGTGTATGTGTGTGTATATATATATATATTTAAATTATTATTATTATTATTTATTTTATTTAATAAACTTAGCCCATCCCACTACGATTTTCTGGATCCGCCACTGGTTAATGTGTTCCTCTTTATAAATCTCTTGAACTCTCAAAATGAATTGGTGAGTAAGTAATATAAACATATTGATAAAAAATTACTTACATTCACCACAAGAAAAATGAAATTTAATTACAGAGATTCTGTTATTAATTTCCTCATTTTCCTAATATTAAAAATATTTATTTATGGAAGCAATAAAGACATGATCTATACGTACTTTTTCTTGTAGTGATATTTTGAACACAAAAGGAGTCTTTCCAAGATACAAAAAGAACTAGACTTAAAACAAAATTAAGGGTCATTTATAAGTTCTTTTAAAAAATTATTATTTTAGATTTAGATAATATAAAGATGTATGTATATTTTTTTAGGACATAAATTGCACTATTATCCGAAATACACCTCAATAAGATATTAAAGTCTAAATTAAAAGATACTACTACAATCTTCTTTGTTTCTTTATTTGAAAACTATTCTACTGCACTTTTCCTAATTACTGTATTAATTAATAAAGTACAAATGCAATTAATTAACGGACTAAAGGTTTTCCTATAAAGAATGTAATAAATTAAGTTTCATTAATTATTATATTCAAACTCTGAAATATATAGCAACTAGCATGGAACCCGCTACGCGGGATTATTAAATATTAATTGAAATAAAATAAATTGAAAGAATATGGTATTATATAAAAACATTTATGTTATACTATTAAGGAATTTTGGAGGAAAAAAAGCGTCTTCTAGCACACTTAATAACCTCAATCATTCATACTACCCAATTAGTTTCATTTTATTTATATCACGTGTTATTTAAATATATAAAAAAAATTTATATATATAAATATATACTCTTAGTCTTGTAATAAAGTTCACAATTATTATTAATATTTTTGTTAACTTATTGTTAAGATTTTTTTTATATTTTAAGATAATAAATAAAAAAATCGAAGTTCCGTCCCGTTTCAAACTTTACGTTTGCTTTTTGCACGTAGATTAAGGAATGTGGTATTTTAATATGTAGTGAGATGAGAGAAATAATATTTCAATATAAAGTTGGTAGGTGTATTAGTGTGATGTGTGGGTCCATAGAGAGATGAATAATTAATTTGTGTGGGTCCTATTTACTAAAAAAAGGGAACGTAAAGATTGAAATGAGACGTCCAAAAATATAAATATGTAAAGATTGAAATGGAACGGAGGGAGTATGTGATTTGTGATGCGAAAATTTTAAATTAAAATGTGATGTTGAATTATTCTGAAGTTGTTTGTTTATACAACACAAAGAATATTATTTATCTAATTAAATTAATTAATATAATTAAAATTTTCAAAATTTAATTAATCATACTCTCTCCATTTTGGATATTTTTACCCGTAAGGGCATGAAATTAAGAAGTATTATTTTTTTAATATACTCCCTCCATCTGCCTGTGAAAGATGGTATTTCACTTTTGTGCACGTTGATTAAAGAGTATTATTATTTAATGTATAGTGGATAGTTGTATAAGTGGGAGTGTGGACCCCATATTTTAGTTGTATTAGTGGGTGTGTGTGGTTCCATGTGTGTAAAAAGTGGATGGAGGGAGTATAATATAAGAAAAAGTTGGGATAAATTGATAATTTTGAGAGAAAAAGTAAATAAAGTTGTTGGGAATGTTGAATAAAATGTAAAAAATTAAATAAAGTTGTTGGAATTGATGAATAAAGTGTAAAAAGTAGGTAAGCTGTAGGATATATTTTTATTATTTATGGAATGATTAAAAATACCTGGAACACCCAACATAAAAAGTAGTAAAAATACGTATGACAGAAGAGTATAATCATTCAAAATTCCGTAGGACAGAAGAGTATAATCATTCAAAATTCTCTTTATTTATTTATTTATGAAAGATTATACTACTACTTATGAATGAATCATATAATCATTCAAAATTCTCTCTATTTATTTACTTTTGAAAAATTATACTACTCTCCCCGTCTCATTGAAACGTTCACGCTTTTTTTGTAATTTACAAAAAAAAGTGAACGTTTCAACGGGAGAGATGGAGTACTAATACCAATTTTCCTGAATCTATAAACAATCAAATATTTGGACAATCAACTGAAAATTAAAAACTATACCGTTATAATTATAACTCTAATACATAAAATTAAATAAAAAAGCAAATGTCATGAGTGTTGCTAATTTTACTTCAGGCTTGTTAAGAACTACTCCCGCAATGCCATACACCATGAACCGTTTCTCTGACAAAACCAAACTAACCAACCGACAGATAAGTCAATGCCCTTCAATCCAGTGTGGCGCTAATGAAAATGAAGCTACTGGGAATGGATTCTTAGAATGAAGCTACTAAATTTTCATTGTACAAATCGGAAGGAGAATATTGAAATACATTAATTCATTACATGAAAAAATTGAATTGAATAGGAGGATAGAGAGTATGTGTGAGTAAATAAGATTAGCGTTGTTTGTAACCGTAGAATAGAGTTGGCAGAAGAAAATATTGAAATTGCAAAGTAATATGAAGGAGTATCAAATTGCAAAGAAATACCTAAAGTATTGTTTACATATGAGATATTGACACGTAAGCATTCAATTGCTATAAGAATGACAACTCAGCCAATGGAAACTCTTGTTTAGTATAATAAAGATTGACAACTAACATTATAGTCATACAAACGATTTAAATATGACTTGAATATAAATATAGTCATACTCAGTCTCAATTTACATTAAAAAAAGTTATTTTGACCCTGTGTAAATTATTCTCTAGTGACGTATTAATAATTTTGAATTTGGAATAATAATTAGTATAATAAACATCGCTATATATTTTCTATATATCCGTTAAAATTGAGAGTTAAATAAGAGTGCACATGGCACCTAATTAATATTAACAGTTAGATTTAAATTGATTAATAATTAATATTAACAGTTAGATTAAAAAAATTGATTAATAATTACCGTTAGATTATATAAAATAATTAAAATTTTAAAAACTAAAAATAACTACGCTCTAAAAACTAATTTCTCAATCCTAAATGCACCCAGTGCACTTCAAAATAATTCTAAAATTGAATATCAATTAGTAAATTTAAGAAAAATAAAATTTCAATGTAATAATATTAAATATAATTTGACATAGTTTTTAATTAGTATTAAAATTAAGATCTAAAAAAAATACTAAAATATGGCAAACAACGTAACTAATCAGCTTCTTATGTCATGAGTTCTGAAGGGTAATAGTTTTCATATACAAATATATAATAATTTGTCATGTAAAACATTATAGTTTCCGAAATGGAACATAAATTGTGTACTGTCTATTGTTCCATTCGAACTAATCGTATTTTTGGGGAAAAAATGGAGAAACTATAGCTAAAAAAATTACGAGAGGAATGTATGTTTATTTTATCTTATCGTGTATCCTGTGAAATCCATTTGATTAATTATACTTGATAAGTACAAACTTTGAAGAATAATACTCCGTATAAAAGAATAATGAACCCCACGGAACTTCAAGTACTTCCTCCAAATTCCTCAATCTGCAACTCCACGTAAACCTGCAAAAATACACCGGAAGGGATTTCCGGCGTAGATCCTCCGACGCCCAAGTTAGTAATCTTACTTTTTTATATAGTATCAGTTATATTGAAAGAAATATATTCATCATCCTCCCTATATCTTTCTTCCATCGAGCATATATAAGTTCGTTTCTCCTCCTGCGTTCCAACTACGCACGTCTCACTCCATGAGGACCTCAATTCCGTCATAATAGGAGCGGTTGGATTGTGGACTTAAATAATGAGCTTTGGTTTGCTTATAAAATATAATATTAAATTAAATATCCAATAAAATTGATATTAATCCACATCAATACTCATAAGTCGTATATAGGGAGGAATGTATGATCTCTCACGTACATCTGTTTATACTATGAAATACATTTATTTGAAATTCCATTTAATTAATTATATATGCTTACTCATAAGTTATATATAAAGAGGATTGTATGATCTTTTGAGTACATTATTCAAAACTACTACAAACGATTGTAGTATGTTGATAAATAAATCAAATCGGGATCATTGAAAAGTTTTTAAAAGAAATGATTTAAGGCATCAATATTGAGATATTGTAGATAATATATAGAATCACTCCCAAGAAGAGTATTTTGAGCATTTGATTAACAAATACACCACATCTAAAATAAAATTGTACAATTATGTTGTAGAAGAAGTTGAAGAATTTTGATATGACAAATGGATTGTGATACGATAGTTAACTAATTTGCCAAATACCCATCTAATTTCATAAATTAAACAATTTCCTGTCAAAGTTGAGCAATAATAATAAAAATAAGTTTATTCCGTATAAAATATGTTCTCACTGGTTGTATGTCTTATGCAAACAATCTATAAAAAATACTCCGTATGTAAGTAATCTTGATACTTATTCATTTTGTCATTTTAAATTGTTCAAATATAAATTTTTTTTTAAAGTAATTTACTAAAAATATTATTATACTCAACTCACTGTACATAAAAGTATTACTCCCTCCGTCCCAAGAATACATTCGCCCTTTCCATTTTGGTCCGTCCCAAGAATACATTCGCCCCTTAAAAATGGAAACAATACACAATATCAATAACCTTACAATACTACAATATTACAAAAATGTCACATTCTTTTTACACACAATTTAGTCAAAGTCAACTATATCATACACTTTATTCTACTCAATTACCCAAAATACCCCTTCTCTTTCTTACATCACACCACCAAAAAGTTACTTTTCTTAAACTCCGTGCCCAAGAATACGCGAATGTATTCTTGAGACGGAGGGAGTATTATACTCAACTTATTACACGTATGTTCACTTAATATTAATACAACTAGTATACATTCAAATATTATATCTTATAATCACTACACATTAAATTATTATACTCTTTAATTTATGTAAAAGAAAAAAAAAGTAATAACTACTTTTAAGACGGAGGGTGTACGAATTTTGATTTAATTAGACTATAATGTCAAAAAAAAAAACATTATTCACATAAGTATTTTATGTAAATAATGAATTTGTAATAAGTTATGAATTCCTAATTCTACAATATTTTATAAGTTACCCTATTTAGTTAGAAAACAGTGGAACCACATATTTTATTGATTTTTTTTTTTTTTTTTTTTGCATCAATCAAATCGTACACAAAAGAACATAAAGATGATCTTTTGTGCCACAAAAATCATATTAATTCCCACTTCTTTTAATTCTAGCATCAATCCCTTCCAGAGATAAGATAATTCTCACAATGATGTGTGGCTACCTTTCCATAGTGCCACATCGCCACAATAAGCCACGTGTCCTCATAGATCACTATTATCCTGTTCTTCATCCTCCATTTCTCAAAAATATTTATCTCATAAATAATAAAATTATTATTAAAACCAACTTTTGCAAAAATCATCCTCCCAAACACACCCCAAAAATGTCTACTTCTGAAGAAAAAGTTGTGGGTGATGACAATGGGGGAGCAGTTATCGTAGACGGAGAAATGCTTGAATCTGTTTCGAGCGATCCAGTTCAGTCCAAACCAGATTCGGAAGTAATCATTTCGAAGGATTTCGAGGTTTTCAATCTTTACTCTATCATATTCTCTTAATTAATTAATCACACCCAAGAATTTTTTTTTAATTTTTAGATTTTTTTTAAAATTAATTAATTAATTATTCGTTAAAGGAAAAAGCTGATGAAGAAGGTGGAAAGAAGGAGGGTGGAGGCGACGCGGATGACCTGAAATCCAAGTTTATAATTTCAGGGGTGGTGGTGGCAATTTTCGGGGCCATTTTTGCTATAGCCAGGAAGATAAAACAGGCTTAGTTGAGAGCTACAATCTGCAATTACTATTGCCACTCTTGATATATTTACAGCTATGTCTTAATTTATTTGTTTCTTTGTTGGGGTTGAAATAAAGCAGTTATGATTGAATTCGTTGATGCTAATTTTTAATCATCTTTTTTGTTACTTTTGATTAAAGAAATAAAGGAGGTTTTTTTTTTTTTTTTTAATAATGAAAAAGTTAATATAAAAGAGAGAGAAAATATGAATACAATTTAGAAGCTTGAGGTTGGGCAACTTTTGATCTCGCAATAGACTACTTTATAATGAGTTATCACTCCATCTATTAAATAGTGTCAATTTCTATTTTTATTACAAATTATTTGTAAAATAGTTTACTGCCCATTATTATCATTTTTTATCATTATTATGACTTTTTATCAATTAATTATCTGCACCCATTATTATTTTTTTTATTATTATAACTTTTTATCAATTAATTATCACTTATTTTTATCATCTCGTATAATAACTTATATGATATGGTTACAAACAAATAATTACATTTGAAGTTATATGATATGATTACACACAAATCATTACATTTGAAGTTTGTTATGAGATACTTCCTCAATTTCTTCCTAATGTAATTACATATTTTTAACTTGGGCACCCTCATTGTTACATTTCTCTTTTTAGTATATGTGATACACATAAAACAATAAAAATATCTCTACTGAATCCACCTATCATATTAATACAATTATTACTATATGTTAAAATATTATATTTTTTATTTATTGTGAAAAACAAACCTAACTATTAGTAGGAAATATAAGGATATGCTTTCATACAAAAATCATCCACTAAATTTGGTTAAATTAAATTTTGTTCTCTTTTTAACTTTATTTTTAAAATTTTAATTTTAAACATCTTGTATAAATTTTTGTCCGTTAACTTTTAATTTTTTCAATTTTAATCCTTGTTAAAAAAATTAAAAAATTAGACTTACATGACTATTAAAAAATGGAATAATTACTAATAGGTACACACTTTGTACTCCTAATTACTACTAGATACATTGATTTAAAATAATTACTCTCACATACAAAATATTAAAGTAAAATACCAAATATAACTCCAAATCCTAAACTCTCACCCACCGCCGGACCACCACGGGACCATCGCTGGACCGCCGCCGCCGTCGGACCACGCTGGACCGTCTGCGGCAGCCGAAATTCTGCTGGACCGCCGCTGGCCGATCGCCGGAGCTCTGCCGGACCGCCGGCTGGAATTTTACCAGACCGCTATAGCCGCTGTCGGTAGGTCGCCGAAATTCTGTCGCCGCCAAAACTCCGGCGGCCGGTTGCCGAACCGCCGCCGGAGCTTCGCTGGACCACCGCCACTTTTTTGCTACACACGCTTTTGCTGCACACGAACTTTTGCTGCACACAACATTTATGTGCAGCACATTGTAGGGGTAATATTGTAATATCAATATATATTTTTGTAGTTAGTAGTAATATTTTTGTATGTTTGTATCTCATAGTAATTAAGGGTTTTTTTATTTAGTAGTAATCATCCCTTAAAAAATAAATTAAAAATAAAAGAATTAGACTTATATGACTATTAGCCTTTTAAGTTTAAAAAAAAACTGTAAAATGTCTAAATTGAAAAAATAAAAGATAAAGGGCTTATATTTGGTATAAAGGTACTTAAATTGTAAATGTTAAAATTAAAATAGTAAAAAATTGAATTCAACAAATATTAAATGAGAGTAATTTATTTTGAAAATTGATAATTTGACATACAAATTAGGAAAAGACATTATATAAGTGAAAGTATAAATAGTCTTCAACGAGTACATTATACAAAAGTTTATGCGTTTTATATCAGTTAGAAGTTCTAAAGAATAATTCATAAAATTATTTTAAATTTTAGATTTCTAAATTAATTTAGCAATCATAATTAACCTATTTCTTAAATTTACTAAACTCTAAGTTCAGGAAAACAGTAAATAAATAAATAAAAGGCAAAAGCTCCTGCGCCCACGGAGATACGAAGGGATATTCCGTGTCCCCATGTGAACACAACCTTTCCCTCCAATTCTATTTAAACCTATGTTTTGTTAGGAATTTAAATTGCAAAGGGACATGAAAATTACAAAGGCACACACAAAGGCACACGGAATGTGCTCCGTGCGTCCGGGTGCACAGGAGCCTCACTCTAAATAATAATAGAATTCGAAGTTGTGGAAGGCTGACGGGCCCAAACATGAAATGGACAATATGGACGGAGGTTAACTGGGCCCAAAAAGAAATGGCCCAACGTTGATGAGATAATAACTCGACAGTCATTCCAAAAAATAATAATTAGGCTTAGATTACTGTTCTTTATAATGAGTGAGGCTCTTGTGCACCCGGGCGCACGGAACATATTCCGTGCGCCTTTACAATTTTCATGCCCCTTTACAATTTAAACCCCTAGTAATACATTTAAATAGGATTGGAGGGGAGGGTTGTGTTCACATGGGGACACGGAGCATCTTTCCGTGTCCCCGGGCGCACAGAAGCTTTTGCCCTTTATATATAATGGTGATTAATGCAGCATCTCAGCTCTGAGTTTTCATTTCAGAACATATAAACCTTTTTTTTAGTTAAAAAAATGTTTGTATTAAAGCGTTGAAGGTCAGTAATATCAAAACCCTAGATAAGTTTAATTATTACTCCCTCCATTCCACGAATTTTTACCCACTTTTCATTTTGGGGTGTCCCACGTATTTTTACCCATCCCATTTGGCAAAAATACATAATATTTTATTACTTACTTTTTACAATCCCAACAACTTTAATTACTTTTTTACACTTTATTCATCATTCCCAATAACTTTATTTATTTATTTTTTAAATTACTAATTTATCCCTACTTTCTCTTACATTATATATTAAAAAAATAAAACGTCTTAATCTCCATGCCCGTACAAACGGGTAAAAATACTCGGGACGGAGGGAGTATAAAAAATTATAGAGTGTATATTGGGTGCACTCGGGTGCAAGGATACACCTATATGTGTATGTCTTTTATTCTATTTTGTATACATATTATTCTATTTTGTATATGTGTTTTGTAATAATTGTATAATTTTTTTACATTAAGTTTTCATTAAAAAAAACTAACATACATATGTGTATAACATTTTATTAAAGACAAATTCTCTTGTGAGACGCTACTTTCATGAGACGACTTGTGAGACGTGTTAAAGTATGTCGATTATTTAGATAAAGTATGTTTAATAGTTGTTAATATATGTTTTCTAAAGTATGTTGGATTATGCATTAAAGTATGATTTTAATGTGTTATAATTTGATTTATTATCGACATACTTTAACTACAAATAAGCATACTTTATTTACACAATAAACATACTTCGTCTCACAAATAACCCGTCTCACAAGAGACTAACTCTTTATTAAATATTATATACTCCTACAAATTTTCATTAAAAAAAAACAATTAAATTGTATACATTTTTACTCTTAATTGTATATGTTCTTGTTTATATTTGTATATGGGTGCATTCTATATGTAGGTGCACCGAGTGCACACAATAAATTGCAAAAATTATAATTTAATTAGAGAAATTCTCGAGGATAACCATACGACTACGAGTCCACTCACTAGTGAGATATATCTTTAGAATATTATTAAAAATATTTTAAAATTAGGGTTTAAAATTGATTTGGTCTTTTTTTTTCTTTTATAAATCTTTTTTATGTGTTCTGTCCTGAAAAGAAAAAAACACATGAGGTTAGAAATGTAATTTCACTGTACCGCTGAAGGCATAAGAAATTGAGGACAACGCTGACTTTGGAGAAGTAAGTATTGTGCGCCGAAACCTCCATTTTCTATCGCCTCCCATTCACAGTGAGAGCTTGCGGCGGCGGCGTCGGTGGGCGGCCTAGCGTCTTCCGTTGCCGTGGGAGGAACAGTTGGTTAATAAATCGTTATTATGTGTTTTTCAAATGATGATTGCTTTTATCATGCGTTTGAATCTTCTGCAAACTAATTTGCTATCGCTGTTGATAATTCGCATGCCCTACTTTTGCATTGATGTTTGTAATGCTTTGGCCGATTTTCTTAGATTAATGTTCGCATTTTTCTGTGGTTAGCTCTGTTTATTTGTTTATAATTGTTTTGTTGGATTTGGATTAATGGAATGCTTTAATACTCATTTTGTACTATATGTACATGGTTTAATTGATCGTATGCCCTCTTTTTAGGTATTTTAATTCAGGAGATTAATCATCATGGCCGGTAAAGATGGCAAAAGCTCTGATACGAGTGAGTACTATGCCACTCTTTGGCTGATCTCGGATGCTAGCTTGAAATCTTATGTTATTTGTTTGTACTGTATTTCTGTGCGTATGTACCTTTTTGATGTTGCTATTCTTATGGATATGCGTGTGGGTAATGTGTGTAGAGGGAAAGAAGGAGGTAAACAAGGAGGGCAAGAAGGAGGGAAACAAGGAAGGAAAGAAGAAGGAAGTGAAAAAAGAGACTGGGCTCGGTCTCTCTTATAAGAAAGATGAAAATTTTGGAGAATGGTACTCTGAGGTACGAGCATGGGGATATTCTAATTTTGTTGAATATAACTACACATTTTCTTTTGCATCTTCAGCTGTTATTCCTTGTATGTGTATAATTTGGATTCTGGATATTGAACTCTTGCAAAAAAGAACCTCCTAAATAATGATTATTTTGTGTATAGCTTAGAAGCATTTTAGATGGAGAGATAACTGTGTTGTGTTAGTAGTATCCATCTTATTATCTAATAATTTCATATTCTCTTATGTTATTCATATGACGTTTTTAATACCCGAATTAGACCTGGTTTTATCTTTTTTGATGATATCGTTGATTAGATGTGTAAACCCAATTTTCCTAACTGACCTTCACTTTTGATGCTTTGAGTTGTACAGGTTGTTGTTAATGGAGAAATGATTGAATACTATGACATATCTGGATGTTACATTCTGCGACCATGGGCAATGTCTATATGGGAGATTATGCATGTAAGTTTAAGTGTTATATATTCCTCATAAACTTCAAAAGAGGATTACTATTTGCAAATTGGGTGATATGTTTTGTCAGTCAAGCAGCTTGTTTTTAAAAGGTTCTACAAAATTAAATAACAGTTGTAATTTTTTGTGAAGAGAAATATAGTCATTATATTCTTAGAGAAACCTTCTGTTGTGATAGAATCCCCAATAATGTCTTTTACATTAGATATATATTCTACATTTAGGGGTGTTTGCATAAACTTTTGTCATCTATATTCTTTTAAGCTGGCACTCACAGCTTTGGGATTTTTTAAGTGAATATATCTGTGCAATGGTTTTTGAAAAACACCCCCTTATTTGAAATTATGATAAAATATTTTATTTGATTCATCACCTTTTGGCTGATTATTGATGCATCTAAGTTTTGTGGTAAGGCTTGGATAATTTGTGCGTATGATTATTTTCCATTCATTTTACAACTCTTACCAAAAATTTTACTTTCCTTTTTTCATAACGTATTATTTTCTTAACATTTATTTGATTTTTCTAATCATTGTGTGTGCTAATGTAAAGTTTGTGGCATTATTTCTGCAGGACTTTTTTGATGCTGAAATTAAGAAAATGAATATTAAAAACTGCTACTTCCCTCTGTTTGTATCCAACACTGTCCTACAAAAGGAGAAGGACCATATAGAAGGGTTTGCCCCTGAGGTAAGATTGCACTGTTTTTGGATTTTCCTCAGCAACCTGATCTCTGTCAAGTGTCTAAATATGTTTAAATTTTGTTCAATTATCTCCATTGAACCTTCTCTTGTTCCATATCCATTTTGTTACCAAGTGCAATTGATACCTAAAGTTCATAAACAAAGTGATAATACCCTACGAGAGGTGTCAACTGTGGTGTTTGCATTTTTATATATTTAGTTAGAACTTGAACTTATTGTGCCTTGTCTACCTTACCACCTTGTCTTACTTTTATGTGGATCTACTTCTTTAAGGTTGCATGGGTGACAAAGTCTGGAGAATCTGAGCTGGAGATGCCAATTGCAATCCGTCCAACCAGTGAAACTGTCATGTACCCATACTTTTCCAAGTGGATCAGGGGTCACCGTGACTTGCCTTTAAGACTCAACCAGTGGTGTAATGTTGTTAGATGGGAGTTCAGCAATCCCACTCCGTTCATCAGGTGCTCGTACAATTTAATTGTTGCTTATTTTCAGATCCTTTGTGTTGGCATTCAATTTAAGTCTATATCTATAAGTGATGTAACCTGGCTTCACTTTTTGTTCAAATATAGAGCATTGGCTGAACCATTGTGCATGGAATAATCTTGAATAATATCTTATATGATGATGGGTAAAAACATTGTAGTATTAAAGATTACATTTATCCTCAAGTTATTGATAGGTAGTGCTTTTGTAGGAGCCGTGAGTTTCTTTGGCAGGAAGGACATACTGCTTTTGCAACCAAGGAGGAAGCAGATACTGAAGTAAGTCTTACTAGCTTATGGATATTATAGAAAATATAATAAAATAAATTAAGAAAGAAAATAAACTGGTCAATGTGATAATGTCACTTTTCAGCAAATTTCTTGTGCATAGTACAAGAAAATGAGGTAGAAACTAGAATGTAATACTATTAAATTAAATACTATGGTATCAGTTAAATTTGGCGTTTCTTGATAAGAATAAAAATAAACTTTTGATAATATGAATAATATTTTCTTTCCTGTAAATCATACAAGGTTCGCATGAAAATAATTATATAATGAAGATAATATGGTTCCTATTAAAATGCTACAGTTGTGTGTCTATACGAGAGAAAGACATTCATCACATTATACTCTTGTGAAATTTAAATGGAAATCTGACAAACATTTAAATCGTATGACAACTGTCTATACTCTATATGCTGAAATAGTGTTATACAGAATCACATGTTATTCATATACATTGTCCTCTCATGAAGTTTGAGATATTGTTTAGCAAAGAGAAATTATTTCTTTGTCATAATTGAGCTTTCTTGTGCCTTTACTTTTTTCAGGTTCTTGACATTCTGGAACTCTACAGACGCATCTATGAAGAGTTCTTGGCTGTTCCAGTTATTAAGGGCAAGAAAAGTGAGCATGAAAAGTTTGCTGGAGGACTTTACACAACCACTGTTGAGGTTACAATGATGTCCCATAATTTGATGTTACTTTTGTATACAGAAATTGTATGTGAAAGAGATTACAATATATCTTAGTGGTTGCTTCCTTCCTGTCAATGCAGGCTTTTGTCCCGAACACTGGACGTGGTGTGCAAGGTGCGACTTCACACTGTCTAGGTCAAAATTTTGCTAAAATGTTTGAGATACAATTTGAAAATGAGAAAGGAGAAAAAGCTAAGGTCTGGCAGAATTCTTGGGCTTATACTACCAGAACGGTAAATGGTCTCATTATTTTATCTATATCATGTTCTTGTTATCTGGGTGCTTTGTGCTTATTGCAGGTATCTAATGTCTTCTAACTTTGCTGAACTTATGCTGAAATATTAGCTGACATTTCTTATATCATTTGCAGTGGAAATGTTTAAGAAAACTGATCTGCATCGTCCTCATGTTAATACATTGTTCTTTTCTTAAAAAAAGT
Organism: Pogostemon cablin; assembly: GCA_023678885.1. Lineage (NCBI taxonomy): Eukaryota > Viridiplantae > Streptophyta > Magnoliopsida > Lamiales > Lamiaceae > Pogostemon > Pogostemon cablin. Next base: position 6,728,359 of record CM042965.1, read on the forward strand.
TTTAAAATTATATTTCAGTTCAAACCTGACTCATATGATGACATGCATAATCAGATTTATAATTCATTGCTGGTTAATGTAATTTTTCGTAACAAATTTCTTTGAAATTGTACCTGAAATACACAACAAACATTTTAGCAGGATTTGGGTTTACTTGGTAGACTTCTTTGTTTTTTTTGCCAGATTGCTCTCCTGCCTTATACCTGTTTCTTTATTTAAACTTTATGGCAGATAGGGGTTATGATAATGGTACACGGGGATGATAAGGGCTTGGTTCTTCCTCCTAAAGTAGCATCTCTTCAAGTAATTGTAATCCCTGTGCCATACAAAGATGCAAACACTCAGGGGATCTTTGATGCATGTGCAGCCACTGTAAAATCATTGAATGAATCAGGAATTCGTGGTGAGGCTGATTTTAGAGATAATTATTCTCCTGGATGGAAGTATTCTCATTGGGAAATGAAAGGTGTGCCTCTTAGGATAGAAATAGGACCCAAGGACTTGGCTAATAACCAGGTAATGCTAAACCTGTATCATGCTGCCTTAATATATGTGTTACTCCTGTAGTTTTTTTATTTTATTTTAATACCAGTTACCAATTTATATCTGGTTTCCTTCATGTGTTCATTCGTCGGCCTATTTCTTTCCTTGTCAGGTCCGTGCTGTTCGACGTGATAATTCAGCTAAAATTGATATTCCCATGGCTGAGTTGGTTTCGAAAGTCAAAGATATGCTCGATAATATTCAGCAAAGTCTTTTCGATATCGCCAAGCAAAAACGTGATGCATGCATCCAAGTTGTACATACATGGGAAGAATTTGCAGAAGCACTTGCACAAAAGAAGATGATTCTGGCTCCATGGTGCGATGAGGAGGTATGACATCCATTCTCCTTTTTGTCTGCTGGTCTCTCTATCTCTCTGGGTGATATTATCCACTGTGAGGTTTTGTTTTACAGATTGGTGGGATGGTTTATTTTTGCAACTGGAGTTACTTAAAGTCTTAAAGTAATGTTAGTGGCGTTAGTTGAAAGGATAGAGGTTAAAAAAAATTAGAACTTGGGTTATGAAGTTCCAATTCAATTTAAATGGGCACTATTAGTGCACTGTCATACTCGAGAGTCTTTAGACCTATGACCTATCATATCTTTATAGTTACTGCCATTAATGATTTCTTTATCAGTCTCTTTATAATTTTGCTTCCATTTCTCTATTCTTGACATTTTGCTTCTCCCATTTCTCTATCCTTGCTGTTTTGCTTCTCGGAAACTCTTTTACCACCATATGCATTTTTTTTGCCATAAACCCCTAAATCTTCATGAGGCATGCAATGTAAATGTCATGTAGACCCACCTTTTACCAAACCTTTTTCATCAACATATTTTTGCGTTTTGGTTTGGTGGTGTTGATGATTATCTTCTCAAACCTCTTTCTTTTGGATCCTTAACTCAATGTTAAATCGTGTTGCTTGTCCCAGGAGGTGGAGAAGGATGTGAAGACCCGAACTAAGGGAGATATGGGTGCAGCTAAGTCTCTATGTTCTCCATTCGATCAGGCTCCCATGCCAGAAGGTGCGGTTATATGTTCTGCTTTAATAAATCTTGTAGAACTTGTCTGAACATAAGATAAACTGCATTACATTTCATTACGACGTCATTTTCGTTGTTTACCCGTTGATCATGTATAAAACCCAATTGCAACATATTGTTTGTTACTAAATCATTCATTCATGTACTACCCCTATGCAGGTACCTTGTGCTTCGCCTCCGGAAAGCCTGCGAAGAAGTGGACCTACTGGGGGAGGAGTTACTGATTCTTTCTTATACTTGATTGTAATACTGTTTTGTGTTGCCTTAGGCGCCGAGAAGGCTATCTAGTCTAGGTGATTTTGAAACACCAGGATATGACAACAATTTTTTCATTGTTTTGCTTCAAAGATATTCACACACGGTCAATCATTTACAGACTTGCTATAGTTTTTGTGTTGGTGTTTTGGGATTCTCAATTAGTGTGTATGTTCACTCGTGATATGATGCATCGATTTCTTTTATAAGTATTTTATGTTTTAATTCTACGTTTTCGTAATTAGTCATTTTTCGTGATTTTGCTTAATTACGAGTACTACTACTTAATATGATTTCTCCCTCTCGAAGACTCGAACATTAAAATTGTTAATAAACAAAAATTCCATCGTGTAAATGGAGTAAATTCTCCAACTGCCACGTGTCGTTCATTCATTTGGAAGAGGTGGCATAAGCTTTAGAAAGTGTACGTTAGGGTTCATCCTATCCTATGTATATCCTATCCTACGCGGCTTAAAGTTGCTACTGTGGATGGCGGGAAAATAAAAGCCTGATATACTCAATTGCCGACTCCAAAACGCATCGACAGACAGAGATGGCGGAGGAGAAGAAAGACAAAGAGGTGATTGAGAATGGGGTTTCGGAAAGGGAGGCGCTGCCTAAGGCTATCGTGCGTCGAGTCGTCAAGGAGAAGCTTTCCCAGCTCTCCACCAACTCTGAGATTTCTGTCCTCCGCGACTCACTCCTCGCATTCTCTGAAAGCGCCCGCATTTTCATCCACTACCTCTCCGCCACGTAAGAATTTCGCACACATGCTCTTACTTCCAACCTCCAATCATGTGTTGAACAGGTTAATTTGATATTTGGTTTCAAATTTCAATTGGGTGTATGCTCCCAGGTTTTTTTTTTTTTTTTCATTTTTTTTATTTAATTGAAGAGATATAGAACAATGGTGGATTGACGGTTTCTTTTCTTAATTTAACTGGATTCAATTTTCTGGTTTTATTTGATTTATTGAGTGAATGGATGGACTTGCACGATTTCCCTAATGTTTGTTAGGGTTTTCTTGTGACTAGGTCTTTTCGAACTAGGATATGAATGTAAGAAACACGCATGCTTATGGCTGTACTCAAAACCCTGTTGAATTTAGTGGGTTCCCCCCCCTTGATACACTTTTCACTATGAGTTCGATTTCTGATAATTTCTAATTATATCATTGAGATACTGTGTGATGAACCAAATGAACTGCACTTTAACACCAAGACAAACTTAATTATGAAGATATCTATTGGAACATTCACAGAACAGCAACAGCTGAAGGATGAAATATTTTTTAAGAGGACATAAGTAAAGAAAAATGGAGAACCACCAGAAAGAAGAGTACTGGAATTATTACCTTAAATTAACTTATCTGGAGGTCAGAAACTGCTCTTGCTTTACGATTTTTAACTCACCTAATCACTAACTTACTAGCCTATTATCTAAGAGGTGCTTATTCATGGCAAGCGGCATCTCTTGTTGATGTGTTATTTGGTGTTGTTGCATTGGACGATATTGTTTCCCCATAAGTAGCTTCTCCCTTTTCTGAACTATTGCTTTCTTATGATTTGTTTTTCCTTGTATATTGGTTCCTATGGTAAGTATTTGTTTCTTTTGTTCGTTTAGTGTTGTGGTTTGAAAATTTTGTGGCCATACAAGTTGTTCTAAGTGAAGAAATTTGTTCTAGGATTTACACCATGTAATCTCCTGAATCCTGATTTCTACAGTGCCAATGACATATGCAAGGAGTCAAACAGACAAATAATCAACGCAGAAGATGTATTCAAGGCCCTGGAAGAGATAGAGTTTCCAGAGTTCATTGTTCCTCTTAGAGCTTCTCTTGAAGGTTAGCATCATTGAAATATTAGCTTTCTTTTTCCTTTTTTTTTTGGCGGTCTATCTTCGGAAATTTCATTTTGTGAAGATTGTTGGCCTCATATAGTATTATTATTTCCTAATTATGGCGTCACACTTTGTATTATGAGCTATATACTCACTATTCCATTATACATGAACAGGTGGATTTAAAACTCTATAAGCTAGCTAATAAGTAAATCCAAAAACTTTGCTCTGATTCATGGTAGGTTTATCTCAGCAAAGAAAGTCACATGGTTCTCTGCAATAGAAGGAAAATAGAATGAATTAAAAGCCTGCTTACAATCTCGCACCTCACAATTGTATTTGATTTGTGGAAATTGCTGAGAAAAAAACACGTTTCTTCAGTTTTATGATTTTATCAACTTATCGATGTTAGTATTTGTTATATTATTAATGAACTTGAATTTAATGATTCTCATGTTCTCACCACCAGATAAGGTTGTGGTGCGTTTTTGGGCCTTTTGAAAATTGTGGACTAGAATTCGGAAATGACATGCCTTTGGAGCCTATCCGTAGTCTGCATCTGTGTATACATGACACTTGTTTAAAAGATAATCAGCAGTATCAACTTGGTTCCTTTCAGCTTATTTAACTGCACATCAGCTGTCTGCTGATCTGATCACCTGCTTTTAATAATTTTAGCTCTGGGAACACTTTCAGTATCTTGAATTATATTTTGAATTGCTTCTGTCTGTAGTTAACCAATCTTAAGTTGCTTAGAAGTTCTGTAATCATGGATTGTTTGATGATGTTTAACGAAAATCCCCACCCTTCATTTGGTGTTCATGTCCAGACTATGACATTGTACATCTTGATACCATTCTTTGGTTCAGCAATTGTGATGATCATTCATAATTCTTTCTCGTTAGATGTTACATTTTTGGGTTGGTATTTTCTGGCAGAGTTTAGACAAAGGAATGCTCAGAGGAAGTCATCATCATCAAAGGATGCTGGGAAGAAGTCAGCATCGCCGAAGGATGCTGGTAAGAAGTCACCGTCGCCCAAGGATGCTGGTAAGAAGTCACCTTCGCCCAAGGATGCTGGGAAGAAGTCACCATCCCCCAAGGATGAGGGGAAGAAGTCACCATCCCCCAAGGATGAGGGGAAGAAGTCACCATCCCCAAAGGATGCTGGGAAGAAGTCACCACAGTCAAAGGCAAAAAGTACAAAAAAGAAAGCAAAGAGGAAAGAGCCATCTGCACAAAGTGAAGGTCGGAAAAAACAACGAGTGGGTAAAAGTGATGGAGACAAGGTTTCAGACTGAGCTGAAATCGAGCAGCACTCTCTCTTCTTCTGATCTTCATTCCAAAAACCGGTTTGTTGTTTCAACAGATATCATGATAATATGTAGTTCAAGCTCTTCAACATTATGTTTTCTATTCTATAATTTTTAATGCACGTGTATATTTGAATGTGAGCATGCATTTTAATCTTAGGACTTAGATAAGATTTTGGCTAATCCTAAAATGGTTCTTGCATTATAGTATCAATTCACCCTGCGCAGATGGATCAAAATGGTCACAAAGACGATTTTTTTTTCCTTAAAGAAATGTTTTAAGGAACTAGGAGTGTGGATATGGTTGAGAAAATTCTAAATTTCAATTTGGAACTAAGGACAGAAATTGATGTGAGATTGTCTCACTTAATGTTGATGTGAAATGAATATTAATTTTTCATGATCATAACTTCATATTGTCCATGAAAAGTTGACTTGAATGAACATTAACTTTGGTGGATAGAGTATGGAGTGGCATGCACCTGGTTTGAAAACTGCAGGTTCCGGTTCCGGAAAATAAGAAACCGGAATCGAATTGATACTAGGGCAGTTTCGATTAGTGTTTGGAATTGTCTGTTTTTTTCCCTTTCTTTTTAAAGCCTCAAAGTCTCAAAATTGAAAAAAAAAAATCGCGGATTCGAGCTGGGGAACTACCGGTTTCGGTTTCTCATTTCATGGAATTGAAATCGAATCGAAATAATACCGGCTCTAATTATATTTTGACCGATTTCGATTCCCGTTTGAACCGGCAATCTTCCGATATGGAGTACTTTTTTATTAACTGTGTTGATGTGCAATACTCCCTCCGTCCCGCCAAAAGAGGATTTTTTGTTTTTTTGCACGTAGAGTGGGTAGTTGTATTAGTGGAGTGTGGACCCCATATTTTAATTGTATTAGAGAGGGTGTGGGTCCCAGATGTGTAAAAAATGAAAGGGGAACCTTTGGGTGATACGACCAAAATGAAAAAAAAAACCTCTTTGAATGGGATTTTTATTTGTCTTATGAATATTTTTAATCAATTATATACTTAAATTTTAATTTGAAAAATACTACTCCCTAATTTTAGTATGTTCTAATTTATACTCTAAATAAGTAATATTTTAAGAATTTTAAAGTGTAATATGCGTGATCTTTCGATATTTTGTTAATTAATCAATATAAAGAAAAGTATTTCATATAATTTTTTATTAAATTAATTATCTTATAATATTTCTTAATTTACATAAAAAAATCTAAAATACTTTAAATATTTTAAAATGGAAAGAATATAAGGCACTTTTTTGTGTGTAATAAAAAGTCGAATGTGAATATAGATCACATCGTGAGATCCAGATTTCGGTTGAACGAATTTGGATTGATTAGGTTAAATGTTAGAATAAAGAATTCAGAATCTGTCCGATTAGACCAACGATGTGGAAAACAGGTTGGGGTGGGCCTCGATCGGATATGGGCCGGGTATGGAATTTGGGCTTTTCTAGAATCTCCTCTGTTCTCTGCTTACTCCATCGTTCATCATCAACAATAATGGCACAGCTCTAGACAGTGTTTTTCTCCTCTTGTTCCCAAAATCTCAGCCTCCGTCGAGCCGTTTAAATCCTCTTATTATCCGGTATGTTTCAGTTCTTTTGCGTTTTCGACTTCGATTGAGCTTTCGTTATAAAACTTTATGAATCTTGTCTTGCTCAAATAATTGTGCTCAAACCTTCTTCCATATGAAGGATGTTTAGTGTTTAAGGTATCATCTCTTCTGTATATAACTATGTGTGTTACTTTTAATTACCCTTTCTAACTGGATAGAATAAATGTGGAGTTTTTGAAGAAGTTAACTTGATCATAGTTGCAGAAATTGACTGTTTTCCTTGTTGAAATTTCTGAAAACCCATTTGAATCTTAATAAACAAAATTGGGGATTTGTCCTCAGTGGAATCTTATTATGTTGTTAGTCATGGTTCTGTCGAATTTAATGTTTGATTCTTTATCTTTGTGCAAAAATGCATTTGGTTTTTGATATAATTGTGTAAAGAAGTGTACTCTGGATACACACTAGAATATGAATTCTCAAACCAATGTTTCCTTCCCCACCTTCACTTCCCATTTGTATTACATCAAGATCCGCATTAGTTTAGCTAAAATTATAATTAAATATCTGCAAGAATGTTATTACCATAAAGTTTATTAATGTGTTGTACATGTCTCACAGAGTTGCAATTCTTGAATTGAATTCTTGTAAAGATTAATTTTTTCACTATAACCTATTTTTATAGCATTCTTTGAGATTATGTTGTCTGAATTTCTAATGGTTGATTGGATCACATTGAAAACAATTATTAGGGTAAAGGGGTCAGATGGAAGCTGGCCAGATTGAAGCGGAGATGAACATGGGAACATCTTATACTCTCATGGACCCTGCGCTGGTTGTGCAGGTGGAGCATTTTGATAGTCCTAAATTTGACCCCACCCCAGCATTATCTGCAAATAGGAAGGCCAATGGTTCCAATCAGGACCCACAAGTGAAAGATACACCCCCAAGTAAAGTGGATCATTCTTCTGGTCAATTAATAAATTTTGTGGAAAATTGGGGTTACTTTTTTGTAATGTGATTGTAGAGTTTGTAATTGAGTTTTTTTTTTCTTTTATAACTTGATTGCTTGTCTTCTTCTCTACATGTTTCATTTCTGGGACAAAGTATGAAACTGTGTCTTCGTGCTTATAATGTGATATTGTGGCATTTCTGTAAGGCGTGCATTTAGGCATGGACTTTCCTCTGGACAGTGGAATCCAGAGAGATTTTTGACTGGAGCAAATATGTAGAAGATGATGTTCCACTCTCATACATACAAATATATATATATATATATATATATATATATATATATATATATATATATATATATATATATATTTTTTTAAATGGCCATACTCGCATTTCAAGATTATTAATGTTTCTGTCCAAGATTTTAATGTTCTTAAACTGAACATTGTACGTATTACCATTTGGCAATTTCAGAGAGAGCGTTCTTATCTTACCTTCTCAATGTTGAATGTTGATCCTAATTATATGTAGTAATCAAATCAACATATTCATAATGCATTGCAGGTGTCTCAAAGTGTTATGTCTTCAAGAGTCGACTGCAGGAGTATTGTCAGAAAGCAGGAGTAACTACTCCAGTTTATGAAACTATCAAGGAAGGTCCTTCTCATGAGCCTTTCTTTAGATCCACTGTAATCTTGAACGATATCAGATATGATTCTCTCCCTGGATTTTTCAACCGGAAGGCAGCAGAGCAGTCAGCTGCTGAAGTTGCTCTTATAGAACTTGCCAAGTCCACTGATATGGATTTTGGGATCACTCAACCTGTGGTAATTGCCTCTTATTAGCTTGATTAATATCTTCTATCATAGTTAATATCTTTTATCATAGTTTTTGGCGTGAGATCTAGACCAGCCTATGTCTTTCTCATGATATTATAAGGCACTCATCATCCCATATAAGATGATGTCATTGCATGGTCATTTCTTGTCATCCTAGAGGTTCAATGATATTACATATAAGTTAATTAGGAAAAACTGGAGAGTGAGAAATTATGACAGCAGGGACTTTGAAAGAGATTGGTGTGGATTTGATGCTGACTGATGCAGCACTACTGTTATTGTGCAAGAATTGGAAGCACACTAGTCCGCGAATCTGAGTGGCAATAGTGTTTGAGGGTTCTAGAACTCATGTTTGTTCTTTCCTATGAAATGTCTTTAAGCTTTTGTTTTTGGCCCATTACCAAATTGCCCATTCCGTCATGCTGTCACCAACAACAGAATTTATGCAAAGAATGTAATGGTGGCAGCATGCCATCTTTTTACCACAAACAGTCTCTGTGTAGAAGCCAGTAATCTCTATAATAGACTAGAAAAACTTCAAATGCCCACGTATGATGCTTTTCAGGGTTGATCAATATTTATAGAAGCTCTCAGTTTTATGCTGCCAGATTTTAATTCAAAAATGCTACAAAGTCATTACGATTATGTAGAGAATTGCTCATGTTCATAGAGGGTATAGAAATCATTCTTCCATAGATGAGTTACGAAAAATATTAGGAGTCTGAAATATTGCATTATGAAGGTTGCTTGGCTGTGAGAATCTGAACTTACTGACAGCTGTATTGCTTTCCCTCATAGACTTTGGATAATACATTTGCAACTACAACTTGAAATTTTCCCCCCATTTTCTTGCTGTTTTCAACCGTTGTACTTTTTTTTCTTCATTTAAACTGTCACTTTTGTAAGATCATCTGCTGCGGTGTACAATTTTCGTGTTTCCAAAGATGTATAGGCATTAAAAACAAGTTAACTCTGAGAATAAGATTGACTAGAAAAAGATCAATTAACCAGTTAACTTTTGATTCATGTATATTGTTGTAACCATAATTCTCAAATTTTTTTTTGGTGTGACCTGCTTGACCTTTACTGTTGATTTTGCTTTTCAGCATGAAACGGGTTTATGCAAAAATTTGCTCCAAGAATATTCCCAAAAGATGAACTATGCTATTCCTTTGTATGAGATCCGCAAGGAGGAAAAAGGAGGTCGGGCTATCATGTATTCATGCACTGTTGAAATTGGGGGTATCAAATACATTGGAGCTTCAGCCGGCACAAAGAAAGAAGCTGAGAAGAAAGCTGCTAGGACTGCCTTGTTAGCCATCCAGACTGCTGTCCCAGTCTCTGAAGATCAGACAAGTAACTCTATTTACACTGTTATTCCACAGAAGAAGGTACCTGACCCTAAGATCAGCACTCAGGAAACAAAAGCAGCCTTAAAACCAAAAAAAGCTCGTTTCAAGAAGCAATATCGGAATAAGAAGCGGGCTTGGAAGAGAGACAACTCTGCTGGAGAGGGATTGGGCGCAACAGTTGCAGTGAGCTATGAGCCAAACGTGGCAGGTGGCTTTGAGGTCAATGTGGATAGGCAGGGAGGAGTGGACATAAACGGAATTGGTACTATTGGTTCCCAAAGCAAGACAAATGGTGGTCCGGATATATGCATGGAAGGACATAGACAAGATTCGAGTGCAGCAAACAATGTTGGCTCCTATGGAATAGACTCTGCGTTTATGTGTCCTATGAGTGCTTGTAATACATACAATGGAAATATGGAAAAAGCTTGGGTTCCGCTTGATGAACATAAGGATGGGGGAACTACAGTAATGAAATGTGAACTGATATAGAAAGCTTACTAACCAAAGGCTTCATTGCTCCCAGAGAGAGGGGGTATGGATAGATATGTTTTAATTACAGTAATTATTCAGTAGGAAAATTGAGTTATTCGTGGGAATATTCCCACTTCCGGATACGACTTACATTGATCAACATGGGCAGGCCATTCATCTGGCTGGATATTATTGATTACTGCTAAAAAAAATTCAACTTTTGAGGTCTTGTTAATTATGTGATTTTGAAATTTGGCAATTTGAGTAACATTAGGAAAATCTTTTCTGGAGAAGCTTGTTGCAGGAGAAAGAATTTGAACAAATATTTGAAGCTCAAGAGTATAGAGATGAGACTGAACGAGCCAATGTGAACCAAAAGACGAGGGGCATAAACGGTGCTTGAGCTTGTAGAGGAGCAACATATCTGAACTCTACAGATTTGGCAATGCAGAAGTTGAGAAACTTGATTCCCACGTTGACGGCGGATTCGTGGATGCTTCTCGTCACAGTGTCTGCAATATTCATGCCCAGAATTTGTAAGTACTCAGATCATCTTCACTCTTAAGCTTATTTAGATTATATAAACAGGCATTGTATTTGTGTGTGTGTGTGTGAGTGAGTGATTATTATTGAACTACTCATATTTATGAGAGGATGAAGATGAGATAGTTGTTACCTTGTGATAATTGAGTCAAATTTTCTACCAATTTGAATGCTAAAAGCAATCCCACAAGAATCAATGCATTATGCCAACAATAACTTTTCTTTTTGATCATCTTATCAGAATCAAAATCCACCCAATTGAACTCCATTTCTCACTCTTGATTTGTGTTCTTTCTGAGGCAGTGTACATACCCAATCATGAATAAGACTATTTATACTTATCCTTATGGGTTATGTTTGAAAATTGCCCTTGCAGTTCTTGGGATGCAAGGGTCAACCCTGTTTATTTTAATTAGAAATAATAATTGAACAGAAGCTTTGGGAGAACGTTTCCACCTAATTTTTTTGGTACTCTCAATTTTGAAAGTCTTCTATTACTCAAAAAATAAAATAAAAAATATACTTCCTCCGTCACTCGTTAATGTTTTACGTTTTCCTTTTGCATGTAGTTTAAGAGATTTAATATTTTAATAGGTAATGGATTAAAAGGATAATATTTTAATTTATGTGATATCATTAAAATTCTTGTTTGAGATATTAAACGCTACACTCCCATTCTTGATTATACCTACATATTTCAACAACCTTTAAAATATAAATTCATCACTAGAACTCATCAATTTTTTTCAATCACTTCCAACATCCATAATCCGTTAATATTTTCCAGGCAGAAGAAACGAGAGATCAAGAACCATGAAAGAAATTATTAATGCAGAGTACAATCACTATCCATCCTTCCACTAACAAGAAGACTATAACCGATAGTGGAAAAAGAAGACATTTTTTAGAGTAGAAAAGCCATATTGAATGATTCTGAAGCGTATTGTACTCTTGTATGTGGGGTTATTAAAATAAATAAATATAAAAAAAATTCTCTTTTAAAATTATTTTTGAAAACAATTAAACAAGGGTAAGAGGTATATTTCAATCATTGCTAATAAATTGATTAGTAATAATTTTAACTAACGTATATATTTTAGTAATAATAGACTTAGTGTGAGACGATTGCTTCATGGAATGACAGATAATTAATAAATATTTTAGTAAAAATGGGTACTCAATTGATAATAAATAATAACGATGCATTAAATTATTTTATAATAAATAATTTATAGTTATATAAATAAAAAGTAATACTAATAATTTTTAAAAAAAATAATATTCCAATAATAACTCTCTCCATCTCGTCCTAATAGTTAAGTTTGCATTTTGCATGAGATTAAGGAATGAAGTATTTTAATGTGTATTGATTGAAGTGAGAGAAATAATAATGTATGATGATTAGTTGTATTAGTAATGTAAATAGATTTGATAAATATATTTTAATTATTTTGTGTGATTCCATGTACGATATACCAAAACGAAAAATGTAACATTAGGAATGAAGTATTTTAATGTGTATTGATTGAAGTGAGAGAAATAATAATGTATGATGAGCAGTTGTATTAGTAATGTAAATAGATTTGATAAAGATATTTTAATTATTTTGTGTGATTCCATATACGATATCGAAAAATGTAACATTAGGATGAAACGCGGGAAAAAAATGTAAGAGATAGGGGAGTATTTAAAAAAATAAAAATGTAAAATTATCTCACTTTTACCACATATATAGACGGCTCGTTTGATAGATAAAATGAGGTAAGGAAATATATATTAGAAATGAGATTTAAATAAAGATAGGTATTAGTATTATGGAAAGTGAAGATTGTTTGATATATTGTATTAAAATTAATATAATAAGTAATTGAGATGTTTGGTAGGGGATAAAAAAAGTAAAATAAATGTTGAAATTATATTTTAAACCCTTATTCATATTTTAAATTACAATGATTATATACCATATGATATATTGTGCAAAAAAAAAAAATCTTAAATCCCACTTCAGATATAAAGCAACGATAAGAGCTCAAACATGAAAACGAAATCTCAATTTGCACCGATCCGACAGCGGATTGTGAAGATGTGTTGATATTGAGTGAGAAAAATAAGATTATTGTTTGGGAAAATGACTAGATCAAGAAGACAATTGGGATCTGAAAGCGTCCATTAAAGAATTAAGAAATGAGAATAGTGAAGAAGCAGAATCAAAGCCAGGGGCATTAAGAGGTGGTGGCGGTTCAAGCTTGAAGACTTGGGCATGATTTGGTTTCCCACAATAGAAATCTACTTGACTTAAAGATGGGAATTGGATGGAGGGAAAGCGAGTGATTTTTTGACATATGCTGGGTTGGATGCCATTGGGAAGAAGAGAGACATGTTGTGGGCTAATTTTGAAGAATTATTACTGTGTGAAATCTTCCATGGTTGGAGGTCTTCTGAGAAGAGAGAAACTAGGGCTTTTGGTTCCCAATACAATTGTGACGATCAAAGGACATTTTGGTAAATGATCATTTTAATCTGGATTCACTGTTTAAAGTGTAATCCTAATACTACGGTTGAGGCCATACAACTTATGTAAAGGAGAACAGTGATTTTAACCGGGCTCACCTTTTTTTAACGGGCCCCTCACAATTAATGTATTGCCTACAAAACAACTTAATATTAACCCCTGCCCTGCAAGATTTAATTTTCAGCTGTAATTTCTAGAAAAATGGCTTCTTTCTCCGGAAGCAATCGCCCCTATGCCCCATCAGCTCCACCCGCACCCGATCAGAACTCGCCCCGGGTCGCATACCCCTACCAACCCCCTCCACCGCCATCAAACCCCTATGCCCAAGCTACGCACACGTCCCACGTGTCTACCAGTTCCTTCGGGCCTCCGCCTCATCAAGCTGGTTACGGCTATTATGCGTACCATCAGCATCAGCCGCCGCAGCAGAACCTGCACACCGCCTTTCCTCCCGGTACGCACCCGGATGTTATCCGGAGTTTCCAGATGGTGGATAGGAATCAGAACGGGTATATTGAAGAATCGGAGCTCCGTGAAGCATTGGCTATCAATTACCAAAGGTTTAGCCTCGGGACTTTGCGCCTGCTCATCTTTCTCTTCAGGAATCCCCGAGAATCTTCTTCCAGAATTGGTTTGTTCATCTCTAATTTTATTTCAATTCATGCCGTGTTTCTTTCTTACCTCTTTTATTGGTCACATAATTGCTTCTATCTACTCTGTAAAGTGAAAAATCAATTCATTAAGTTGCCTATTATCCTAGTTCTCCCTTTTGGTTCTCTTTATTCATGGAAAAAGTGGAAATCTGTGTTGTTGGTTAGCTGCATAATTGTCAAATTTTGTGTCTTGTTTGAAAATGAGATGGATATTTGAGAGCAGTCAATTTCTGGATGATGCTATGAAGCTTACTTATCAACATTGTTTATACAATTCTGTTGTATTGATTTGTTTATATGCTCTTCAAACAATACGTAGGACCGAAAGAATTTGCGGAGATATGGAGTTGCCTTGGGCAATGGCGGGTGAGTAAAAAGTAGTGTAAAGTTTATGCTCTTTTTCACTTTTTCCTTAAAACAGCATCTCTGTATCATAGTGAAAATAGATTCCTTATGATATGGCTTTGTATGCATGATATGCTCTATCCCATGCTGCCAAGAATAGTATACAACTTTAATGAACAAATATGTTATGGTGTTTCTACTTTAATCTACAATATGGTCTCAATGACGGTCTAAGAAATTATTTTTTGTCATGATTGAAAAGGATAGGGAGGTGAAGGAGTTCCCTTTATGGACCTTATTTTATGTTCTTGATTAACTCTTAAAAGTTATAATTCTATTCAAGTTTGATCACCTAATTTTTGTCATAGAGCTTAGCGTGTGTGGTAATGAGGTCTGATGTGGTCTTGAATTCCCCAATCTATTTATTAGTGACCGAAGAATAATTTGATGAAGTACTTATACTCTATTTCTGAGTTTTATGTGATGTCAAAACTTTCTAAGAATTGGAACTGGTTTCGTAACAGAAATATTTGCAAGTAAAATTGGGAAATAGTTAGGAATCTTAAACTAGTGGCATGCAAATAGCTCAATGCATCTTGTCTTAGATTCATCTTAATGCGTTTTCATGAATTAATAATGCCCTGGTGAATACATGAGAATGATAAAAATATCTTCTAAGAATTCCTTTGTCTGTAGAGTTATTATTGACTGCTACGTCTGCAAAAGCATTTAATATCTAAGATTTGTTTACTCACATTGCATGATGAGTTCTCTGGTTTGCATTGTATGTGTAATTTTGTTAGCTGTTTGACTCAAAGGTGTTAAATCTTTCCATATATTCTTAGGGTATTTTCGAAAGATTTGATAGAGACCGGAGTGGGAGAATTGATGCTATGGAATTGAAGGATGCCTTATATAGTCTTGGATATGCCATACCACCTTCGGTTATGCAAGTTCTGATTTCCAGATATGATGATGGCAGTGGACGCAGGGTGGAGTTGACCTTTGACAGATTTGTCGAGTAAGCTCTTAATGCTTTGAACATAAGAATCCTTCAATCTCTTTTTTACCCTGATTGTCTCTTTAACAGCCTTCCTTTTCTCCTTTCAGGTGTGGGATGATTGTAAAGGTGAGCACAATTTTGATAAACCTTTTACCTCGAACAATTTATAAATTTATTTGCCCAAATTTATTGATAGCAAGGCTTTTAAATATTCGATAGCATTTTTTCCTTCAGTCTTGGTTTTCCAATGTCTTGTATTGTTACACTTTATTTCGATCCAATGATCAGGGTTTGACAGAAAAATTCAAGGAGAAGGATCCCCGGTACACAGGATCTGCAACATTTACATATGATTCATTCCTGACCATGATCATTCCTTTCCTTGTTTCAGATTAGCACAGTATTTGGTTTTGAGTTGTTTGAACGTTTGTTTCGTGATTGCGTGACGTATTGTTGTGTGCTATGGATATCACTGAAAAGCTACGCATATAACTCGTTTTGTATAGAAAAATAATGTACATCCATCAGATCTTCTGTTCTCCTTTGTGTTGTAATTGAAATTTTCTGATAACTCTTGAGCTGTCATGTTGAACTTAAAAGTTTATTGCATTCTCGTCTCAAGCAAGACGTCCTGTATGAGGTGAATTATACATACTTATACACTCATGTGTCTGTGTGTTACTTTGCTCTGCTACAGAAGTAACAGAACATGATAGTTGTCTTAATCTTGTGCCTTGTCTATTCTGTTTATATTCATATATTTGCAAAAGCATTGCTTACTGTTATGTGAGTGTAGTAGTTGAAATTGGGGGTCAACTTCATCTACTTTTATTTCTTAGTGTTTTTTTCCTCAAATAATTTTTGTTTGTTATGCTACCATTTCAAGTGAATTTCTTGTCATTTCTGCTACCATTCTATAAATTAATGGTGAATTAAATTCATTTATGTTGGCGCATGTGTCCTATCACATCCTATTTTAAATGACATCTCAATAATTTCCCAATTAATTTTAATTTTAATTTTAATTTTAAACGCGTCATTTTCACACAATACTTGCTCCATTTTACAATTGATTTATTATCCGTAAAAACGTCATTTACCCCAAAAGAATTAATAAAGTAAAATAAATAACAATAAGTTGAGAAGTGATTTATCTTATAATTTATATATACGGATACAGTAGATATGAATTTTGGGTCTGACATAGTTCTCTGTCCGTCTCATTTTCACGTTAGTTAATGATACGCAAATTGGAGAAAATTTATTTTTTGATTTATTTTTAGGGTAATTTAGTATTTTGATTAATAAATAAACAATAAAATATATTATGTTTGGAAAGAATAAATGATGACATTAAAAATAAAGTGTGATGTGGCTGTATGAGGATATTAAATTAATTTAATGTCATTTTCTTTTATGAAAATTTGAATTTAAGTTTAGAAAAGTAAAAAAAAATGACGCCCTTCGTCACCAACATTTGCACATTTTGCTTTTACACACTTTGACATTTATGAATATTAAGAAGAAAAAAAAATTAACTTGCTTTTAGAAGTAATTTAGAATATTTGATGATATAATTTGTTACATTTGATGATAAATAAATAATAAAATATATTATGTATATAAGATATTAATAACAAATTTGAAATAAAGTTTAATTACGAGGTTATTGAATTTGACATTGTTTCTCTTGTTTTTAGTGTAAAAATGTATAGTGGACGGGCGAGGTTATACAATTTCTGAAAAAATAAGAAAAATAAATAAATTAAATTTGTGCCTTTTTAAATTGGCGTGCAATAATTGAACATCCAATATTTATTTAGTAATAATAGTATAATTTGAAATTCAATATACATACATCCTTTAAAAATGAAAGTGATCTTAATTACTTGCTTTAAATTAAAAAAAAAAAAAAAAAAAAAACTGCGTGTAAAACCAGAAGAGCAAATGTAAAAAGGATTAAACGTTGCAAACTTTGCTACTATCCGCCGGATGCCAACAATTATCTAAGTCAAATTTTTGTGAGATCTAAATACACACACCCACACACTTAGTATTAGTATAGTCAAACTTGTATAATTATTTGAGATTTTATGTCCAAAAGAGAATCACCAGTTGGCTACAATCTTCATTATTTCCAGTTTCTGTGAAATGAATCATCATGTGTTTAGTAAAAATGTAAATGAGTCACCAAGTGTACAAATGCCCCAATTAAGTATAAAACCTTCTTATGCCAAAATTTCTCATACTTCTTTCGCCTCGCCTGCAAATACAAAACCACCACCTTATTATCAAATGCTGTCGAGTCAGTCTTACTACAATTGTTTCATATCGTGTGTGTTTTTTATATTTGGAGTGGCAGAGCTCCAAACAAGTCAAAGGAATAGATAGTGCATCCTTAACAAGATTTTCAAGATCATCTAAGAGAAAATTGCAATCTGTTATGTTGTCCCAAGAGTAGTAATTTGTCCTTTTATTTTATCAATTTTGGCCTTTAACTATGTATGCAGTAAAATTAGACCTATAACTATTAAATTTTGATGCTTAATTGACTATCAAGTTATTTGGGGCTAATAAATTAAGGATCAAACAACAAATGCTACCATTTGAAAGGTATAGGAATAATTCTGCAACAAAAATAGTTTTAAGGACTAAAATTGATAAAATGACCATCTTTTAGACAACATACAAGTTATAGGACTAATTTTGCAATCTTCTCATCATCTAACACATGTATGAATGTTAGAACTCATATTTGAGGAATATATATATGTAGAATTAAAGAAAGGTTATTAGGTGATATTCTAACCATCCTCATATGAACCTATAAAAAATGGATTTTCTAGATATTTCCTAAAATGCCCCTTATAATATCAAATGGGCTCCATGATGTTAAAGGCCATCAATATCATGACCCACCAATTGAAGCATCATTTTGATGTTAACAGCTCCATAATTGCTCACTTAAACTTGCAACTACTATCCTTATTTAAATAAAATATCTCCCAAAAAAAAAAAAAATTAGCCAATGTAATAAATAGTAGCACTCATGGGGGTTCAAAAATTAACTATCATTTGAAGTAGATGAGTAAGATAGATGTTCCAGACTGCTCTACACTCGAAAGGACGCAAAACGTTGCGTTTGTCAGAAAAGGAAAATGAAATAAAGACGGAAAATGTCATCGCAAGATGGGGTCCTCACTACTAGAGCCGAACAAAAGATGGCTTTCAGGCTTAACGAATTATTAGGCAATTAAAAAGTGCTGAATTTTGGGCTGTGATGGTGATTCTTTCTTGATGCAACTTGAAAATTATAATTGTGTTGAAGATTGCAAAGATTTTCAAGTGCATTATTGCACGAAGAAATTAGGACGACGGAGACCCCTTACCATTCTCCACTAAGCAATTATGTAAGGAATCCTAGAAATTAGGTAACCAATCAGTTGGTTGTGGTGATGGTCTATAATTGACAGCATGCAGTTGGTTTCCTTGAACATCAAACCTAGCTTCATAAAAGATTACTCTAATTATTCCAACCAAATTCCTATCTACACTAGTGTATATGTTGCAAGGGAAATGCTGGAAATGTGTAGGAAAGTATTACAACGTCTATAAAAACACAAGGTGCATAGTTCAAAATGAAGTAAAATGGGCTTACCTCGGAGATCTCCCACAGAAAGAACAGGGACAAAAACTTGAAGGGATTTCAAAGTTTCTGTGTTGTCTCCACCTTCCCTTCCTGATTTTGTCCTCCAATGTGACAAATTCATTGCTATAATGAACATAGCAAGAACAAGAATGCCACCGAAAGGTGAAACAGAGTTGCAAAACATATTTCCTGAAATGCAAGAAAGAACAACATTAGATGATTGATTGATTGATCTAATGATGTCACAGCTCAGCATTGTAAACATATAGAGAAGGCAAAATTACTCACATTTTTCTTTGAAGCTGAGTATTCCATACGCGGAAGATAACCTTGTAATCCAATATTATACACAGGATTACCATCAGGATAAAACAATCCATAGTTTCTCTCGGATGCAGGTCCAGGCTTTAAATCCTCATTGAAAAGAGCAAAAACATAGATGTCAATTGGCACTGATGGTTTTGCTGGGGTCCCTTGGTTTTGTTGTATTCGTCTTAACAAATTTCCGTTGTACAATCTTGCATTTTCCGGGGTAGCTCCCACCTCATTGGGATCCCCTTTTGAAGGCCAGCCTGTCTCAGAAACCTTAACTTGTACATCATTATGTCCCATTGCCTTAATCGCTGAATAAACCGCATCAATCTGAGCATACAACATGTTATCATAATGCAAATTGGAGTTTGTATCCGTCATACCAGAACTAGGCTGGAAAAGAGCATAGCTAAGCGAAATCTGATCCGGATTATCCTTATACGCAAAGAAGGGATAAGCATTTATGAGGAAGGGAGAGTGAGTCTGCACATGGAAGCTGAGAATACTCTGTATATACTCCGCAAGATCTTGTCTGAACGCCCCCGAAGAAGGTGGAAACGAGTTACTTAAGATGGCAAATGAATGAGCTGTGGTGACATATATTTGCTTGCTCAGTCCAAGATTATTGAGGGCCTGGTTTACAGTCTGCATAGCCGGGAGGAGAAAGGACATCAACTGAGTATTGTTGCCGGTTAGAACCTCATTCCCAACAACAATGCACTCAATCTTGGTCTGAGATATGTAAGGTTTCACACGCTGTTGGACCCAAGCTTGAGCTTGAGCTGGATCTGTCATCTTCTGAAGATACTCATTTCCTAGCCCGATTACAAATTCGACATCAGTGTTGGCGAATGCAGACAACACATTTGGATCTGCATCATACAGTTTCACTCTACTAATGTTGAGGGAGTTGAGGAGGTATGCAACACGAGAGGGCGAAGGGAGGTCGTTCGCAATCTGGCCGTAGTTAATTCCCACACCACCGCTATGGATGCATACAAATGAATCTAAAACCAAAAGAAACATATGTAATTGGCTGCTGTAGGTGTCTAATTTAAAGGGTTTTCTTCCATAAATTGCTCCATCATTCATTATGCAATCAAACATGTATTCAATCATCTATCAAGAATAACCAAACAAACACCTAACACAAATCTATAATTTTAGCATCCATATCAAACACCAGTAACCAGAATCATTGAGGGGAATCACTTGCTAAATCAGAGCATCACAATTTTTGTAGATTAACAAAGGCCAGAACTCACAACTTTCTCTCTGCCATCAATTTACTACATTTAATTTTATTTAATTTTTAAATGTAAAAAAGCAAGTAATCCCTCAAAAAATCGCTTCAGGAAAAAAGAAAGAAAAAAGTTGATAACTTGTTGACAGCAACTACGAAATTGAAGAACCCACTTCTCCTTTCTTTCTGTTACAATCTTGAATTGCAAGAACCATCAACAACAGAAAAAACAAGAACCTTTTACATGTAGAACACATACTGATACACCTTGTAATTTACACACAAAAAACAAACACAAAATCTTTAGAACATAAAAGGAGTTAAACAACACACAATTCTTGAAATTGAAACAATAAAGAGTATATGCAGAAGAACCTGAAAAGATGAGGAGGAGGAAGAGAAGAAGCCGGCCGAAGATGGCCATAGCTATATGCCAGCTCTGTTAAACCTCTGCCAAGGCGGTGCTTTATGATAGAACGTTTATATATATATATATATATATATATATATATATGTGTGTGTGTCTGTGTGTGTAGTTATGAAATGAATGCTAACTTTTCTAATAAAACAATTCGCATTAGCAGAGTAGAGTAAGATAGAGTGTGAAATGAATTGAAATGGATATTTTCTTTTTTTTTTCTTTTTATATTAGTAGATTAAATAAAAAAAAAAGGAAAACAATGGTAGGGGGGGTGCCTAATTAGAAGGATCTTAAGAACATGTTTTCCAGTTGCTTATATCCACGTAAACTGATTCTTTTACGTTTAGGGGAACGTCTTTTTCAGAATTTAATGACTTAGGGGTGACATAACACTGCATTATCTACATAATTACTCTTACCTGGATTTCCCTAAATACCCCCATTACCCCACACTCACCCTCTACAGAGATTCTACTTATTGACTCATTATTAAAGTATGCTTTATCATATAGATAAAATATGTTTATTTGTAATTAAAATATGTTAATAATGAATCATATTATAAGTGTGTCATTTGCTCTTTGCACGTAGATTAAGGAGTATTATTATTTTATGTAAAATGGGTAGGTGTATTAGAGATGTGATGGATAGTGGTGAGCCATTGGTGAACCCTTTTTACTAAAAGAGGAAAATGGTGTAATTTGGATGAGATGCCTAATATAGTAAAATGATGCTATTTGGGCGGGACGACTCATACTTTACAAAACATCTTTAACAATCATTAAACATACTTTATCTATATAATATGCATACTTTAACACGACAGTCTCACATAAATAGCGTCTCACAAGAGACTTTGTCCATCCTCTTACGTCTCATCATCCGTTCATCACTAACTGTTTTCAATAATTTATGGAGTATTTTTTATTATTATTTTTAAAAAAATTTTTAGGGAGGATTACTACTAGGTACACAAAAAAACCCTAAATTAATATGAGATACAAACATACAAAAGCATTACTACTAGGTACAAAAATATATAGTGATATTCCAATATTACCCCTATTAATGTGCTGCACATAAATATTGTGTGCAGCAAAAGTTCATGTGCAGCAAAGTGTGTGCAGAAAAAAAAGTGTGTGCAGGAAAAAAAAAGTGTGTGCAGCAAAAAAATGTGGTGGTCCGGCGGCGGCAGTTTTTCCGGCGACCAGTTTTTTTTTTTCTTTTTTTTTTTGGACGAACAGTTTTTCCGGCGACCGGCTGCCGGAGCTCCGGCGGCGGCGGCGCGGCAGCTTTCCGGCGACCATTTTTTTTTTTTTTTCTCTGACTAACAGATTTTCCGGCGACCGCCCGCCGGAGCTCCGCCGGCGGCGGCGGCGGTCCGGCAGAGGCAGCGGTGGTCCGGTGGTGAGTGGAGGTTGGGGTTAGCGTTTTAAAGGTATATGGGTTTAGGGGTATATTTGGTATTTTACTTTAATATTTTGTATTAAATAATAATTATTTTAAATCAATGTATCTAGTAGTAATTAAGGGTACAAAGTGTGTACCTATCAGTAATTATTTCATTTTTTTATCTTTTTCTCCAAACACATGCAAATTCTCTTTACGCGTACCGAAATTTAATATACAACAAATTAATTCAACTTATTATTATTGTTGTTTTTTGTTTTAAGCTTTGGTTCATCACTTGTATATATAATAAAAATATTAATTATATATTTTAAATTGAAGGGGTTCAATTCTAGAGTTCTCTATTATTTATCCCACATACAATTGTCCTTATTCCTCATGTCCTAATTGACAACTGTGTCCATAATTTCTCATACGTTTCACTTATTTAAATTATTAAATACTCCACCTTCAATAAAATATTATCATATTGTATTTCACATATGCAGCATCACTTAGTTTTTAATAATTTTTCATATTGTAATTATTATTTTTAAATTTATTTACTATTAAAAAATGTATCATATTAAGTATCACAAGTATACTGTATACTGTCTGTATACCTTAATAAACCTAAAATTTCCTAATGTCTCAAATTTATACTTTTAAGTATTTCAAAAAAGAAAATTTTATATTTTTAAGCACGCTTCTTTATATCACTTCATATTCAAGCAACTTACTAATCTAAATATTCTATTCCATAAGGCAATTCATATCATATGTTATTTTAAGTGATTAGATTACTATTATAATTATTTAAAAGGAGATTAAAATGATGGAGCGTTAGAAAAACAGTAGGATGGTTGACCCCATATAGATGCTGATGACAGGAAAAGTGGCTTGGTTCAATTTTCTCTTATCATCAGAAAAAGATGTATACAAAAAACATGCAATATAGGGAAGCTTTATTTATCTGGTGGGCCGCCTTTATTCTTATTCTTTCTCTGGGCTGGATATGGGCCCATCAGCATATCTATAATTTTTTTTCCCTTTTCTTTTTCTATATAAGAAAATGCCACCCTTTTCTAAAGTTGAGCATATGAAATACAATTTGCAACTTTTATTAGTTTTAATTATTTTTTTTACTTTAACTTTTTGGTGTTGCAGTTGCAAATTAGAGTGTTTTTAGTTTTGTGGGCCGATTTTCAGGCCCAAAACGAAAGGTTCGTATTGGTTGAAATACAATCGTTTAAATTTATACTCCAACCCAGTGGCGGACCTAGAAAATTAATTTAGGGGGTACGGTATACTCCCCGTCCTAAAGAGAACTTTACAGTTATTGTATATACGAAGTTTAAGAAAATATTGCTTTTTGTTTTACTTTTATAAGTAGTGTGATATTTTTATGTAAAATTAAATTATGAAATAAGTTATGCTAAATAGGTGACAATTTTAAAATTAAAGTTTAGTATTTTCTTATTTGAAGGTGTGAACTTCTTTATGAGATATACAAAAATAGAAAATGTCAATTTATTTATGGGACGGAGGGAGAATAATCTTGAAAATATTATAGACGGACAAAAATATGAAATGTCAATTTGTTTATGAGACTCAGGGAGAATAATATTAAAAATATTATATACGATAAATAAATTAAATTTTAAAAAATATAATTTTTATTGACACTCAATTTTGTAATAAATTTTTTTTTAAGATATTATTATCAAATTTCTTTTTAAAAATAGTAGGAATTGATTGTTAATTTTGTGTTGGAATGAATAATTTAAGAATACGAACAAGTGAGAAACGAGTGAAAAAAATGTGATTGCTTTTGTGAAACATGAATATTAATATATTGTGTGTACTATGTGAGTGTAGCATGAAGTAAGGTTTAAAATAAAAAAAATATAATAAAGGAAAAGAAAATAAGAAAAAAAAAGAAATAATATAAATATATTTTTTTGAAAAAAGTAGACATAGGGCGAATCGAAAATAAGAACAACAAAAAGAAATTAATATAAATATATATTATTATTTAATAAAAAAATAACTAAGAGGTCGAGGACTCTTTCTGGATTAATCGAGAATAAGAAAAATAAAGAGAAATAATATAACATATATTAATTAATTTAGTAAAAAGAAAACACAATGAGATGATAGTGAATCGAACTCATGACCAGCTATTGAGTAACAAGAGGTTAAACCACTAATCTAAGAGGACTGTTAGTTGACTATCCTATATATATACTCTTTAATTTTCATTTTGGGGTACAGCTACGCTGGGTCCGCCACTGCTCCAACCCATGTATACAATCAAACAAATAAGTTTACAAGAAGAATTACCCTAAACTGGACAATATCCAATCTTCAATTTTGATTGAAATCTATTCCACACTTGAGATGAATACTTGAATGCAAAGTGTAAGAGATTTGAGGAACCATAAAGAATTTGGTGGGTGAACCAGAAAACATCAAGATTATTAGGGATGACAAAGTCTAATCACAATGATGTACATTGTTTTCTGTAAGAAATTTTATTTCTTGGCTGGCAAGATTGGACCCCCACTTCCACTACTAACACAAGAATTGGAAATACCATTAAAGCCAACTTGAGTTTTAACCCTAACAAAACCACCAAAACGCAACACAAAAGTCACTCTGATCCTGATCAATATAAATCACTCTCCTTGTGTGTGTGGATCACACAATCCGATTTCGGATAAGAAACGCAAGTCAGCAGGTACCCCTCCTCCGTCTGTTTCTCATCAAGAAACGAGCCATCGGACTGATCGACACTTCCTGATGCCAATTTCCCCGCACAGGTGGAGCATGCCCCTGCTCTGCATGAGTATGGAAGCTCGATTCCAGCGCTCTCAGCAGAGTCGAGGATGTAAGCATCATCTGGTGCCTCAAACTCGGATTCATTCCCGTCCGGATCCACCAATTTCACCTTGTACACAGCCATGGCGGATGCTCTGAAATTGGGATTTGCTTTCAACCCAAAGGCTTTAGAGTTGTTCCTAACTGAACCCATTGAGGGGTGGATCCTAACAAAGGAGCTCACGGGTTGGCTCTGTGGAGCATTTCCGAACACGCAAAAGGTAGGAATCCTTGCAGTGGCCATGCTCTCCTGCAAAAGGCACCTTCAGACAATATCAACAAGGTTCATCATCAGCCCATCACATTCAATCAAGAAGCACGTTTTTACTTAAGAAGTCAGAAGAGTATTATATAAATGAATAACATGTGACATGAATGCAATAATAATTGCTATACAAAGGTCTAGAGACAGCTATAGTACACTGACTAATGAAGAATGCATTAAACAATCAGCCAATTTACACATCAATATCATCACATCATATATCCATATACACTATTTTCACAATACAACAAATACCTTAAATATTATACATGTAATAATAAAGGGTGTTGCTTTCTTTATCTTTTTTCCCCAAAAGAAGAGATTTATGCTTGTTGCAAATGGACAAAAGCATGAGAGGCTATATAAGCAATCCATTAACAGAGCAATAGATGTTGGGAGCATTATGAGAAGAGCAACCATATCCTTTCTTGCCCTTCACTCGAAGCTCCACAAACCATAAAGATACTCGCTTGAGGAATTCAAACACCATTCCTTAAGATCACACACAGTCTCCCAAATCCCAATTTATGAAAATTTTAAGCAAATAATTGAAGCCTAGATATCAATGTACCAAGGGTGGTCATGAACATGCTCAGCTCTACACTTCTTCCAACCATATTTCCACCATAAACATACACTGATAAAAATTATCTTTATATTGCATTTCTAATAGACATCAGTCAAACTGTCTATTTATATCAGCACAAAATTAGAGTCATGAAAAAATATTCTCTCCATGCTCTAGGAGTTAGCTTACAGAACACCAGAAATCATAACATGCATCTGATTCATAAACATGCACGATAAAAAAAATAAAAATAAAAACAAACACAAAAAAAAAAAACACCTGAAACAGCAAACCACGATACGAATAAACTTAAGTAAAATAAAAAAGGAAAAACACGCCATTGTTCTTAAATACAAGCAAACAAAAGAGAACAATTCAAAAATTTAGAAGCAGACAACACACGAAAATCCCAGAAAGCAAATGTGGATCTCAAGATCCGGCTGCGATCCATAAAAATGATCCAGGGTCCGCTCATTCAAACAGGGGCGGAAATACCGAGCCAAAAAGAAAGAAAAAAAGAAGAAGAAGAAACGAATAACCATGAAACAAGAAATCAGAGATTATACCTGAAACTGTAAGGTGAGAGAGAAGAAAAGAGAGGTTGGATTTGGGAAAAATGGATCTATGCAGTTTCAATTTATTCAAAAGAGAGGGAGAGAGATGGTGGCTGCTACCCTAATTACACTTGACAAGAAAACAAAAGCGCCCCCAGTTTGGTACTTGCGCTTGCATATTCTGTTTAACCAACCCTGGTCCCCCACCCTAATTAGTAATTAACAACTTAATGCCTCATTATTAATTGCTAAGAGAAACTCTGATTTTTATGAGACGACATTACTAAACTATGTATTGTAAAGTATGATTATTTGTGCTTAAAGTATATTAATAACAAATCATATTATAATATCATAAAATCATACTTTAATTCATCAAAACATATTTTAACGATTATTAAATATATTTCATTTATATAATAAGCATATTTTAACACGTCTCACAAAATGTCTCACATATATAACGTCTTACAAGAAAGTTTGTCAATTGCTAATTACTAATCTTAATTACTTCTAATGCTTTATTATTAATTACTAATTACTGCTTCAATTACCTTCTACACTAGCCCAATTCAACTCTCAATAAAACATAATTCCACTCAACCATAGTATTGTTTTTCACAATGCCTATAAGTAAGTAGTATTAATATGAAGAGAAATTCAAATATTTTATGTTAACACAATTATTACTGCTACAGAATGTTTTATACACTCCAATATTAATGAAATAATGGAGTACATTGAAATAATTGAGCACCTTGAAATTGCCGTCTCCATCCTAATTACTCCCTCCTCCTTCCTGTATTCCACGTTCATGGAGTTTTAAATTTTTTTTATAAAAAATATAAAGTACTAAAGAAAAAAAAATAAGTTAATCATCCAAAAAGTTTTATGTATAAAATAAGAAAGAAATAAATATTTTAGTTAATTTTAAAAAAATTGCAAAAAAGAAAAGAAATATTTTAGCTAAATTAACAAAAGAAAATGTGTAAAGTTATTGGGATATTTGAAAAAATGTATTATGTTGATATTATTATAATGTAAATTTACAATTTATAATAAAAATTAAGCATAAAATACTTTGGGGAACAATTAAAAAAAATATAATGGAAGTGTGACAACAAAGGAGTACTTTATTTAAATGTCAAATGATTCTTAAAAATACCAAATTTTAAGTTATGCAAATCTGAATTAGTCTTTCACCATCAGTCAAAAGACCGATGCAATATTTTCGATTAAATGTCTATGTAAAAACGCATTCCTAACAAAGCTTAAGAGACTAGAGAGTGGGTATATAGTACTGCAGCACTCGTTACTAATGAGAAGGTTAATATATATAATAAATTCAAAAGATTAAGAATTATAAAACATAGTCCAAACTATGTAATAACTCAGAATAAAAGGATGAGCCATGGTCGAGATGAAAATAATATAGGATGGCAGACAACAAAAAATAAAGGAGCAGGAACAAGAACAAGTCATACTGAGTTCAAATATCACAAAAATAGAAAACAAAAAAACTCCCATTTCTGGGAAATATTCAACTGTTTCTTCTGTCATAACTTTGAGCTCTAGGAATTCAAAACAAGGATTCATCATTAACTTAGAAAATGCGTTGCGTCTTCCCCATGGTACTCTTCAAGTATAGGCATCTCACCTAACATACAAACAAAATTAATATCAGCTGAGAAATGGGCACAAACATGTATCGAAGATTGATGCATTGCAAAAACAATTAATGGCCTTACGTTCTGCCAGTTCTTCTTAAGGAGGGACACAAGGAAGTTGACGCTCATTTGAACATTCTGGAAAATTTGTTTCTCCTCCATGTCGAGGTTACCAACAGCGACACCCATGCACAGAACCTTTTTCAATTGGAACTTCACTGTGGCCTTGGTCTCGTTCACCTTGGACTCAAGTGACTCCTGGTGAGTAACAAGAGTAGGGAACTTGCCTGTATAAAAGCAAAGGAAATGAAAATCAAACACATCATGATAGAACCCTCAAGCAGAAAGGTTGAAACTCAAATTTTGCAACAATATTATTTCTAGTGGTCAAATACTTGGTAGACAATTAAGGAATGCACGAGGATGTAAATCCATTTGGATTTTAAGATTATAATAAAAGGTAATTGTTCTTTAGCACACCTGCAACATAAGAATGATGAAATATACCCAGAGACCAAAAGAGTGAAGCATTTTCATTCTATATAAATTTTGGAGTTTGGAACGTTCGGTACGATCAATTAAAAAATGAGGTCACATGGTTCAGTATTTCATGTATTGCTGAAGTGAACTTGCCTGCCTTGTTAAGACCAGGTCCAAGGAGACGGGGAATTTGCTTGATAACGGCTTCTGAAGCTAAGAATGCGTGATATTTCTTAGCAAGCTTCTTTACCAACTTCTTGTTCTTATTTAACTTCTTCAGAGCTTCGACATCCATGGACTCTAGACCTATCTTTTCTGCCTGCAGAAACATTAAAAAAATGAACTTGATGATTAAATTCTAAATTCTAAAGCCTTCACAAGAGGTGAATAAATTGTAAAATCACATTAATTCAGCACAGAAATTAGAACACAAAGTTTCATATTCCTGGAAAATCTATTCCTGGCAAAACTAAAGAACTCCCTGCAACTGTAAGTAAATCTACATACACTAATGTTTCTTATAATCCAACAATATTCAGAAAACAGGGGACCTATTAGTGTAGGATGGGCATCAGTGCATTGGTACTCTAGCACGTCGATTGGTATTGAACAAGATTACAAGATTTAGATATTAAAATGACACATTAGGATGAGTAAATAATACTATGATTTCCACAACGGTACCTCTTCAACGTGTTGAGCATCACCAAGCATGCAAATCTTCATTTTGGGCCTCGGAATGTGTGGCAACTTCACAGACCCACTGAAACGCTTGTCCTTCTGGGGGTCATAGTTCTTGAGTCCAATCTGGAGCTCAACAGTCTCAGTGAAGTTGCGCTTCTTCTCCTTAGCATCTGCAACAACCTGAGAGATGGCTTCCCTCAAAGCCTCACTCTGAAGCTTACTGAAGAAACATTACAACAGAAGATCATATCAGCATACCAATGTAACAACTGACTATATTCATTTACTTGAAACTAAATTTAAAAGGATATCACTAAGTAAGGTTGCAATAGTTTTAAAATTAACAAGACCATATATCATCATTTCATTCTAAACCCGTGAAACAACAGAGAACTGCAGATTTACATATCAAAATCACAACAAATCCCGACCATTTGTAACCACTAACCAAGAAATTCAACCATCCTCATTACAGCTGGAAATCTCAATAAAATACAGCAAAACATATCTGTTGTAGGGTAGACACAACACCTCAAAAATTAAAAGCATAATCCTTTTCATTTTCTCATGGATTTCATTGATTTCATACCCAAACAAATGATTAAAAAGAAAAAACACCAAAAGATTGAAATCAATTCGAAATACAGACACAATTTCGACAAACTAAAAAATACTAGCACAAAGCGAAACCGTATAACATGTTACGTCATAGACAATTCATCATACCTCATGGTTCGAGATCTTCTTGTGTACCCAAATAATTTCTGATTCAAAGAAATTCCGCCAAAATTGAAAGTTAATCATATCAGTAAAGCAGAAATGCTTAAGAATATAAGATTTATACATCACACAGCAAGAGGCGCACCTGTGAAGAAACCCTAAGGCTCCCGAGTAGCTGAGAGAACAGGAGAGACGGAGAGTGGCGAATGTAAGGGAATAAATATGTAGTAACAGTAAACCCTAGTCCTCTGACACTTATTGGGCCTTTAAAGCCTCATAGCCCATTTATGATTTTCTTCTTATTTGAGGAGTAGCCCATTTATAATGATATTGAAAAAGCCCAAACAATTTGTATTCAACTATTTTAGACAAACTAAGTAAACCATGTGGATTAATACTGTTTTTGAAAATATAATATTCCATATTTAAAATATCAATTTCAGGGGATTACTTGCGTGACCCGTGTCATATATTACCCAAAAATTTTACCGACTATCATTTGTACGTCATTCCACGACATATTCTTTCTCATTAATTGACACATCATCCACGTCGTTCTTGACTATTAATACTGCATTCCAATTTTCATATTATCCTTAATTATTGTCCCAATATTCATATTTACTTTCATGAATATCATTAACATTTTATTAATATTTTTAATATTTGAGTATGTCATATAATAAGTAAATCACTTTATATATTTTATGATTATGATCAAATCAACATCGCTCGCTGGTAGAGCATTTAACATATTAATTATTTATCAATTTTAATTAAAAAATATATTTTTAAAAAAAATTGTCACTTCTACTTTTTCATTAATTGAATATCACATTCAATTAAAATGTTATCATTTTTTATTAAAATATTATTACTTATTATTCATTTCATAAAAATCATTTTATGAGATAATCTCAAACAAGTATTTTGATGTTCTCTTTTCCACACATCTCATGTTCACATCAAAACTCAACATCACAATATTAAAATACACTTTAAATTTAAAATTATTATATTTTAAATTTAAATTATCTATTTTATAATTTTATTTATTATCTAAAATATCATGTACTTAAAATATAAAAAAAAATTGTATAAAATCACTTTTTTAATGCTCATGAATAAGCTAGTATAAAACATTACTTTAAGTATAAAATCCTTTTGTGAGAGTTTTAACATATATATAGTGAAAAAATTGTTTGTGAGAGTTTTAATATATATATATAGAGAGAGATAAATTCTAATTTTTTCAAGTTAAATTATCACACTTGATCATTTAATTATATTGTCAAATTATCACAAAATCCACAATTAATTCTTAAATTATTGTAATTTTCAATTTTAATAACTGCGTATTGAAAAAAAAAATTAAAAGCGATGATTATTAAAGGACCAAATACGAATTTTAAGATATTTACAAGATCAAATGTGATCATTTCTTTAAAGTTTATTGTAAATTTATAAATTTCAATTATCTTAATTTATTTATTTATTTTTGGTACACACATTTGGAGTTCGATGAAATGAAAAATGTGAAAATAGATTTATTGTATGTAGTTTAATATTTAGAGTTGATATTAGGTGCACCCGGGTGCAGGGGGTGCACCCATATGCATGTAACTTTTTATTCTATTTTGTATATATGTTTCTTAATAATTGTACTATATTTTTTTCATACTGAATTTTTCATTAAAAAAACTAGCATCCATATGTATATAACTTTTTATTCAATAGTGTATACATATTTTTTTAATAATTGTATATTTTTTGCACTAAATTTTTCATTAAAAAAAGGCAAAAACTTGTGTGCCCCCGGGTTATTGTACCTTTTAATATAAAGATGTGTACCCTTTATTTTCTGAAGAAAAACAAAAAAATATTAATGAAAAATGTAAATTCTTTAGAACAAAATGGTGTACCCTTATTAATTAAAGTATATACTCTTTAGAACAAAACAATTAAATTCTAAAGGCACACGCTGTGCCCGGGCATGCAAGACCAACTCTTAAAAAAATTAACAATTAAATTGTATATATTTTGTTCATATACTCTATTTGAAAGTGAATGCACCGTATCTTGTGGTGCATGTACAATATAATTAGCCTAATATTTATTATCTTACTCTTGCATCGATTAAAATGATAAAACGTTTAAATTATGTAATAAAACTAATTTAAAATTAATAATATTTTTAAATCAATTTCTTATTAATTATATGAGTTGTTATAATTAGAATTCATGTTTATAATAAAATATATTAATTTAAAAGCAAATATGCATGTGAATACTTCTATTTTATTTAAAATAAATCCATTTATTATTCTTTCATAAATTATTTACAAAATAATTTAATTGAATGAATATAATCTTTTGAATCAAATATTATACTATTATTAAAATTATTAATATTTTATTATTCGTATCATGAATTATTTCATGAAATAATTTCATGTCAGACGTCCATTTACTCAAATTTAATAATTTTTTATTTAAAAATTAACAAAGGAGTAATTAGATAATTAATTAAAAATATTAATCAAAAGATTACAAGGATGCTAGGCAACCTACCGTCTCGGCTGTCCTCTTTAATTCATCCAATGATTCCGTAATATTTGGTGATATCCAACGGCTAATATAGAATTGGTAATACATGACCATGTCATACAAGAATCTGCCTCAATTTCAATTTATTTATAACTAAATTTCATAAACCATACTATTTGATAAAACTGTTGTAATATAGGGTGGACATTACTTAACCACCCACGTTCTCCTATATTAAGGAAATGCATAGTTTTATAGAAAGAGGGATGTAACAGCGATGAATATTAAGATGAATGAAAAAGAACAGTTTTTCCTCTCTAATTCTATCTTTCCTTCTCCTCTCTCCCTCTTCTCTCTTCTCTTTTCTTCTACATTTCGATTATCTTTTACTGTATATTATTATAATAAAAACGATGTTTTTGTTTGGCATAAAATAGTGGCTTCTACGATTTACCCAGAAGGGCCAGCAGTATTCAACCTACTTTACTTTAAAATAAATAATAAACACACTATTTTTTATTAATAGAAATGCTCCAAGACTTTGAATTGAGGAAAAAATAAATTATTGCTTGTAAACTTTTTTCCGTTTTACTTTTACCTTTAAAAAAAATCACATTTACTTATATTCTCATTTAAAGAAAAATAAAGTACACATAATACAGCAAATTCCAGGCTAATAAACTTATAAAAAATTTTAATATTAGTTAAAATTATGGGGTGTTTGGCAAATTGAGGAGATAGATTTGTAATGGGTTTCATTAGTGGGAGAAATAAAAAAAAAAAAAAAAAAGATTCCCGAAAATTTTAGAATGAAAAATCCTATAGTGTAAAACCAAACATTTCCATTAACCTTTCATACACATTCATTTATTTAAAACTCACTAAACAAACGCCCCCTTAGTAAGGAGGAAGTAGAAGGATTTAATGTCGTCATTTTTTGTAATGAAATGGATTAAAATAATAAAAAAATAGTAAAAGAAAATAATTTAAAAAAAAGGGGGTACTCACTGTAGGATCAAATATTGTTTAGTGAAATATCTCACCTTGGGTTAAACTCATGTCCAATATGACCAGAGTAACTCGGAAGGATCAATAAAACAAAATGCCAAAACAACAAATTAGCCTGTTTGTACATTTTAGTGAAACACAGGCACATAGCAATCAAGGACAAGAGAAAGTAACATTATTGAACACCAAAATGCATCTTTGAATCTATGGACGAATCCGACGAAGCAGGGAAGTAATGGGTGAGAGCACCACTTCACTCTTCCGACTGCCTCTGTCCCAGAACTGAAATATCCTCATAACGTTTCTGCATTTCAGCAAACAGGCAATTGTTGAGAATATACCACACAAACAAAAGCAACAAGTGATTGCAAATCATGGAGGACATTTACACGACAGATTCTAAAGTAACAAACTGCACAAATGGATGCTAAGATGAATAAACTGTGATTAGGATCTGGACAATATAATTACAGTAGGAGCTCAAGAGGCAAAACGGTCAATTTTCGACGTAACTATAGGATTTGATTTCACAAACCTCATCTCAGGTCAGTCCCAGCCTAAATAATCATAGAGGGTAAGTAGTTCAAAGGCAAGTTTACTTACTACCAACTGATAATTATAATGAGTGGTTTATGGAACTGTTAATGTTAATTTTCGATTACATACATTCAAACTTAACTCAGAGAAGAATATCTATGTTAATTCCTCTTTCAAAGAAATTGATATTCTGCATAACCTCACATAAATAGATCCAACAACATTTAGTAAACTTATTCAACTTACATATCCTTAACAGTGGACAGGAGAAAGCTTTTGCTATATATCCATTATATTGTTGACACAAAGATATTAATAAATCCGCAAGAACAATATACACAATGAGAAAGTTGTTTGAGTAATCCATAACTTCTTAGAGCCTTTGATAAGCAAGCACCCCTTCATATAGATGAAAGCTACTAATATTCAGACATCAACCATTGTAACACTTAATGCCTAATACTCCAATTATAGCCTATATGCTAGGTTCTAGGTCTTTTGACTTCAATATGTTTCAATCTGCGTCCTTCCACTTTTAATCAACCCGTAAGTTGAATCATATTTCAGATTGATTAAAAACTTAACTACCTCTTTCTTTTCTTATGGCCCATACATTTTTAACCCCTCAATTCCTCTCACCACATTAGGCTAATTAATAATCATTATACAGAATGTAGAATCACCATAAAAATATCAATATGACATACAAAATCCTCTTTTATCTAAATTGACATGAAATAGCTAGAGAAGTCTGATAAGAATAGACAAGATAAAACATAAAAATATAAGAAATTGTTTAAATCCTGAGAAGCATCAGGCTGCATATTTGTCTGCAGCTGTCCTAACAAAATTCAAACTCCCCTCGACAAAAGGCACAGCATCCTCAAAACATATACAATTACATATTCAATTTAATTACAAAAACATACTAGTCAATTTCACTTTAAAAGATTAGTGTTATGATGTTATCAAACAAATATCAACTTATTAGCCTTAACTCGTATCACACTAATATGTAAACTAACAAAAATACAATTTCAGGAAAATAGCCAACACATTCACAATTTAGCACCTTACTGGTTATGATTCTATCGATAAAAAAAAGCAACAATATCCCCATATCCCCACCAATTAGCTACACACCAAATTCCAACACGTGCTCTATTCATGATCTCCAAAATATCCAAAACCCATAAAAATCAGCTGAAACTAACCTAAACTATACAAAATAGCAGGTACAGATAAACGTAATAATAAGATAATCACTTAAATAAAAACAGAAGTAAAAGTAACAGCAATACCCCAACATTAACGTGGTCCCAGAGAGCATGAATCCCACGATCCACAGCCTGAAATCGGAAACGAAATAAGACACCAAACAAAGAAAGCTTACAATCTGAAATACGCCTTGAGCAGGGTAAAGGTAGAAAAACGTAGTCGTGTCACAAAAATTAAAAAAATAATAAATAAATAAAAATTTCTATCCAAACTTATTGACAATATCGCGGAATAGGTTTTGCAACTCCAGATCCAATTTAATCAAGCATATACACACACACGAAGGCATAAACACGTACACGTTCGAAATATACAAATGCATATTCGTAAGATGTTACATACGCGTTCGCCGAGAAAGGCGCCGACGATGACGAAGGTGACGTATACCGGAGTGCGGCGCATAACCACTCTGTAAAGACCCTCCCATACACTGCCGCCACGTCTAGCTGCCGGTTCCATTTCGGATCTCTCAACGAATCGGAAAACTCAAGAACAGAATCTTTTTTCCAATTTGTCAATCTTTGTGAGGATTGAGGAAGGAGAATTGGGGAAGCTGCGAATGATAGATTGATGCCGGAATATTTCCACACGGCTTTTGTGTTTGTTAATTCAGTGGATTGGACACTAATCTTGGACTTGAGTGCCATTTTAAAAGAAATGGGCTAGGCCCAGTATAATCATATTAAGAACTCGCCTTATTTAGTTAATTGGACCAAATACACTGATTTTGCTGCCAGAGTTATTTAGGCCCAAGAAAGATCTTTATTGGGCTTGGAGGTGGGCCAATAAAACTGCTAGTAAAATTAAAATTTTAATACAGTATATTATTCTTCTTTTTTTAATATCGAAAAATTATCAATACTCATTGGCGACGTCCCTTTAACAATCGGAACCGCTTATTTACCGGTGATTTCTCGACCTCTGATCTGTAAAATGAGATTTCTTTTAAGATTTGCCCTAATTACTCTGCTGGTGCGCCTTAATTTCTGGTTTAATTATGCGATTTTGAGTTGCTCTAATTTTGTTGTCTTCCAATGTAATGCTCAGCGTGAAAGAATTGAATTCGTGGAATTAATTCAATGAGCCGTAATATTTTGTTGGATTTTCTACTTTAGCGTTCATAATTCTTCCCTATTTCTGTCTGTTGAAAACCATATGATTCTTCTCTATTTGGCTATTTTTCTTATGGAGTTTGTTGCTAGTGGGCTTTTGCTTGCTGTGAAGTATCCTGAAACTTGTCTAAAAAGTTTTCTTATTCCATCATTTCAATGCAGTTAGATATCATTTGAACCTCTCATCTTAGCCCACCACATGTGATTCAATCCGGTTTATCCACTTAGGAAATTTCAACTTTATCAATATGCCGATTATCTCTGTCAGGTTGAATTGAAATTTGTAGAAACATAATAGTATGACCAAGTTGGAAAACCACTCTTTTTCTTAGTTGAATTGACTGAGAATAGTTGGAGATGTGGAGTTTGATGCCTCTCTCTCTCTCACTCTTACTACAGTCTTGTACACACACTCTATTGTAAAGATTGAGTACTAAATTCGCATGCTTGTGTTCATTATTGAATAATGTAAATTTAAGTTAGATTTAATGGAATAAATCCAGTCAAGTGGTTTTTGTCAGGCAATGGGATGCTGATAGGTGAACACTTTATAAGCTGTGTTAGAATTATGTGAGCTGCTTGAATTGAATTAGTGAATTCTATGATCTTTTAGTTTAATTTTACTATTTAAACGGATGTTTCGCTCTTGGACAGATGGGAAGAACAGATGGGGGAGGATTTGAACCCTGATCTCCTTTTACAAAGGAGGCCAAGTTCCAAGTCCTCATTATATGAATTAGTTTGGATCACTTTATCTAACCTCATGTATATGAGATTTCTTTTTGTTTTGAAATATGAGTTTAACGTGACAAGGCTTCCGCTCTTAAATCACGAAACTGAGACAAAAAGGATGATCGAAATGAGTTTCATAGCTCTCAATGATTTCTGATGTCACTGAACTTTATTTCTCAATTTTCTGCTTGGTATCAGAGTCTATTAACAGAATTGGAACTCTTGTGCAATTTTCTCGGAGCATGTAGTATCGATCTGTTTCTTGATTAACGAGCATCTGATATCTCTATGCCTTCCCTTTCCTCATGGACCCACTCCTTTCTGATATTGTTCTCTCAAGTTGTTTAGGTTTACCAATGGGAAATAAACCTGCAAAGCAGGAGAAGAAGGATGAGCTGCTGTTGAAAATTGTCCCCCCTCTGGACCCTGCCTATACTCGTTGGCTAGCTCGGGATCTTGAGAGAGTTTATGGTTTCACTCCAAGGAAGCCACGCGCTATAAAGCCCCCAGACCATTATATCGAATACATGCGCATGAACGGGTGGTTGGATCTAGACTTGGATGACCCTGACCTTGCACATTTGTTCAAGTAATCAATCCTTGTCTATAGAATTCTTCTCATGATAGACCTTCATTATAGCAAGGCTGTGATAAACTTAATATACTGGCTTGAAACTTGAATTCTTTTCTCGCTAATATGTTTAGCCAAGTTCTTGATTTGTGTAGTAAATATTGTTGGTATTATTTTCGTTGCTGGGAGTGATTACCTGAATTTTCACTATCAATTAATTATTCGATATTCTTATACATTGTATTATTTTCGTGCCCCATGTCATTTTTATTTTTTTAGTATTTTTTTTTTAATTATGAGATGAAAATAATAGAAAGTATAAAATTTGTTATGAGACAGATGAAAAACGTATTAAATATATGATGATATGACACACTTTAATAATACATAAAATTTTAATCAAATAAAAATATTGTTCTCATACGTGTAACTCGCGAGCTCAGAGTTCGAATATACGATACAGTAACCCGAAGAATCAAAAGAGTAATGCAATTAGACAGGGATATATTGTTAGACATAATTTAAAATTAAAAAAACACTAGTATTGCGCCGTTGTACGGGATAATTAAATTATTTAACATTTTAATATTAAATTTGTATCACAATTTTTATTTATGAAAATTTATATTTAAAATTTAATTTATTTATTAATTTTTCTAAATTGCATTACATGTATTTTTTTTAAGCTTTAACGAATTTTTTAGTTATCTTCAATTATCAATAATTTTATTTGGCTCGACCATAATATGACTAATTCTCCTGTACACCTGGGTGTACCTTAGAATACGGTGCACTCACTTAAACGTATACAATTATAAATAAAAATATATACACGTATACACTTTGTTAGCGAAATTTCTGTTAGATTTGTTAGTTTTTTTACTAAAAAATTGAGTGTAAGAAAAATATACAATTATTAAGAAACATGCATACACTAATGAATAAAAAAGTTACACACATATGGGTGCTATTTTTTTAATGAAAAATTGAATGTAAAAAAAAGTATACAATTATTAAGAAATAATATGTACTATACAATATTAAATAAAAAGTTATACACATACACTACAAAAAAAGTACTCCCTCCGTCCCACGTATTTTAACCACTTTCTATTTTGGGGTGTCCCATGTATTTTTACTCATTCCATTTTTGGCAAAAATACATAATATTTTATTACCTACTTTTTACAATCAAAACAACTTTAATTACATTTTTACACTTTATTCATCATTCCCAATAACTTTATTCACCTTTTCTTTTTAAATTACTAATTTATCCCTACTTTCTCTTACATTATATATTAAAAAAATAAAACGTCTTAATCTCTGTGCCCGTACAAATGGGTAAAAATACCCGGGACGGAGGGAGTAGTATTTTTTAGCAACCGAATTTACCAATGAAAAATTGAGTGTAAAAAAATATACAATTATTAAGAAACATGTATACACTATTGAATAAAAAAGTTATACACATAAGGGTGCTATTTTTTTAATGAAAAATTGAATGTAAAAAAAGTATTACAATTATTAAGAAATATGTACTATACAATATTAAATAAAAAGCTATACACATACACTACAAAAAAAATTATTTTTTAGCAACCGAATTTACCAACGCCGTTGATATTTACCAGTGGATTAGCAACAATAATGATATTTTTATTTTAGCAACGGAATGCCAAAGGATTAATTATTCTCTATTTTACCAACGAAATTCAATCAATTTGTAATTACCAATGGATCAGCAAGGGAATCATTATATAAA
The DNA here is from genome assembly GCA_023678885.1 of Pogostemon cablin. Classification (NCBI taxonomy): domain Eukaryota; kingdom Viridiplantae; phylum Streptophyta; class Magnoliopsida; order Lamiales; family Lamiaceae; genus Pogostemon; species Pogostemon cablin. The sequence continues at coordinate 6,767,988 of CM042965.1, forward strand.
TTACCAATGAAATTATTAGCAATGAATTACCAATGGAATTATTTACCAATAGAATTAATTTTTCATTGCTAAAAATTTAGCAATCACCATTTACCAATAGAATTTTACCAACGGATTCCGTTGCTAATCTGTTGGTAAGCCAATTTAACAAAGAAATTAAGGCTTTTAGCAACGGAATATTCTGTTATTAAAAAACAATTTTTTTTGTAGCGATATAGGTGCACGTTTGCACCCGGATGCACCGGATATCAACTATCAACTCTAAAGTTGTTAAACTCTCTGAAAAACTGCACCTAAATTATGATAATTTAGTGTTTTAATTGGAATTGATATTAAGTAATTTTAATCTTAATATATATAAAAAGTGTATAATAGAATTACATTTAGGGGTGTAAACGGGTAGGGTATGGTACGGGTACGCCAAATCCATAACCTACCCTATATTCTATTTTCATCATTCGTACCCTACCCTATTATCCTAAAATGTATCATCGGGTAGGATACAGGTAATATCTATTAGATAATGGATAATCCGCGAATAAACGGATATTCACATATTTTAAAATGACCACCCTAGTTGTCTTCACTCTTCCCATTCATCCCTATAATGCCGACACCTCTCTTTATCTTATCCGCCTCAAATAAATACAAATGTTTAACATATAAATAAATCATCACTCTCAACCACACAAGAATCATGAATAGATTACAAAATAAGGTATTTTGTCCACTAAATTTCAATAAATCAATGCAGGAATAATAAAATATATAAGGTATTTTCTCCAGAAAATAAGGTATTTTCTCCACTGAAAAAAAAAAATGAATTATTAGTTTAAGATGTTAAATTATGTTGTACAGTGTAGTGTCGATTAATATATATATATATATATATATATATATATATATATATATATATATATATATATATATATATATATATATATATATATATATAGTATGCGAGTAATCGGGTAGAGTAGATGGGTATTTTATAAAAACCATACCCTATCCCTACCCTTAACATTTAAACGGATATGGGTATTACCCTACTCGATACCCGATTATGCTCTACCCTACCCTTAGGGTATTAACCGTCAGGTACCCGAACCCGCGGATAAAATTGACAGCCCTAATTACATCACTATCTAAATATTAAAAATAAAATAAAGAAAATTGTAGTTGTAATTTATAAAGAGGGAGAGTGAAGATAAGAAATGAAAAATGAAAAAGCGATTTTACCTCATATTTGATTCCAATATAAATATAAATGGGGGTTAATTCCTAAAAAATTCACGATCTTATTAGGGGTTTTCAAATCTATTACGAATTTTTTTTGTCAATTCAATACACGATTTATTTAATATTTTTAATTTTATCACGATCTTTTATTTTTGTCAATTTAATACGCGATTTATTTAATATTTTCAATTCTATCACAACTTTTATTTTTGCAATTCGATACACTACATATTTCATATTTTGAATTCAATTTATTATTATTATTATTATTATTATTATTATTATTGTTAAAAGTTATTTTAAAAAATAAATTACATGTTCGAACAAATAGGATTTTTTTTCCTGTTATTACAGTAAATTCATATTGTAATTTATTATAGAAAATTATTTTAATATATAGATCGACATTATGTAAAAATTATTTTTTACTATAATGAATAAAATTCTATTATTTCTTTTTTGTTCGACTTTAAAACTACTATTATAGTAAATTCTAACAAAAATATTATATAAATTAAATTATTTATTAAAAATAAGGATTTTATAACGAATTAAATTAATAATTAATTTGAACTAAAAAAAAGAATTGTTAATCCCATTAATTAATAACTACACATTTTTATAATAATAATAATAATAAATTGAATTGAAAATATGAAATAAATAGTATATCAAATTGCATAAATAAAAGTTGTGATAAAATTGAAAATATTAAATAGATCGCGTATTAAATTGACAAAAAAAAAAGGTGGTGATAGAATTGAAAATATTAAATAAATCGTGTATTGAATTGACAAAAATAAAAGGTCGTGATAGATTTGAAAATCTCTAATAAAATCGTAAATTTTTTAGGAATTAACCCAATATATATATATATATATATATATATATATATATATATATATATATATATATATATATATAAATTAATGCTACTAAATACAATAAATAGCATTAAATTTAAATGATAATTAATCTTCTTGAAATTAGCCAGTTTTGAATTGATTGACTACAATTAAAAAAAAATCATGAATAAAATATGCCACATTAACTAAAAAAACTCTAGAATAGTATTTTAAATGCATATATATAAATTATTATACTAATTTAAAATGAATAATTAAATTTAAAATGAAATCATCATAAATACTAATGATAATAAATATGAAAAGTATTATTCAAATAATAATAGTATAATTAGAAGACAAAGTCTCTTATGAGACGCTACTTTCATGAGACGGTTTGTGAGACGTGTTAAAGTATGTCGATAATAAATCAAATTATAACACACTAACATCATACTTTAATACATAATCCAACATACTTTAACCACAAATAAGCATACTTTAGTGATGGGTTGACCCGTCTCACATCCGTCTCACCAATAACCCGTCTCACAAGAGACCAACTCTAATTAGAATTATCAAAAATAAATTTAGAAGAGATATAACTTGGATTACTCCTAAAATTCAAAATCCTGAAATGTCGCCCAAAATTTTATGGTCATATATTGCTCTTTACTAAATATACTAAATTGACTTATAATTTTATCAAAGATATATAAGATATATTTAAATAATAATAATAATAAATAATAATAAGAATAATAGTAAAAATAGAAAAAAACAACATTTACTCTCACAGCGCCACGTCACTAAGAATAAAGGAGACAATGCCAACTCAGCAGAAGTAAACTGCTGTTTAGATGTCTTTAGATTTAGATTAATTGATTACATTAACTTTTTATAAATATTTATTGAAAAAAATAAATGTAGATTAATAACGGACCAACATAAGATATATTTAAATAAAAATAATAATAAGAATAATAGTAAAAATAGAAAGAACAACATTTACTCTCACAGCGGCACGTCACCAAGAAAAAAGGAGACAATGCCAACTCAGCAGAAGTAAACTGTTGTTTAGATGCCTTTAGATATTGAAAAATAAATTACATGATCTCAAATGAAATCATGACCATCACATAATCGAAAATTCATGGATCTTCTAGGTTGGCACGGGATGTCCTGTGACACTTTGTTGTAACATCTCCTGTATATCTCCTAATAGAAAGACACTTGAATCAATCCTTACCCTTAAGGGTTTATTAGTTAGGGTATAATATCTCTCATCTCTCCTACGTGTCGCTCATTTAATGGAGTGGCATAAGAAACGTCACACCAAAGTGTCACAGAATATCCGGACCCTTCTAGGTTTAAATTAAAATTAACAACACATATTCAGAAAATTCATGGATCTTCTAGGTTTAAATTAAAATTATCAACACATTCAAAAAACACTGTTTCCTGTTGAAGGTGATTATCCAAAAAGTGTTTGGTTCATATCGAATTAATAATACTTTATGGGCCTAAAAATTACTAAAAATAAAAGAGTTTACACACTAATTGCAATTAAGCAGACTTAATTTCCTTTCAAGTTCATTAGTTTAAAGCAAGGGAAGGTGGGTTACAATAACCAATGAAACTAACAAAGATTTAAGGCAATTACTGTGGTCATTCTTTGTTTATGAGATTTTCAAGTTTTGATAACCCATTTGATAATTTTAATGAACCAAACACTTTCACTGGTCCTTAAATCACAATATGTTGAGTAAGTTATCTTGTATGTATCTACTTTCAATGGATCCCAAAAAGAAAAACACAAGTATATGCTGATCAACTTGAGTACTATAACAACCATTTGAGAGTTAAATCTATCTGCAGTGAAATGTATAGCCTGCAACTTCTCCAGAATAACGAAGCTTACTCGCCCTTCACAGCATGATATATTCTCTGAAAGAAAAGCAATGAAGCTACAAAACTTACAGTTCCAAGCATCAAGAAGCAAGCATAGCACATGCAAAAGCTGTACCCAAAGAAGAAGAACGTCTGTATGGTGCCACTCATGTTTGATTTGAAGTAAAAGAATATACTGTATCCGAACATGAATATTGCTGTTGAGCCACCACGCATGACAGACCTGGATTTATTCAGCATTAATGAGAATTGCAGACTATAAGAGCAAGTGATAAAACCATATACTTAGTATTGGCTAGAATTCATATGGAGAACGTACCTCCACCACCACTTGTGGTCTTCGACTGCCAGCTGAAAATACGTCAAGCCAACACTCAACATCACAGTGAGTAAAACAAGGATTATGAATGTTAGGAATAGAATTCCAGGAGAGGTGTAGATTTTGTAGCCCCAGATAGTAGCATACAAATTGTGTAACTCTAGGGCAATCGCGCTGAAAGGTAAAAGGCCTGCAATGACCATTTGTGCAGGGGTTTTACGATACCAAGCCAGCGATGGAATTTCTCTTGGAATTTTCTTTGAGACAGGAGACGACTGGAGATCAGATTTGTGGCGTTGTCCAACCATCCCACCAATGACGAATAAAGGAATTGCTACAAGTGTATATACAAGAGGAACTGCTGTTGTCACCCCATGATATGCAGCTAGTATATTGAGAATGAATGATGTGATGAGAACAGGACCTAAGAACAGAATCCCTGTCAGAAGGGCACTCCCCTGCAAAGTTGCATTGTATTAAATAGTAACTTTACGTTCACATGGTGTTTTACAGCAAAGAATGACTTAATGCAGCAGGGTTGCAAGCATTAATACCGATCCAGTTCCACCGTGTTGACTGCAGAAGGATGCTGATTTATAGCCAGCAATTGCTGATGTAAGAATGAAACTTACGAATGTGAAACTTAAGAGAGCTCCCCGGTTGTAAGGATATAAGACACCCACAAATGCCAACACAAATAAGAGTGTAACCCTGTAGACCGGTACATTACTTGCATGATACAAGAAAATGCAGAACTGAATTTCTTCATTCTTGGAAGTAACAAGGTAGCAAGCACTATTGAAAGTGTACCTCATGATATGTGTTTAGATCGAAGGGTTTGTCATGCAAGAATTGGAAATTAAAATCCAATTAAAGCTAATATCATACCACCCAATAAAAGGGATTGATTCAAATCCATAACAATCCAAAATGGATTTGATAATATAGTGATCTAATCCGTTCTCAAATCCCTTAATCCGCACATAAGCCTAAAATATGCTATCCAATTGAGTTCTGTTGAGGAGTCTATCCAACAAAAGAAAGTCCTAAACCACATAATGGTCCTGGTAGGTAATAAGGTTGAATTGAGTCCACTATAATACAAAAGATAACAGGAATCGACTTTATGAAGATCAAAGAGCATATGTCTTTTCAGAAAGAATTACTTATTAAATTTCTGGTTATAGGAGAGGTTGGAAGCAACATTAGAACTAAATTACTTCTGGGGTATATCAATTGAGAAGAGACAACGCAAACTCTGAGTTGAAGAATGAGGGGGGAGTCCTACAACGGAACTTTCTGCTTGAGGAAACAAGAAAACAACAAACTTATTTTTAGAGCAGAATCAATGGACTTTGAAGACTGATTGCAGATTTGTAGTACTGTAAGATGCAATAGTCACCAGACTTATGATCAGGTAATCAGATGATTTGTGGTGTGATTCATAAGAACGCAAGAAAGACATTTGAAAAACAATCTTACATGATCAACAACTGCATACCGCAACCTAGAACAGCAGAAAGCAATGGAAGGTTTGTGGGGCATCTGAACACATCCCCGTGTATGTATTTCCAACCAACCTCTTTCTCCTCATCTTCATCTCCAATCGACCATCTGAATAATATTGGGCTAAAATTTAGATTAAGATAATCCACTCTTAGGAGTGGTGAAGTTAAATTGAATACAATCTTATATGTAGAAGCAAAAAGCAATTGAGTACCACGGCAGAGAAAGTTACTTTCTTAAATCATTCTTGAGATGCCGCGTGAAGAGTAGGGTAAGCAGTCCCATAAGAAGAACAATTATGACTATTGAATTAACAAGAGAGAACCAATGGCTTTGTTGGAGAATTGGCAGTAAAGAAGCTCTTGAGTATCTCTCCATTCTGTTGCTGTAAGGCATAGAAGTTTCATTCCAAAAAATGGAGTAAGTGAAATCGACTTTGACATCGACATCTTCTGTTACATCTACCACATGACTTGGGTCGCTGAAGGCATGGATTTCTATGACTTGATTTCCATTGTAAACAGCATCAAACTGAACATGGGTAAACATGAAATACTTTTGCCCCTTACCCTCGTCATTCCAGCTTCCATCTTCAACTTTGCCAATGTATGCCCAAAGTGGAAGATCATCTAAGTACATCTGGTAATAGAAATCATTTGAGATAGCATCTCTAAACTTAGAGACATCACCCTTATTAAGTGTCTGCCGGCAAAGAAATGTCCCGGTATTGTTCATAGCAAATTTCAGATTATACAGAGAGTCAGCCAATCGATCACCATTTAAGATTTCACCAAAGCTTCCCTTCTTTTCAGTCACCTGATCTGCCAATGCAATGGATAGTGAGATATGAGTCTGTATAAAAAGGCACCTCATAATATAGGGATCTATGGAACAGTTATTCCAAAATCTTCACTGAAAAGAAATATACGTAATTATCAATATATTAATTTTTTGTTTGTGAATCTTTGAACTCTGCATGATAATCGAGCATGAGAAAAAATAGGAAAGAACTCAGAATTCTTCAATAATGCAAGAATCAAAAAACAACCTTGATGACAGAAGGCCAGCTCATAATACTTGTACGTTTCACTGCAAGGGCATCAGAAGAGAAAAAATCTAATTAAGTTAGAAGAGACTGCAAAGAAGTTCGTTATATTTCCAAGACTGGCACATTAAACTATAGAAGATAGTTATGCAAACTTTTTAATAGATTAAGAGGCATTTCTGGCCATAGCTATGAATTCCATAAAGAGACATTGCACCCTAAGACTCTTTTTACAGGAGTCCGTAGAGAACAACCATAAATAAAAGCAAAAAAGTTCCACGATGAATCAGCTACTTAACTTAAGCTGGTGATTAACTGAGAGAAGTAATCTCAGAAAATGATCCAAACATTGAATTTAGGCCTTGAATAATACTACAAATTAAAGTTATTATATCAAGGCTGCCTTGCGTAGTTAATCCAGGACAGAAAAATATCGAGTGAAACCAATTGGGAGGAGTAACATCCTCAGAAAAGAATTATGGGAGTAACATCAATTTGAAATCCATCACTTAAATCTTGAACAAATTTGTGAGGGATTTCGATGGATACGAAATTTATGGTTTTCAAATCCATCAATACACAGAATGTTGAAGTGTCTATTCAACCTTTTAAACAGCACAGAATTCAAATAGGAATCATATTGGGGAATCGAAATTGGAAGTAAATATGCATTCTGCTAATGTGAATCCTAGATCATGCAATTTCCCAACCAGGATATAACAATGGCACACAATCAGCTGAATATTGAAATTCATAAATGCGGAAGGACGTCTATCAATCCCCTAAAAAAACTCAATCGGTACCTGGGATTATGAAGAGGGCCGATCTTGTCGACGAAAAGGGGCACGCGATCTCCTACATTGTAAGTGTTGGCAGAATTGAGTGGGATGGGCAGCAGGAGAAACAGATTAGTTAGAAAAAACAGTTTGAAGATTCTCATTTGATACAAGTTTGGAGGAGTTTGATCAGAGTCTAATGGAGGGATGCCGGCAAGTCGGTGGTGGTGTGGGGTGCGCCGGCGCCGGCGCCGTCGGGGTTAAAGTAGTAAAAAAGGGTCAACGACTGAGATGAGAGTTCATTCCCGGAATATATTGTACTGGTCCTACTGGACGTTGTAAATCGCTTTTTGCAGTCTGATCTCGTGTATTAGGTTACACGCTTTTCTCTCTTTCTCAACTTTTCCTTCTTTGGAAATATAAGGAAAAAAAAAGATTTTTCTGTTTAGTTTTGATTTAAAGCAATTAAATTAGGTTGTTATATCTGCAGTTAAATTAAATAAAATAATATATTTTGGGTTGATTTTTTTTTTTATAATTTTTATTTGAGAAATAAATAAGGAAATTGTGAATAATTGCATGAATAACTTAACGACGAGTAAGTCTATAACTTCCTTACAAATTTTAATTTTGAGATTGATGTGTTGAGTTCTTCCAAAATAGTAAATGACTTAATTCCTAGTTTGAATAAAATGTCATTATTCCGTTGAATTTGTTTATATTAACAAACAAATTGTGTGGTTTAGTAAATTACAATATTATTATTATTTTTTAAAAGGTAAATCTTATGGTTATTAAGAAAGTTTTTTGTGAGAAAATACTTACATGAAATGATTTATGAGACGTGATAAGGTAAAATTATTATATGAGTATAATATGTTTATTAGTAGTTAAAGTATGATTTCCTTAACCATGATGGATTATATTAAAGTATAATTTTAACGTGTTATACTACGATATATTATAAACATACTTTAAGTACCAATAAAAATACTTTACCTATATACTAATAAATATATTTATCTCACAATCCGTTTCACATATTATTTAATTATTTAGTCAAATTTCAAGTTTTTTTTTTATTTTTTTTTAATAATGATTATTATTTACCGTATCTATTTATTTATTTCACATTTGTAATTTAGCAAATAAAATTGGCCCAAAAATGGGCAAGAAATTGGGCGGTTTCACGTTTGGTGAGGGTGGGCCAAAATTGGATCATGATTTGGGCCATTTAGTTATACATTGGGCTTAACAGGCTTCTTTATAAGCCCTGCATTGAATATTGACGATAATTTTTTTTTAAAAAAAAACTCATATATACTAGTATATATATATATTTTTTAAAAGCCACTTTCACTCCCTTTTAAATTCAATGTAATATAAAATTCAGAATCGATTCAAACATGAGAATTCAAAACTGAAACTAGATAAACCTCAAATAATAAGTCATTGTATATTATGTATTTGCATGAATCATGGCTACAAAATTCATATATTGAAAATTTCAACTATTATTAAGAAATAAAAAATCAATAAATATAGCCATTGGATTGGAGACTTGTTCAAGCATGCTTTGAAATTTATGATAATTACAATCTATATATGAAGATTGATTCATTTCCAATTAGTTGACTTTGAGCAACATTAATCTACTAAGAAAATATGTTTTATGGTCAAATAAGCTTTTATAAACACCTAAATTAAGGATATTCTTATGAAATTAATTAGTATATGCACTAAACTTCTCTAGTTTCATATGATTATGTAAAAAACTTGGAAATTGACTTCAATTAAAAATTTCAAGGCAAATTTTACAAAGATTTGTAGATGCTAAATATAAATACATACATTATACACTCAGCAATTTATTGATCTTCTTCACTTAATTTGTAAAATAAGTTAATTATAGTTTTCTTTATTTAAATAATTAGTTTATTAATTATGCATTTTAGAACACTTCGAGAGAACTTTTCCTAACGAAGTAAGTGGAGTGAAAAGAGTTGAATATCTTATGTAAATGTAATAAATCTGAACCTCAAAATATTTGGGTGCAACATATATAAATAAATAAAATAAATGGAAGTGGAACCCATTAATTAATTGAAAACCAAAATTAAGTGTGATTCATCATCATTAATATTCTTTATTAAATGATAAGATAGTAGTTATAGAAATGATAGAATCTAAGCTCTAAATATGCTCAAGTAACATACAATGATTTAATTAAATCTATATTTATTTATCACACACTTAATATATATCTCAAGTATTTTCCAGAAGCAATCATTAGTGTTAAGAACCGGAATAATTGGTTGGAGACATATTACAGCAAAGTGATAGATGAACACAAACATATACTATTATGAAATATTATTATTATATCAATAATCCAATATCTTTATGAAATAAAACATGGGTCCCATATATTGTCTCTTCAGTCCTTTATTTTCAAATCATATATATTCAGACATCCAAATCAATTTTATTGGTGAGAATCTCATGTTCTTATATGATTTTATGCAACATATATGTGCAGCTCTAAATTCTTGCATTAGAACTTACATACAATCTATCATTCATTGATTAATAATAGTTCTTTATAAACTAGATAGAATAGTTCAATTAATAATTTTTAAAGTTTTTTACAAAAGTTCCTAAATTTATTTTTTGAATATATTTGTATAATGACAAGCTATTCAGTCAAATCTCAATTTAAATCAACTCTCATCATCTCAAAGGATTAACAACTTTTTCTGTTTTGTTTTCTTTAAACTCGAATTAACGACTACTTAACAAAATAGTGTTTGGTAGTTAAATTCCTTCATATAATTGGTATACATTCATAGATATATGTAATCATTTTATTACTTAATATATGTATATACATACATACATGGGAAAGGGGCAGTTTAAAAGATTGGCCATTATTTGCTCTATGCTTTTGTTTAAAAGATTTATATATAAAATTTTGGGGGACATTATCTAGCAAAAAAGAACATACATACATACCTAATGTTTTCAAAGTGGACCTTAATGTAAAGAATGCGATCAAGCCCACTATAGCTACCATGGACCTCCATCCCCAACCATTGACATAAATTAGTGTAATTTATTTAATTAAGGGAAAAAAGAATCTTGATGTGGCATGGCTTTGGGTTGATGACAAAGAATGGATGTTGACCCATCAACAAATGAGATAATACCAAACAAATCCATTTCAAAATATAGATTAATAAAACTCACAAGTGGATGTTTTGATTGGTGATTTGTGTTTTTAATTATATTTGTTTTGGTTGAAAGGCCATTAGCAACTAATTCTTGAATACAATACATGAAATAAATATTGTCAAGGGGGTGTGAGTTGGCAATCTCTCAAATAACACAAAAAGTAAACTCTCTCACTTTGCAACATAGAAATCAAAGATCAAGAAAACAAAACTTTTCTACTCTTCATTTTTTGATCTCACAATCCAACTCTCTTTAATTTCAAGTGGCTTTTAATTATGTTACCATTTTTTTGCATCTCACTGACAGAATTAGAGATTAAACTAGAACTAATTTGAACATCCTAAATATGTAAAAAAAAAACTAAAAAAAAATTGTTCATCTAACATTTTCAACTGAAAAAAAAAATTCAAGAATTATTGCAATATTCTTTTAACTTTTTATGAGTACTTGGAAATCAGCCTAATAGAAAAGGACCAATAGGAAAGCACAGGCGGTTAGAGAGAAGATACTGATGAGAGAGAGAGTGGAGTAGGAGTCAGTGATTCTAGTGATTTCCTGCTAAAGACCCCACTTTTTATTTTATTACAGTACCATAAACTAGTGTTATTTTTCCTCGCATATTTTACATATTGTTGTGTCTTTCTTTATTTTTTCAAAAAAATTAATTTTTGCAAACCCCACAAAAGGCTGGGGGATTTGGCCAGGACAAGATTTTCTGTAGCATAAAATGAGCTTCAAAGGATCAATTGATTCAATTCTGATAATAATAATAATTACTACAACAACAACTATTACAAGCAAGCTACTCCATAAATACATATCCCACAACAGAAACATACATAAAGCAAGATATCAAATAGAATAATCTGAGTTTTTAGTTTTCTTCGTTGAGAAGGAGTGAAAAGAAAGCCAGACAGAGACCCTTGGAAAGGATCAAAATTTTGCAAATCATTAGAGAGAGAGAGAGAGAGAGAGAGAGAGAGAGAGAGAGAGAGAGAGGAGAGAGAGATGTTTTTATAAAGAAGACTGGACCCGAGACTTCCTTTGGTGGCAACTCCTACTACTTGAATATATACTTTGACAAGAAAGGCTTGATCTTTTTGCTCATCATCTCAGTTTGAGTTTTTCTTTTATTTTTTCTCTCTTTTATATCCCCTGGAGAAAGTAGACTTTCTGTCTTGAAAACTCTTAACATCAAAGATGAAATCTTTTTCGAGGAGCCCATCTTTTTCTTTCTCATCTTTATAGTATTTTTTCTGCAGTTTGATTATCTGGATATATATCTGCAGTTTTCTTGTCTGAAGAGCCATGATAATGGTCTGAAAAAGAGAGTTTGCATGGCTAGTCATAGACTTGGAGAGCCTTTGTCTGAATCTGGAGCATCACACCATCATCACATCCCTTGTGCTCTTCCATACATGGTCAATCACCCCAATTCAATTTTCATGTAAGCATATTGTTTTCATTTATCTTCACATCATGAGTTTAAGTGTCTTATTTTCATGATTTCTCTGAATTTTTTTTTTTTTTAAAGAAACCAAGAAGGACCATCTTTTGATTTTGGAGAACTTGAGGAGGCCATTGTTCTCCAAGGTGTGAAGATCAATAATGATGACAAAAAACAACGTATGCTACTCTCCCTCTTCTTTTCTGACGTCTGCTACGTGTTTGTAACCAACTTGAGGGGGTGGGTGGCTGGGGTGGGGGGTGGGGTTTGAACTTGTCCACAGAAGAAGATAAAGGATTATTACCATTAGTAACACAGAAATCATTCTTGGAGAAGGGAATTTGAATGGCGTGTGATTCAAATAAGGAAATAAAACCAGACCTGCTTGCATGATTTTCTTACTGACTCCATAACTGCTCATGAAATTATATTATTACATAGAAGGGGGGATTAGGTTCCACCCCCCTTTGGTTTCTGCCCAAATTAAAGACTTCCTTTCTTGTAATATTTATTTTCTTTTCTTCTGATTCTTGAAGATTTTGGTTTGTGATTTTGCTGCAGCTTTATACACCTCAATCAGACCTTCTGCAACTCTGGAGATGTTCCCTTCTTGGCCCATGAGATTCCACCAACATACTACACCAAGAGTAAGAGTACTGCTCTTTTCTTTGACCATTTCCCTCTCTCTCTCTTCTTTTATTACACAACACAACCCTCAAGGTTCAGACACATGTTATTTTTATGTTATTTTTATGTCTACATGAAGTTATGAGGGTTTTATCCTCTCTCTTTGAGTGTTTTTGGAGGTTTCTCGATCAATTTCTATTTTTGAAGAAAGAATTGTTTTTTCCTTCAAGAAAGAATTGTTTTTAAGGTGGTAGTAATAATTATGATGAAAGCGTTTGACTTATTTTTTTGGGGTGTAATAAATATAGGGAAGCTCAAAATCTGGAGAGGAGAGTACTGATTCAGGATCAGCAGTGAACACACTTTCCACCACCACCCCTGATTCGCCGGTCAGCCGGAAGCCCCACCACCTTCAGCCACCGCCGCCGCCGCCGCAGCAGATGGAGACCACCAGTGTTTCTCAGGCCCAACCAGCTGCCAAACAAACCCCAGAAAAGGTTGTCACTTTCTCCTTTTCTCTTTTTATCTTTTGTTGTGATTCACTTCTTAATTAGCATAATCCCAATAATTAGGACAAAAGATTGCATTTTTATTGCCACTCTGAATTCCATTACCATAGCTTCCCATCCCTCTCTCTCTGTCTTTCTCTCTCCTCCAAATCCCAACAACTGCAAGAAAAGAGAGCAAACAGCTACTTCTGAATTCTGATAACTGAGGGATTCTCTGATTTCATTTTTTCTGACGTTAACCACAGAAAGGCAGAATCTTTACAGTGTTTTCTCTTTTTATCTTTACTGTTCTATTATAATGCATAACTGCAGTTTAAGTCCTAGTTCATAATTACCAACTTTTCCTCATCCCAAGAACTATACTTTAAAAAAAAACACTTGTTTTTGGATCTTTTTGTAATAATCTTCATGGGAAATCTCGAAACTAAATCTAAATGCAAAATGATGAAACGGTATAAACATTTCTTTCGCGATCATTATTGATTATTTTCCATGAAAACAGTGCACATATCAGCATCACAACTCTGAAAGATTGCCATCATATCCTCTAATAATTACCAACTTATATTCTTAATTAAAAAATTCAAAAAATCTTTAAGAAGATTCTGCCATTTCTGACACGTTATCTTCCCTCATTTAACTTGAGTAGGAATAAAATAAAAGAGAGCAATCCACCAATTAATTTCATTTAAAAAATTTATCAGTAGTATATAGCTGCTCTTATTGACCTCTTGTGTATCCCTCCCAAGTCTTAACAACTATTTTTCTTGAATTTTCTTTAATAATAATGCAGAGAAGGGGTCCTGGTTCTAATTCAGACAAAGTCCTTGATACTAAGGTGATGAAAAATGGCAACATTATTCACATGCATGCATGAACTATAGTAGATGCTATAGTAATAAATTGTTTTATGTGATTTCTTCAGCTATTTTTACCAAGATTAATTTTTTATTTCCCCCCTTAGTCTAAAACCTTTTTTTTTTACTTTGCTTTAGACATTGAGACGTCTAGCCCAAAATAGAGAGGCTGCAAGGAAGAGCAGACTTAGGAAAAAGGTATGTCCTACTTTCTTGGCCTTAGCCAAATACTACTAGTAATTATATCCCTGTTGCTATCCTTTAACCCCCCTCCCCCACCCCCCACCCCCCCAAAATATGCATATTTTCAGGCCTATGTGCAGCAGCTAGAATCAAGCAGAATCAGACTCACCCAGCTGGAACAAGATCTTCACAGGGCCAGGTCACAGGTAAGACTACTAGCATCTTGCATAGTGACATAATGAAATAATTTGAAAATTTGCAACATTTAATGCTCTAAAATATTAATAATAAGGTCTACATTCTCTATAATTTGATTCTTGAGTAAACTGTCCAATCCTCAATCACTGTGTTCATCAGGGACTTTTCTTAGGAGGAGGTGGGATTGCAAGTGGAAGTATTAGCTCTGGTATGTCTATATCCTTGCAACAGTCATTTACTAAACTACCCTTTCTTGAATTGCTAACTGCTTTGCCTTTTTTTTCGCTGAATATTTTAATAAACCATTTTCTTTCTTGTTTTGGAATTTTGTAAAGGTGAACTTTTTGAACATTTTTCTCTTCGGTTTTTTATGAATTTTAAATGTCCCACACCTGAGTAATTTTCCTCTACAGTGAGGATGAACTTGGTCTTTTCCATTCTTGATGATTATTGCATTCATGCATAGATTATCAAAATTGTCAAACTCTTAAATTCTTAGACTTAGCTAGTCTTTTTATCTCCTAATGATCCACAATTTTGACAATAAGCAGCAGGCTTAAATAAGTTACTAATATGAATCTTTAATAAAGCCAAGATTTTTGCCCAACTTAGCAAACATCCGATTAAATAGGCTTTGCTTTTTGACTCAAAGCTCAGATTCAATTACTGTTCAATGTAAAAAAGATTCGTATCCAGTATTATTACCAGAACTGAAACTATTACCAAATAGTCAGCAATAGTGTTTTTGACTGTTTTCTTTAGCCCATTTGGCTTGTTCAATATTGTACCATTTGCAAATATTTGGAATATTATAAGGTCACAAATTCTTCAATTATGGAAACAATAATTTGTAGCTTAGCAGAATGACAACTTCATTGTAATGTGAATAAAAGTACAAAAATCTTGCTAGAGATGAGAGGGAAACAAACAATTTAGAAAAAGAAGTAAAGGTAGTGGTTGGTTGTTGAAGTTGTCCTCTTCTGCTTTGTTCAATTGTGTTCCTTATGTATGCTCCAATCTTGATTTTCAATACATGCATGGCCTACACAACCTTTATTCTTCATGAGAATAAGTACTTAGATTAATTATACCCTTTCCCTCCCTCAAAGAGTTCTATTTTAATAACTTTTTTTTGTCCAAATAATTTTTTTGCTTTTTAGGTCAAATAAAAATTTAAGGAGTCTCTACATTGCCTTAATGACAAATGTTAAGTGTTTAATGTGATCAAATAAGTTAAACCAACAACTTTATTGAAGAGGGGTGTGTACTTCAATTCGACTAACAAAAAATAAGTTGCTCTACTTATAGAGTTAACTTTGAGAAAAAAATTTCTTCTATAGAAGGGGAGAAATAAATTCTTCAAATACTATTGTAGGTGGTGCAATATTTGACATGGAATATGCAAGGTGGTTGGATGATGATCATAGGCATATGTCTGAACTTCGAACAGCATTGCAAGCTCACTTATCAGATGGTGATCTGAGGGTTATAGTGGACGGATACATCGCTCACTACGATGAAATTTTCCACCTAAAAGGCGTTGCTGCTAAATCTGATGTCTTCCACTTGATCACTGGAATGTGGACTACACCTGCTGAAAGATGTTTCCTTTGGATGGGTGGTTTTCGACCTTCGGATCTGATCAAGGTTTGCTACATTTTGTCTTCTCTTGAAATGCATATCATTACCATGAAAGTTTGAATTATGTCATAATACAAAGGCTTTTTGCTTGATTAGATGTTAATAGCACAATTGGACCCGTTAACGGAACAGCAAATCATGGGGATTTATGGACTCCAGCAGTCATCACAGCAAGCAGAGGAGGCTCTCTCACAAGGACTTGAACAACTACAGCAATCATTGATTGATACTATATCCAATTGTTCTATTAATGATAATATGCATCACATGGCTGTTGCACTGGGAAAGCTTGCCAATCTTGAAGGCTTTGTTAGACAGGTACTTTAACTTCCCTTTTCTTTTCACACCTTTTTTTTTTGTGCTAATTTTTTTGCTTTTAAATTATTCTTGTTAAGCGGTCGAGTCATCGCCTCCCATTTTTATTGATTCATGTATAGGCAGCCCTTTAACAAAAATAGATATCAAAAGATGAGGTTACCATTTGAGGACACACTGCATTATGGTTTGATGCTAAGATGTGAAAATTACTATGTTATGATCAACCTTTATCTCTATCTAGGCTACTTTATATTGGCTCATCTATTCGAAAGTTTCCTTTGAGCTTTAGTTAGCAAGATAAGCAATAATCAATAAGAAAGCAGATGTTGGGAACTGATGGAACAAGAAAAGTAGCTAAAGGAGCATAATGTATAGAATAAAAATGTGTCATTCCCCTCCTTTTCTACTTTACATACTGTATTCTTTTTCGGGTGACTTTCCAACCACCGCTTTTGGTTGAAAGAACGTATTTAGGTATCCTTCCCTCATAAGCCTATCTAGTGGAGTAGATTTATGTTCAGTCAACATAGATTTCTACATTAAATCTACGTAGTACTTACCTTAAATATAATTGTCAAGGCGTGCGAAGATATTATGATCGATCTTCTAGAACGAGCTGAGACGTAAATGTAATAACTAATATGTG
The DNA here is from genome assembly GCA_023678885.1 of Pogostemon cablin. Classification (NCBI taxonomy): domain Eukaryota; kingdom Viridiplantae; phylum Streptophyta; class Magnoliopsida; order Lamiales; family Lamiaceae; genus Pogostemon; species Pogostemon cablin. The sequence goes on from CM042965.1 coordinate 6,785,286, forward strand.
CACAAAAAGAGACTAAGGTAATTATTTCACCAATCAGAAACATTGGAGTACTTTATACCTACTATGAAAAGGGGAGGTAAGAGAATACTTCTTCTTCAAGGAATGGACCTTCTTTTTTTTCTTTGATTCCTTCTTTTTTTTCTTTGATGCCTTAGTGTTGTCATTAAATTGCTTTAAAGCATTTTAAAGCTTGGTTGAGAATTAAATCTGAGAATATAATGACAATTAAGTCCACTTATGGTGGATCCCACTGATAATGGTGATGACTAAATGATTATACACACATGTTATCTTAAGCCAACCACCCTAACATGAGTAGCTTTCACATATCATTTTATTCCAGTTTAGGTAGTTTTAATGCACATATACCTGAAAATCTAGAATCCGCGCCTTGCGATGATTAGTTGGATGAAACTCGTAGGATCAGACGAATACAAGGTATTACGGAATGTCTAGTACTAGGCTCTACATATCAAATTGCTAAAGCATTAGTTTCTTGAATAAGACCTTTCATGTTCTTTCTTTAACATCTCAACTTTTGTCTCCTGTCATTAATATATATGCATGTATGCATCTTATAAGCATCAAAAGTTGGTTTGAAAGTGAACCACACTGGGACAAAACCCCTTGCCATACCTATCACCAAGACTTTTTAATCATATTCTGTCAATCATGGGATTAAAATAGATAATCACAACACTCCAATTTCACATGCATTATTGAGTATCGACTCCTTTTGCATGTTATATTATTTAAAAAAAAAAAAAACAGGCTGATAACTTGAGGCAACAAACGCTTCATCAACTGCACCGTATACTGACCATTAGGCAAGCAGCGCGGTGCTTCTTGGTGATTGGTGAGTACTATGGTCGACTACGAGCTCTGAGCTCCCTGTGGACGTCGCGGCCAAGAGAGTAAGATCCCAACTGATGATGAAGTTAGTAGTTAATTAAATGATGTGGGTTTGATGTATAGTTGAATTTATGCAGGAGTTTGATAGCAGATGATAGTTCTTGCCAAACAACAACAGATTTGCAGATGGTACAATCTTCTCAGAACCAGTTTTCAAGCTTCTGATCAATACAAACTGTTTGTTGATTGTTAGATGGATTAATGATGATGTAGAATTGAGGCTTAGGCTCTAATACTTCTAGAGAAGATAAGAGTTTCCTCCTACCTATAATTTTGATGTACGTAGTTTTAATTTTTATTATTAGAGTACAATTATTATTAGAGTACAATGTTCTCTTGTAAATGTAAATCAATATTTATGCAAATTACCTTGCCTGCAACTTACTTTCATAATCCCACAAATATTATTACATTTACTAATTATTACGTTCTAAAATTATTACATTTTTCTTTCTATAAATGAGATCCATAAATTCATGCAAATAGTAAGTGTAACAATATTTATGGGATGGAGAGAAAATATTTTCTTGCTTGAATTAATTCGGTGATTTTAATGAACTCTGTATTTTATGGGAGTACTGGATATTAATAATTACTAATATATATTGATGAAATGTAACACATTCACATATATTTTTTAAAAAAAGATTACAACTATATTAAAATTCACATATTTTATAATTTTTTAGGTTTTTGAAAACAATTTATTAAAATACCATTTCAATGTGTGGTTAATTTTTAAATATTTTTTTAATTTCAGAATTTAAATTGATATGAAAAAAAATTCAAATTGATAGTTAGCTTGTTTTAAAAGTTTTAATTTAAATTGAAAGTATTCATTTGACCCATAATTAAAAAAAAACTTATGAAATACTAACTAAAAGAAATGTGGGTCATATGAAATTAATGAAAATTTTAAGGTATACAAATTCTTACACATTGTTTATACATTTAAGTTCTATAAACCAAATTATTATTTTAGGAACCAAGTACACTTTTAAGATTGTTACTTGTATAATATAAAAGAAGTTATACATTGAGTAAAAAACAAGAACAAACTTAATAGGATTAATCGAGTGAATAAAAATTAATTATATACACAAAGGAATATGTTCCATATAGTTAACACATAACACGAAAGCTTTTGTGCTCGATTTTGTTTCATGTATACACTTTGTACATATTTTTGTATTGTTATAAAATGGCATGCGAAATAAATTGTGCAATAAAAATATAAAATACGAAATGTTCTTTTCAAATGGTAACCAACCCCACCCACAGTCCCACTCACCCCACCCCCCACCCCACCCCCCAGAAAAAGGCAGGCAAAATTAGTGTTTCAAGTTTATTAATTAATATAATTAAGATTAAGATATTAATTACATGAAAATAATGAGTTAATTGGGAGGGCTTTTGATAGCTCTCCTACCACTTTAGAAGACAACGACATCAACTAACATAATCATGTAGCTAATTAGCCGCATTCTCAATGCTAGATTCGATTATTCAATAAGATTAATAATTTATTAAACTAACATTATTTTCAATTCGATGTGGTCTACATAACTACATTATAATTATGATTACTTTTTGAAAATACAAATTATAGTTCCGCTCATTTAATTTTAACCGACTTGACGATAAAAATATTAAAAAAATGTAACAAATTTAAAGGATAAGTAAGTAACAATAAGATAATAGAGATTCTCTACATCATTTTCATGTATCATCACTCAGTGTCAATCTCTACGTTATTGACACGGGAAATAAATCTAATTATTATCCCCTAAAATTTATACTTTCCTTGTAAAGTATATTTTTTATATTTTCTCTACGTAATATTCATTCAACATATATTATTGGTATAAAAAATTATTAATTACTCCATTTACCTATGAATGAAACAACGATAGAAATAGCTAGCTCTAAATCAAAGAGTTAAAATAGCATAGCACGATAGTGCAAAAAGATCTTTATTATAGCATAATTTTAAATAAATCAAATTAAAATGTTTTTAAGATTGCACGATTTATTAAAAAAATATGTGGAAAAGAACGCATGGTTAAAATGTGTCACCATCGTTGTGCTTTCTAAAAATTGTACTCCCACACTAAGGTAATTTTTGTTTTTTTATACGTGGAGTAAGGAGTATTATTATTTAATATGTAATGGGTAGTTGTATAAGTGGTAGTGTGAGTCTTATATTTTAATTGTATTAGTGGGTGTGTGTGGATACATGCATGTAAAAAAAGAAAGTGAACTCTTTTGGTGGAACGACCAAAATGGAAAAAAGTGACTCTTTGGATGGGACGGTGAGTATAGTTTATTGGACACAAGAGATGACCCAATTATCATGATAACTTAATTAAAATGTCCTTTTACAAATTAGGTTTTCAGCAATCAAGGTGTGGCCAAACGTGTACTTAATAATTTAATTAAGATAAAGTTATCAATTAATATAATGTTTAAAAAGTGAAAAGGTTTAGGTGCAACATATATTGTTGTTTAGTACAAGTGACAATTTATTTAGCTTTTTTTTTCCCCAAAAAACTTGTGCCCAATATTTATATAGATCTTAAATCCGTGTAAGTAATCCAATTTTAATTTAAATAATAATTTATAAAATAGTAATCGTGATACTTATGATATTTTTAAGTGTCTCAATGTTTTCCGTTAGTTTAATTTTTTTTATTAACTCTATATATATATAATTTGAAACAGATTGTGAAGTAAAATAGCAGTACATATGCCTGAATAATCAATATAGTTATAGAATATGAGAAATATTAACTATTTTATTTTTAAATTTTAATTTTAATTGACAAGATATGTAGATTTGGTAAAAATAATTCGGATATGTGATAGATTAACTACGAAATAAATAAATAAAATTGTACCGACGTATTCAATTGAAATCGAAAAAAATAATTACAAATTGTCTTATAATAAAATCGTTTCACATTTTTTTATAAATAATATTACTTTTATTACAAATGTTATTAATTTTTATTTATTTATTATACAAATAATTGTTAGATAATTAATAGAATATATACCATTTTCGATCATATAATTTTCTTTTTATTGAAAATAGAGTACTTTCAATTTCACACAAAAACAAGTTTTTGTATATAAGAAAAAAACATAAACATTATTATTGGACTAGTTGATCTTGATAATAAAAATCCACAAATTTTCACTTTAATATTTAAATAATAGTAAATGACTATAACTTACTCCTAATAATAACACCCATTATTTAAATTAAAAAAAAAAGAACAGTCTAAATACATGATAATGCTAGGGAAGGAAGGATTAATTAAAGAATAAAGTAAAACAAATGGCTGGATACGGATTGTGCCAAATGGGAGTTTAATTATTAATTCAAAGTTATAAAAATGATATATATAATATTGAAATAATTTATGGGATAATAATTGACGATTTAGTTTAATAAGTTAGTTGCCGACGGAGCTACGAATGGTAGATATTGCATCCTGCTGTTATTATTAACATTCTGTAAGCATCACAAAGGTTGACTTTGTTTCAGTCTTTTTATTTTTTATTTTTCAGAAATTGACTTATTAATAAATATAATAACTTCAAATTAACTTATAAATATAAATGGATTGGGTCTGAATTAATACAAAGTAATTAAAAAAAAAAGAAAATAACTGAAATGGGCGATGTTGCACTGGGTTAATTAATAGATGGTGCCCAATTCTAATATCAGATGGCATATAAAAATTAGAAGGAAAGCGATTAAAATTTATTTTAATTAAACTTTATTTATAAGAAATTGTATTGCAATAATGTTTTAGAAAATAAGAATACTCATTTTCTTATGCTTTGACTCAAGATTTATTAGTATCATATGAAAACAGAACACATACACCCCCACATAATAGCAGTGATCACTCGTTTGAGTAAGGAGAGTATTAAATGAAATTAATTTTATGTGAAATCAATCATTAATATTACTTTGATGCATGACAAATTAAGGTGGTATTACATAATAAATAAAAATGATGACAAAAGAGAGAGTCAATTGGACTAACTTGTATAGAATTATAATCATGTCTTAATTAGTACTATTTCCGAAAAATTTGTGCATACTTTCTTTGCAACAAGAGAAATGTCACAAATCGTTGGAGTGGAGGGAACGATTTTTATAACCCTATAATTCTATTTAAGTAATTCGGCAAGATCTAATTTCTTACATTTAAAAAAATAAATAAAAAATAAAATAGTGAAATTTAAAAATACAATGTTAAATACATGAGCATTGATTTTATTTTACCCTCTTTATTTAAAAAAATTATTTTTATCGATGTTCAAATTAAATATAAATCAAATGGGGTAATTAATAATTTTTCAAATCGAGAGGCTTATTTAATAATTTTGACACTGATAATTTAACTACACTAGCAATCATAACCCGTGCGTTGCACGGACATGGTTGATGTTTAATTTATTTATTTTTTAATTTTTTTTACATATACTCCCTTCGTCCATTCTAAAGGTGTCCTTATTTTACCATTTTGGCGTTCACTCCAAATGTATCAATTTTCTTCTTTTAGTAAAATGATCCAACATATGACTCACTAATAATTACATATACAATTACACACTACACATAAAAAAATAATACTCATTAATTCACGTGAAAAAAAAATAATGACCACCTTTAAAGTAGGCAGAAGTATTATCGCATTGTAATTTTTTTAGAACATGGTTGATGTTTAGGTCCTTATCCACTTTGAGTGTTCACTCCAAATGTATCAATTTTCTTCTTTTAGTAAAATAGTCTAACATATGACTCACTACTAACTACATATACAATTACCCACTATAGAAAAAAAAATACTCATTAATTCACTGGAAAAAAATAATAACCACCTTTAAAGTAGGCGAAAGTATTATCACATTGTAAAATTTTGAGTACATGGTTGATGTTTAATTTATTTATTTTTTAATTTTAATTGTGTATATATATATATATATATATATATATATATATATATATATATATATATATATATATATATATATATATATATATATATATATATATATATATATATATATATATATATATATATATACCCCTCCATCCATTCTAAAGGCCCTTATTTTACCATTTTAGGTGTTCACTCCAAATATATCAATTTTTTCTTTTAGTAAAATAGTCCCACATATGACTCACTACTCACTACATATACAGTTACCCACTACACATAAAAACAATACTCATTAATTCACGTGAAAAAAATAATGACCACTTTTAAAGTAGGTGTAAGGATTATCACATTATAATTTTTTGAGATCAGAGATTTGAAAATTGCTTAAATTATTTAAAGGGTCTGTAATTTATTTAAATTATTTAAATAATTTGAAAAAATTGATCAAAATATTATTTTGATAATAATTTAAAGGGTATGTAATTTATTTAAATGATTATTAATTCACGTAATGACCACTTTTAAAATAGACGGAAGTATTATCACATTGTAATTCTTTGAGATGAAATGTTTGAAAATTGATTAAATTATTTAAAGGGTTTGTAATTTATTTCAATTATTTAAATAATTTGAAAAAAAATTAATTAAAATATTATTTTTAATGTATATTATATATATATATATATATATATACTGCCTTTGGTCCGATAATAATTTTTACATTCCTAAAAGAAGTAATTCTTTATAACACATTGCATAAATTTTATTGAAAAAGTAACAGTAATTTTATGGTACCGTAAAAGTATTATTATATTATTATGTGCATAAATTTCGAGATAAAAAAAGTGTGAAATTATAGTGATGAGTGATATTTTCACCTAAATTTTAGTGTCTTTTTATATGTGTTTTCGTATTATTTTATCCGTATTTGTGTTCTATTTGGTTGTATTTTATGTTTTTATGGAAATATGTGAGAATAAGCTTAAATGTATGATTTTCAGGTAAAAATAGATTCTAGACGCGAGAAGAAAAATTTGGGAAAAAACGAAGCTTAATTCGGAGTTGAAACGAGGGAAAATGAGTCAAATTAAGCAAAATGCTGAAAAACGCACGTCCAACTTGTGTAATTTTTCTGTACTCTTGTGGAGCTCAAAACAAGAAGTGTGATATATGGTTGGAAAGCCACATAAAATAGGATCGTTTTGGTATAAGAAACACTTCAATCCGAGCCCAAACGAGAAAGTTATGATTAAAATGGTGCCGTCGCGCAGGCTGTTTCTACTCAGCACGGTTGTGCTATTTTGTATGACTTGTTACACCTTCAAATGTTGGATGTTTTGTCAGATCTTTATATGGATAGAAATCCAATGAAAAGAGGATCGCGTGAGCACAAGAATTACTCAAATTGGAGATCGGATGTGGAAGTTATGCGCGAAACGGTAAGACTGCGCTGCACCGTCCCGAGCTTGACCCGAATTCGACCCATGCTCGGCCCAAAGTCATTTTTATGATTAGAATGTGTTCTAGAAGGTTCTAAGGGAGTAAAAACACCCATTTTGGAGTGTAAATATCAGTGGGGATCAGATCTACACCGAATACACACTATTTTTCACACACTTTTCCTCTCCATTCCATCTACTCTTCATCTCATTCACCATTCCTTGATTCCACCCATCTACACTTGATCCCCTCCATCAAATCCACCATCCAAGTGATCAAGGAAGCAAGGGAGAGTGAGATCACAAGAAGAAGAAGGAGATCTCCATTGAAGCACTTCAAAGGGGGAATCTAATTCTAATTTTTGTGCATTTCTTTATAGATTGATCATGTTTTGTAAGGATCTTAATGTCTATGTTAATTTTCTTATGGATATGAGAGGCTAATCTCCTTTGTGAGATTAGCTCCATGATTGGTGTTGGATAATTTAGTTTTTATGTAAATTGATTTTAATCTTGAATGTGCTTTGTGTTATTTCTATCATTGATTGTTGATTGCTTGATGTATATGATGATTTGTGTGATTAATTGTCATGGACATGTGATTAGATTGAGAAATCAATTATGTGTTTATGATAGTTCATTGAATCATTTCATCATACACTTCATGTGCATTAATTTAGAATGAGATAAAGATATCCTTCTAGATTTAAAACCCTTTGATAGAACATTTGATTAGCTTAATCGAGAGATTTGTTGATTAGGTGAGGAGAACCAAGCCATTAGTAAATTCATAGTACCTTAAAAGGGAATATTGCCTATGATTTAGTACCTAATTAGGGAACTCATAGAGTAATTAGTACCTAGTGGGAAGTGTTTGCTATGGTCTCGATCCTATGTGCTTTTAAGAGCCTTGTTGAGGGTCTACATCTTATCCATCTCGAGAGAGAGTTTAGGTGAAATTAGTGATCGCTTCTATACCTTGTCCATGAGAGATTAGAATTAATTGCATGATTACTTAATTATCTATGCCATGATTGTTGTTAATCTCATCCTTGCATCATTTGGAACCCTTTTATCTTTGCATTCATTTTATCTTTATTTCTTTCATTAGTGTAATTGCGTTTATTTGCATCATATCCTCTCTTCCGTCGTCCTTATAAAATCACGATAAACTTGAGATCGCTTAAACTCTAGTACCTTCCTCCCTGTGGTTCGATAATTTCTTTAATTGGTTATGCCCACTATATTATGGCCAATCAAATGGCGCCATTGCCGGGGAGGTAACGGCCGCTAGTAGTTTGACGAAGGATTGTTTAGAGTGGTCTTAATAAGGAAATTTTTTTTTTGCATCTTATATTTGCTTTGGAAAATTTTGTTCTAATTTTTCTTTCTTTTATAGGTGCATACCTTGAGAAGGAAGAAGAATGAGAGCAACCCCCAAAAATATGAGCTACATGAATAATCTTCGAGATATGGTGAATAGAAGTGTTCATTCCGCTATGAACACACAAGGAAATTTTCAAGGATTTCAAATGCCAAATTGGGAGCCTAATTTGCAACCGGATTTCGGAGTACAAGATATGCAATTCCAACAACAAGGTTATGAGAATTTTGGAGTTCCTCATCAAATGCATCATCAAGTATACCCTCAAGGTGTGGAAGATGGTTTTCAAGGAAATTTTTCTAGAAATCAAGAAGGAAATCAACCACAACTATGGGGAAATTTTCAAGACTCCAACACCTCTTATTTCGCCCAACTTGACTATAGAGATAAGCTTAGAGATGAGTCGATCGAAAAGATTATGGAGCGCATGGAAAATGACAGTAAGTATAATGAAGCGTGGATGGATCGAATGGGAAATTGGTGTGAAATGGTGACAAGTGCAATAGTAGCATTCGGTGCTAGATTGGATTCCATTGAGCACCAAGTTAGTCAAGTTGTATCCACCGTTGAGAACAACAAGCCTTCTACCTCCGGAACGAATCTATGCATGGCCATTAAAGATCGAAAAAAGGATAGTTTGGGGGTTGATGAGGTTATGAAGGAAAAGAGAGAAAGGGTGCCCAAGTGGGTGAAAGCTAAAGAGTTGAAAGAAGAGTTGAAGGGGGAATTCGATAGATTTGTCGAAGCTCTTGAAGAAATGGTAGAGAAAGTCAAGATTCAAAACCATGATGAAATTTATGCCCTTATGGAAGAAAATAAGCCTCCGGAAACTAAGAGCATGGATTCTACTCCCCACAAGCCTAAACCTTCTCATTTTATTGAAATTTCAAATTCTCTTAAGAACTTTCATGATTTTATTGATAAAAATTTATTTGGTGATTATAGGAAAAAGGTTGCAAGAGGGCACCAACACTTGTCAATGCCCGAATTCTTACCGGGGGATGTGGTTGAAGTTCAAAATTCACATAGAGTTCCATGGAAGAAGTGGAACAAGTGGAAAGGGCCATTTCTTGTGAAGAACGCCTTCGGAGAACAATTGCTTGAGCTATTTAATAAGAAGGGAACCGTTCTAGTGGTTGAACGGGAGAGCACAAGGCACTACTTCAAGAAGAAACCTATGATAGTGCCTAAGGACTATTCAAGACCACCATGAGCTAAAGACTATCGTCCGGCTTGAAGACGTTAAACTTAGCGCTAGATGTGAGGCAACCCATCATTATCTTTATTGCTTTATTTAGTGCTTTCAATAAGGATTGTGGATTTGATATTGTTTTGCATTTTGGTTTGTAGGTTGATTGTGCTCGTGAAGAGAATGCGTATTGAAGATACGAGAAGTGCTTGATTTGAAGTGTATAGGTACATCACACCACTTTTTGCATACTTAATTCGAAACTCTTGTTTCAATTTAAGTTTGGGGGGATATGGCGTGGTGTGAATTACTTTGCTCGAAGGCATATACTTTTCGTATTTTTTGAGCTAATTTTGAATTTTTCTTGTGAGTATTGGTTGGATTTTGGTATGATTGGTTGTGTTGAAGTGCATAATAATTCATATTTTTAATGATATTGTTGAGCTAATATTTTTGATGAGTTGTTGAGCATGAATGAAGTGTAGTGGAAGCACGAATTGAGCCCGGAGATCAAGTCGAGATTCATTTTGCATTCAATCCGGAAGCCCGTGCCAACCATTTCCACTACCAAATGCCTTTCTAAGGGAGTTCGCTTTACATCTCATCTCTTCTATTTGCTTAGCATAAATTTATGTTGATTTGGAGTGATGTGATTAGCATGCTACTTCATGTGTTATGTTTTGGGATGTTTACTTCCGTAATTTAGGATTTTAATTTTCAATCAAAGATGGGGATACTTGTGAGCTTAATTGATCATGGATGATATAGAATGTGTGTTTTATTGTTAATGATGGTGATTTTTGTTTTTGCATGTTATGTGTTTTTGTTTTGTTTCTTGTTTGTTGAGTCTTTATTTTATGTTTTGTGTGTTTTCTTATTTTTATCTTGGTATGTTTGGTGGTTTGTTTTGGGATGTTGTGAGTCATTTTTGAACATGAGTGGTGATATGTTGTGGTAGTAAGTGATGACAAGTTATGATTAAGAATCTCTACACTTTCGAATTGTGACATGTTTTACTTAACTTGTTCAATTTTGAGATGAATGTGGTGTAATAAGTTTCTTAAGGTCCAATGCATAAGCTTGTGAGAATTTGAGCCTCAACCGTGCATACATGGTTTTTCTTCATGAGTGGATTGGTTGTGTTTGATAAGTTAGAACTTGCTCAAGGACTATAGGAACGAGCCCGATTTGTGGAGATTAGTGAAATGATCTTAGGCCATCCTTGTTATTCATAGTCATTGCCATATATTTTTCTACCATGTACATCATCCCTAGTTAACCATTTTGAGCCTTTAAGCCTTTTTATTGTGAATATAGCACGTTACAAGCCTTGATTACCTTCTTAAGCCATGTATATATACCCTTTGTGTGGGTGATTGAGGAGATAGTGGCTAGAAATGTTTGATGGGGAAGAAAAAGAAGAAAAGGAAATGGTAAACAAATGAAAAAAAAAGGATGAAAGAGCATAAACAAGAATGAACATGCAACCTCAAAACAAGAAAAATGAGTAAAGCAACAACAAGATGCTCAAGGAAATAAAAATTCAAAGAAGGAAGCATGATTTATAAAGAAGCTCAATTCAAGGAAGTTGATGATTATTGCTTGTGATTACCAATGTTGAGAAGGGAAGAAAGATAAGTGAAAGTATGGAAGAAAGTAGCTACTTCTTCAATTGCTTACACATGATTAGTCACTATTACCTATATTCTTCCTACCCTACCAAAGAGCCTATCATTACATCCGAATTAAAGACCTTTTTGATCACTAATTGAAACTTTAGTGGTTTGTGAATGTAGTCCACGAGCAAGCTTATGGCGAGTCGAGCCAATCGGTTAATGAGTGATGATTTACCCTACTTTAAAGAGTGTTGAGTGAAATTTATAACCTATGTGAGACTTGGACTAAAAAGGGACTATATTACACTTTTATTCTCTTTAGATTGAACTAGTTAATTTTTCGTGTCATGAGTTTAATGATGTAGGATGACTTAGCATAAATTGTAATTCTTATTGCTATCGATGTGTTATTACTTATGTTCGTTTAGTCTTTTCCTAGGTGAAAATCTCTCCCCTTGGTTTATCATTTTCGTTGTTCGGGGACGCACAATACTTTAAGTTTGGGGGTGTGATGAGTGATATTTTCACCTAAATTTTAGTGTCTTTTTATATGTGTTTTCGTATTATTTTATCCGTATTTGTGTTCTATTTGGTTGTATTTTATATTTTTATGGAAATGTGTGAGAATAAGCTTAAATATATGATTTTCAGGTAAAAATAGATTCTAGACGCGAGAAGGAAAATTTGGAAAAAAACGAAGCTTAATTCGGAGTTGAAACGAGGGAAAATGAGTCAAATTAAGCAAAATGCTGAAAAACGCACGTCCAACTTATGTAATTTTTCTGTACTCTTATGGAGCTCAAAACAAGAAGTGTGATATATGGTTGGAAAGTCACATAAAAGAGGATCGTTTTGGTATAAGAAACACTTCAATCCGAGCCCAAACGAGAAAGTTATGATTAAAATGGTGACGTCGCGCAGGCTGTTTCTACTCAGCACGGTTGTACTACTTTGTATGACTTATTACACCTTCAAATGTTGGATATTTTGTTAGATCTTTATATGGATAGAAAGCCAATGAAAATAGGATTGCGTGAGCGCAAGAATTACTCAAATTGGAGATCGGATGTGGAAGTTATACGCGAAACGGTGAGACTGCGCTGCACCAACCCGAATTTGACCCGAATTCGACCCATGCTCGGCCCAAAGTCATTTTTATGATTAGAATGTGTTCTAGAAGGTTCTAAGGGGGTAAAAACACCCATTTTGGAGTGTAAATATCAGTGGGGATTAGATCTACACCGAATACACACCATTTTTCACACACTTTTCCTCTCCATTCTATCTACCCTTCATCCCATTCACCATTCCTTGATTCCACCCATCTACACTTGATCACCTCCATCAAATCCACCATTCAAGTGATCAAGGAAGCAAGGGAGAGTGAGATCACAAGAAGAAGAAGGAGATCTCCATTGAAGCACTTCAAAGGGGGAATCTAATTCTAATTTTTGTGCATTTCTTTATAGATTGATCATGTTTTGTAAGGATCTTAATGTCTATGTTAATTTTCTTATGGATATTAGAGGTTAATCTCCTTTGTGAGATTAGCTCCATGATTGGTGTTGGATAATTTAGTTTTTATGCAAATTGATTTTAATCTTGAATGGGCTTTGTGTTATTTCTATCATTGATTGTTGATTGATTGATGTATATGATGATTTGTGTGATTAATTGTAATGGGCATGTGATCAGATTGAGAAATCAATTATGTGTTTATGATAGTTCATTGAATCATTTCATCATACACTTCATGTGCATTAATTTAGAATGAGATGAAGATATCCTTCTAGATTTAGAACCCTTTGATAGAACATTTGATTAGCTTAATCGAGAGATTTGTTGATTAGGTGAGGTGAACCAAGTCATTAGTAAATTCATAGTACCTTAAAAGAGAATATTGCCTATGATTTAGTACCTAATTAGGGAACTCATAGAGTAATTAGTACCTAGTGGGAGGAGTTTGCTATGGTCTCGATCCTATGTGCTTTTAGGAGCCTTGTTGAGGGCCTACATCTTATCCATCTCGAGAGAGAGTTTAGGTGGAATTAGTGATCGCTTCTATACCTTGTTCATGAGAGATTAGAATTAATTGCATGATTACTTAATTATCTATGCCATGATTGTTGTTAATCTCATCCTTGCATCATTTGGAACCCTTTTATCTTTGCATTCATTTTATCTTTATTTCTTTCATTAGTGTAATTGCGTTTATTTGCATCATATCCTCTCTTCCGTCGTCCTTATAAAAATTACGATAAACTTGAGATCGCTTAAACTCTAGTACCTTATTCCCTGTGGTTCGATAATTTCTTTAATTGGTTATGCCCACTATATTATGGCCAATCATATAGCACGTAGGAATAGAGATGACAACGGGTAAGGTATCTGCTTATTTTGGAATACTCATACTCATATCCGTTTAAATATTAATTACTCGTATTCGTACCCATCTCATTTTAAATTAATATTTTATTAAAAATTAGTTTACTATTATTAATTAAATATAATATAAAATCTTCTCCAATTTTGTGGTACCTTAAGAGTGTTAATATTGTATATATCATTATGTGCATAAATTTTGAAATAAACAAAAATAAAAAGTTCGAAGTTATAGCATGTAAGAATGAAGATAGCAACGGGCAGGGCACCCGCATTTTTTGGGTACTTATTCTCGTATCCGTTTATTAAATACTCGTATATATACCCATTCTGTTAAAAAAATTTATTATCATACCAGTACCCGTCTCATATACATTTATCAAAACTTGCGAGTTACCCGTACTTATTTAATATTTATTTATTTTATCTATATTTATGTACCCGTCTCATACACATTTATCAAAACTTATGGGTTACCCGTATTCATTTATTTTATATATATTTATAGTATTTATTTACTGTTTAAATTAATATTTTATTAAAAATATTTTATTATTAATCAAATATTATATAAATTCTCTTTTGATTTTGAATTAATTATATTTTAGACAATGTTTATAATTAAAATAAATTTTTAATATAAAAAATATTTTGGATAATAAAATTAATAATATACAAAATAAATAAAATATTAAAACAATAAAGATAAAGATTGTGTAAATGTATTCACGTTAAAAACAAAACATAATATAGTACTTTTGACAATAAATTCCAATTAATAATTTAGATATATGAGTTCATATAATAAAAAATAATTTACCTTTAAAAAGAAATTTAGAAAATAATTTAGATATATAAAAAGACAATAAAATAAAAAATATATGGAATAAATAAAATATTACAATAATATAGATAAAGATTGTCTAAATGATATTATGAATTCACGTAAAAAATTTACTTAGATATATAAATAATCAATTGACATATATATATATATATATATATATATATATATATATGAGATATTGTCACGTAAAAAAAAGGGCCAAGATTTAATATTATCAAGTTAAATTAGATAGATTAAAATGGTAGGTAAAATTTTGGTTTAATTTTAACTTTTAAAGTGTGTTTTATTATATATAAAGATTATTATACACGATGTTGTTAATATGGACTGGAAGCCCAAATGAAGATTATGATGTTGTTAAATGTGAATTTAGGGCTCAGCATTCAAGAATTAAGAGATATGATGTGGGCCGATAATGGGCTTAGGCCCAATTAGTCAAAATGTTACCCTAGCTTTGGGCTCACAAATCACAATGGTCCAACCAACCCACATATACAATATCACAAACAAAAGGGAGTTCAGTGCAATTTTATAAATAAACTAATTTGAAGTCCTACAAATTTGAATGATTTTAATTTTTCATTATTTTTTTTATACTTGAATATTTGGTTTTGTTAATATTACTTATATTTAATGATTTATTAACTATATTTTAGTAAAATTAATAAATTAAATATACTATGTGCTAATTTAGAAAACTAGTATTTTATATACTTGGTATTAATATAGTATTTTATCAAATATCTCGTTACATTCAGAATTCAACAACTAAATTTCATTGACAAGAGAGGAGTTTTAAAACAAAGTCATAGATCCTTGTATCCACACCAGCAATCAGATTACTTACAAGATCATAAATTTGTAATGAGTAAGAATGAAAAGAATAACACTAACACTGAGTGCTGTACAGTGGAATATCTTCTCCCATCACAAGAGATCTTAAGATGGCTTCACACACATCACTATCATAAACTAGCAAATGCCCTCCATCTGGAACTTCATGATACCGAATCCACGGCAGCTTTCCGGAGACGTACCTTTGCAGCTGAAACGGCACCACCTTGTCTTCGTGACCCTGCCACATGTGGACCGTGCTCTCCTTTTCAGGGTAAGGGTCATGTAGATCCATAGGGTCGAAGTCCCACTTGCCGAAGGCCACCATGAAGTCACGACGTAGGGAGTCAAACACGCTCCGGTTCCTTATCTTGTTCTGCATTGTCATTGATCAAACAAGAATCATGTGTTAAGGATCAATGCACATGTCCAATTGATAGGTGGAATTTAGCAATGTATTTAGCATGGATGAAGCGAACATTACCCGACTGAGCAATTGGTATCCCGGTGTGTTCTTCAATACCTCCAAGTCTTTTCGACTAAAAAATGTGGGGTTTCTATCAAGGACAGTAGATGATGGGAACAGCTTCTGAGTCAACCACCAATGTAATAATCCAGGCGCATAGCGTGTAATGAAAACCGCCGTTCTTGAAAGCCCCTTACGGTAATCATCCTTGGTTAAATCATTAGGTAGAGAAGGCCATTTATAGTTTATATAAGGAACCACAAGTGCAACACCTGCTAACCTAAGAACAGATAACCATGTCAATGATCAACATCTTAGTATAGCCTAATCACAACTATAAAGATACTTTTGTCTGAATAATATAATACCTGTTTGGTATTCTTTTGAGGCAACTCCAAACAGGGTAGCAACCTAGTGATACACCAAGCACGAAAAATTTGGATCCCAGTTGCAGTTTATCAGCCAGTTCCTCAATGTCGGATGCTTCACTTTTTAAAGATCTTTTTGGATTTGGATCGCTCTCCCCATATCCAGCTCGGTCGAATAACAGTATGTATATCTTCAACTCCTCCAAAATTTCCTAAAAGCTAAAGTTATATTAGGGATTCCTACATAACTGCAAAAATCAAGCCTTCTATGACATAATAATAGCCAATCTCTAACTTTCCTGACTGACACAAAACCAAGCTTCTTTAGCAACAAATGGTAACTCTACAATTATAAATAGCTGAGGTGGAAACCTATTGTTGTGTTCATAACTGAAAATCATAACAAAGTGTAAGATTCTCTGCTCAAGATTGTTTATGTCAGTTGATATACCAAACAAGCTAAAACATGAACCTAAATTTGACAAAACCAAAGCTTGAGTTTAATCCCAACAAGCTACATAAGCATAAGAGTGTTAAAGAAATCTAGGAACTCAAGCTTAAGAACTTGTTCTGCTCAATTAAAGCTCTTTAAACTCTATGTATTGAAAATCAGTCAACCTCAAGCATAACTCTTAGAGCCTATAACAATTCCAAACAAGATTGAGAATTCAGCACCACTGCATCATTTAGAAGCTCTTACTTTATATTTACAATAAACTATGAACCATCAAAAACCAAGTTGATCCATGAATTATAGCACCTTTCCTAGATCCACCAATAAACACAGATACTTGGAGAGAGATTATTTACTTGAGATGCCAAAAAATGCATTTCTTTGGAGCTAGCAAAGCCATGAACAATAATAACTCTGTAATTGGACTTATTTTTGGGGACTCCTCTCTCTTTATAAGCCAATAATCTACCATCATCGAGCCTAATTCTTGGTGACCCACTAACTTCTACATCAACTGTTGAAGATTCACCAGTTTCAGCTTCAGGAACAGGCTGCGTTGGCTGCTTTGCCAATCCCAAACAACCCATCATCAAAACAACCACTTTCTTGAAAACCATTTCTGACAAAATAAAAAGGGGGGATCTTGAAATACTTTATTAGGTAAGAAATAATTTCAAGAGTGGAATTTCAGATGGGATTTTACCTTACAAAATCTTCAGGATATTACAGCTGCGTATAGCTCTTCTTCTCTCCCTTTTGACCAGTGAAATGGTGGATTGGAGTTGAAAATGACCTAAAGGGATTCCTTTAACTGTAGATCATTATGAAGATATCTCAAAGTTCCTCGCTGCTCTAACGTAACTGAAAATGCATTTGCAGATTTTTAAATGGCTTCAAGTTGAAGATGAGGGAATTTGGGATCAAAACTCAGATTCGAAACAGAGTAATGGTGGCAGCGGTTCATTTGTCTTTTCACACACGCATTATTTAATCGCTGCCATTTGCCGCTTCAAACCCTGTAATAATTTGTTTTAGGATCACACTAAGTGTAGATCCCCTTTTATTAAATACAGTATAATATAATTAAAATATATCTTAATATATTAAAAGTGTGAAGAGAATGAGAAACTTTTTTAGACAAAAATATCCCTACTCAATTTATTTATTTTCCTAATTACCATCTACTATCATTTTTCATGATTATTAGTATAGATTAATTAATTATTGACATTTATAATATTTGACTATTATAAAGATTACATGTACTTTATTTATTTTTTGAATGTATCATGTATCTAATTAATTTTTTTATTAATTATAATGTCTTTTCACTCCCTATTATTAAATAACACTCTCATATATAAAATGCATGTCATCAATCTCAAATTGGACATCATAGAACCATTGGTGTAAATTACAAAGGTAAAGCTTGTAATTGATTTATAATTTTTTTTTAATATTTCTAATTTACTACTCTGCTCATATTTTTAATAAACTTATGTTCTCTTACAATCTTACTTATGCACTTGGATATTATGGATGGAGGGAAAATTACGCACTTGGATATTATGGATGGAGGGACAAGTGCTTGTAACTTTTTGCTTGGAATATCAAGATTGGCTTCTGGCAGGAGTGATGTTGTCATCCGTTATAAGGAGAAAAGAAAGGCCCACAGAAGTAAGATTTCAAATTTTGAGTTATTTTTTTAAGGAGGCGCATTTAAGTTTTAAAAAATTCAATTATCCATACATTATTTGCTGAAGAGTAAATAGACTAAAATATCAGAATTAGTTTATAACTTTTTGAATCTTTCATCCTTTACTCAATGCTCTGAATGGTAATAGAAAATGGCAGATACAAGAAAAAATTAAGGTATGCAACTCGCAAGGCAAGAGCAGAGGGAAGGAGCAGCGTGTGAAAGAACGTTTTGTGAAGGCTTGACAAAATTAATTGAAGTGATTTTCAGCGGGCCTTGACAAATTGTTTGAAAATTATATTGCAGTGAGTGAATTGACGTAGACACATAAAACTGAACGAAAGGATCTGCAAGTTGTATGTTGTCTCATCTGGAGGATACTGTAGGAGAAAATGATCGTCACACTATTAATTTCGTTGTCTTAATTAGTTATTCAGTAATTTAGTTGGTTTCATTTCATGAACTCATCTAAAATAAACTTTGCTTCATAAGATCTTTAATCTTAATCTTAATTTTATTATATTAAAAGTGTAATGGAATTGAGATTTTTTTTTCCAATTATATTCCTATCTATTTTTTAAAATTACAAAATAACATTTTATAACTTAATTTATATTTATTATATTAAATAATAATCAAACAATGGAGGAACCTTTTCATTTTCATGAAAATTAATTTTGAGAAATTTGAATATTTTATTAATATGAAATTTTATATATAAATAGTAATTATTTTTGTATTTTTTCATTTTAAGTTTAATTTAATATTTTATTATAATCATAATAAAGATAATTATAATATACATATACATAATATATAAAAGTAGAAAGAGCTTAAAAAATATTTTTTAATAATTATCATGTCCTTTATATATTTTATTATTTATAATGTCACACGAAACATTAATTAATTAATTAATCAGTAATCTTTATTAATTTATTAATATAATTTATGATTTTGTGAATGGTATTTAATTAATACACTCAACCTTCTAGCCTCAATTCATTTGAAGAGGCAAATCAAGAGTACTTAATGTAGGGTGACTTTATGTAATTAGATATTAAATATATGAGCGTTTTATATAGTTACTATAATAATTAATTATGAAAAATCTATATTTTATTAATATTAAATTATTAAATAATTAAATAAATTTTAAATTTCTCATTATTAATTTTAACTCATTACAAAATAATCATAATAATCACGTACTAATTGACTATTGTTGATTATTTTTCATAAAAATTAAATACAAGTATTATTATTTCATAATAAATAAACAAACCTTATAGTTTCCTATAAATAATTTTAGGATACTATTCATTGAATGGAGTATTTAAAAAGCCTTTAATTTGAAGTACAAATAATCAAGCCATCTAAAATCACATCTTCATTTTCATACAATCTACTTGAAAACCTCAGTGATTGAGTTTTAGTAATAAAGTATTTAAGGTGAGTAATTATATAAAGATGCATGTCTTCCGACTAACTAATTTCTTCTTTGTGTATTGCAGGTTGTCATATCAATTTTGAGAGTATTTACAAATGTTATTTATCTTTAATTAAGATGTGTAGAGATAAAGTTTAATCTTTACTTTATAAATAGCATTGCAGTGATCAGTGATATTGCCAAACATTTATTATTTCCATTTGAAGTTTTCAGATTTTTTTTAGTTGCATCATTATTCATTATCAATTAAATTCGTATTTGATGTGATGTGACGATTGTTTATATTTTAAAGTATATATATTTTGTTTTATTATTTATTATTATCAATGTCTTTAATATATATTTTTTTAACATACAATATATTTTGGTTTTACGAATAATATAATATTGAATGATTTGATTAATTATATAATGGTATGAATATTTATATTTTAAGATTATAGATTTTTGAAAGGGCCAGCTATTTGCACCCCCGGAATTGTTGAACGTACTCCAAAAATATTTAAATTGACATAATTACCCTTAAAAAATTTATATATATTCGGTTGCAACAACCGAACAGTTATATAACAAACTGTTCAGTTGCAGAAACCGAACAGAACAAAGAATTCATTCTATCTTATGTGTTCGTTGCAGCAACCGAACAGAACAAAGAACCGAACAGAACAAAGAATTCATTTTATATTAATTGATCTTTATTTAAAGATCAATTACACATATAAATTTTTTAAGGGTAATTATGTCAATTTAAATATTTTTGGGGTACGTTCAGTAATTCTGGGGTGCAAATTGCTGGCCCCTTTTTGAAATCATCCACTGATCACTAAATGTTTATAATTAATTTATTTAGTGAAAATTATATGATTGATCGAATTACTAGATATATTACTAATACTTGACTTTATTTTTTAAAAATACTTATTAATATAATGACATACATGTAAATAAAAAGAATATCATACTAAATAGTCATAACAAAATTTGTCGTTAGATTAGATGATTATGGTAAGATAAAAGAAAAATACTTAAGGAAGTTTTACTTTAATTAATAAATATATAATATAATTAAAAAATTTATTATTATGTTAAAAATAACATTTTCAGGAAAAAAAAAACAACGGAAAGAAAAAATAAATAACATTACAAAGTAAGACGTCATAAATGTAACGTGCAATGCACGTCAGTTATATAATAATATTTTTCATAAAAGTGATATTAAGGAAAAGTAATTACCAATCAAACTATTTCATAAATAAATAATTAGAAAGACGGATAAATAATACTCCCTCCGTCCCGGGTATTTTTACCCATTTGTACGGGCACGGAGATTAAGACGTTTTATTTTTTTAATATACTATAATGTAAGAGAAAGTAGGGATAAATTAGTAATTTAAAAAGAAAAAGTGAATAAAGTTATTAGAAATGATGAATAAAGTGTAAAAAAGTAATTAAAGTTGTTGGGATTATAAAAAGTAAGTAATAAAATATTATGTATTTTTGCCAAAAGTGGAATGGGTAAAAATACGTGGGACACCCCAAAATGGAAAGTGGGTAAAAATACGTGGGACGGAGGGAGTAATAATATTTTTAATAGAAAATGATATTTGATCAATGAAAAGTGATAACCGACCAATTACACTATTTTGTAAATTTTAAATCATTAATGATTTCACAATATTATTCAATTAATGAATGAATTGAAGAGGCTAATCAAATATTATAAATTGGCTTCTTGTAATCAAACCATTTGAAAAAATGTTTTTGCATTTTCCAAGCTTCGATTTTGGGTTTTCGCTCAATGTTATTCAAATATAAGGTTTCAAAGTATAAGTATTCAAGCAAATTTTTTAATTTTTTTTTTAAACAACGTGAAAGATTTAGTATAAAAGATCAATAAAATGAAGGGGGTAACATGTAACGTGCAACGCACGTTGTTATATCTAGTAATTTAAAAGTGCTACACAAAAGATGAGATATCAAGTGGGAAATTTAAACCACTTAAATTGTATTAATATGCGTCTGATCATGAATAATACACCTTCCCCTACTAGTATTTTTAAAAAGTTTGAATTACTCTTAATTTATTAAATATACACCCCTTAATTTAATAAAAACAAACCTAATAAAAAAGAAAAAAAATATTACCTTAATTATCTCCTTATTATCGACAACTCAATATCTTAAAAATTCAAGATTGAATTAGATAAAATCTTACCTTAATTATCTCCTTATTATCGTTCTCTTCAACTCAATATCTTGTAAACTCAAGATTGAACAGTTAATCTTCGTTAAGCACACTTCGTTTCTCAATTTTAATTAATGCACAATTTTTTTAAAATTTCAATTTATTCTATGCAAATAGTCCATGATTAAGAAAAAAATATAACCAATGTGATTTCGTTGTTGAAGCTTTTCTCATAATCATTTTTGATTGTTTAATCCAGATTTTATTTTCACCACTGTCATTCAATATTTTTATTTCATGATTTTTTTTTAATCATTGAAAGATGAAGTCTTTACCTTTAGTTGGAACTGGGAAATGATAAGAAAAGTGAATATAGTTTCTTCTTCTATAAGACAAAGAAGAATACCAATAAAATAAAAAAAATTAAAAAAGAAAAAAGACAAGGAAGATTAGTGGCATGAGAACATGAGTGAAGAAGATAAATGAAAAAAAAAAGGGGAATAGAGAAGGAATCGATTTAAATAAAACTAAAAGAACATGAGAATAGCTAAATTGAAACCGGATTGAAAGTAGATAGGTTGAACGGAGAAGATAAATTATTTATTTAACTTATAGAGTGTTTATTTAGTTTTAATGTTAAAAAAGGGTAATTTTGAAATTTTAGAGGGTGTGCATATAATAAAATTAAAAATTAAAAATTAAAAATTAAAAGGAATGTGTATTCAAGAAAGGGTGTATACTCAATAAAAAGGGGTGTGTATTCAACAACACAATTTGTTTTATTTTGCAAATACTATAATAATTTAAAAATTAAAATTATAACATCAAACATTGAATTTATGCAATTTTTTTAATAAGGGTCAATTTTTATTTTTATTTTTAAATCTAAAGTGTTGGTTGAAATATACAAGTATTAATAACCAGTTAAAAATTTTATCCTTTTCAAAAAATTCAAATGCTTAAAATTTTATATTAAAAGATATGACATTAATACATAAAAATATAAAAATTGATTCACACAAGCTATTTCCTTTCGGTAAGCAATACTCTATTTATTTCTTATTACTTGCGACACTTTGATACTTTATGTTGGCCATAAAATTCTACTATCAAGGATAGAGGTATATCCTTGTCAAATTTATTCGTATATTTGAACCATTTTATTGGGAGTATTTATTCTATATGTTTAGGAATATTCTAAATCTGCCACGCTGTTTGTGTCGTGATAAATCGATGTGGGCCCAGGGATGGCAAACTGACAATATTTTGGTCTGGGTAGCTAAGTTGGACATGGGGCCCATTCAATTATGATTACTTGTTTAAGAAGAGAAAAAACTCTTAACACAAATATATTATCTTAAAATTATTGGGAGAGAGAATTTTCTAAATTGCCAAAGTTTCGCTGCGGTTTATTTATTTATTTATTTTTAGAGTTTAATTAATTACAATTTATAAAATTTATTATTATTATTTTAACCTTAATTTTATTATAATATTTATATTTTAAATCTTAATTTATTATTTACCCCATTTTGCCATTTTACTTTATCAATTTAAGTAATTTATCCACTTCCATTTTCAACAATTGACGTGAATTATCACTATTTGAGTTTGACTCGATAAAAATGTTGTGAATTCATTAGGCCTAAGTGATTATTGAAGTTGGGCTCTGAGTAAACAGTGGGCCAACTTTGAAAGCCCACTAAACGCCTAAATCAATCATTTTTCTTTATCGATTAATGAATATCTTTAAGAGGTTTCTTGATTTATCACTTCCCATGGGCTATTTTGCTTTAGCCTTTTGTGTTATCGTTGTTTCGTCTATTTATTTTTAAAAAAAAAAAAACATTAATTGATCCAATTCCCCACGATAAAGGATACTTATATTATATAAATAAAAGAATAGATATAAGCACATGACCAATCATATAGGCTTTTTAAAAATAAAATTAGGAATATCGATTTTATTTCCATTTCATTACACTATACCAATAATATAGTTACTGTGCTAAATATGCATCAAGAAAACATAAGTTTAGGAGCGTGTTCCAAACTTAAAACTAGCAAAAACATCTAAAAATCATGATTAATTTTTAGGGAAAATAGATTTTTTCGTCCGCTAACTTTCATTCATTTTAAAATTAGTCCATTAATTTTTTTAATTTTGAAATTAGTCCGTTAATTTTATAATAATTTTAAAATTAGTCTATTAACTTCATAAAATTAAAAATTCAACATTTTGGTCATTTGACCTGCTATGGCAGGTCATTTGAATATTTTCACCCCAATTAATCTATATCATATTTTTATTTAACCAATTTTATCTCACTTTTCATTTTTCACTTACGTATACCAAACAAACAATATTAATCTCATTAATAAAGTAGAGCAAATTTGACTAAATATTGATACTTCCTCCGTCCACTCGAAAGAGGGTCTTTTTTCCATTTTGGTCGTCCGTTCCAAAGAGGGTCACTTCATTTTTTACACACATGAGATCCACGCACACCCACTAATACAATTAAAATATGGGATCTACTCTCCCACTAATACAACTACCCACTACACATTAAATAACAATATTTCTTAATCAACGTGCACAAAAACAAAATGCCATCTTTCGGGCGGACGGAGAGTATAATATAAATTCTTAGTGGAGGCTATTTGTTTAAAATAGTATATATATATGTATATATATATATATATATATATATATATATATATATATATATATATATATATATATATATATATATATTATATTTTTTTATTTTTTAGAATAACCTGCTAATGACCTGTTGAAACGGACGATTTTGTTGAACTTGGTAAACATGATGGACGATTTTTAAAATTTTCAAATATAATGGACGATTTTCAAAATTCTGCAAATATAATGGACGATTTTCAAAAGTGAAAAACTTATGGACTAAATTCAAAATTGGGCAAAGTTAGCGGACAAAAAAATATATTTTCCCTAATTTTTAAGATATCAGTTGTATAGTATTATTTTCAAATCATGGTGCATTTTCTCTACATGATACATTTTCTCTACACATTATAATAGTGCATTATCATTTTTAGATTGGTGTAACAATTCCAGGATGTATTGTAAATAATTGGGGTCTCTTTTCACTGTTATTGGTGTTATATTGTTTTGTAAACATGTAACTTTTGATCCGTAGAGTACTTCTGGTATTCCTAATAATATTTATTTTTCCTTAAAAAAAATAAAAAATTACATAGTGTCTTATTATACGCATTAAATTAGTGTACATTGAAAAGAAAAATCTTATCCCTTCCATTAGAGTAAATATTTTTTTAGGATATAAATTTTATTATATATTGTGTCAACCAATTTGTAGCATGATATATAATCCTAAAGTGTAATAGGAAATTCACTAAGAACTTATAAAGCTAGTATTTTTTTCTGTTGCAAAAACCAGATCACTGATCACGTATATAACTAAAAAAAGTGAGTCTAACTATGCGATATATAGTAGTATTATGATTTATGGGCAACACTTGCATCACCACGTGAAACTGTTTTTTACATTTTTTTTAATATTCATTACTTTTTATAAAAAAAACATATCAATTATTAAATTTTATTAAATATGATATCAATTTTTATTTATATTACGAATTGTTTATAAAATATTTTATTACAATACTATCTATTTTCATTAATTTAACTATGTTTTTTTATTATAGAATGTCATTACTTTCATTTATTTTACAGCAGTCTTCTCGTAAGACAGTCTCACACAAGCATTTGCCTAGTACTCCCTCCGTCTCACCGAAAGATACCAATTTTACTATATTGGGTGTCTCACTCAAATGTTTCTATTTTTCTCTTTTAGTAAAAGGACCCCACATATGACCCATCACTCACTACTAATATAACTACCCACTACACATAAATAATAATATTCATTAATTTACGTGCAAAAAAAAGACCTTTGCTCTGGATGTAAAGAGCATTACGGAAAGAGTATTATTTATAACAATAGATTGTGTTTCATACGAATGTTTTCTTTGTATTTTATAATTTACTATTATTAACTAAAAATATTACATTACCCTTCAAAAGTCACTAAATTAAATGGGTCAAATACCAAGTTTTCTTAGGCTATGTATCTATACACACGGTGCAAACAAATATGGATCTGAAAGAAATTATTTACAGCAATAGATTGTGTTCCATGCATGTGGAGTATATTTTTTCATGAAATCATACTCCTTATTTTATCTGGAGTTAATATTATTCAATAATATTTAAATTTCATTAAAATAGAAGTTTTTTTTTTATTATTTATATAATGGTTAGAAAGATAGATTAATTATTAATTGATGGTTTGAAAGATTTAATATTTAAATTTCGTTAAAATAGAAGTTTTATTTTATATTATTATTTATATAATATAATGGTTCAAAAGATAGATTAATTTGAAAGATTTTTCCTAAGTAGAAATATATAAAATTATGGATTCCAGATCTTAAATTTATAAAATAATTTAACAATACTACATTAAATTGCTAAAATAATATTTCAGTCTTTGAATACATAGACGTTTTATATCTTTAATCTTTGAAGCTCTTAATCAACTTAAGTTTCATGCTTGGCATTGCACTATATATATTGTTTGTGACAGGGAAAATGATACGGATGCATTAGACATAAGTAGGAGTGACATTAAAATACATAGATGCTTGTTTAGTTGATCACCACATGATATGTAGAGTACATAGTAGCTGAGAAATTAAACATATAGTACTAGTTTATTAAGAAGAAAGAAAGAAAGAAACCCTTAACAAGCATGTAATAAAGCGGGTCGGGTCGGGTCAGCGTCTCCTGGCCGCAGTTTCGCGTTGGCAGTTGAAGAACACAGCATCGACGGGGAGACCTAACTCGTTATCCTCCGCAAATTTCCTCGTGTTGAATCGGTCCCTACTACCTGGTTGACTCACCCCCAATCGCTTCTTCTGCTTGAACAGCAGAAACACTATCCTGTGTATCCCTATGTTTGGCCGAGCCATTTCGTAGCTCACCACTTCTTTTCCTGTTCAAATGTATGATCGATGTAATAATAATTAATTATTTAGGATTAATGTAATTAAGCATATATATGATATTATTACCGAATGAGGAATCTGTAGTGCCTGGAATATCCGTCACTATCCTGCGAGTTTAATTTGTCAAAATTAATTATTTTCTTAGGACTGGATACATATATAAATAAATAAATTACTAAGATGTATATTAAAAAAAGATTCATACCAGTGCAAGTGTTCCCTGAGATACGGGTCACTAGGACCCGGAACATCCGGATCCGTCATGATCTATCAAACAAATCAATTAATCATTAAAACATACATTTAGTGACATTATAAAAGTTACGGCGGGGGTAGGTATACCAGGGTGAAAAAGGATCTCATATCACCACCATGGACCTCAACCTTAGGTTTAGAGGTGACGGCAGAAGGGAAGAGCTCATGGCCGTTGTACACACGGTTGCTGGAGTTGTACGTTACTGACATTCTTACACTTGCCGAGAAATTATCCACTACATCTCCGATCACACGACCGATCACTAGCGGGTTAGATGACATGTCAATATCTGTGATGAGATGATATATATATCAACAAGTTGGATTAATTGTTGGTGGATGGAAGACAAAATTAACCAACCCCAAGTATTTATAGTACCAAACATGAAATAACTAACTAATGTCATAAAATAATTGAGTTACTTTCAAAAATAACTAAGTGGGTACAATATTATTCAGGTACTTGACTCACCATCATCATCATATAACATGCAACTTAAAGAACATAATTTGACACTCTCTCTCTAGATATATTTGTATAGATATGTAGGTTTTAGTACATAGAAGAATAAAAATGGGAGGATATTCATCTTTTGGGAAGTTTGAAGATACTGTTGAGGGCATCTGTAGCTACCAAAAAGAGTTACATAACTTTGGTATTTAAGGTATATAAAGGAGAAAATTCCATTACATTAAGGAAGAATAAAACAAAGGGATGAGGGAAATTAATACTCTACATAAAAGGGAACTCCACATTCAGCCATCAAACATAGAGTATGTTGCTTTGGGATGGTGAGAAGTCATTTCACTCATCTTATATTCTTCTTCTTTATTTTTGTTTATTCATTATTTGAAAATTATTATGTCTGAATTGGGAAGTCTTGCTATACATAGAAAGCCCTAAACAATACCTCTCTTTCTCAGTCTCTCATTATTGGTTCATGAATTGGAGATCTATTCCTAGCTTAGTGGCCAATTGCATCCATATATTTAAAAAATCTATAAATCATTCATTCTTGAATTCTATATGGGCTAAACACACTATGCCCAATTGAGTTTTAAAAAATATATATATGACCCATGTGTACTTGTAAGTATTTAAATGCTCTAAATGACTATCAATGATTCAATTTAAAAACTTTAAGTAATATATAAATATATACAATCAAATCAAAAAATATGTACAATTGAATTATACTAATTTATTTTAACTGAGTCAAAATTATTTTTATCAAATTGGGCATTCAAAGATTTATCACTAAAAAAATAGGATATAACATTTTAATATAAAAAATTATGGTACTGTTACCATTTCTCCATTCTATATTGGTGTATGAGTAGAAGGGGAATTATACACTGAAATGAAAGCATCCCTATAAATCTTGATTATATTATCCAATGATTTTAAAATTGAACTGGATCGATCGATTTGATGTCTAGTCTGATCATAATAGCACTATTATTTTCTTTTCTTTTACGTGACATCTGTGTAACTATTGAGATAAAAGATGCTGTACAACAATGATATATTACTGTATATAACTAGTGAAATAAAAGATGTAAAGAATGATGTGTAAATTGAATTACATACCCCTCGTCTCACACAAAGAGATGCATTTGTTTTTTGCACGTAGATTAAGAAGTATTATTATTTTATGTAAAATGTGTAGGTATATTATAGAGATGTGATGGGTAGTGGTGGGCCATTGGTGAGTTCTTTTTACTAAAAAGGAAATTGTTGCAATTTGGATCGGACACCCAATATAGTAAAATGATGCTATTTTGATGGGACGGAATGAGTATATTATTACTTCCTCCATCCCTCAAATGTTTGCACCCCTCCTACGACATGGAGATTAAGAAAAGTAATAACTTTTAGGGGTATCATGGTATTTTTTTTAATATAAATGATAAAGTATGTTAGGTATAAGTGATTTTTTTTGTAATTAAAATGTATGCATGAGGTAGAGTAATTGTATTTGACTTTTTGCTTTTTCTAGGAATATGAAAAAAAAAGAAAAAGAAAGTGTGTTATTTGAAATGAAATTTGGGAGAATATCATAAATCTGGAAAAGGCAATGTTAGTTTACATACAATTAATCCAGAGTATCAGCTTTCTTTTGATCGAATAACAAAGTCGGATTTCAAAATTTCAAAACTCTAATCATGTTAAACCTTTTAAAAAAAAAATTCAAACACTCATTATATATGTATCATACTTTTTTTTAAAACTCTTACATTTTAATCTTAATTATCTTTCATAATTTTTTACTATTCAATAATTACCAGCACAATATAATTTCACAATATATATTTACTCATAAATATTATGACTTTACAAACTAAACATTAATTATAAACCAAATCAACTTTTTTTAATATTCACGAATTATAAAGTCAACCATAAAAATCAAACTAAAACTCAAATAAAATATTAGCATTCTAAAAAAAGATTTCGAAAATAAAAACTTATTGTCATTTTTATTAATAAAGTGATTAAGCAAAGAAACTTAATCCTCTCTTTCTCAGATAATTATATCAAAGGCAGTGAAATAAACCGTCTAATATTTTAATTATTTAATATAATACATATTTAGTCCACTATCTAAGACAAGATAATAATAAAAAGTAATTGGGAATCAAAAGGGTTTAAAAATAATATGCCATAATGTCCAAAGGAATCCATTTTCCTTTTCATTAATCCTGGTGATGTGATGAGATTCTTCCACATCTTCTCAACGTGTTACCTAGCCTTTATTTTTTCTAGTGTGTTATTAATTTTTTGAAAAATGGTTAATTAACACGTAACTGAATTTCAATTTTTTTTTTCCAAATACATCTCAGGGCTATTTTATATTATACATATATTTATATATACTAGATTTTATTTTTCAATTTCTAATTTATAGCATTTTCAATTTCTAATTTAACAATGTGCTCCCTCCTTTTCGTTCGTTGAATTTGTTTTTTATTAAGAAGTATAATATTTTAATGTGTAGTGAGGTGAGAGAAATAATACATTAATGTAAAGTGAGTAGATGTATTAGTATGACATGTGGGCTCATGAAGAGATAAGTAATTAATATGTGTGTGTCCTCTTTACTAAATAAAAAAATGCACAATTTTTATTGGGACGGACAAAAATTGAAAAACGTGTATGTTTCAATGGGATTGAAGGAGTATGTATTATGAAGCGTGTTGTATGTTGTGGAAAAGGATATTGGATGTTCTGTTACACTTGGTATTATATATTTTGTTACACGCGTTAGATGCGTGATATGTGTATGGGGAAGAAAATCTAAACCATTGCTCCTAGGTTTAAGTTTTCCTTTTAAGGTATGTATATTTTACGTATCAATCATCCAACGTTACGCAACAATAGATGTAACACCAAAATGCAACGAGATAACGGAACCAAATATTTATGACTACTAATTACTTATATCCACAAAAGAAAGAGAAAGAAAAATGGTGAGATTTGACATAACTAATACGGAAAAGTGGATTCTTGATTCACATTTGCACTTGCACTTAAATAACTACTAATCATTTCAAATTTCTAGATTAAAATCAACACATGCATTTAGATTACACAAGATCTAGTACGTTGTGAATAATTAAGACACATTTTTTTAGTTGAATGGTTGATAGAATCTCAAACATATAATATTAATTTATAAAGGAAGGCTGTGAGCTTCACTGTACTATACTATATTGTCTTGAAATCTTTCTCCACGCACATATATAGTATACACTTTTTTTGTTGTTCTTTAATTAATTGATTAGACCACCTCTTAAGCTTTACTCTTTTTTTTTAAAACCAAAAATGTCTTTTTTTTCCTAGTATATTATATGTACACATATATATAATTCTATATAACAATATCATTTTTACTTCATTATTGTGGATAAATTTGTTTTGCTTCCTACAATATTTGAAGTTTAAATGGCAAAGAGTACTGCGAACTAAACTAATACTCTCTCTGACGTCGTTATACATTTTTTACATTCTCTCTTATAACTTATTCTTTCCGTTTCATTTTAATCTTTACATTTATCTATTTTGAATTTCTCATTGCAATCTTTATATTTCTCTTTCTGCTAGATGGGTACCACATAAAATAAATAATATATTTCATCGGGACTCATGCACAACACTAATACAAATACTCCCTTCGTCCTGGGTATTTTTACCCATTTGTACGTGCACGAAGATTAAGACGTTTTTATTTTTTTAATATATAATGTAAGGAAAAGTAGGGATAAATTAGTAATTTTAAAAGAAAAAGTAAATAAAGTTGTTGGGATTGATGAATAAAGTGTAAAAAAAATAATTAAAGTTGTTGGGATTGTAAAAAGTATGTAATAAAATATTATGCATTTTTTACTATTAATGGAATGAGTAAAAATACGTGGGACAACCCAAAATAGAAAGTGGGTAAAAATACATGGGACGGAGGGAGTATCATCTTTACATTAAAATATTATATCTCCCAACTCAATATACATTAAAATATTACTCCCACCGTCTCAACTTCAACTTCACACTTTTCCTTTTGGTCCGTTCTAATCACACTTTCCGTTTTGGTCCGTCCCAAATTTAACTTCACACTTCCATAAAAGGAAAAAAATAACTAATTAATATCCCTCTAACATACTTTAATTTCAAATTTTTCATTACCTTTTTAACGCACATAACATACTTTATCATTTATTTATTACCCAAAATTATCATACTACCCCAAGAGTAAGTCAAAAAGTGACTTTTTTTAAACTTCGTATCTACAGTAAATGTGAAGATGAATTTGGAACGAAGAGAGTAATTAATAGTATCCTTTTAACATACTATAATTTCAAATTTGTCATAACTTTTTTAACACATATAGCTAACTTTATCAATTATTTATTTTTCAAAAATATTATACTACATAAAAGATAGATTAAAAATTATTTTTCTTAAACTACGTATATACAGTAAATGTGATGAATTTGTAACGGATAGAATATATTTTTGAATTTCATGCAAAGTAATTCTAAATGAAAAAGAAAATTTGCATAATAAGGGTGTAAAGTGGATTAAAAGATGTAAGAAAAAGAATTCAAAAGTAAGTTTAGAGATTTGGATATATATATGGTATTACATGTATTGCCAATTAGAATGATTGAGATAGTTGGGCAGTAGTGATGGATAGACACAATGACACATGCAGGATGATTGAACCTTGGGTTCTTGCATGAAACCATCGGTTATGACATGCAGTGTAAAGCTTTTTAGTTTTTATGACCGCCCACTTAGACTAAAGCTATATGCGCTGGAATGCTTCTATTGGAACATCTACTTCCTCATAGTACTAATTACTTTCGGAATAATTTTATATTTAGTCCCGTAATAATTGATCAATGTCAAAAAGATCATAAATTGTCAGATTTAATCCTATAAATTTTTTTTATCAAAATCTGTTAATAGTTGACGAAATATTCTGAACCATTTATAAGACCATGTCTATTTTGAAAGACAGAAAATAATATAAATCTGATAGTTTATAATAATATAAGTTAATTTGTGATGAAATTTTTTTAAAATTATGATTATAATATTCTTATGGGACCAAAACGCTAGTTATGAGACTAGTGTATTCCTACGGGACTATAATTGAACTGAATAAATTCTTATGGGACCAAATGTGATATTTTTCCAATTACTTTATCCAATTAAAAAAAAGAATAATAAAAAAAATAAAATCACTTATTTCATTTTCGTTTGGAGAAAAAAAAATCTTCATCTTTTTTAAATAGTAAACATATCAAAATAACTAACTTTTCTCTTAAACTTTATTTACAACAATACTACAATCATGTACTTAACATATACTTTATTATTTAATTATTTATTATTCCCTTCATCCATACAAAAAGTCTTTATTTGCTTTCTAAATATGAATTAAGAAGTATTATTATTTTATGTGTAGTGAATAGTTGTATTAGTAGCGAGTGATTAACTGAGCCTTTTAATAAAAAGGAGAAGTTAATACTTTTGGAGTAGATACCCAAAATAGTTACATGAGAAGTTTAAAATGAACGGAGGAAATACTAAAAAAAATACCAAAATACATTTGAAAATACATATTTTTTTTAAATTACATGAAAGAAAAAAATGTGAATACTTTAGTACTTCTTCCTGTTTGTCCAAATGTATTCATTTTGCTGTTTTTGGCGTTCACTTAAAGGTATTCATATTATTTATTTAGTAAAAAAAAGTACGTCATGTAGCCTACCACTTCCCTCTAATACAACCAGCCACCACGCGTATAATAATAATACTCCTTAATCTAGGTGTAAAAAACAAATAGTTACCTTTGGATTTTTGTCAGAGAGAGTATAAAAGATGATACATCTTGGTGACTTAAAAAACCTATGGTATTGGAGACGTAATATATTATTTCTTCGTCTCATTCATAAATTCTTATTTATTCTTTTAGGTGGATTAAGAGTATTATTATTTTATGTGTAGTGGGTAGTTATATTAATAAAATCCTTATTTATTTTTTTATGTAGATTAAGAGTATTATTATTTTATGTGTTGTGGATAATTATATTAATAATAAATTATGGATTATATGAGAATCATTTATTAAAAGAGAAAAATTAGTACCTTAAATGAAACGTCCATGAAGTTTTTTCGATTGGGTTAAAATAAAATTTTAAACATCATTGTTTCCATATTTAATGGAGTAATATTACATCTGTCTTTTTTTAAGTAGGGAAGATTCAATTTTCTTCCATTTCATTTAATTATGAAAAATCTTAATTTAATAAAAGTATCCAAACCATGATCAAATTATATATTTTAATTTTAAAATACATTTTACTCAACTTATTATTTAAAAGAAATATTTGTACGACACCGTCTTATGGAATGAAATTCGATAGATGAATAAAAGTGATAACGTTTCAATAAAAAGTGATACTCGAACTATTCATAGTGTAAATAAAAATTAATACTATTTTTAATGAAATGTAATTACATATTTAATTAAAAATAATAAATAATTAATAAAATGTAAAATGATTTTACACAACTATTACTTACTACTTAAATTAAATACTGCATTCTCCATTCATGGGCAATAAAATTGATTAAAAACGGCATTTTTTTTTAATCTCCATAAAGAAGAAACAATTGTTCACTTCAAGAGATAGGAGTATTTATTTTAAAAAAGTAGTACTAAGTTTCTCATGCATGAGTTTTAAAAGCAAATATTATACGATATCGTCTCATCATGGTAGATATATTTTTTAATTTTTCTTTAAAGATGATATCTCGTGTACTCGGAGCATGATTTAACTTTATACACTAATTTATTTTTTTGTACCAAATTATACTATTTTTAATTTAAGTGTTCTCTATAAATATATTATTACTCACCATGTCCCAGTAATTTGTTTTTTTTTTTTATCATTTGTCCATCTCATATACTCTTCACGTTCAAAAGAAAAAGAAAAGAAAATCTCAAAATAAATAATCTCTTAATACATACTCCACTCGTCCAGCTTAAATAACATCATTTTACTATATTGAGCGTTCCGTCTAAATTGCACTATTTTTCTCTTTTAGTAAAAATGGTCCACTAATGACCCACCACTACCCATCACATCTCTTTAATACACTTATCCACTTTACATAAAATAATAATACTCCTTAATCTATGTGAAAAAAGCAAATGATGTTGCTTGCCCTGATCGGAGGGAGTAGTATTTTGAAAAATGCCGCTATCATCTTACACATAATGTATTGTATAATTTATTTATATTTAAAAAATAATTATATTTTCAAAAGTCAATAAAATTG
Source organism: Pogostemon cablin (assembly GCA_023678885.1). Lineage (NCBI taxonomy): Eukaryota > Viridiplantae > Streptophyta > Magnoliopsida > Lamiales > Lamiaceae > Pogostemon > Pogostemon cablin. The sequence continues at coordinate 6,820,646 of CM042965.1, forward strand.
ATTAAAAAAATATTTTTTCTATGTACAATAAAGGTGAAGAAATTCACGAGATGGAAAGAATATTTTGAAGAACTAGATATTATCTATCCGTGCGTTGCACAGAAAGAATTAAAGTATATTACAATTATATATTTTTATATTTAATTTTTTATTTTAACCATAATATATATATATATATATATATATATATATATATATATATATATATATATATATATATAATTATCTAATTAATTAATTATTTATATAAATATATTTTTTATAACACAACATAATTTTATATTTATCAATTAAATCGCATTATTTATACACTTATTTTTTATAACATTAAATTTGATTCGGCATTTAATTAGATAAATAGAGTATATATTAACTTTCTAATATTAATTATATTAATTTTTTTATTTTAATTTATATCTATTTTATTTTAAAAAAAATAGATATAATATGTCTGTAAAACTCAATTACTCTTTTTTTTTTAAGAAATATATAGTATACTATAATTTACTATATTTTATTTTTAATTGAATTTCATATGGATAAAATAAAATATAAAATATTATTTAATATAAGAAATTATAAATATTAAAATAATATTTATGGAGACGATCCTAATGAAAATAAAATTTAAAGAAAAATTAAAATAAATCACAAAATTTCAAAAATAAAATTCATACATTAATCCTAAATATTTAATTAAAAGAATATTTATAAAGACGATCTTAATAGAAATATAATTTCTTTGAATCTCCAATTCTAAAATTTCTGAAATTAATTCTAAATTGTCCAAATTTATCTGTGACTTTTTTTCTTTTTTTTTTTTATGATTGAAGCTACAAATAAAATCAAATAAAATAAGAAAAATATGGTTAAAAAATTATAAAAATAGATTTTATAAAATATAAAAAAAATAATAAAAACGAAGAAAAACCATAAATCATAAGATAAATGACGAAAAAAATGATACCTCAAACTCAAAGGAGAATTATTGAATTTGAAAATAAGATCAAATAAAAATATAAAAGATAAAATAAATTAAAGTATAAAAAATAGAGTTTATAAAATTATAAAGAAACCATTCTGAAATTAATTATGGATTGTCCAAATTCATTACTCCAAACATTGATGACTTTTTTTAATGATTGAAGTTGTAAATAAGATCAAATAAAAAAAATCAATAAGATTAAAAAATTATAAAATAGAGTTTATAGAATATAAAGAATCTACAAAAAATGGAGAAAAAACACATAAATCATAAGATAAACAAAAAATAAAAAAGAAGAATGATACCTCAAATGGAATGATTGAACTTGAAAATAAGATCAAATAAAAGTATAAAAGATATAATAAATTAAAGTATATAAATAAGGTTTATAGAATTATAAAGAAAATACAAAATCGTAGAGAAACGAAAATAAAATATGAGAATGATCGAACCTGCACATAAGATCAAATATGAGAATGATTGAATATAAAAATAATATCAAATAAAAGTATAAAACATAAAATAAATTAAAGTATAAATAAGGTTTATAGAATTATAAATAAAATAAAAGAATTGAAGAGAAAAATAAAAGATAACAAAATATAAAAAAGAATAATGATACCTCAGAGAATGAATTGAACATGTACAAAAAAGGTTTATATAGAATGATTTGAAAGAATGAACGATCGTGATTGAAAAAGCAATCAACGACATAGGAAAAATGTGGGAAATTACCAAAGATAGCGCTGAAAGATTTGATATTATTAAAATTAGTATATTGATTGACAATTCGTAGAATATATTCTAATAATATTTTGGCAAAGACTTGCCTAGGCCAGTCTTTTTTTTAAATAGTACAACCGGATCCATTTAGCCCATTTTCATTCTTCCGGTTATCTGGACCAGCCTATTTTCATTTCACATTATCCATCTCTCTCCCTCGTACTCTTCTTCTCCTCCGTATTTACAAAAGCCGTCGTCAATATCTCTTCTCTCTCTTATATTTCAACAACACAGACTCCGACGAACTCACAAACAACAAGCGCTTGATGGATTTCTCAGAGTTCACGAACACCTTCTGAAAATTAATGTTCATCCCCCAATTTATGTTTCTAACGAACTCTGTTTTCTCTCTTAGGGTGGCACCATCTGCAGCTCCGAATATGCACTGAAAGTGACGAGCTTCCCCTTCCATGGCTCCTGGCTCAATTACGAGACTAAAATTCCAAGCGCCACTGAAACATCCATTTCTGCTACTTTAACGATTGCCCTGTTCCTGTGATGGTGTAACCGTGGACGATGGTCTTCTTCCACCAAGGGATTCTCGTTCAACTATGTTTTAGGGTATCTCGCGCTGACTAAGGCTTCTTCCCCTCGTCGCTATTATCTTCTTCAGATCCTCCTCCGTGGTGGCGCTGTTTTCAGTACCTGGTCTTCCAGTTCGTGAAGAATTTTTCAAACTTGGATTCTAGATGCTCGAGATTCTGAAGTTTCAGACTCTGATTCTTCCTTCTTTTGATAGGAGTTTTCTCTATTGGCGAATTCAACTGTGGGTTTTTTTATGGTTTTCATTCTTTCAACTCTGAATGGCTTCGATATTTGCTTTGGCTGCATCTGATAGCATTGTTGATATCTTTCCAATGATGCACGTTTGATTTTGCTGATTTTACAGATGACTTGTTCTGATGATGCAACTTGGATGTTTTGATGATTAATATTATTGTTGCTCATTTTCTTTTTTACTATAGGCTCTCATGTTTTGGTTGTTTTGAATATGATGAGTCCTGCTGGTTCGATTTTGCCACTTTAGTGGTGTTTAGCTTTGGCTAAGTGGATTCAAGGATGATGCTTTCTTGGTAGCATATTTTTTTTGGCCTATGTTTTGTTAGGATTACTCTTAATATGTGCCACTAGTTTCTACTGTCATTGCTTAGTTTAGTCTTTTTTTTTGTTTCTCTATTAAGCAGCATGCATTGAATGTTTGCATTTCGTGAGTTAGGCTGCCCTTTTCACAAGGGCGCATGTTTGGTCTCTTTTAAGTCGCTTATTTGGGTAGGCCAGAAAAGAAGTATGGGATTGAGTCGGATGTGATGCCATAGGAGTGCTATTACATACATATAAAACTCCATCAAAATTGAATTGCTCATGTGATGCATTATATTTTGCAGGTGCTTGAACGCGATGGCAAAAACGTATCAGTCCTTGTACAACATGCTCTTCATTACGAGAGCATGGAGAAGTATAAGCTTGGGGCTGAAGGCCTGAGAACTATTATGAAATTCGATCCAGGAATAGATTTGCAAGAAGTACCATTTATCGATTGATTAAGATGGCTGTGTAAAGAAGTTTGGAAGTGACACATCCTTTTCTTTATGATAAGTTCTCACATATATACATATTAGCTCCAATACATCATTACCCGCCTCTGAAGTGGAGCTACGCCGTTACTTTTCTCTAAAAAGAGTTTAGATGATTATTTTGATTTTGATTTTTTATTTTGTTTTTTGTGTAAAATGTTGTCTTAAATGAACGATGATGAAAGAGTCTCTAAACCATGAATAGATTTGTAATCTGTCTTTTTCTTTATTCGTGTTCATCAATTTATGTGTTCCCTTATGTTGGTTTTGTTTTATTTACTCATTTATTATGTAAATGTTAGTATATGAGAAATGACACTTTGTGATGAACACTTAGTGTAATTATTAATTATATAAAATAGTTTCAAGTCAATTATATATAACATAATTGTTCGTTTTAAAGTATATGGCTAATTAAGGTTACTCTTTTGAATAATTTGGGTTACTCATAATTTTATATTTGAATTTCAGGAAATAAAATATTGTTCTATTTGGTCAACATCTTTTAGGTTACTCTTTTTTATTAATTAAGTTACTTTTTTTAATAATTTGGGTTAATCTTTAATTTCATATTCGGATTTCAGAAAATAAAATATTGTTGTATTTGGTTAACATCTTTTAGGTTATTATTTTCTATTAATTGAGTTACTCTTTTTAATAATTTGAGTTACTATTTAATTTTATATTTGGATGAAGATGAGAATTCGAATGTACGTAGATACCTATAAAAAATGGTGCCACAGTCACACTTGTACTCCCTAATCCCACAAGTCTTGGAGTGGGCCTTCCAGTTGGAATGAACAACATAGCGTTTGAAGCACTAATGACACTTCTACTTCTTGTACGTTTTTAGATCACTCTATGAAAATAATTAGGTTACTTTTTGGAATTAATTAGGTCACTCTTTGAAATTAATTAGGTCACTCTTAAATTTATTGGACCACTATTTGATTTGAGACTCTTAATATACATATGTTATTCTTTGGAATTAAATATGTTACTATTTGGAATTAATTAGGTTACTCTTTGAAATTAATTAGGTCACTCTTAAATTTATTGGACAACTATTTGATTTTGAGACTCTTAATATACATAGGTTACTCTTTGAAATTAATTAGGTTAGTCTTTGAAAAGTTTTTTTTTAAATCTTTTAGGTTACTCTTTTTTAATAAATTGGGTTACACTATATAAAAAAATGAGTACTCATTGAAGTTTTTGAATAGCTTTTTTTTTCTAACATCTTTTATGTTACTTATTTTTAATAAATTGGGTTACTCTTTCATATTAATTGGATTACTCTTTATTATTAATTGAGTTACTCTTTATAATTAATTAGATTACTCTTATATTTGAGACTATATCTTCTAGGTTACTCTTTCATATTAATTGAATTACTCTTTATAATTAATTAGACTACTCTTAAATTTAAGACTTTATTTTTTTTAAATCATGTATCGCAAATAATTAAAATTTTATTCAATTTGTAAGTTAATAAATTATTCTGTAAAATTAATTAGATTACTCTTTGAAATTTATAGGATCACTATTTGAAACTAATTGAATAACTCCTTGAATTGAGACTCTAAATACAAAGTACATGGTGTTTTAATAAAACTTGAAAATTCAAATCATTGTATAATTGAGGGCATACAGAAAAAATAATTTTGATGTAATGGAAATACACCAAAGTCATCACTTTCTTTCTAACTTCAACAACACATCCACCAAGTCATCACTCCTCAACTCCCCTCTGCCCATTTCTGTGAAAGACAACTTCTTCATGTGTTAATGACAACTCAATAACATCAGTGATCCCCCATATTCAATATTCTAATTTAGGGCAACTATGAAAATAAAACGAACTAAAATTCAAACATTTAAATAGCACAATGTGAAAAACAATTTGGTTTTAAGAAGGGCAGCAATTTATACATAAGACAGCCTATGTTGAAATAACCTAATCCATATAAATACTTCATTTAGAATCAATAGGAATTATACAGGCATAATCAGCAAGTACTTAAAATCAGTGAAGAAATAAATGGAATGAAGATTAAATGTCCCTTAAGCAAAAAGATTAGAAAATGAAGGGTCAAGGTTGGACAAAGAAGGGATCCAAGCTGTGCCCAAAAGAGGAGTGCAACAGCTGGTAAGGAGAGGAGGTGGGGACCACCTTAGAAAAGAACTGAGCAACAGTAGGTTGGGCCGGTAGGTAGGCTGCCCAAAGTAAGTAGAGTAGGCAACTTTTAGTGATATGCAAAAATGCAAAAAAAAGTACCAAAAGGAGGAAGGAAGGTAGGCTGTCAACTCCCAGAAAGGACAACTCCCTGAAGCTAAGACGACCGGAGCAGAGGAGAATAGAGGCAAGAAGGAAATGCTACTCGACGGAAAAAGAGCTGCTGCACGACGGATTGTTGCGAACACTGCAGGCGAGCTACCGGTCGGATATGCAGACGGAAGCCCCGCGACCTAAACTGCAGCAGGTGTCACGGCAGAAGGCAGAAGCAGGTCAGATCCGGCGACCCCTGCAAGTTCGATCGACAGCCAGCAACTGTCGGCGGTTTCACACTGCAAACGAGTACGGCTATCTGAAAAGATTGGTGGCAGGTCAGATTCTCTCGCCAATTGAATGATGCTCCCACGATTTCTAGCGCATCAGAGAACGATTCTCTCATCTCTAAGAAGTGTCGGACCGCTCCTCCAACCGGCAGATTAGTGGCGAAGGTGGGGAGAGGGAGGCGGGGACAGCGTGTGTTCCGGCAAAGAAGATGAGAGAAATGGAAATTGAGGAAACATACAATTTGGGAGGGGCTGTTCTCATGTTTAACCCATTTGAATAACCGATAGAAGAAGAGGATCCAGTTCTACTAATATTTGGTAGAACCGGTCCTACTGTAGTTATTCTCTAATATTTTTTATATTTATCAAATTTATGTTGTTAATTAAAAAATAAATAAATAATTTATTATTAGCATAAATATGATTCATGATTGAAATCAAAGGTAATAGACGATCAAGATTAAAATGGAATGAAAATTAAATTTACTAAAATTGAAAAGATTGAGAAAAATTAGTCAAATATACAAAAAATATATTCCATATTTACCAAATTTATATTATAAAATAAAAAAATAAAATTTAAATAATAAAATCCATTATTAGTATAATTAAATTTTATGATTGAATTAAAAGTGGACGGTCAAGATTAAAATTGAATTATTTCTAAATAGAGTAAAATTGAAAAAAATTTGAAAATAAAAGTAGAAATTTAAGTTTGCTTTTATATATTTATATTTATGTATATATATATTGATTCACTAATTTAATGAGTATAAGTTTTAATTCATTATTAATAAACGCTTATAAAATGAATGTTTTTGTCTTTTCTTTATAATTAATTACCACTTATTAATTTTCAAATAATTTATTTAAAAAATTATCATTTTCATTTTTTATTAACTATATTAGCACTTTGTATTTGGCTTACGAAGATATTACCGCTCCTTATTCATCTCAATCCATCATATGAATGAGGAGTGATACATATAATAAGGATAATACTTGTTTGTTCGGGTGCACCATGTCCCTAGTTTCGATAATTTTCGACAATTTTAAAAAGTCGTTGCTTTAAGTATTAAATGTAGTACTCTTTTTTAAATATTAATATCATTCGTATTTCAATTGAAATAGTAATATTTTATTTAAATGTAGTACATTTTTTTAAATATTCATATTTCAATCAAAATAGTAATATTTTATGAATTAAAGTGTATACTCTTTTAACGCATGGTGCCCAGTGCAAAAAGACCAACTCTAATAATAACTCTCTTTTTATTCTCGAAATAATAATATTTTATGAATTAAAGTGTATACTCTTTAACGCATGCTGTCCAGTGCAAAAAGACCAACTCTAATAATAACTCTCTTTTATTCCCTCAAAAGTTATCCATTTGTTCTATTTGTTTTTTAGTTAAATTAAGAAGTATAATATTTAATATGTATTGAGAGAATTTTGGATGTTATTTTACTATTTTACCCTATATTTTTTATTTTGTTAGGGGAAGTTGAGTTCATTATTAGTAGAAATAAATTTTGACTTTGTAATGAAACATATCAATATAACAAAATAAATAAATGTGTTTAAAGAGAGCAAAGGAAGTACATAAAATGAAACGAATACCATAACATCAGTATAATTAAATATGTGCTACATAAAACAAAATACCAACTATTTTCTTGTCCATATTTAATCTTTAAATTTGCTTTTTATATAAGTATGAATTTCTTTGTATAGTTAAAAAAAAGGTAGAATTTATTTTGAGAAAATTAAATGTCAAAAATGTAATCCATGTGAAAATTTTTCTTTTGAATTGTCATATAATTTTTTTGATACTTCAAAAACTATTGATCCAATTCTAGTGGAAAACTAACCTGCTCCAAAACACTCTAGGTTATAGCTCACTCTATGTTATAGCTCTTTCTTGTATTGTATCTGCGTACAAGTTCGAACAAAAGTCAAATAAACTGAAAATTCGTATGTTTTTCTTGCGATTCGGGTGATATCTTTTCACTGATAGAGATTATTTTTTATTGAAAAGTGTCCTGATGTCTACTTTGTTGGTAAAGTGCCTCATGTCTACTTTGTTGGTAATCAAGATAAATGGAGTACAAGACTAGCTTCATTAGAGGTAATTTTTTTTGGTATTATTATTGTTACATCTATTAATCTATGAAATGATGGAAGTATTTAAGTGCCACATCACTTTTATTACAACATAAAGGGAAGGAAATACTTTCATATTTATTAATTAACTTTAAATGATATGGTAGAACATAGTATATCATATTAATAATGAATATTTTAAAATTTTAAAATAATATAATTAAGAATATCCATATTATAATAAAAAGATTATAAATTATATATTAAAAATTTATAAAATATAAAAATATTTATAAAAACACTAAATTAAATAAAATAATCTTTTTATAAACACATTAATATATAGTGAAATTAAAAATATTGTGATACTCATCGGTTTCAGGAAGTATTTCGTGCCATGAAATTTAAATTTTATTTTGTATAAATTATTAAATTTTCTTTTATGTATAAATTAAGGAAAATGAGGAATATTTTAGATAATTTAATGAAAATTATAGATGTGTAAAATTGTTGGGATATAGGTAAAAAGTAAAGATTACTGAAATGTATTTTCAAAATGTGGTATAAAACCTGGACTTAGCTCACATTCAAATGTAAAAATTAACTATAAGTAGAACATTATGTAATAATAATATTATAGAATGTATAAGAGAAGAAATATAGATTTTTTTAAAGAAGAATTAACTGTATTATTATTGATAAATAATTATTTGAAAAAGAATTCTACGATTAAGAATGTAGATATAAATTATAATAAAAAAATTAATATAAATTTAAAGAAAATTATAGGATACTCAATCTCATTCAAATTAAATTAATTATTGATAAAATAAAATATTTACTAAAAATTTAATTAATAATTTATTATGAACGCCAGCAATACGAGAACTGCTAATAAGAATGTGATTATGAGAACGAAAATGGAGTAATTTTATAACGTGGCAAACCGCTAAGGTTGTGTCGTGGCAATCAACTAAGAAATTAGGGCGAACCGGCTAAGGTTACCAGACCGCCACATGAAAATTGAATAATTTGATGTCGTGGCAAACAACGAAGAAATTAGGGTACAGCTGTTGCGTTGTGAGAAAGAGGCATAGCAGCTGTGACATGAGAAGGACACATAATAGCTCACTCACCGACTTTGCAATGTTGCAAGTTTCAAAATTTATAAATTTAACTTCAGAGTACCTTCACTTTCACTTTCATAGTTGTTGTATTCATCTTAAAAAACCCGAAGAGAAAGTAAAGTTTTCCGACAATGAAGGTATTGTTTAATTTCGTATGTTTTCACAGTTTATCCATCTAAATCATTCAAGAGGTCATTGTTTGACTAAGTATTTATATTTTATCCATTCAATTTTTAACTTTAACTTAAACGATGTGAATCATTCATGAGGCAAGTATTGTTTAATTTGGTATGTTTTCACAGTTTATCCATCTAAATCATTCAAGAGGTCATCGTTTGACTAAGTATTTATATTTTATCCATTCAATTTTTAACTTTTAACTTAAACGATGTGAATTATTCATGAGGTCATACTTGAATAAGAGTCTATGTTGTTAATTTTGTGAGTTCTGTCACAGCTGGTTTAATAATTGAGCTAATCTTCTAACTACATTTTAAAAAAAAAATCACATCTAAGAAAAAATAACTTAGATTTCATTTGTTTATTTAGCAATAAGATCATTAAAAAGTTGTTTTATAATTTTTTTTCCTTAAATTATGAGCCAATTGGATTTATCTGAAGTTGATATTGATAGATGTCTGAGTTGATCAATTTAATCAGATTAAAAAAAAATTGTGCATGTGTGGGATATTATATTGTTGATTTTGTTGGTCATAAGGTCCATGAAACAAGACATGCACATGCATCTGGGTCTGAAGAAAGAAAGATGACGAGGAAGCAGAAGGCTGCCGAGGGCGGCGAAGCTGAAGAGTCACAGAAAAAGCCTAAAGTTGATGGTGATGACGATGGTGAGAACGAGAATGGCGAAGCTAGTGGGAAGTCAATCGAAGAAATCAAAGCTGAATTTGAGAGGTTTTGTAGAGCCATGAGAGAGCATTTAACGATTCAACAGATGCGCCAGATCTTGGAGGCAAATGGCCAGGATCCAGATGGAGATGATGATGCTGTTGTTCCTAGATGGTTAGTAGCATCCTAACATCTTAATTCATGCACAAATTACTAGAATCGTGAAACATTTTTATGTATCATTTTACAGCCAAGATGTTATATACCATGGGCCACTTGCTGACTGTCCTGTCTGTGGAGGCCGGTTGGAGTACACGGATTCGACTTACGTGTGTACGGGGACATATAGTGAGTGGTCTAGTTGCATCTTCAACACCATGGATCCTCCGAGGAGGGAAGAGCCACTCAATTTGCCCGACTCTGTCATGAACTCCAGTGCGGCTGATGTAATGGCTCGTTGAACTTTTCTTTGGATGTAGTTTTTCTATTTCTGACCCCATTTGAAATTGTGCAGATGCTACAGAAGCACCAAGATCCAAAGTCTCGAACTCGAACAATAAGGAATTTAGGGGAGCAAGCTTTCAAAGGAATGATAATCTCACTTGCAGGCCGTTTAACCCGAACTCATGTATGTTATCTAGAGTCTTTTGAGGGATACTTTTACTTGTTTCTAGAGTTTAGAGTCTTAATTGTTTGATTCATGCAGCAATACTACAAGACAAAGATAGAGAAGAGCGGAGGGAAAGTTGCTAATTCAGTGATGGGTAAAGATACATCATTTGTCTCGCAACATTTTGCCTTCTCATGAATTAAGCTGCACGTATTTCGTTTTGCAGGGGCGACGTGCCTGGTGGTGTCCCCGGCTGAGAGGGAACGCGGCGGCTCTTCCAAGTTGGCAGAAGCAGTGTAAGAATATTGAACATTTTTGTACACATGCATACAACTAAATCCTATTGAAACTGTTTCTAGATTTTCATATTCTTGCTACCATTCTTCATATTGATATTTTATTATCATTAAAAGTGTGTTCTTGATACGTGGTTCGTTCGATTAGGGAGAGAGGAATACCGGTTGTTAGGGAAGGTTGGATAGTTGATAGTTTGGAAAATGGGAAGGCTCAACCACTTGGGATGTATGACCTTGCCAGCACTATTGCTGTGGCTGGAGGAGGCATCCCCTTATATCAGCAGGACCCGACAGAGGAGGCTGTTGAAACCCTTACGGCTGAGGTTCGTGTCGTCTAGTACCAATAAGTACTCGATTATCTGTTTCTTAACACATTATTCATGTCCTAATCCAGCTTAAGGTGTTTGGAAAGAGGGGTGTGCACAAGGACGCAAAATTGATTGAATCAGGTGCACAAATACTCGAGAAGGATGGAATTCTGTACAACTGTGCCTTCACTGTTTCTGATAAAAGGGTTGGATTGAATGAGTAAGCCTCTATCCACCTATTTACACTATCAAACTCCATTGTATTTAAACTGATCAATTGAGTTCAATGGGACAGCTTCTGCATCATACAACTGATCGAGCTGCCCGACGACCAGCTGTACATGTACTACAAGAAGGGCAAGATAGGCGACATCGAGGCACAAGTCGAGATCCTGGAAGAGTGGAAAGATGTGGATGATGCAACTAGAGAGTTTGCCGAACATTTTGAAGCGTTGACTGGAAATAAGTTTGAACCATGGGAGAGAGAGAAGATTATCCAAAAGAAAAATAAGACCTTTTTCCCTGTAGACATGGTATGTGCTCTTCCCAGATATCTTACATACTTAAATTAATGTACATGCAAAAAAAGAACCTAATAATAAGTGTGGATCGATAGGACGATGGAGTCGAGGTGAGGCACGGGGGTTTGGGACTTCGACAACTTGGGGCTGCTGCAGCACATTGCAAGCTCCATCCAAAGGTGGGAAGTTTCATGAAGGTCCTATGTGGGCAGGAGATCTACAGGTGAGTATTCGATCGAATGCTAAGTGTTGTTATTGTTTTTATTTCTTGAGGTAAGAATATGATATATATTTGATTGCAGGTATGCCTTGATGGAAATGGGGTTAGATTTCCCTGAACTGCCAATAGGCATGGTCACTGATTTACATTTGAAAAGATGTGAGTGATTTCTGAATTCTTAGTTTGCTTCTGGAATGGTCAAGGGAGTTAATTTAACTTATATTTATTTACAATGCAGGTGAGGATGTCTTACTCGGGTTCGCAGAGAAGCTCAAGCTCTGCGAACCAGGTCCCAAACGGGATGCCTTGTGGTGTGATCTGAGCCAACGAATCTTTACGTTTCTGCCTTCTACTAGGCCATATGTTTTTCGTGATTTCAGTGATATAGCAGACCATGTAAGTGCACTCTAACAGGCCTAAACAGTGACATTGCAGTCTCTTAAAAGTACTAATATTAATGAAAACAATGCAGGGAGTAGCTGCATTGGAGATGGTCAGAGATATAAATGTAGCTTCGCGGGTCATAGGTGACGTGTCTGGCGCCACTCTAGACGACCCTCTGTTTGAGACATACAAGAAGCTGGGATGCTCTATATCAGCATTGGAGAAGGATAAAGATGACTACAAGATGATAGCAAATTACCTGGAGAAAACATATGAACCTATTCGAGTTGGCGAGATTGTACGACTCTTATACTAATCATTACCATTTATTCATGACCTTAATCGATTCTCCTTATATTGTTTTCTCAGAGCTATGGGGTGTCCATTGAGGATGTGTTTGCTGTTGAACTGAGTGCTGGTCCATCTCCTGCAGAGATGAAGAATCTGCCTAACAAATACCTGCTGTGGTGTGGTGAGTGTTAAGTTATTTATTCGTTTTCCAACTGAATATGCATTGTGTTCTAAACATCTAATAATATTAGGTACAAAAAGCTCAAACCTAGTGAGGCATCTTCACAAGGGATTCTTACCTGCAACATGTTTTGTCCCCGTTCCCGGATACATGGTACGATATTAAGACATCATAAGCATTCACACATGCTAATTCTTCATTACTGATTCATTGTCTACATGTATAGTTTGGGAAGGCAATAGTTTGCTCCGACACTGCAGCTGAAGCAGCTAGGTACGGTTATACCGCAGTCGATAGGCCAGAAGGATACTTGATTCTAGCAGTGGCATCCTTGGGTGAAAATGTGATAGAACTCACAAAAGCTCCAGAGGTACATTAATCCCTCTCATGTTATTTGTCTCTTCTTTCATGTTGATTCATAGAGTTATATTCATGTCTGGTTTAGAATTCCAAAGAACTAGAAGAGAAGAAGAAAGGGGTGATAGGGCTAGGCAGGAAGAAAACAGATGAATCGGAGCATTTCGTTTGGAAGGACAACGTCAAGGTGCCATGTGGAAGGTTGATGCCCTCAGAGTATACAGATAGCCCCCTCGAGTACAATGAATACGCTGTGTATGATCCACAGCAGGTAAAGTAATAATCCAAGCACTACAGATCAGATTTTCCACCTCACATTCACTACAATCGACCGATTCTTTTCAGGTCTGCATTAGGTTTCTGGTGGGAGTGAAGTTTGAAGAGAAGGGCGTGCACTATGATACAGCTGAACCATGAAAGCTGGGTAGTATTGAGTCTTCTGTTTAGTATTAACATGTTTTGTACCCTCCTTTTGACTATGCTGGTGGTGGCATGTTTTGCGTGTTAATAATCGACTTTTCCGAACAACAAACTCCCGGTGTGTATGACGTATGTATGTATGTATGGCCAGTCAGACTGTAGACTGTATATTTTCTCTATTTTGCCTATGTTATTTTGCAGTTTATCAGTACTTACGAATGCAACCTGCTAAGGTTTTTTGTTCAATCATGTTTTGATGTTAAAAATTGTCTTAATGACCCTTTTTGAATTCATGCATTTGAGATCTGCCATAGTTTCAACAAAGAAATTTGGCATCATATTCCAGATCAGCATTTGAGCTTCTGATGCTATTCGAGTAAAAAATTGATTTCAAATCTAAGCACCAGCTAGTTAGATCTCAATTAAAGCTTATTCAGATAAGGGTAATTAATTATTTGGTTGATTAATGGACAATCACAGACAGTTTTAGATTTACTTCCATAAATTGCTTTAATTATTCAGATAAGGGTAATTAATTACTTGGTTGATTAATGGACAATCACAGACATTAGTTTTAGATTTACTTCCATAAATTCTGGAAGAGAATTTATTTCAGGATTTGTTTGATCATCAATGATCATGCTATATTATGAAGCAAAAGAAGAGAGAAAAGAAACAGCTCTACATGATCAAATAAAGCAGAGATGGATTAAACGTGTGATAAAAAATTTCATTGCAATTTATACAATTGAGTTACAGCCAAAGTATGCATTACAGTATTTTAATCCATCATCAAGATCTCATGATACAACTTCACAATATGAATCAACTACTCAACAAAATTAATCAACAAATATTGCAGGAAGCACATCATCAATGGCAATGGCAATGCTAGTGATACATCACAACAGGGGGGAACTTTAATTTATCCGGGATGAAGGGTATTACCTCTGGTCTCTCCATCACATCTTCGTAGAAAACGTACTCCGCCTCGTAGTCGTGCAGGGACAGCTCGGCTTTCTGGTTCGTATGGTAGTGATGCCTAGCTGATTTCGACTTCCCAAATCCAAACACACTCACTCGATCACATATCCCCATTGCAAGCATCACAGCTTGCATACCGGACGAATAGTGGAAGTTAGCCCCGTCATGAGCCGCCCCCCATTCGTCTACCTTCTTCCCCGTGAGCTCCAAGAATCGTTTCAGGGAGTAGTACTTAACTATCCTAGAACACAGCAGATCAAACTGTGGATCTGTAACTATCAATGGGGCTCTATGGGAGGCATTACAGAGCAAGTAATCCAAGAAATGTGCAGGCTGGCATAGATACATTATAATAGGCACATTCATTCCATATGGATGGCAAAAACAGCCTTCCCTACGAGCACACAAATGCAGTATGTTGCTGTTAACGAAAGACATATTAGTTTTGGATCCTACATTACGCTCAAAACCAGTAATCCTAGCATTGTTCAACCTAATCACAGCCTCATGGCCATCAATCATCTTCCCATAATCACTCTTCAGTAGGATCCCACTGTTGCCCACCACAGCACAGCTCTTGTATCTCTCTCTAGAACTAGAACCCCTTCTCCCATTATACTCATCAATTGAAACCCTAATCTCATTCACCAAATTAGCCATGGCATTCGAATTGTACCTGCGTTTCCTCCACCAATCACCCAGATGCCTCCTGAAACTCGACCAGATGCGAGAAAACTCGGGCGAACCCAGCTGCAATGGCGTCCCACGAGCCGACCTCAACCTCATATCAATATGATACTTCCCCGAAGACAGAAACGATCTGTGACGACCACGCCCCCTGAAATTCCCCTCCAATAAATCCTCAATCTCCTGCTTCAATTTGGGTTCGCCGATATCAGCGGCAGCAAATTTCAAAAGGGTGTCGTTGAAGACTGGTTTTTTAGGGGTTTGAGGAGGTGGGAGATCGTATTTCGGGTAGAAGGATCCGTTTTGATGAAGCGCGACCCGGATGAGGAGAGTGAGGGCGACCAGAAGGAGCAGTAAAATGGTGTAGAGAGGGCGCAGAGTGCGCTTCATTGAGTGAGGTGGGGGAGAAAGGAGGATGAGATGCTAAATTTGTGGGCAAATAATGTGGAGAAATTTGGAGGAGATGAGAAGGGTTCTGTTGTGATTCATGATGAAGAAGAAAGTGAGCTCAAAGGCATTGAACAGGAAGCTGAGATTGTAGATCAATGTATGCTGAATCTGTGGAAATACTGGGGTAGATTTATAATGGAGTGGATATAGAAGGGATCTGAGGTATGAGAGAGAGAGTAGATTCGTATGATCCAGTAGTAAATTAATGATGTGTGAACAGAACACCCAATTATTTCCAACTTTCTTGACTTGTGTAAGGGGGATAAAATTTCAGCTTATCCATTTGGATTTAACTGTTTCCTTTAATGCCCAATACTGAATGTTTAATGGTCCAAAAATACGATAATATTCTTGAATTGATTTCAAACTCAATTTAAAATATTTAATCCAGACATCAATATATAAGATTAAGCTAGTATTTTATAAATTTTAATCGAATCAACTCTATTTTTGTAATTTAGGTCATTTTAACACTTTTCGTACAACAACTAGGATAAAAAATTGTTGCCTATTTCTCCATATAATTATGAGTCCGATTTTTTAATGGTCACTTCTGATAAAATACAATTTAAAATAGCCACATCTCTTAAAACCAATTTTTACTAGCCACTTTCAAGTGGATTCCCCAAATTACCCCCATAACTGTTACACAAAGGACGAAAATAATTGAGCCATCATCATGTCAGTTTTGACTGCAATAAATGCGGGGTGGGTGGACCACATTTTTTGAAGTTTTAAATTTTGAATTTAAGATTTTGGATGTGGGTTGGTGGGGTACATCAATACCCATCACTTTCACCTTTTTCTCTCCCTTCATTCTTTGTTTCTTTGTTTCTTTCTATCTCATATTTCGTCCAACACACTCTCTCTTCTTCTCTCCATTCGTCCAACACCTCTCTCTTCTTCTCTCCATTCGTCCCAATGAAGAACAGTGCATTTCTTGGTGGAGAATTCTCCATTTGCGGTCTCCAGAATTCTCCATTTTCGGTCTCCAGAGTGCATCAACTTGAAATGACAAATTTTCAGGTATGTATATAAGCATTGTTATTGGCATGTTAAAATACCTATAATGTACTGTGTGTAATGTAATGTAAGGTAAGGTGTTGAATTGGCCTTTACTGTAGTAGGAATGCAGTGGTGTTCATTTATTTTTGGTTTTTTTTAAATATTGTCTTGGCTGAGTAGATGTTTTCAGTAGGCCGAATAGAACAATTCTTCAGGCCGAATAGAATAAAACGTCAGGCCGAATAGAACAAAACTTCAGGCCGAATAGAACAAGTGTAGGCCGAATAGAACAAAACTTCAGGCCGAATAGAACAAGTGTAGGCCGAATAGAACAATACTTCAGGCCGAATAGAACAATACTTCAGGCCGAATAGAACATGTGTAGGCCGAATAGAGCAAAATATATGAGCAATGACATATAATTTTGGTTGGCCGAATAGGGGTTTTCAGTAGGCCGAATAGAACAATACTTCAGGCCGAATAGAACAAGTGTGTAGGCCGAATAGAGCAAAGTGTAGTAATGACTTTTTTAATTTTGGTAGGCCGAATAGAGGTTTTCTTTAGGCCGAATAGAACAAATCTTTAGGCCGAATAGAACAAGTGTTGGCCGAATAGAGTAAACTGGAAGACTTGTATTTTTAAATTTAATGAAATTTTTGTTGGCCGAATAGAGATTTAGAGTTGGCCGAATAGAACAACTTTGTAGGCCGAATAGAGGAATTGGTAGGCCGAATAGAAGGAACTTTGGGCCGAATAGAGTAAATGTTTGTGTTCAAATATTTCGTTTTAGGGTTTTCATGAACTTATTGTTATTTTGCCCATAATTATGAATTTATGTCTTATTTAGCAAAAAAAAATATATATGTGCAGGGTGAATGGAAGCGTCCTTCCATGCAGGGTCAACAATGCAGTATACATAATTACTGCAAACCTGGGGTAGTTATGGATATCATTCGTAGGCAGTTAACTAGGGTTGGGGGTAATGCGGAGGAGATATTTAAGAGATCATGTTTTGGTCATTACTGGGATCTCAGCGATGAGTGGAACGCGAATGCTCATCTGCACAGTCTCATGACCTGTGAGATCATACATAGGGGGGACGATTTAACGGCTAGGTATTTTCAGGTTGGAGACGTGTGCCTTAGATTTAGCCGGGTAGAGTTCATGAGGATTATGGGACTCTATTTTCGGGATAGACTCGGCTTTGATCCGAACGAGACGTATGGTATCCCGCCTGGTGGGTTA
This sequence comes from Pogostemon cablin, assembly GCA_023678885.1. NCBI lineage: Eukaryota > Viridiplantae > Streptophyta > Magnoliopsida > Lamiales > Lamiaceae > Pogostemon > Pogostemon cablin. The sequence goes on from CM042965.1 coordinate 6,838,583, forward strand.
TATGATAGGTTTTATGGTCAGGGTGAGAGACCTTTAGTAAGTCAGATTGCTAGTGACTTTGAAGGGCGAAGATTTATAGGTGTTAGCCCTGAGGACGCAGTTAAGGTTGCTAAAGTTCTGTTGTTGTACTACTTTCTCCTTGGGTCGGATGTCACCAAGGTGGGAGTAGACAACTGGGTCTGGTGCCTAGTGGAGGACGAACAGAGATGGGATTTATTCCCTTGGGGACAGGTCAGCTATATGACGCTTTTGCACTTTATGGACCACATTGTGACCAAAGTCCCAGCTAAAGCAAATCCCGATCGGTACAGATACCACTTTTACGGGTGCACATTCGCATTACTGGTACGTGTTTTAGGTTTGATATATTAAAGTTATAGTGTATTTTCAATTTTAGTATTAATTATCTGACATATGTGATTTACGTGTGACAGGTTTGGGCGTACGAGCGTCTACCTGCCGTTGCTGCACCGTATGGCCATGTTCCCCACGGTAGGTTGAATTTAAGGCCACTCTGCTTGCGATGGATTTTTCGCAAATGGAAGAGGGTTGATAGGACTCTGTTTGATCAGGTATGACTTATTAATCCATTTAGTGAAGACATATATGTTTTATATTGTTTCTTATGTAATTGTTTATTTTGAATCAGGCTCTTGATGTGGTTGATTTTCCGATGATCCTTCCTGATGAGCTTAGCCAAGGGTATTGGATTGGCATAGAGGATGAGCCTTTGGAGGGGTTGATCATGGGGATGTACACAAAGTCATTCTCTAAAACCAGCACAAAGGCTGTCCGGGCATACGATCCTACCGGTAATCCATGGGATCAGCGGTACTATACGGGTGTGGCTGTTGATGATGCGTGGAGGGGCCAACATGCGGATGATGCTGCGGCTTGGATGACAAATCGGGATCCCCATTCCTACCAACCTCGCTGTACTCCCAGTCCTGATCACAACGGATATGCTTCAGGGGAGAGGACGTATGTTGAGCCCGGTTCCTATGATCCGAGTGCTGGCTGGCATGCTCGATTTATGAAAGAGCATGACGAACAACATCGTTACGACGCAGACGCGCAGCAGCCTCTTGACGATAGGATGAATGATTCCCCAGGTTTTCATGGGAGTGGCTCTAGGGACGCATACCGAGGTGATCAGGACTTCCAAGAAAGGGTCTTTCGTAGGCTGGATCAACAGGATGAATTTTTACACAACCTTGCTTGTCAGGTTGTGTCTGAGCATCAAACAGCTCATTATTTTCGACAAGCACTTACGGCTGAGATTAGGCGCCTTCGATCAGAGCTTGCGCAGACCAGGATATCTGAAGCTGGGCCAACCAGCTCGAGGTCAGGGGTTAGACATTCCCCTACTAGACCGGTGGAGGCGCTCAGCCCGATGGCCCCCACACCCAGGGGTGATGAAGAGGGTATAATGCGGTCTAAGAGGCAGCGAAATACATCTGCAGCGTTACAGTCTCCATTTACCACGACAGACCGAGAGCGCCGATGGGAACTGTACCGCAGATTTATTTCAAGCAGAGAACAGTAAGTACTACGCCAGTAGTGTAGACGTTATCATATATTACTTTAAACAATGTGCTTTGATTTTAATGAATTATTGAATGCAGGATCGACGTTGGTCTTAGTTTTAGAGTAGGGGCTTCCTTTTTCACTGAGATGGAGAACCCCAGTGTTTGGTTTGGAAGTGAGGTCAGAAATATTTAGTTCGTGTTTATATAAATTGTTGTAAATATTTTCATTATGTCATCAATTGTTAATTTTATTCGATGGATTTTCAGCACCTGGATGCATACCTCCGCTTATTATCGGAGCGCCCCTCTGACATAGGTGTACACGTGCATCCGGAGGTGGGCCCCTACTGCATTATGGACATGGAGTTCTCTGTAAGTAAATTAATTCATTATAATTGACTGTGGCAATTTTGGTATTTAATTTTTTTAGACTAATATTATGAATGATTCTCGTGTAAGGTCCGAGTACAAGCAGTATGGAATGAGCACACGGGTCAGTTTAGGGATGATAGATCAACATATGCCAACATAACTAATGAATTGTTGACAGATCTCCGTCAGTACGCCCGAGGTTCATTGCCAGTGTGGAGGGGGTCGAGATCCTGGATTGATTGTGATATGGTATTATATCCTAATCATTGTTTCACTTACATGATAATATCCCCTAGAATGACTCTAGTGTTTTTACATCTAATGTATGCGTTCCTTTTAACTTTCTTTGGCAGTTATTGTTCATTGTCCACAACTCAGGGCACTACTACCCATGTGTGGTCCTTACAAAGCAAATGAAATTCATTTGTTTTGACTCGTTTCGCCATAGATGGGATGAGGAGCCCGACATGAAGGAGCGCCGGATACTGGAGACTCTACCATACAGACGTGTCATCCCATCTCTGATGCGCGAGCTTGACTCATCCGGGGTCCCGCACACATTCCCTCTAAAACCAGCACACTGCATCTCTGAGGCCGGACAACACTCCACATTCAAATCAAAATCATGCCTCCCAGAAGAATTTGCCCTCGTACATGGGTCATTGCTCGTACCAGCACCTCCGTCATCATAACCCATCCCTAAAACCATACTACTCCCTGCACCCGTGATAGGACAGAGTGTGACGTACATCATTCCGACATCATCAACACACTTGAACACTTCTGCCACACGTGCATCATTCTTTATCTTATATTTGAACAAACGGCCATTGTAATCAACTAGAGAATGAACTACATAACCCCAATGCCCCAAATCAGCTTGCACTATGTCATGAATTTCTTTTAGCAAGCTACTATAACACAAACTGGCCTCTGACAAGAACAACCAGTTCACCACTCCACCTATATATTGCAATCCTTCCCATGCTCCACCCCAACATATCCCAGCTTTTCTATAACTCATCTGCACATTTTTTCAAAAACAACTTTAATGACATCAACATTAAAAGATTAGATAATTAGTTGCATCATTAAATCATTAGAAAATTTGTACTAAATTTGTATTCTATCCAGTCAACAAATTAATGTATGCAAACCTACACTGTTTCAACAAAACCCTAAACCCTTGACACACCTTAAAATGTGTCAGTATTTTTTTCTTCTATTCGGCCAATTATTCCTCTATTCGGCCCAAAAGTGTCTCCTATTCGGCCTAGTAACTTGCTCTATTCGGCCAACATTGAGTTTCTATTCGGCCTACCAACGCTTTCTCTATTCGGCCAACGGTTTCTCTATTCGGCCCACTAACTTCTTCTATTCGGCCTACTAAGTTTCAGAAAATAAAAGAACATTTTTTGGGCATTTCGGCCAACGGGTGTTTTATTCGGCCCACAAAGTTGTTCTATTCGGCCCACTAACTTCTTCTATTCGGCCTACTAACTTTTTGAAATTTAAATAATTTTTTTGGGCTATTCGGCCAACGGTTACTCTATTCGGCCCACCAAGCTATTCTATTCGGCCCACTAATTTCTTCTATTCGGCCTACTAAGTTTCACAAAATAAAAAGATCATTTTTTGGGCATTTCGGCCGACGGGTGTTCTATTCGGCCCAAAAAGTTATTCTACTCGGCCCAGCAACTGAATCCATTCGGCCTACTCACCATTGTTTAACAAATTTGAAAAGATTAATTAAAAAAACCAAGATGTAACATGAGTGGTGAAGATTTAAGAGAGAAAAACTTTTGAATGTTACAAAATTATTCTACAAGTCATACAATTTTTTCTATTCTATTATAAAAACGTTGAATAATTAGAATACACTCATGAGCCATGTCAACAATTATAAAATTAGGGCATCACAATTATAAAACTTGTTTTAACATACCTTGTACACCTGCTACCCAAATATCTTAATTCTCTCCAAAATTACTGGAAATTTGCTCCCAAATGCTCAACCTCTGGTACAAAAAATTTTAATATGTGTTGGACGACCACCCCCATTTTTCAATTTCCACTATATATTATCCTCATTATTTTGTATGGATATGGGGGAGCTACGGGAGCACATGCCTACATAGTAGTACTAGGTATTAGGTATTGTACTTCCACACTTTATTCACAAATAAAGAATAATTTGATTCCTTTACTGTACTTTGGGTCAAAAAGTGTGGAATCTCATCTGCAACCACCTGAAAAGTGGGTCCCCCACAAGGGCATTTTGGTCAATTCATTTCAAAGTGGCTAGAAAAAATTATGTATAACAAATGTGGCCACTTAAAATTACAGTTATCCAAAAGTGGCCACTTTTTACCATTTCCACTATAATTATTGTGGAGTGGTAGGTTGCACTTGTAAAATTGTGTGTGTATCTGAATTTTGAATCTTTCTTTGGGAGCGATTCTCTTGTACATAGAGGTTAGGATAGGTCTAACTATTTAGCTTAATCCTTTAATTTTTGTTTAGTTCATATTAATAATCTTAAGGAAATAATGCAATACTCTATTTTTAGATATTATCAATTTAAGTTCTTTTATTTTTAATTTTGATTAAATCTATTTTATTTTGTCTTATAATAATCATTCATATCAATTTTAGTGCTACAACATTTTAAATTTTCGGATTTAATACTCTTTTAAAAATTTTGTAAGTCCCATAAATCTTTTAAGTTCTACTCCGTAGCATAAAATTTTACAAAATGATTAAAATTGAAAAAGTAAAAATTTATCATGCTAAAATTGACACAAAAATTTAACGAAGAAGTGAGTTTAGGATAAAAATTTTAAAAAAAATCTCAATAACTATACATTTTTATTGGTGTAAAATTGGAATTATATTTGTGGCAAAGTATTGTGTACACGGACTTCACTGAGATCACTTAATATTCTTGTTACTTAACCTTAGCACAAAATTAATGCATTTAATTTTTTAAAATTAAAAAAATTAATTTTAATTAATGAAATTATTACATCAACGTCTTGATACTCCAAGCGATGTTTTAAAAAACTTTAAAAAAAATACTTTATACTAATTAAAATAAATATATTTTAAAATAAAATATAATACACTCTAATAAACATTCGTATCGCCATATCCCTCTATTTTTTTGCAATAGCATCAAACCGTCTCACTTACGTTATCGAGTGGGTTTTATTTTAAGGCAAAAATTTGTGTGTTCCCGGTGCACACCGTGCGTCCATCGCATTCATACCTTTTATTATTAAATTGTATACATTTTAGTATAGAGATGTGTACTTTTTATTTTTTGAAAAAAATAAAAATATTAATGAGAAGTGTATACATTTAGAACAAAATGATGTACTCTTATTAATTAAATTGTATACTCTTTAAAACAAAATAATGTACTCTTATACACTTTATGCAGTAGGGATACAAGAGACCAACTCTTTATTTTATCCAACCCCACTCCATTAAAAGAAGTGCGAAATAAATATATATACTCCTATAATTCGATATTCTTAGTTTGACTGTGTGATAATTTTAAAGCATTCGAAGTGGTGGGAAGCATGAAGATAGTTTTGATTTATTAAAATTATTAATTAGTTTTTTTTTTAATCGGACAAAATTTCTCCTAGCCCTCCTTATAACTCCCCACTCTAATTTAGGTCTTAAAGGGAATCAAACCTGAGTCATTCACCTTAGTTAGGAGCCCAATAACCAAGTGAGTTAGCCCACGAAAATATTAAAGATAATAAATGAGTATAAGGATTGTTTTAATTTCTTTTATTGGTTTTACACTCATTCCTCTTAAATTGTTATCCACCGAGTTCTTTATTTTAAAAATATGAACTTAAAAGAAAAAATCAAACTTGTTTAAAGGTAATTAATATGTAAACTTCTTTAAAATTTATGAATTATTATTAATTAATCTATGTGAATCAAACACTGTTAATATTTTTAATTTTTTGGTCCTATCGTTTTACTAGTGGTGGTAATAAATATTGTAAACTCATGACACATATTAAGTGACACTTCCATTATCACATGCTCCTTCCTTTCAAAGTAATAGTTACATTTATTTTTTATAAAGAGATTAAGAAATAAAGTATTTTAATGTATAGTAATTTAAAAGATGTATATAATATTTTATTGTTAATAGACAGTTGTATTAATATTATATATGTACCCATATAAATATATTACTATTTTTTTATGGATCTCATCTATTAAAAAAAGATATACATGTAACTATTATTATAAAATAGAAGAAATATTTCTACTTATTTGTCGTTCATGTGATGAGTGACACTTAAAATATCGAAAATCCATAGGGATGCATCGAAGGTTGAGAAAACAAGGCAGGAAATAGGTAAAGTGCAAGTTCCATGGCGGTACTAACAAAGATATTATAATATATGGGGACGGCTCATTTGAATTCCACTTTCAATTTTTTTTTTAATTTATAATATATGTATTTTTTAATTAAAAATTAAAAAAATTAAAATTATTTATGGTGATGACACCTCATCAAAATTAAATTCTTCCTTAATATATTAAAGATATTATAATGTAGTGTTTTTCTTACATACGGAATAGAATATATCGCATAACTCAAAATAAAAATTAATCTCATGGAAAATATTAAAATCAATGTAGTCTCAAAATAAAATTTAAACCAATTAAAATATCAAATCATGATTGGCATTTTGCATGCCTAACCTTCTCCCAAATGCAGTGTATGACTATACGAGTGGAGAACTATTTAAAAAATAAATAATAGGAGTAATAATTAAAAAAAAAATCTCCTCCCCTTATAAAAATGACAAATATTTCAAGGCAACTAGCACCAACGAATTCGAAACTTGAAAGTTGCCTTGCACTTTTTTAGCGATTAAAGAAAACTTAATTTGTTTAAATTACAATTTTCTAAGCTTTTTTTTTATATGTAAAATAGCGTTTTTAATTTTTATCCTATAGTAATCTATAAATTTGACAAAGCACTAGAGTTGTGAGATAGGAGTACTATTTATGTGAAACTATCTATGAGATGAAAATATACATGAGAAACTAAAAAAAGAAAAAATTATTGTAGACTTTTATATAAATTAAATCACAATGATAAAACAATAATGTCATATATCTGGACATTTAAATTACATTTTAGTAAATTGATAATAAATTAAAAAATATATATATAATAAGTTGTTAATCATAATTCATAACTATAGAGTAAATTTGATAAATAAATATAAGACATGATTACACTCACACTTAAATTGCACAAAATATTTAGTCATAGTTGTTTTATTATATATACTTGTGTTTATATTAGAAAATATTATTTAAGTAAACACACAAAATAATATTTTTAGGTGCAATCAATAATTGTGGGACTAGTCTATACATAACACATAGTTTTCATTAATGGACGGTGAGTTCTAAATCTTTGGCTTCTTCAAAATTAGTTCATCTACTAATCGAAATCCCATGAATTGAAAAAATACTTTCCATCCTATACTCCTATTCCATCCATATAAATTAAAGAAATAACTGTAAATGAAATCTAAAATGAATAAATGGTTAAATATAATTTTATTACTATTAGAGAATCAAATTCAACCCCTAAAAAAAGAAACTCTTTCCTCTCTCCATAGTTTATAATTGCAGTCAAACTCTAGATTGGACAGTTAATAATTCATACATCATGCGCACTAACTATTACATTCTCATGCTTACAATATTTTCTCTCAAAACTCAAAAGTGAACATGAAATCATAATAAATTTTTAGCAATCATAGTTTCATTGCCCCTCATGATTGGGAAAAAGAATTCACACTTTTTTTTAAAATTCTTTTCATTTTAATTTTTGGAAACATAAATCACAACAATAAATTAAATTACACTAACGTTAAAGCATCTCCAAAAGATTATTTATAATTTATAGAGGATTTTGAATAAAATAAAGAATCTTTAAAATATAAAAAGTTGTATTTTTATTTATTTCCAACAACTTTTTTATATTTATTCTTTCCCAATGCTTACTTATTACATTTGTTATTTTTCATATTTTTTTGTTTCTACTCCTAATTAATTTTATAATTTCCCTCCATATGAATTCTATAAATCTGTATATTTTTTTAACATAAAATAATCATAATTTTATAATATAAAAAAATAAAATCAACGTACTATTCCTTCCTATTTTTTAAAAAAATTGGATATTTACTAATACTAATATTATTTAAATACAATCTTAAAGAAATTTGAAAAAGATCTATCTTTTTTTTAACAATAAAATCAAAGTGAAATAATAAATTTGCATTATAAATGTAAAATAATAAATAATCAATTGAATATTTAAAGAAATTGAGTATTGGAAGTAGTGAAAATCTCAATGCATTTAATGTTAGAGAGTTAGTTTGGCTCTCCAAATTTAAAGAGTCAAAACAATTATATAAAAAAAAAATATTATTTTAAAGATACTTTTGGATATATATTTATAGATATGGATGACTCTTCAAATTATACATTATTTTTTATTTGAAGAGTCTTTAAGAATTGCTCTTATTATTATGAATAGTTTGAATATGTATAATATTACTATCAACATAATATCTTAGAAATGTAAACTTTTCTATTCTAAAATTATAATTTTCTCATTAATAGCATTATTATTTTCATTAATTCAATAAAAATTAAGTGAATCCTCTTCATGTATGCAGGGATATTAAAGAAAGATGAGAAGAAAATGATGGATTAATGGCCTACTTATCTGGAAATCCACTCGTTTATTCTAGCTAGGAGAAGCATAAAGTTTTTTGCGACAAAGTCAACTGCTATAACTTGGATATTGGTAGGTGGGTCTTAAAGTAGCCTAGTGACAAGGGATGGCCGTATGCGGAGCGGGGCAGAAACATACCACCCGTTATTCTTTCGTGGATCTGGGTCGTCCCGTGCCTTGTGTGGGCCGAGACAGTTAATTAGCTCAGCCCGTTTAATTCTACAGCCCATTATGTTTTAGGGCTCCATCAAAACGCCTAAGAATTATGCATAATTTCTATTTCAATTTTAATTTTAAATATAAAAAATCCACTTAATACAATACAATACAATAATCTTAACATACATTTTATTTTCAAAATTATTATCGATTTTTTTGTTCTTATCTAAAAAGATTAAATTGTTCGCAATTGACCAACACGGAGGGAGTAATAGTTTTTCTCACTGTATTTGTACGCTTATGCATAATTTCTATTTCAATTTTAATTTTAAATATAAAAAATCCACTTAATACAATACAATACAATAATCTTAACATACATTTTGTTTTCAAAATTATTATCGATTTTTTTTGTTCTTATCTAAAAAGATTAAATTGTTCGCAATTGACCAACACGGAGGGAGTAATAGTTTTTCTCACTGTATTTGTACGCTTAACTAAGTTTTCTCATTGTATTTGCCCTCAAATGCAGTGTTTCAGGAGATGAACTGAATAAACTAATCTCGTGTGATTTTTCTTATTGCTATTTCCGTTGCTGCGTGTCTATTTTCCCAACATGCACTTGGAATGATCAATCATTGCCAAACCTTAAAAAATTCTGCGTTTCTAAGGTCCAACTGTCCTAATGTGAATTTTATAGCATATAAGGTAAATCAGTTTATCTAATTTTCACCCACAAAGATTAGAAGGCAAGTTTTGCTCAGTTTATCCCTCCATGCCATCAAATTAGATCAACGGAAGATATCAGTAAATGCCACGTGAAACAAAATCCAAAGAGTTGAAATCTTGTACACCCACTTATGCGGATCATAGGTTCGTGCTGTCGTTTAAATTTTGAAATGAATTGACGATAAAACATTAAGAAGAGAATGATGTAATAACAAAGAAAAATACTTAAACTACAAGGTCAAAATGGTAAATATAGCGCTCACGGAATATTTTGCCAAAAGAAATAAAGTTAAATTACCATCACTATGCAACAGCTACAACATAAGCATTCCAAGAATCCTGCTGTTGGAAGCTCGTAGCCTCTTCATACTTCACGTCTCGTCCAGCGGAGAATCCGTCTGTGCGCCTAATTTGATCACTGTCCGGCATGTTGCGTATCCAGAAGTGCACTGAGTGAAAGCCAGCCTCTTCCAAGCAATCCTTGACTTCAGGCAAAGACCATCTATCAACAGAGAGAGCTTAGTTCGGAAATCATGCATATTTTTCTAAGCACTTTAATGGGAAAGAAACGGAGCTTACAGTCTCCAGCTATAGCTAAATGCATTTCGAATCTTCCTCTGCTGATTATGGAGGTTGTAGTGGAGACTGATTCTTGTTTTCCTCTGGATTACGTCAAATTCGGCTTGCTCCCAAACGTACTGCAAAGGACGTCATCAAGATGAATCATTTAAATGTGTTATTTGCTTAGCAGAGGAAATTGAGCTTCTCCAACTTTTCCATAATAAGTTGGAGGGCAGACGCTGCGATGAAGCTTAATCTCACTACAGGATTAGAGGTTCTAATCAAAATCAGAAACATAATCTCTTGAGAATTTGGCTTGGTTACAGGATAAGCATTTCAAACATACAATTGCAGATAGAAGATAATCAAACCCCGTTGGCATAATGCGCCGACACTGAAAACAAAAAAAGAACTAAATGTATAACGAAAGATCTTATATTCACAGAAAAGTTGATAAACTATCGACTGCTGAAATGAGACAAGGTGATGTAATAAAAACATCATCTTTTAGAAGAAAAACAAAAGAGTGCTCTCATTAGTGACAGGGAAAGCTATTTACTCCCTAAATGAGATTTAATGATCATAACATTCTCAAACAAATAATATTGCAGTAGAAAATGCCCTGTAAGGAATTCGCCACGATAAGCATAGAGATGAAACTAAAACAATTGTATAGCATAGTGGCTTGGTGTGAACAAGATATATACCGTAAAATTAGGAAATCTTCTCTGAAGCCTTAAAACACCCTCTGAAGATGTGCCTCCATATAAGTCCATAACAAATATGCCACCTTTCCTGCTTAGAGAGCCGAGTGCATGCTTGAAGTACATAATTAGCTCTTTACGACTGTGAAGACAGCAGCAGCTGTAATTAAAAGCACACACTATATCTCTGGCAGGCAGATGAATGTCCTTCAAAGTGGATTTAGTGTTGTAAACAACCTTCGAGCTACCCTGCACTGTAGAATCCACTGTGTCAGCAGACGCAACATCTTTATCTTCCAATGTCATATTCTGCATAATCTCTTCAGGATTAAAGTTGACCAATTTCGATTCAAGAGGTTGCAAGACATTTCCATGAAACAGGGATATTCTGGAGCAGACATCAGCTCCTATTCGGTTGACGTTGTTCTCCAGGCACCAATTTAGTGCCTCGTCGTCCAAATCTAAACCTACAGCAGTTCTTCTAGCATCACCATGGAGCCACTCTACGCTGGCATGTGCGTAACATAGAAGGATTACATCCATATGACTGTATTGCATTTATGAGTAACAATAGTAAACTCTGAACTCATACATCACTCAACGAATCAGGACTTATAAATAAGTACATGGGATAATCGTTTGCTGAAAACTTTTAGGGGATTCTAGAATTACTTTTTGTTGACTACTATTGGTATAAGCATTTTTCTTTGAGTTCTTTATGGATAATAGCACCATAAATCCACATTTGATGTGTGCACTGAATAAAAAGTATTGTTAGCAGTAGAGATTCCACATCAGCGATATATTGATCAAGAAATTACTTTTATACATCATGACTGAAACAGAAACACACTGTAGAGGTTCATAAAGTGACGGGTCACTATGTCATTAGATTGAAAACCAATCTTCGTGACTCTAAACTGTATGAAGATAGCAGTATCAACCAAGACTAGAGAGGAATGCAAGTTAAGATGTCTGTTGCACCCATTAACGAGAATCTCATTAGGAATAAGTACAACAAATTATACTAAGGCGACATCATGAATGGATTACGAATGGCTTTTAAAAGTTGACATGCAAAATTGTGCATTAGTACTAAACCAACTTCGAGCATCTTTCTTCTTGTAAACCGGGTTTATGCAAACCCTTCTCAATTATGGGTCGGAAAGATCTTTATGAACCTAAGAATTAACACAGGTGTAAAAATGAGAGATGAACCCATATGGAGTACACAACTAACTTTTTGTGCGATGGGTAAAAGGCATCATTTGCCATTAAACATGCCATTGATCTGACATAAAATTAACCTTCTTTGAGTATAGAAGACATTGCAAGACAGTTAAACAGCAGATGGAGTTAAAAGAGGAGATTTATTTATGATTCGAATGAGTTAAAATTACATATTAAACAGCAATGCTAGAAAGCTAAGATTATGTTCAGTAAATGCAAAACCATTAATAGATATTTCATTCAATTTGCTTACCTCAAAAGTATTCATTATATATAAGCACATTTAAGATTCATTTACAGTGCCTCAAAAGTGTACAAATAAGCAAAAAAGGTGAAGCAGAAGGGATACCTCAAAAGAGCAGTACCACAGAAGTCTTCTTGGAGGTGAAGGGGTGCCCTCCCACCCACATACATCAAAAAGAACTTCTGCAAATAGCTTATATCCCCTTTTGGAGACTGCAATTCATTTATAAAACTACATCAAATGCAAGAATCATTACAAGTAACAACTCTTGAAAGAAAAATAATGTTCTAAAACTATAGATAGTCCATTAGAAATCCAAACACATTTCAAAGAAGAAACATTGGGTCACCTGCACAGATTGTTGATAGAGAGAGAATTTCGAAGGCATTCCACTGTCAATTCCTCCGCTTCTGGAAGAACCATTATCTCTTCCTAGCTTCTCCTCTTCAACATCTACTTCTTCTTGCGATTCTTGATCAGAGTCAGAGAGAGCTAGTTGTGAAGATGCAGGTGGGTAATCTTGAGTTTCTACATATTCGGAGTTCGTTCTTTTGCCTCTGCGGTGGCTGAGGGTTTGCTTTTTGCTGTGCTTACCCATTTTTTCCAATCCGCCGCCGCCGAGATTACAATACCCTCTGTCTTCCGGCCTTCATGGCCGCGCTCTGTTAGGAATGGTATATAATTTTTTTTCTTTTTTAATAATAATAGTAAAATAAAATTAGAGTTTCGATTCAATATAAATTAAAACTTAATTTAAAATGTTAAGAGTTAGACTGTGCACTTACACCTTAGTTGGAATATAATGTTTTTTGAGTTGGTTAAAAATTTTAAACCCATGGCAGAAGTCAGCTTTTATAAAAGAAAATAAATAATGTATTAATATAGAAAAATAATACCCTAACATTTTGTAGACCCGAAATTATATTTTTGCGTTGAAAAAATTCCTGCGCGTTATTTATGAATTATTATTGACCAAACGAAATCAACAAATCAAAAATATATTTCTAAAATTAGAAGTAATACATTAAAAAAAATTATAATAATAAAAATTGGCATGTTAGGTGTAAGAGATTGTGTTTTTAGGAAAGAATAATTTGTCATATAATCATAAAAATTAATTAAATTTTCAGCAAACACTTATTGAAAACATTTTCATATGGTTTAAAATATTTAATAATATAGTTTATTCTCAATGTTTAAAATATTTAATAATAATATAGTTTTTACAATTTTTAAATATGAAAATTTTACATGAAACAAGTTCTCGACTCATTCTAAAATTTTATTATTATTATTATTATTATTATTATTATTATTATTATTATTTGCACCCAAAAATTTTATACCACTTTTAAAAGTTATTTATTTATTGTTATAAATTTAAAATTTTTAAATCATGCTATGTGTTCAAAAATGAAATTTTTAATTTAGACAAAAATTTGGGTGCTACAGTTTTGCAAATCAATGAATCATTGAGATGTTGAAAGATCTTGCTTGGTGGCTATTGAAATAGAAAATAAAAAAAAATAATTATATAAGAAAATTACTTAATTCTGCATGAAAATATACCTTTTTATGTGTTTTTATTTAATTTATAATTTTAATTATTTTAAAATATAGTAATAATTTAAATTTTGTTATTTATTTAAATATTATAAACTATAAAATGTGACAACATGAGATAAATTTTATAATAAAAAGTGCTTATTGATAAAAAGTGATGATAATATTGTGAATTGTTTCATAAACAATTTATAGTATATATATATATGAAAAGTATATTAGAAGAAACGTAATACTACAATATATTTTTATTAAATAGTATATTTTTTAAAACAAAATGTTACTAAATGGTGTACCCCACCATTAGGGGCCCCCACCGCCACTGCCCTGGGGATTGGTGGAAGAGGTAAATCGCAGGATGTGCCTCAAGTGGCTTATAGGGAACAAAATGTTACTAAAATCTTATACAAATAGAGCTCCTTATTAATGGAGATGAAATATAAAAGAATAATGTATAATGGAATTTATTTGATTTGTGATAATATTATTACAGTTTGGTATTGGTATCATATAAAAATGAGATTCTTGATAACTACTCCTTATGTCAAAATACAAGGTTTAAATATGGAACGGTTGTAGGGATGTAATCAAACCAAGCTATTCGTGAGCTGCTTGATAAAATATTCGTTCAAATTCGTTTGTTAAGTTAAATCGAATTTGTTAAGTTAAACGAGTTGAGTCGAGCCCGAATATCAAGCTCGAATAACTTATCGAGCCGAACTCGAACCTATTAGCATTTTTGTTCGAAAGTTCACCAACATGTTCGTTAACGAGCTCACGCGAACAGGTTCGTTAAGAGTGTTGCATCCATATATAAAACGAGCTATAACAAATTCGAACTCAAGCTCTAACGAACTTGAACCTGAGCTCAATTTCGAGCTTAAATATAAATTATTATTATGGAATCGAGTCGAGCTTGAACTGTTCGCGAACTCATCATTTTTTGAACGAGTCGAGTTCAAGCCTAAATATCAATATTCGAATCGAGCTTGAACCGAGCTCGAGCCGATCAAAATATAAACGAGCCAAACTCGAGCCTAGAGATATTCGGCTCGATTATCCTAGGAAAGAGGATATAAAAGTAAAATTATAGTACTCTTTTAATAGCTAAGTATTAATTCCTAATTAAATACCGATGCTAACCCGTATGGTTTGGGTGACACCAGCAAGCACCTTATTTCAGGTCAAAAAATTGCATCCCTAATCCACTCTCCAACCATGACCTCATTCCTTAACCCCTCAAATCTTCATCGTATAATCTAACAATCAAAGCCTAATTCCCATTCTACGCTTCGATCTACAAATTTCCACACGAAAACGAGTTGAAATCACGAATTAATCCGCCTGATAATCTAAATTTGTATGATCGGCGACGATGTACAGCAATTTCAAGGAACAAGCAATCGAGTACGTACGGCAAGCAGTGTCGGAAGACAATGCGGGGAACTACGCCAAAGCATTTCCGCTGTACATGAAAGCCTTGGAGTATTTCAAAACCCATCTCAAGTATGAAAAGAACCCTAAAATTAAGGAAGCGATTACGCAGAAGTTCACGGAGTATTTGCGTCGGGCTGAGGAGATCCGGGCCGTGCTCGATGAAGGTGGTTCAGGGCCCGCATCCAACGGGGATGCTGCCGTGGCAACCCGCCCCAAGACCAAGCCCAAGGATGGCAATGATGGGGAGGATGCCGATAAGGATAAACTTCGGGCTGGTTTGAACTCTGCGATTATTAGGGAAAAGCCCAATGTCAAGTGGAATGATGTAGCTGGGTTAGAGAGCGCCAAGCAAGCTCTGCAGGAGGCCGTCATCCTTCCCGTGAAGTTCCCACAGTTTTTTACTGGTATATTCTTCTTTTAATCCTTCTTTAGTCTTCAGATATATTTTGATTAATTATTATATTCAATTTAACCTCTAGTTTTATTGCATATATAGAAGATTAGTTCTCTTGTTGATTGATTCCTGGGTATTCATAGTAAGCATGCTGCCAGTTTGAAGTAAATTTATTTTTTTGGGGCCTTTAGACCACGGATATGGGTTGCAGAATATTCACTGTCGAAGTTGGATGTTAGTTCAAAGTTCAAACATCCAATCCGATGCACTGATGGAATTGTAACCATCAACTAATTTATTTATAGCTGTTTGCTACTTATGTTCTCTTTGCCAAACTCTTGTTCATGATAATTTAGCAATTTGCCAGAATCTGTATTGATGCTCACTTTATTACTTCTCCCTGGTTAAGCAACTAAAACAGTTGCACAATTGTACCATGTATAAAAGAGAAAAAGTTTATTCAGTTGGAGTTTGGGTAATCAATTGTATTTGTTTTTACATCTCTCTGTTTTTAGGTAAGAGGCGTCCGTGGAGGGCTTTTCTTTTGTATGGTCCTCCTGGAACAGGAAAGTCATACTTGGCAAAGGCTGTTGCCACTGAAGCTGACTCAACGTTCTTCAGGTACCTTATCTTCCTTGATTATGTTTCTTTTTTCTGTTTCTGTACTTGAGTCTTGCACGCAGCTGGTATTGGGTTATGAATCATGGAATGATTCTTTAACAAATTTATGTGATATTTAACAAATTTGTGTGATAGAACATGTTCTTCATGCATATTTTTCCACCTTTCATTCTTATTTTCAATGATCAAGTACTTGCGCCATAAAGTTGGCAAGTGCCAACTGCTGTTCTCTTTTAGTGTTTCTTCTTCAGACTTGGTTTCAAAATGGATGGGTGAAAGTGAGAAGCTAGTCTCTAATCTCTTCCAAATGGCACGTGAAAGTTCTCCCTCCATCATATTTATTGATGAAATAGATTCCCTCTGTGGACAGCGAGGAGAAGGCAATGAAAGTGAAGCTTCTAGACGAATTAAAACAGAACTGCTGGTGCAAATGCAGGTAACTGCAATCTTGTTCATTGAGGCTATATTTTATAATTTCTTTTCCGTGGAGCTGATGTCTCTGAGACATGCCTATCTCACCTTGCCCTATTTGTGGTCATAAATGTCCTGTGTCTATTACTCTGCATCTGAAAATGGATTTTGTGAAATTCTCTGTCTAGAACTTGGTACATCTGCTTGGTGTACATCAGGACTTGTCAGTTTTTTCTTTCTTTCTTTAATAACAACAGGATCAGTCAATTGATTTAACCCCTGTATTTTCATAAGAAACTATTATTTTTATTTCGTAATTTTTAAATTGTTGCTACATTAAAAATTATGTCCAATTGCATTTAATTATTCTTGATTTTTTTTTTTTTAAGTTTATGCTTTGTAATTGTTATTGCTTTATTCTACAAACAGACTGGGACCTGTGAATACGCCATCCATCTAATATTATTTATTACTCAGGGAAACTTTTGGTTGCTTGCAGTGTCATCGAAATTCGATAAAGCTGAGAAAATCAGTGTTTTTTCTTGTGTATTTCAATCAATAACAAATTTTTATGTGATGTCAAACACCAAATAATTATGTGGATAACTTTGGAACTGAGGAGTCATTTGATATTCCTCTTTTGGGGGGCGTTTCTTTTTCCACTGTTGAATGTACTTAATCACTTACCTGGTTTCTTGGCTTTCGTGTATTAGGGAGTGGGGCACAATGACGACAAAGTTCTTGTTCTTGCCGCCACAAATACTCCTTATGCTCTAGATCAGGTAAAAATTAGCTCAGCTACTTCTAACACAGTTTTTAGGCTGATGCCTTTTCTAATCAGAAGTCCTTATTCTTGGTGGGATTTCGCTCCAGATTTTACTCATTGTAACCTTGCTAAGGATTTACATCCTGAATATTTTCGATTTGTCCACTGCAAATTGGCACTCTTTTCCCTGCTTATAGTTTTTCCCTCTGGGTTTTACATAAGCAGGTTTTAACAAGGCCATCTCGGCTTTGTTGTTTTGATCCTGTGTGTTACGCGCATGTGCTCACTAAGGAGTTCATACCCTTTGTACTCTTTTTGCTTTGTCTTTATAGCATTCAACTATTTATTTGCCTTTTCATTGATTTGCATATCTGTAGGCTATAAGAAGGAGATTTGACAAACGTATATATATTCCTCTCCCAGATGCAAAGGCACGGCAGCACATGTTCAAAGTAAGTAATATGCTTTCCATATCATGTACTGACTGCAGAGTAGGACCAGGATTAGTAATGTAAGATTAATCCTGTAACCTTATTATTTTCTACAGGTACATTTAGGAGATACTCCACATAATTTGAATGAACACGACTTTGAAGTTTTGGGTCGCAAAACCGATGGTTTTTCTGGTTCAGATATCTCTGTTTGTGTAAGTATCTGTCTTGTTTTAAGCGTTAAGTTTTTTTTTGCTTCTATGACCATCATGATTGCATTAGACCTACACAGGTTTTTAACGCTTGATACTTGAACTCATGTGCAATTGTGCATACTTCAATAGGTCAAAGATGTTTTATTCGAGCCTGTACGCAAAACACAAGACGCCATGTTTTTTGTTAAGACTTCTAATGATACGTGGATGCCATGTGGACCCAAGCAATCAGGCGCTGTCCAGATAACCATGCAGGAACTTGCTGCAAAAGGACTCGCTGCACAGGTATCATATCCTATTTGGAGTTGGTATATTTCTTTTGACTTATGTATATTTTTGTTGATGTACAAATGTAAAATTGTGCAACTGCATACGCTAGAATTGGCAAATTGGCCCAGCCAAAGGGTCTGGCCGTATTGGGCCAGGCTGATTTCCCATCAGGTCATAGTCTAGCCAAGCCATACCCTGTTTTCAATTAATAAAATATCTAGCGAAATAAGTCTACTTTTCAGGGTCGACAAACAGAAACCTTGCTAAATCCTATTTTTGTGCTGTTCAATCTGGCCAGTCAGACTGGAATCTAATTGCCACCTCTAGTTTATAGCCTTTAACTTGTAACTTGATTGCCATGATGTATTGTTTTTACACACGATCATGCAACTAAGTGACCTTTGTACATTGACGTCACTGTAGATCATTCCACCTCCTATATCAAAAACAGACTTTGACAAGGTGCTTGCAAGACAAAGACCAACAGTGAGCAAAACTGACCTCGAGGTGCATGAGAGATTTACAAACGAATTTGGCGAGGAAGGTTGAAGAAATCGAGGTGCTGAAACTGTTTTGACTCTTGCAGCTGATGGTGTTTGTATATTAATTGTGTTACTGAGTTCAAGCATTAGCCTCTTCAAGCCAGAGGGAGTTTAGATGAATTTGCAACTTTCATCCAGCATTTGACAGGAATATGTGGTCTGAAGATTCTCAATTTGCTATTGTACTTATTACTATGTACAAACATTAAACTGCTCGAAACTTTGGCAGTATGGTGTGTTAATGTGAGACACTGAATGCATTGAACTTAATTTCTAGATGATCTACTTTGTGATAAAGATAAATTGGCGGTTTACCTGTTGTAGAGTTTTCATCATAAATCACCCCACCAGCCACTGTACAGCTTTCCCGCTCCTGTGCAGCACACCGTCATTCTGATTCGAAGGCTCATTTGCGCCCCATAATATCGAAGTTCAATAATGCATGATATTGCAAATGTATAAACTTCCTCAGACGTGGTTTTCTTCTGTTTCTGGCTTACTGGGCAAAGAAGAATTGGTCGGTGGTGAATCCTTGTTTCTTTCGAAGGGTACAACAAGAATATCATGATTCTGACGAGTTGAATCAATAATTACACTTGATATTTTGCTGATATTTTAATGGCAATACCATTCATACTCATTCTGGTCTGTCAATTTAATTACTATAAATTTCAGGAGTATCTTAAAAATGTGTTTTTTGGAATAATGGTGATGGCACAAACTGAAGAAGCCGGCTTAAGAGTTCCAAATTAATCTGATTTATATATCAAGCCGGCAGATAATTTCATGGTGTATAAAATGATCACCATTTGCAGTGTCTGATAACCAATCTTCCCCCACAATCACTGCATTCATTCTATCGCCATGAAACTAATGAAATTGTTCGTGTTCGCTCTGTTATTCGTATTTGCGTTAGCAAATGAAGGTGCTTCCAACCGAAAGGTAACGCTTTCTGTTTTCTCCCTTCTTTTCTAATGCATCAAACGAATGACTACTCATTTGTGAACTACGCTTTACGCAAGTTCAAATCATGGCGCGATAGTAGAGAAGGTAGACAGAGTGAATGAACGTTCTTGCATCACAATCCATTTTCAAGTCTACAGTCAAATCAATCAATCATCAACTAATTAGTGGAAGCAGACAACATACAATGAGAGAAACAGTAATTTGCTATAATGTGTTGATGATTTCCTGCTGTGTCATTTGAATCTTGCAGCATTACATAGTGTACATGGGGGAACATTCGTTCCAAGATTATGAATCTGTAATTCAAGCTAACCAGGACATGCTCGCCTCCGTATTGGGAAGGTACGCATTGTGTCATCTAACCTTTGAGCTTCTTCTAGCCTCAAGAACCTGTACATTGATGAAAGACAATTAGAGCTCATTAATAATCCTCTTTTTGTACATAGAGTTAAGATTTAGTTTCTAACAAAGGACATCCTCAAACTGATTGAGTTATTATTTCAGCCATGATGGGGTACAGGACGCACCAATCCATCATTACACAAAAACCTTCAGAGGTTTCTCGGCGATGCTAACGTCAGATCAAGCTAGAAAACTTGAAGGTTCAACTGATTCAAACTCCTATGTCTGCACACAAATCACCTATGTATATTCAAATGCATATATGCATGTGCACACATCCACACACCAACACGAATGCTGTGATTCTTGCAATTTGCTATTTTACGAGAAACCTATTTATCTGGTAAATTTTCACCACGCTATCAAAATCCAAACAGAATGAATTTCGGGGCAGTAAAATAGAACTGCGTCTCATCTAAATTTAGCTGTATTACATAGCATTCTTGGTTCAAGTGCACACACTTTGGGCTCTCATCAACCAGATGTGTGACAATTGGAAACCAAAAACGACTGTCAGTTGACTGTTTCCTTTGACTACAGAGAGTGATTCAGTTGTATCTGTCTTTGAGAGCAAAATGAATCGCATCCGTACAACACACTCTTGGGAGTTTTTGGGTATAAACAACTTGGAACAGTACCATCAATCGTCTCTGGTATCAGAAGCCAACGTAATTATTGGTGTCATCGATACAGGTAAACATTGTTGTCCACAGCATATACATTAGTTTGAACTATTGATTCTCTCTAAAAATCAACTCACTATGAACAATTACCTCATGAGCAGGAGTTTGGCCTGAATCCAAGAGCTTCAACGATTACGGCATAGGTCCAGTGCCCACCAAATTCAAGGGAGTATGCTCAACTGGGGAAAACTTCACACTATCAAATTGTAACAGGTAATTATCTGCATGACACACGCATGGGACAAAATTTATGGAAAGATGCATTCTGACTCCATTTTGCAGAAAAATTATAGGAGCAAGATTTTATTACAAAGGATTTTGAGCAGAAAATGGACCTCTTGAGTCAGTCAATCAGACATTCTTCTTGTCTGCAAGAGATGCTGATGGTCACGGGACCCATACTGCATCGACTATTGCTGGCTCAATTGTTCCAAATATAAGCTTATATGGAATAGGGAAAGGTACCGCTAGGGGAGGTGCACCAAGTGCTCGACTTGCAATCTACAAGGCTTGCTGGTTTGGTGTATGTAGTGATGCAGACGTTTTCTCGGCCATAGATGATGCAATCGCTGATGGTGTAGATATTATATCAATGTCTCTCGGACCAAATCCCCCCCAGCCTGAGTACTTCAGCAATGCGATTTCAATTGGAAGCTTCCATGCATTTCAGAAAGGAGTAGTTGTTTCTGCATCTGCTGGGAATAGCTTTTTCCCAAAAACTGCAACCAATGTTGCTTCTTGGATTCTCACTGTCGCAGCAAGCACCATGGATCGTGACATCCAAACTAATATCTATCTAGGAAATAATTAACAATTCATAAAGGTAATCATGTAGGCTGTAACATCTAAATTGGAAGAACAATGCCACTATGAGATATTCAGCATTCTGATGCCGAGTTTGTTATGTTTGAAGGGTTTTAGCATAAACCCAACTGAGATGGTCAACTTTTACGGCTTAGTCGCTGGAAGCGCAGCGGCAGCTCCTGGAATTTCCTCAATACAAGCCAGGTAGTTTTCCTTGATATCGATATGCATCAGCCATGTACTTGATTTGCAAAAGGTAATTATTTATCTATCAATTGCTATCATATTGACTCTATGCATTTGTTTCCCTCTCAGCTTTTGTAAGAACAATACTCTAGATCCAGCAGTGATTCAGGGAAAGATTGTTGTCTGCAACCTTGAGGTTATAATAGAGGGTCGTGACGAAAAGGCTAGTACAATAAAACAAGGAGGTGGCGAAGGAATATTACTAGTTGATCCACTTGCCACAGATATTGGCTTTCAGTTTGAAATACCAGGTGCATTGATCAGCATTGCAGAAGCAGAAAAGCTCCAAGCATATATGGCTTCACAACAGTAAGTTGAACTTTCATGCATTTTTGACATTATACAAGCAATATTAAATAAATGACAGAAATAACATAATGATTCCTCTGGCAAATACTTACTTGTTTGATCATTGCAGAAACCCAGTGGCTAGAATAACCCAAACAATGACAATTCTGCCCATTAAACCAGCACCTCAAATGGCAATGTTTTCATCAATGGGACCTAATGTCATCAGTCCAGATATAATTAAAGTATGAAAACATTGTATATAAGTGAAGAAGAATACACTTTAAAATTGTGCTATTTCCACATTTCCTATAATGCAACCTGATAATTGCTCTTTCTGATTTCAGCCTGATATAACAGCACCAGGAGTGAATGTTCTTGCAGCATGGTCCCCACTCGCTTCACTACACACTGCTGGAAGATCAATTGACTATAACATAATTTCTGGCACTTCAATGGCATGCCCACATGTTTCTGCACTCGCTGCCATTGTAAAATCATTTCATCCTTCGTAAAGCCCAGCAGCCATCAAGTCGGCGCTAATGACAACAGGTAAATTTCAACTTAAAAGAACCCCTGAAAGGAAATCAACAGACTTGCTCAATGTTTTGTGTGTCCATGTCTTTATGAACAGCAACAATTCAAGATAACACTGGAAGCTTCATTAGAAGACATCCAAATGGCACCCAAACCTCACCTTTTGACTATGGTTCCGGGCATGTCAACCCAGCTGCTGCAATTGACCCTGGATTAGTTTATGATTTTGATACGAACAACGTGATAGATTTTCTCTGCAGCACTGGCGCAAGCTCAGCACAGCTTAGAAACCTCACTAGAGAAACTACCTATTGCAGAAACACTACTACATCCCCATATGATTTTAATTATCCATCAATTGGAGTGTCCAACTTAAGAGAAAAAATATCAGTCCACAGAACAGTCACATATTATGGTGAAGGGCCTGCTGTTTACAAGGCAATAGTAGATTACCCAGCTGGTGTAAATGTTTCAGTCATGCCTTATGAACTTAGCTTTGAAAAAATGGGGGATAAAATGTCTTTTGTGATAAATTTTACCCCATACAATACAAGTAATGGAGACTTTGTGTTTGGGGCTTTGACATGGTCTGATGGAATCCATGTGGTTCGGAGTCCCATTGGTCTTAACATAATTTCCCTTTAGAAATATATAATGAAATGCCCACCACTTAGCCAAGATATTGTAATGACACTATGTTGATTACCCTTGCAACTAGAAAACAAAAGAAACAACTATGAGGCTTTGATTTGCTATAAACATGTTTCTAGATTGATGCCTACATAATATTCTTATGTATTCTACATGAAGTAATATATGGTAACAAATTTGTTCACCTTGTGGCAAATAAAAAGGACAGATAGAGCATAAGATGACTTAGATGAGATAAACAACAAAAGACAAGATAAAGATGTTAAGTTTCAATTTTAGTCAATAAAAGAGTCAAAAATATGATCTCACTTGTGAATATGTTGGAAAATCTCCAAATCCCTGAAGTGTCACCAATAATCCCCACAAGAGCATAAGCCTTCACTAAAGTGATGGAATCTATTTGAGTCCCTAACAATGATTTCTCTTCCTTCTATTTTAGAAATTAGCTTAATCACAGTATGGCAGTCACCACAAACCCGGAGATTCTTTATTATCCGTATTGGAATGCCATGAGATAGTGAAATTAATCCGAAGGCAATAGCCAGCCTCTCACTGTGCCGAGAAAGGATGGCTTCTTTGTGCTCCTCTTCTATATCATAGAGTACATAATTTGTATCTGGCTGATATCCTTCGTCCCTCAAACGAGTTCTTAAATCTTCTAGTTTTTTATAAATTTGGTCTGATAAAGGATGTGAAACATCACCAGCCACAAAAGAGTGTGTCTTGTTCTTCACTTCAATCCAGCTATATCCTGTTTCTTTTCTAACTTGTCTATCATCCATCAGTTTTCTTACCTTTGCTCTATCTCGCCAGTGTCCACATGCAGCATATAGATTAGCTAACAAAACATATGCGGCTGAGTCCTGTGGTTGACATGAAATAAGATTATCAGCAGCAAGTTTGCCAAGCTCCACATTTCGATGAACTCGGCATGCAGCCAATAGAGTACGCCAAACAGTTGCTCCAGCAGGAAATGGCATCCCATTTACAAGAGCCATAGCTTTATCTAACATCCCAGCTCTGCTATACAGATCAACCATGCACGAATAGATTTCCATTGTGGGAGAAATATGAAGATTGTCTACCATCATTTTAAAATACATTTCACCTTCACTAACCAGTCCTGCATGAGTGCAAGCTGAAATGACTCCGATATATGTAATCTCATCCATTCCCAAGCTTCTCTTCTGCATTTCCTTAAAGACACTTATTGCCTTTTCCCCATAACCATGTTGCGCATATCCACAGATCATCGAGTTCCAAGAAACCAAGTCTCTTTGGTGCTGCCTCTTGAAGACTTCATTTGCACTCACAATATCACCCTTTTTTGCATACATGGTAACAAGGGCACTGCTTACAATCAGGGTGTTATTATAACGATATTTGATTGAGCTTCCATGAAATTGTTTCCCTTGATCTGCAGCTGCAGGCTGTGCAGCACATGCATTTATTATAGTAGAGAAAGTATATTCATTTGGCCTGACACCTTCCTTAGCTAACTGCCCAAAAAATTTAACAGCTCCTTCTGTATCCTCATTTTGGACATATGCAACTAACATTGCAGACCAAGCAACAATATCCTTCTCTTCTATCTGTTTAAAAACTTTTGCAGCAACACTGGTCTTCCCCATTTTAACATATGCGTCAAGCAATGCTGTTCCTACTGAAGGTGAGTTTTCATAATTCGTTTTAATGATTTCTGCATGCATTTGAGACAAAGAATTGGTCGGAAAAGCTCCAAGTATTGTAGAATAAGTGTAATGATTAGGTCTCACATCCTCTCTCCGCATTTGGAGGAACATATCTATAGCTTCTACTTTTCTACCATTCTTCAAGTATCCTCCAATTATAGCTGTCCATGACACCACACTTTGAACAGTCTCTGTCATTAAGAACATCTTCATTGCATCATCCATCTCATGAACTTTCATGTAGCACACCATAAGAGCTGTTTTAATGTTGTCAAAACATCCAAACCCACTCTTGACAGCCAGACAATGGAACTGCCGGGCCAGACACAATTCTTTAAGGTTAGCACACAACTTAACAATGGTGACAAAAGTTGTCTGTGTGAACTTCACACCTGCAAACATCATCCTCCCAAACAGCTCTAGGGCGTCCAACTCAAGCCCATTCATTATGAAACCGGCGATCATCCCATTCCAAGAGACTGCATCCCTAAACTCAGTCCCATCAAATACATACTTAGCCTCTCTAGTCATCCCAGATTTCGAATACAAACTAACCAGCGCGTTCCCCACAGCCCGATTTGAATCCAAACCGTACTTGACAGTCATGCTTTGAAATTGAGCTCCAACCTCTAGTGCACCTTCATCTGCTAAAGCTCCAATAATTGTTGAAAACGTGAAAGTGTTTGGTTCGATTCCCTCGAACTTCATCAAACTGAAAACTTCTATAACATTTTTAATCATCCCTTTCTCAGCATAACCCGAGAGTAACGAAGTCCAAGTCACTACGTTCTTCACCCTGATCTCGTCAAACACTCTCTTCCCGCCATCCAAATTTCCATTCTTAACATACATATCAACAAGCGAGGTTCCAACACTTACATCCTCAAAAAGCCCACTTTTAACACACTGACAATGTAATTGTCTTCCCAAAGAATAATTTTTCAAGCAAGTGGAAACCTTTAATACACAAGAAAGGCTACACCCATCTACTACAATACCTGACCGGTTAACTAATTCGTACGTTTTTAATGCTTCATGGTTGAAACCAATGCGCGAGTACTCGAACATCAAGTGGTTGTAATACGAAATATCCATCGGTTGAATTTTATCAAACGGGTTGTGCGCATGATTTTTAGCGAGGTTAAACTCTGATTGGGTTTCACAATCGACTGCAATACGAGGGGAGTGAGTGTATTGAAACGCTTGAAATGAATTGGAGATTTTGGATAAAGATTTGAGGTTCCTCAAAGAAGGTCTACGAACAATCATGGTCGTTTGAAGTTTGACTTATCCCAAAACTAGAACAAATTAAATTAAGCTTCAGAGAGGAAGATAACGAGTACAGATTGCAGCAAACTTGTAGCATCAATGTAGAATAGATTATGTCGGAAGAATTCGGATTACTGTTCGTCGCCGGAATATACAGAATTGTGTTGAGGAAGAACGGAATTTCGAATTTTGGTGCCAACGAACTGGCTTTAAAATTCCATTTTTACCCTTGCCCATTTTTAAAAGAAATTTACTGTTTTTTTTTTTCATATAGAATAGAAGTAAGAAATATGAGTATTAAATCTTTAAAAATAAATAATAAAAGTTTTTTTAAGATTATTATATTACTTTATGAAAAATTTAATTCAAAACCTAAAAAATAGATTAATTGTAGTTTGGAGTCTACAAATTTTTTTGTAGATTAGAAACTTATAATAATATAATATAAAACTGTATTTGATCATAAGATTATTTAAAATAATTTAATAATCATATAAATTTTATTTGAATATTAATAAACTATTTTAAAAAAATTAAAAAAACATAATAAGCATACAAGTTTTATGTACTTATAATTATATGTTCTTTAAACATCTTTAATAATTTCAAATTCTGAAATTGATAGTGTTATAATTTTTGGATCTCGGGGAAATTTTTCCACTAGAATTATATTTTCCATACATTAGGTATGATTTATAATTAAAATATTGTCACGATGAGAAAAAAAAACATTGAAAATAAATTAAATAGAATTAATTAAATTGGTAACATGACTCTAATTATATCGTGAATTGAGGGCAAATTTGCTGATGTGGTTTCAGCTTTCACCTTTTGGTAATGTAACTATGTTTGAATTTGATTTGATTCTCATTTTTAATCTGAATTACATTTCAGTGTTGGCTACACAACACAACACAAGACTTACACAACACACACACTATCTTGCATCAGATTGAATTGAACCATTCAAGAAATAGACATCTCTTTTACTTCACACTCTTTATACTTTCCTTCTCTTCTTTCTTCTTCTTGCAAAAAAAAAACAAAAACAAAATTTAAGCCCCAATTTATTTACCCACTCAAAATCAGGACTAGGGTTTTTCTCTCACTGCAACCAAACTTATAAACTTTTCCCTATTTTTCAAATTCAACATTTTTTTTTTCTCCCGTTTCCTCGTTAAACTTTCCCCCCTTTTTACGTTTTTCCCTTACTCAAATTATAAAGAAAAGTTACTCCCAATTAACCAATTTCGAATTTTACTAATTTTCAGAAAAATTTTGAGGCAATTTTCTGGGTTTGAGGGAGCTCCAATTTAGGGTTTTGGTGGCTTTCAACTGTTTTTCTATAATCTCAGTCACTTTTGGGTTGCGAGGCATGAACAAGGAGAAACTTGTGATGGGTTTTCGGGGGTTTTAGTGATATATAAGAAAGGAAGAGAGCTTTTCTAAATTTTTGGTTAAAGATGATAGCAGAGAAACCTAGTTGGACTAAGCATGGGGGCACACAGATCTTCTCCATTGATATTCAGCCTGGTGGCCTCCGCTTTGCTACTGGTGGTGGTGATCATAAGGCATGTTTTTGGTTTAATATACTTTTTTCTCCTCCATGATTTCGTTTATTTAGCTGGTTCTTGGTTTCTGCGATACAGCACAACTTCTTAGTGAAGAGAATGCACTTCTTTATTTACATTGTTAGATTTATGACCGTTCTCATTGGCTACATCATTCTCTATTTATAGCACGGAAGCATTTTTCCAATGTGACGTTGTAATTATTGATTAAACAATTCTCAAGAAGTGAAATGGCATGTTTTTGGATTATCAGAATCATTGCTACATTAGGAGTTATTGTTAATATTGTAACAACTTGTGTTTCTACTCGGTGGCGGCTGAGAGAATACTCGAGGAACTTTGTGATGAGGGACGTAATCTATATGCAACTATATTCCGCAGTTTTGTCTCCTGGAGACCCGCTTCTCTAATCAAGCGACTATCAATCCCCATAACCCTACACCAACCACAATGCACATCGTTGTGCGCTTTCATCAGCTTGCCTCGTTGGGTTTGCATTGCTCTATTTGTCTTAATCTATAGATTTTGATCTCCTAATTGGCTGAGAATATGTGGTGCAGCAGCAGGCAAACAACCAGCTCTAATTCTTTTCCTTTGTTTTGAGATTTTGGGTCCATTTTCTTGTATGTTTGCACTGGATCTTTTGGTTGTTGGATAGACTCTTAGATTTGGAATGTTCTTTTATTATTTTTTTGTTTAAGAATGACATTTATTTGCGAACTTCTCTATGGATTTCATCATGTTGATGTTATGAATAGCATTATGCAAGAAACTTACTTTATTTTCTCCTTTAGTGACCAAACAACTTATCGACATTTCCAAATCACATTCCTTTGCTGATTAGTTGTCATGCGGGACAGATTTGTATAGTGGTGAAATTTAATACGTGTTCATTGTATGACTTAGATATATGAAGCAGAGATCTATATAACTTCATATTCAACTCACACCACGCTTGAACCTGTGGTTTCTGTGCTTTTCTGTGCACATTTTAGGGATTAAGCGCATTACATATATTTTGATAAAAAAATCACCATCTTTATGGTACATGGGTTGCTTAGAGTCCAACTCTATTATGAAATTAAGTACTTTTTGTTTCACTTTTCAGGTTCGCCTTTGGAACATGAAATCTATTGGCAGGGAGATGACTGATGATTCAGCATCAAAACTTTTAGCAACTCTGCGAGACCATTTTGGGTCTGTTAATTGTGTTAGGTGGGCTAAGCATGGAAGATATATTGCATCTGGATCTGATGATCAAGCTATTCTTGTCCATGAAAGAAAGCCTGGATCTGGAACCACAGAGTTTGGCAGTGGAGAGCCACCTGATATTGAGAACTGGAAAGTTGCTATGACTTTGAGAGGGCACACAGCTGACGTGGTAATAATTCTTCCATAAAGATATAACATGAAACTACAATACTTTCTTGTTTATGTTGGTATCTTAAAGCATTTAGGAGTCAGCTCAATTTATGAGTAACAATGTCTTGATTTTGTGACCTTATCATGCGTATTTTGTTCCATGCCTAAAGTAGGTGGATCTTAATTGGTCACCTGATGATTCAACGTTGGCCAGTGGGAGTCTAGACAATACTATTCATGTTTGGGACATGAGCAACGGCATCTGCATTGCTGTTCTCCGGGCTCACTCTAGTCTGGTCAAAGGTGTTGCTTGGGACCCCATTGGTTCATTTATAGCTAGTCAGTCGGACGACAAGACTGTCATAATTTGGCGAACAGGTGACTGGAGCCTTGCTCATAGAACTGATGGTCACTGGGCTAAATCTGTGAGTTGACAAATGATACTGACACACACTCACACACACACACAAATTTTGTGTTCTTCTGCCTGACTTGACTTGACTTGTTTTTTGGAATTTTGGAATTTTGGAATTTCAGCTTGGCTCAACTTTCTTTAGACGGCTTGACTGGTCACCTTGTGGCCATTTTATAACTACCACTCATGGTTTTCAAAAGCCCAGGCATTCTGCTCCTGTTCTTGAGAGAGGGGAATGGTCTGCCACGTTCGACTTCTTGGGACATAATGCACCAATTATTGTTGCTAAGTTCAATCATTCAATGTTTAGAAGGAATATCTCCAATTCCCAGGACTTGAGAACTGCATCCGTTGGTTGGTCTAATGGTTCTGCCAAGTCTGAAGGAAAAGATTTGCCACCATATAATGTTATTGCAATAGGAAGCCAGGACCGCACCATAACTGTGTGGACTACGGCAAGTCCTCGACCTCTCTTTGTGGCTAAGCATTTTTTTACACAAAGCGTGGTGGATCTCACATGGTAACTTTAATGTGTAGTGCCTTTATTACGCATTTGTGAACATCATTTTGTCTTTGTTATAGCATCCTTTGAATTTATAGACCTTTCTCGTTGCATATTCTTATTAATCTATAATGCTGCCTGTGACTGCAGGAGCCCTGATGGTTACTCACTGTTTGCTTGTTCCTTGGATGGGACAGTGGCAACGTTCCATTTTGATGTAAATGAAATTGGACAAAAGTTAACTGATACTGAATTAGAAGATCTGAAAAGAAATCGTTATGGTGATGTTAGAGGTCGGAAGGGCAACTTAGCTGAAACTCCAGCGCAGCTACTGCTTGAAGCAGCATCTGCAAAGCAAAATCTGAGTAGAAAGACAAATACAGTTGTCCCAGAGAGTCGGACATCCCTAAAGCCTTCTGTTGATTTAGTGGTTACAACGAAAACTAATAAGGCTATTGTAAATGATGGAAAGAAATCTGAGGATGGTATTAGTGATGGGTCAAAAAGAGTAGTTGCTGCTCGGATATCAAGTCCTGTAAAGCAAAAAGAATACAGACGTCCTGACGGTCGAAAGAGGATAATACCAGAAGCTGTTGGAGTAACTGCACATCAGGAAAGTACCTCCATTGGTGTTCAATCTGAAGCTCTTGAGTTCCCTGGGAAATCCTTGGATCATAATATGGATAACATTGGGGCCACACATACTGAAAACGGTTTTAGAGAAGGATCCATAAGGAAAACTATAGGTGGGAGTTCTGATTTGAAAGAGCGATCAGGTGTCACGGCTAGAGCATCTGTTAGTGAGAGCTTGGTCATTGAGAAGGTTTCAACCTGTGGGAGTAAAGAAACAAATAATGTTGTTGAGCAGATTGGTTACTTAGCTTCTGGTGGTATTCTTTCAATACGAGTGTTTGATAAGAAACAAGGGGAAGATAACATACCTGTTTGCTTGGAAGCTCGTCCAAGAGAGCATACTGTTAATGACATTGTAGGAGCAGGCAATACTTTCATGATTAAAGAAACAGAAGTTGCTTGTACGAGGGGTTCTCAAAATCTTTGGTCTGATAGGATATCTGGAAGGGTTACTGTCTTGTCTGGAAATTCTAACTTTTGGGCTGTTGGTTGTGAAGATGGATCCATCCAGGTTTGTATAACTTCTGCATTTTACTGTCACCATGAAATTAATTATCCACCTTTTTCTTTGAACAGCCTATATTATATTGAATGAATGAAATCATAGAATGGTTTTCAAGGATTTACATGCTTCTTCTTGTTAACCTTAGCCTTTTGGATTATCCATTGACTTTTACCGTATCCTAATATATGGAGGTTTGAACATCTATGCACTATGTGGTAGCTGAAACTTAAGAGTGTTTCCATATAAACAGGATCTGGGCCTGCAGCATCATTAGATGGACAGCTGAAATATTCATTAATAAAATTTGGAGTGCTTTGCAAACATCAAGTAGCTAAACTTATATTTATAACCCATTACATCCAGTATCACATGCAGGATTGATTTGATATGAGAATCATCTTATTTATATATACCATCATGCTGAACTGATTCTTATTTTTTTGAAATTCTAATGGAGTGGTAATGATTTCTTTGAATATCTTTCCTTGACATTGGTATTATCTTTATTCTTTTTTCAATTGGGACTGTTCAGCTTAGCATTTATGAACCATCTAGTGTTTATTACACACTTTATTTCTGTATGATATGATAATAGTAGTTTTCATTCATGAGTTTCAAATGTTTATCCTTGAAAAGGTTTATACAAGATCTGGGAGGCGCGCCCTGCCAACCATGATGTTGGGTTCTGCAGCAGTATTTATTGATTGTGATGAATTCTGGAAGTTGTTGCTCATTACAAGGATGGGGTCCTTATATGTTTGGGATCTTCTTAACAAAAAATGTCTGCTTCAGGATTCCTTGGTTTCGCTGATAACAACTGACATGAAGTCCAATGGCAAGGATACTGGTAAGCCAAGAAATTGTTCTTTGATTTTGAACCCGCTTAGCTTTATTATATCATTGCTTGTATAATTCATATTATGGATTTGAATATTTTTCTCTCAACTTTTCTTTCAGGTACTGTAAAAGTAATATCTGCGAAGTTGTCGAAATGTGGTTCTCCTCTTGTTGTTTTAGCCACGCGTCACGCATACCTCTTTGATATGAGTCTTAGGTGTTGGCTGAGAGTGGCAGATGATTGTTTCCCTGCTTCAAATTTTGCTAGCTCTTGGACCTTAGGTTCAGCTCTTGGTGGTGAGCTGGCTGCATTGCAGGTTGATGTCCGAAAATTTTTGGCAAGGAAACCAGGGTGGAGCAGGTATGTATGATTTCTGAGTGGATGGTTAGGAAGACCAAAAGACACATAGGACTACTAATGGAGATTATATTTATTAACCAATTGGATTTTTTTTTTAATAGTTCCTTAAAAGAAAAAGTAAAATCAAGAATGTCTTTAAGAGGCATGCTGACTTTTCTTTCCGTACTTTTGAAAAATCTTTGCAAGAATATTACTAGCTTTTGACCTATTATTCTATTTATCTTTTGATGATTTCTTATAATTACCATTTTTATTTAAAACTTTGGATACTTCATTAGCAGGTCCCTCCTATTTCCCAGTCCTAGCTCATTTTGGTGGCTTCATAAGTTGATAACTTCAATTTATTAAGCTTTGAATATGACATTCACCTTTACATGTAATCATGGTGCAGAGTAACTGATGATGGGATGCAAACACGTGCTCATTTGGAAGCCCAACTGGCAGCTGCACTGGCATTGAATTCTCCCAATGAATATCGCCAATGTCTTTTGTCGTACATTCGCTTTTTAGCAAGGTTTGCTATACCCTTTCTATATTTGGATTGTGACGACAACCTTTAACAGTGTGTAGTGGTTAGTTGCTAGTTCACACTTCACAGGATGCAGCACTTATATTCTTTTTTTTTTGGTTATCAATACTTCAATTATGAGTAAAACTGAGGGAGAATTCTAGGATTATACCAACATTGCACTAATTGTGGTTGGGAGTTGGCATTGAGGTTAGAAGGTTAAAAGAATTTCATGGGAGATAACACGTATGGGTTTAAGAGCACTCAAGGATATTGTCAATAACTAAATCCCTTGATCTTGCCTGCTAATTATGGTTCTGTCATGCACTTTATGACCAATTTTTGCTGGTTAAAATGTGCTCTGCATGGCATTAAGGCTTAAGCTGAATTGGTCATAATATTAGACAACCAGTGTGCAAGTGGCTAAAAAGCTTAGTTAGTGGTTGATGTCATGTGCGAGGTCTCCTTCTCATGATGATTTTTGTTACTTGAACTGAATGAACGTATTGTTGAAATTTAAGTTAATAAACAATGAAAAGATGTTTTTGTGACAGTGGAAAACTGTCCTCATTGTTGGCATCCTCATATATTCCAAAATTGCAGGGAGGCAGATGAGTCCCGCTTGAGAGAAGTTTGCGAGAACTTTCTTGGACCTCCCATCGGTATGGCTGGATCTGATCTGAAAACACCGGAGTGGGACCCTTCTATCCTTGTAAGGCCTCTCTCTCTCTCTCTCTCTCTCTCTTGGGTAAAC
Organism: Pogostemon cablin; assembly: GCA_023678885.1. Classification (NCBI taxonomy): domain Eukaryota; kingdom Viridiplantae; phylum Streptophyta; class Magnoliopsida; order Lamiales; family Lamiaceae; genus Pogostemon; species Pogostemon cablin. The sequence continues at coordinate 6,872,545 of CM042965.1, forward strand.
ATAACATACATAGCTTTTTTCTCAAAATTTCTAGCTGTGGTTGAAACCTTGTATTAGGGCTTAGGGAATCATCTTCCAAAACTAAGATATTTTTTTAGTGTGTAACTTCTCTGTCTCTGAGATTATGAGCTTATTGTTCTTTGCTTGGCAATGATTTGGGAATCATTTCACCTGTTATTACTACCTTGAAGAAAAATATGCCCGTCGTTCAAGATTCTCTAATGACTGCTCCAGTAATCCTGGTATTATCTGAATATGCTCATTTCGTAATGTAGCTGTATTAACTGAAGAAGAAGAACAATCGAGCTTCTACGTAGGATGCCTCATTGTTCGTAAATTTAGTCATACAAGTTGGGGGCATCTGATACCATTTCATTAATTTGCAATGCTGATTTCTATGCTTGTTTCGCGTATAATGATGGTCACAACATCATTGATTTTGCAATGCTGAATATGTGATCTGGGCATTGGCAGGGAATGAATAAGCATAAGCTCCTCCAGGAAGACATTCTTCCTGCTATGGCTTCCAACAGAAAAGTTCAACGACTGCTAAACGAGTTCATGGATCTCCTATCCGAATATGAGACGACTGAAACTCTCACTGAACACGAAACTCCATCTACACTGCCAGTGCCATTGCTTGCGAAAGAGACACCGGATTCCAGCCATCCGTTGAATAAAACATCTTCCGATCCCAGTGCAGCCGCTCAAGAGAACCCTACTGCACCAGCATCTGATAATACTTCACAACCCACTGATCACAATGAGACCGCAACGCCTATGGACACTCAAACAGATTGTACTCTCGACTCTGCATCAGAACAAATGAACTTGGATCATCCCGCCTCAGAACAACCCAGTACAGCAGCAGCCCCGTCCGGGGATTCTTGATCTTCACCATTCACAGGAGTGTGTCTGCTTGTGAAGATGTTGGAATCCTGTGTTAGATGATACATTTTGGTATTCTATGGCACCCCATATGTCAAAGCTCATGATTTGAGCAGCTTTTGGGGTATCTAACAAAGTATGCCTCCTCAAGTAACCCTTAGAAAACTACAATCTTTTACTTCTTACATCTTTCTCACTTAGTCTATTTTGTACAATACAATGAGCTAAATTTGTATGTAAAGTTGATTATTGCCTCCGATCTTGTTGTAACGGATCTGGAAAAGATAGTAAAACCTAGACAAAGGAGCACACAATTTTTACATGCTTTACTAACATCCCTTTGCAACGCATCTATCCTATTATGAAGTATCAAGCTCATTTTCAATAAATAGATAGTAATAAATTTTCAAAAAATTACTTGAATTTACATAATAGGTTTGTTATTTAAAATCTGCCCGGTAATTATAAAATACTCGGCCTCTAATTAATTTAATTTCTAAATCTCTTTAAATTTTCTACACTTCGAAATACTCTCTCCGGCCAATTACAAGGTATCCATTTTACCATTTTGGGCGTCCACTTCAAAGGTATTCATTTTCCTTATTTGGAAAAAAAGTACACCATATGGCTCATCACTTCCCTCTAATATAACTATTCACTTTACATATAATAATAATACTCCTTAATCCACACGCAAAAAGCAAACGAGTATCTTGTAAGTGGACGGAGTAAAAACAACCATAAATCTATCCATAATAAATTGTCACATCATTTCTTTTATAACTTTAATTAATTTTAAATTTTTATGGAGCTCATCCATCTTTCTAGTTCTTTTATTAATTAATTATTATGCCACATCATCATTTTTATAACTTTAATTATCTTAAATTTTTATGGAATTCATCCTTTTTTTAATTCTTTTATTAATCAATTACTGCTAATTATAATTATAATTTTAAAATTAACATTAAACCCTAAAAAAATTAAATTCTATGGGAAAATAATTCATAAACAATCTAGGTAAAATTACAATTATACTTTTTAAAATTAATACTAAACCTTAAAGACAAATATTAAATTTTAAGGGCAAAATAAATCATAAATCACAAGACTGAAAAATTAATATATAATAAAATATTATATATATTATTAAAATTTTAATTAACAATAATTAATAAAAAATAACAAAATAAAAAAGGAAAAAAAGAAAAAAAAACCGTAACAAAACAGAATTAATAAAAGAATTACATTTTTTGGAGTTTAATGTTTACCCCTCAAACTAATAATGTTAAATTCAAAGATTTAATTGTAATTAATAATAAAAAAATGTGATCGCAAATGTTTCACGTGCCACTGTAGATGAGATGCTCACTCTTTAAAAAGATTAAACTCCTTCGTGCCAAATCGAAAGTGCATTTTTCTTTTCTTATTTTATTTGATAATAAGAAAAATATCAATATTAATCGGGTTTACAATATAAATCATGTGCTCTTCCTTTATATCCTATTATAACCTATATTTAAGTAAATCTGATTCACATAAAACTAACCTTTCATAATAATAATAATAATAATACAGAAAATTAACCATTGGATGAATTTATTACAGGTTATTGAAAAAGAATTGTTCAAGGTTCTCAAAGAGAAATGTGGAGAAAATTTTATTTGTTTCATTTCAGATAAAACTAAGGTTGTAGCTGGAGATATCACACTAGAGAATTTGGGTGTGAAGGATTCTAATTTACTGAAACAAATGTTGACTGAAATTGATGTTGTAATAAATTTAGCAGCAACCACCAAATTCGATGAGAGGTACGAATTATGCCCTACAAATTTTTATTTTTTTTAACGCAATATTACTGACTTTATGATTTAATTTAATTTAAATAGAATAATTTTGATGCAGATACGATGTTTCACTTGGAATAAATACTACGGGAGCCAGACATGTTTTAAATTTCTCCAAGAAATGCACGAATTTAAAGGTGCGGCTTCATGTCTCAACTGGTATGATTAATTTAATTATCAACTTTAATTTATTTATTCCAGCCTTCCAAAAATTACTGAAATGGAATTAAAAATTAAGAATTGATTAAATTCATCTTGAATGACGCGCGATACAAGTTAAGAGTATTTGAAATTGAATGAAGGGTATTTGTTAGAAATTAATTATTACATTAAACTTTTGTTCAATGTGTAGATTTATATTTTTAAATTATACTCTCTCCGTCCCACACTTATGTTCACACTTTTCGTTTTCGTCCGTCCCACACTTATCTTCACTACCGAAAAAAGAAAACTTCACATTAACCAACAACCTCAAAAGTTATTTTAATTTCAAAAATATCACTCCCATCTAAGATACATAACATACTTTATAATTTATTTATTATCTAAAAATACCACAATACCCCTAAAAAATTAATTAAATTAGTTAAAAAAAACAACTTTTCTTAAACTTTGTATCTACACTATCGTGAACTCAATTATGGGACGTAACCACCAAATGGTGGGAGTACCACCTAGTATATGCTTATTGAATCCCATGTGCCTTCTGAAATATGGAATATTAATTTTTAATTGAAGTTGGTGCAACAAGTTCCTATACCACCCGTGATGATATTATTAGTAGTAGTAGTAAGATAAAGCTAAGTTGTTAAATTATTGGCATAAATATTTGCAAATGTGGGTTAATTTGGTTTGGACAACTCATGCGTGACCGATTATACACTGTCTTAAATAGCTACTTTTTATTTCAAAGGTATTACTCACTCTGAATTATAAATATATTCGTACTTAATATTTTTCACCATCTCATAAATTTACATTCTCAAACCATAAATAAGTTTACATTCTCACACCTAAATGAAGAAATAGCACACAATTCTACACTTCAAAATTCAGCATAGCTTACTTTATAATTTGCATTATACTCCTCCCGTCACATTAAAGGATGAGTATTTGTTTTTTTTACATAGATTAAAGAATATAGTAATATTTTAATATGTAGTGTGGTGAGAAAAATAATATTTTAATATAAAGTTGATAGGTGTATTAGTATGATGTGTGAGTTTATAGAGAGATAAATAATCAATTTGTATGGGTCTCTTTTATCAAAAAAAAAAGAAATACACACTTTGAATTAAGACGGACCAAAATAACAAAATGCGTACGATTCATTAGGGCAGAGAGAATATTTATTAGTACTTAAAAATCTCAATCTATCCTTGAAAGATAATAAAAAAAACTTCGTATCTACATAAACTCTGAATTTCATTATGTGACGGAGGTATCATTATTTTCAATTAAAAATATTATCACTTGTGAGAATATTTTTCTCTTTCTCAGACAAAAATTTGTTTTTGGTTTGATGATATCAAATACTCCATATCCAATATTGATTAAATCAAATCAATATATCCAATAATACGTGCTATCACTAAAAAAACGAGCAATACTTTCGTGAAACATCTTAATTTTTCTTAATTAATGATCACTTCTCACTTAAAAAAAATCTTTTCTAATTGCACTACTAAAGTACTAATGATTAATAAATAAATCCAAGATGCATACTCAAAAATAATTAATCAATTTTAAGTAAATTGCAGCTTTTGTATCTGGTAAAAAGGAGGTATTAATATTGGAAAGCCCATATAAATTGGGAGATGCAGTTGGATTAGATATTGAAGCAGAAAAGAGGTTGGTAGAATACATCAAATCAACCATGAAAAGCTTGGGAATTCAGAGGTAATTATATATATATATATATATATATATATATATATATATATATATATATATATATATTTTCCCTAAAGTTATGGAGTATATGATCTTACATTTTTTCTTTCCTTCAATTGTTTGGTATAATCTGAGCAATATATATAGTAATTTACTTTGATAGCCAGTTCTTAATTATGGATTTAGTTACAATTAAGACTGACTAAACACAATTTATCTTTATTATCAATACTATATTCCACACCAACTCATTCTGCGAAAATTCAAGCATTAAAATGTCATACATGCAATCATGCCCATTAGATATGAACATTTACAACTTGGTGAAAGGTTATCAAAAAGGTCAAACGGCAAAGTTTAGAAAGATATATTGTTGATATGAGGCTGAATTGGTTGTATTCCAATAATATTTTTTATTCATTCTCTCACAAGGAGTGTGAGTTTTGGTTTCATATAGATTAATCATTGTATTGTTGTTGTTTCGATACCTTTTCCTTATTATTATCGAGTTGTGATACTTTGAGGGATATTTTTCAATAATGTGAACTTTTATTAATATTTTTTTTCCTGTTTAAAAAAAATTATATAAACATTTAATAGAGTGAAATGACATAAAAAGGTGAAGTCAACAATTAAATGTCCTTAAATTGGGATGCTTCACACTGGTCCTACCCACCACATACATGGTTATGGACCAATGTTTATGAAGAAAGATGTATATGTCCAATTTGGATGCTAAACTCAAAAATTTTGTATATATCCAATTTGGATGCTAAACTCAAAAAAAAAAAAAAAGGCTGCTAAGCTAGTTATAGGATGATATCTTATCAAGATTTGAATCTTACTTTCAGTGTGAGATCAATCAGTCTGAGAGAGCGATTTAACTCTTATTGATTCGTTGAGTTACCATAATTTATTTTTCTACCACTTTATCGGTCAGGCTATGGGTACTTATGGTGGACGATTCCGCCAAATATATATTTAATTAAAACAATAAGTTTTTTTAATCATGTATATTTCATAGTTAATTAAAATAATAGGATTTTTTAAAATCTGGGCGCACGAACAACACTCCGTACGCCTTTAGAATTTTGTGTTAAATTGTATACCCTTTAGTATAAAAATGTGTACCCTTTATTTTCTAAAGAAAAAAAAAATTAATGAAAAGTGTATACCCTTTAGAACAAAATTGTGTACCTTTTAGTAATTAAAGTGTACCTTTTAGACCAAATTAATGTACCCTTACCCATAATACAAAATTTCTAAAGGCGCACGGAATGTGTTCCGTGCGCCGGGTGCACGCAAGCCTCACTCTTATAGAATAGGGAATTTAATCGCATCTAAAAGAGGGTTTTAATTTAATATATTGTGAATTATTAATCCAACTGTACAGAGCAAGAAAGCCTGGATGGCCAAATACATATGTCTTCACAAAAGCAATGGCAGAAATGTTGTTAGGAGAGTTGAAAGAAAGCTTGCCACTTGTAATAATCCGTCCATCCATCATTACAAGCACTTACAAAGAACCTTTCCCTGGTTGGGTTGAAGGAGTCAGGTTTTTTTTTATTTTTTTAATATATATAATTAAATTTTAACTCAATATATTTATTTCATTAATTACATGCCAAGCACAATCTCCAGAACTATTGATAGCTTAGTTGTTGGATATGGAAAAGGAAGGTTAACATGCTTTCTTGGCGACCCCAACGCCGTGACCGACCTGGTGAGTAAGTAACGTTAGATGTTGTTTTGCAGATTCCTGCAGACATGGTGGCTCATGCAGGCCAAGATGGTGCAGAGAGCATTTACCACGTCAGATCGTATGTGTCGCACCCCGTGGACTTCACCTATATCCAGGATTGACAAACAAGGGAACCCTGTCATAGTTGGGAAAGTCACTCTTTTTAACACAATGGATAGTTTCCAAAGATACATGATGATTCGATATTCACTTCCTCTCAAGTTTTCTAAGCAAAAGATTTAACTCTATCATGTTAATTACTATCGTCTGCACGAGAAGTATCACTTTTATGCATGATAAACTGGAGTATGTATGAGGTGATACTTTGAAGTGCGATTCCATATAATAACTTGCATTCTTTCGTGCTTTGATCAGGGATTGGAGATCATGAACACACTGTGTTGCCAGTATTTTCAAGACTTGTACCTCAAGCAGAGCAGAAAGATCGGTTATGTGATGCGTTTGATCGATCTCTATGCGCCTTATTTGTTCTTTAAAGCATTGTGAGTATATCATTATAAATGCAAATAAGTATACTACATTCAATTCACCTGGTTTTGATTGATTGTTTTATATGGCAGCTATGATGATATAAACACAGAAAAACTGAGAAGGGCAGCAGCAGAAAGTGGAGTGGAGACAGATATTTTCTATTTTGATCCCAGAGAAATTAACTGGGAGGATTATTTCATGTGCACCCACTTTCCAGGAATAGTAAAACGAGTATTCAAAAATAATTAAGTAAACAGCAATATATTTATATCATATTTCTATTTAGAATTATGAAAATTCATATTACTAGATCAGCTGTAAATTGCACTGGCTGGATATAAGCCTAGCATTATATCAATGTCATTCATTATAATTTGTGTTTTATGTATTCTTAATGTTATTGATTTTCTCTGGTTGATCATTATACTGGAATTCTACAATCAATTACTGTGTTGTTTGAGTTGAGCTCGAGCTTTATCGAGCCAAGCTGCCAAGAGACTCGATTATTTTAACAGCTCTATTCATATTGAGCTCATATTTAATCCCTAGGATTTATAAGTCAGTTAAAAATTAAAGAATTTATAAGCTTATTTTTCTTTTTAGTCCATTTATTTGTAAAATTGAAGGGCCCAATAGGACTGTAGGTTAAAATATCTCATGAAACTAACGAAGCTCTGTGTATCACATCTGGAAGCTATATTAACCCACGTATTTGCAGTTTACTACTATATCGAATTTCAAGCAAATAAGAAGTATGAAGGACTATCCAGAAAATAAGGTGCACATAGGAGAATCAAAGCAGTGAACTAGTTATCTCCCTGCAAATAAAATGTGTACCCATTTGGCAATCAAGAAACTCAATCATCTCTGAAATATTATAAAGACATCATAGATGTATTAGCATGATCACTTTAAATGAGGTTGCCTTAGAAGCTCTTCTATTTTTTTTAACCAGCAAGGATTACAATTTCAATGTTCAGTAACTTCAAAAATTATGGTCACAGTTTCCGTATTCTTCATTCAGGAACCTTTTCAGCTTTACTAGATGCTGATCTGGTCACGCATAGCCATGTTCTTAAAGACTCGTTGTTAACTTCTGCTGCTAAGGGTATATGCCAGGATCCTTTCTGAGATTCCTGTAAAATGAGAAAATGTGACATATTACTCGAGCAACTCTAATACGTCGACGTAAGAACTTGAAATACCACTGCGAAGCATTATTGCACAAGTTTTCACATTTTTTCACTGTGATCAATATATCGCTTATAACACTTAGCTTGTATGACCGACGGCATCAAAGTAAATACAGGGAACAATTCGAGATTCATGCAGCGGCATTACGCATTAGAGTGACAAACTCTATAAATGCACAAGGACACAACTCATTACCTGGATGATGACAGAATACGAAGGTGGCATAATAAGTTTGAGACTGCCCTTCACGAATGTATATCTAACCTGTGACATGGAGAGTATCAATTGAAAGATCACATAAACAGAAATTCAAAAGCATCTAAAAAATCAAAGAAAGAAAAGGGAGAACACAAACCACATTCAGTGCTCAAAAAGTAGTTCTCAGACTCACCAGATTTCTAGATCGAGGCAAAAACAATCATGCTTGTTCAGATATAAAGACTAAACCCCACATTTACTATTAAAATCTATATATTTATTAGTTACAATATGGCAAGAGATTAGATGATTGGGTCCTTAAAAAACATTTTATTCTCACCAAAATCTTTGAAAATTGAACTCGTAATCGGTAAAAACGTAGATACGAGAAACATAATCAAGTCCACTAACAGATACAATTTATCAGGCTACTTTTTTGCAGCTTGAATACCATTTAAGACAATGCATTCGCATGTATCAGACACTTCTAAAATAATAGGATTAGGGACATTAGAAATTTTAGAAGACTATACAATTTCAATTATAACTTAAAAAGAGTCCAGTTTTGGACAAAGTTTCTGGGTTATTAATTGCCCTTTTTTAATAACAGCAAGGTTAACATCACAAAAAACTTGGGACTTAACAACTGCAAAGCTTGTAAGTATATAAGAAAGAAGGTTGTTCCTTGAATGCTTCTCAAAGTTGTAAGATGCATACAGATAATTGTCCTAAAAACAAAATTTACACTCTCACAGTTCAAAGCATCTTTGTATAATTTTATAGGCTGATAAGTGGTTCATGAATGTGTATGAATAGCTCCATTTTGATTATTAAAAGCACTTTGGACAACCAAGAATACTTTAGGAACTGTGAAGTTCATATTTCTACCTGATGTCTTTCTTTCCATCTGAAGAAAAAATTGCTCCCAAGGAGCTCAAAAATATGATCTCTCATTTCATCATTTGTTACCAACAAGCACTTGAGTTTCACAGCAGCATAAAGCCAATACCTGGGTGATTAGAAAAGAAAAGGAATTATAATAGGGTCATGAACTTAACAAGAAGAGGAAACTAGTATAGAAACAGTTAGGTAAAGATTATGAAACAACCAGAAATATAAATATGAAGGTAGTTTCTTAACCAGTAGACAAAAACCAGGTGAAGTGAAAATCATGATAGTTAATTACCTCTACTGTTTACTGTTCAATAAACATAAATATGAAAGTCAAGGAAAAGAGATACTCCATTAAACAGACTCAACTTAAAATTTATACATGCAGTCTGTAAAAATTAAATCAGGATTCACACAAACAAATACTATATTTTACGGGTTTTTAGATAAAAATATACCAGTCATCATTTGATCCATATGGAGTTCCATATAACACTCCTTGATCCATCAACTCCTCAATCAGCTCTCTTTTAGAAACATCCTCAAGAAGAGAGCGGACACGCTTTTTATGCAATACAACAAGGGGCCATTTCTTGGTCTTACTGTGCACTTCCTTCACCACAGCATCAAGCTGTTCTATAAAAAAATAGGAAATTCTAGAATTACCAGCCACTACCCTTTCCATATTGAACAAGAGAACACAATGTTTTTTAAGAGAATAAAAAGAAATAGAATGGATCTTAGAACCTGTGCCATACTAAAACCACCCTCTGCAAAATTCTGTTGGTATAATCCAACATTAGCTCCATCTACAACTGTTTCATGTTCAGAATGTTGTTCCAGCCAATCCTTCAAATTCAATTGGGAGAAAATCAGATGGCAAGGGCTTTAAACTGATACTATCTAATCAAATAATTTGGAAGTAACATGTTCCATTCATTGGGTATCATTTTCTTAATTAAAATAATACATTCACCATTAAATGCGTATAAGGAATTTCGATACGCAGCGAAGGAACTTTAACAATTAAACTTAAAGTATAATACTGATCAGACCTGAAATTCCTTAAAATTTGATTGAAGTTCCCTTTCCATGGCCAAAGAAGCAATTGATTGAGCAAACTTGTCAGTCTCTGCTCTACCAAGATCAGCACAAACCAACTGCTCACAGCAGGCACCGCACAAACCTTCTGATCCAATACTTGATCTCTGCACAACCCATTCACCCTGTCCAAGCCATCCAAGACCATGCCAACCCCCTCCATTTTTCGAAATGGCTTCCTTGATTTCATCATGATCCAAACTTTCTAAACCCACCTCAGAAGCCTTTTTCCCTCTGAACCAACTCTCAGCAATTGCCATTGTTGATTCCTCAACCGCTCTTACTGTCCGTCTCAGTTTATGCAGATACTCATACATCTTGTCCTCCCTACCTGCCTCAACACTCACCTTTAAATGGCAAAAATAGTTCAACAATATTAAGAACATCCACCATTTTCACAGACTAAACTATAAAGAAAAACAGAAAAGAACATACTTTTCGATTATTAGATACAACACAATATCAAAATTCAACATAAATAAGCATTATACATTATGAATTTTCAAATAGTAAATGAATGGGCAACTAATAGACCATCATACATAACTCCATCCAAATGCAAACAGACAACAAACTATTCATAATCCCCCATTAAATTAAAAACACAACCATAATTCATACTCTTAGCGCAAAAAAGAATACTAATAATTTTATTTTTATTTTTAAAACAAGTAGTAAAAGATCAGAGCACACAATTAACATTCCAATCACAACAAACCCTACAAAATACAGAAAAATATCAACCTTTAGAAATGCCGCAAGTTCAGTTTCCTCTAAATGCAACCCCAAAGATTCTACATATTCCTCCACTTCGTAAGCCTTTTCCGCAGCTCCAGCACCACAAAAACAATTCAACGCCGGAGCAAAAGTTCTTAGTTTTGGCGCAACCGCATAGTTCTTCACGCTCTTCGCGAGCTCAAAGGCGTAGTCTCCATCGCCGTTCGCCGCCGCTAAACGGGCTACAGCCGTGAGAGTTGCCTCATTTGGTTTGAAATTTTCATTGTTATGGTGGTTGAACAACTTGAACCCGAAACTAATTGCGGATTTTCTGGTTTCAGGGCCCGATAGAGAATTTGAGCAGATGTAAAGAAAGGAGTTGAGGTTGTTAAGAGGTAGGGTAGGAGACAGGGAAGATTCGTAGAGGGAGATGGCGGTGGAGAGGTCTTTCATCTTGGAGCAATGGTCGAGTGTCGATCGGAACTGGGCTTCTGGGGTCAGTTTCTGTTTCTTCCGCCGCGCGTTGTGGTGGTTCATGGTGGCGCTTAGGCGGTGGAGTCGCGATGAGGAAACCCTACACAGTACGTTTGGGTCCGCCCACTTTCAACGCGTAATAATTAATGGCTAATTATACTGTACACCGGTTGCACCCATCTTAAAAAATATATATAAATATAAATAAAAATATATATAATTTAATTATTAATTTTTTTAATAAAAATTTGAGTATAAAAATATACAATTATTAAAAAAATATGTATAAATTATTGAATAAAATGTTATACACATATGGATGCTAGTTTTTTAATGAAAAATTTAATGTGAAAAAAATATACAATTATTAAGAAACACGTATATAAAATAGAATAACATGTATACAAAATAGAATAAAAATTTATACACATATAGGTGCACCCTTGCACATGGGTGCACCTAATATCAACTCATAATTAATTTATTTTTTATAATAAAAACATACTAATAGTATAATTAAACAATTTACATAAAATAGATTATTAAAAATGGGTGTAAATATTCACTTTCAAAAATTATTATTATTATTATTATATCCATTTTTAACAGTACATTTAAGATTTAAGACTTGTGTGAGAACGTCTCACGTAAGAAAGTGATAACTTTTATAAAGAAAGATGATAATAAATTAATGAAAAGTGATAATATTCTTTCATGAACAATTTATAGTATAAATAAAAAGTGATAACATTTTATAGTTGAAATGATAATGATTTATAATAAAAGTGATAATTATTTTAAAAAGTAAAAAATTGTCTCGCGTGAGACGGTCTCATGCAAGACCTACCATTCTAATAATATTTTTATTTATTGTTAGTGATCAAAATTTAATTTATTAGATTCAGATTTCTTATTTATTCAACTCATATAATTTTTGTTTTAATTTCTGTCGGTGCTTAAAAATATTACAATTATGTATGTATGTAGTATTATGTAAACATAATCTACTTAAGTGTTTACACACTTCAATTTTTTTTTTAAAAGTAAATAAATAAATTATCATCATAAAATTAGTTAGTGAAACGATTTTTTTTTTCGATTGAATACCTACCAGCTATCAGCTATTATATTATTTGGCAAAAATATCATTTAATTTTTTTTATGAGTAGTTATTAAATGAAAACTACAACTCCTATATTTGGCAAAAATATCATTTAATTCCAGTTATGAGTAATAATTAAATTGAAAATACTGCTCCAATTACCAGAAAACGGTTTTTTCTTTTTATATTTAAAGAAAAAGGTAGTATAATTTAAGAGTCCAATTACCAGAAAACGGTTTTTACTAACCCTATTTTACCCATTAACATGGGCGCATTGGTGCAACAAGTGCATCCAAAATAACCCATAATTTAAACATACTACTACTTACACCCCTTCATTACTTTTGATGTTATAAAATAATTTCTATTTATTAATCTGTATTAATTTAATGTATATAATTATATGAACAAAATTACATTATTTAAGGGCAATATTAAAGTATTATACTAGTTTATACATATTTAAGGGCAATATTAAAATATTATACTAGTTTATACATATTTAATTTGTAAAAAATTAAAATGTCTGAGTAATTAATTAAAATAAGTTTTCTTTGCTAAAATATGGAAGCATTTTGAAATGGAAAGGAATAATTTGAAGTACATGATTTTATTATTATTATTATTATTATTATTATTATTATTATTATTATTATTATATATATATATATATATATATATATATATTTAACGACATTAATTAACATACAATACGCCTCAAACATAATTGCAAATAATTAATTAAATTTATAAAGTGGATTTTTATTTGTAGAGCTATGATGAATATGATTTTGAGAAGGTAAATACTTGTGAAAATCGATTCATTTTACATTTTGAATTATCAAAATTAGTTTGTAGTGCATGAAAATTATTTTTATTTCACAATTCATTTTACATTTTGATTTATCAAAATTAGTTTGTAGTGCATGAAATTTATTTTTAGGACATGATTTATTATATTATTGAACAAAAAATGTTACTTTCAAATTTTAAATAAATTACAGAACAGATGAAGAAGATATTATTGCGTAATGTTGTTAAATTAATATTTTTAGATTTTATTTATTTGTAATAAATAATTATTTATCAAAATATTATCTTAATTTAAATTTGCCATGGAGTATTACAAGGGACCATTTTTCAAGTCATCTCCCGTGAAATAATTTCTTAACGGTGCTAATTCTTGAAACTTAAATAGACCGTTTTATAAAAAAGAAGTCTTGTACAAATAATAAAAATATTTAAATATTGAATTTATAATTCATCCCTATTTCAAGCCTAAACCAAAAAATTTATTGGTGTAAAATCAACTTTTAATATTCCTGAAGATTGCACCCCTCATTCATATATAATAAAAGTGATAACTTTTAAAAATATTGTAAATTTTTTTTATAATAAGTAAATGATAAAATATAATTTTGTTTTATATAGTAGTGATTTTTTTAATAAAATATATTAAAATGTGATTATTTTAATTTTTTGTATTTTATAAGGAAGTACAATTTTGTTATGAGACATTCAAAATGAAAAATATGCGATCTAATATATGAAGTAATTTTTGTTTTCTCAAATTCAACTATATCAATTAAATTTGAATTAATTGCACAGTTTTTATTAGTATAAATCAACTGTTAATATAATTAATAATTGATGTTCTTCTCGTTCCAATTGCATATCGATTAAATTTGAATTAATTGCTCAATAAAAATAATTAGTGTAAAATTAACTCTTAATATAATTATTTTTTTTTTTCACGTATTCCATTTGAAGCTATTGCCTCTGTCTTTATATTTCGACTCTTCAATTTATATTTTTTTTTCTTCATAAATATAATATATATAATTAGTGGTGCAACAAGAATATATATAATAATATTTTATAATCTTATTATACTTTATACTCAGACAAATTATTATAGAGTTCGAGTGGGTTAAATCCAATTACTGAACTCTTTTAATTATAGAAAATGAAATATTATGAACTTAATGTTCTCCAAACAAATTTGTCCTGCTAATTAATACCGCCATGCACGCAGAAAACAATTAATTAATAAAAACGTGTCTTTTAATGGAAAAAAGAACAAAAATGATGCGATGTTAATTTAGTGGTTTAAGAGTAAGTTTGGTGTAAGGTTACCATATGATAACATTGTTTTAATATTTAAAATATAATTCTAATTTTATTTTTGTGATTTGAGTAGTATTTTACCTTTGTTGTTACCACGATTCCAAACTGCTGGTTCCGATTATGAAAAAATGAGCAACTAAAACCAAATCGATTTTAGGATGGTTTTAGTTTTTTTTTTTTTCCTTTTGGAAAATCTAAGTTTAAGGTTTAAAAACAAAAACCTTGGATTTTTCTAAAAGGAAAAAAAAAATTACTGATTTGGAATCGGAATTAAACTATAATATATACGGTTCTTACTCCATTTTGCTGGTTTCAGAACCATCAGTCCAATTTTTTGTTCATGTCTCTATTCATGGTTCGTGATTTGTTTTACTGCTTCGTTTATGAAACCTTATAATTGATATATCGATGCACTATTTATACTTTTAGGTTTAATCTTTATTAGAATTTGATATTAATTTTAAAACTATAGTCGTATTTTATGTTTCACGATCTATATTACTCTTTATTATGTCAAAGATTTATATTTAGAATATAATATTAATTTTATGTGATAATTATCTTTTCAACACGATGTTATAGTTGCATAAAATAATACTAGTTCTCAAATAAGCTTTCATATGAGTCTATGACAAAGTAAATTTATTTAACTGTAACTCATTTTTTTATTAACTAATTATAAATTAGTTTTATCAGCATTAAATGAACTGATCAGAGCATATTAATGATTTTAGAAGTTAATGAGACTCCGTTGTTATATTTATTATACTACCTGTTATATTTACGCTTGTTTTTTATCGATACTAAATTAAGAAATGTTTCTTTTTTAAATATATAATTAATAATGTATATATAAAAATTAAGAGCAAATTAGTAATTTAAAGAGAAGACATAAATAAAATTATTGCGAATAATTAATTAAGTGTAAATAAGTAAATATAGTTGTTGGATGGATGGATAAAGAGTAAAACTAAAATAAAATGTACTCCATATTTTTATTATTAATAGAACAGGTGTAAAAATATAAGAATATTAAAAATAGAAGTTGTAAATAAAATATTGGGCAGATGCCAACGGCCTCTCCTTTCTACGGTAGAACGTTGTACGTTAGTCAGTGTTATATGATGTTATGATTCTTATGAATGGCAAAAGAAAAACATTATTTCATCTATATCTCACCAAAATATTGTAGAGAAAAAAAAACAATAATATAAGTATCAATTTGTGAATTGCAAGTTGATTAATTATTTTATTATTTTATATCTAATGATTCTTCCATCCATTCTAAAAAAAAGGACTACACTTACAAGTTAATACTCCTCAAATTCTTAAAAAAAAAATTCCAACTTACATTATAAAATTAAAATTTTAATACACGATTACCTCCCACAATACATAAATTCATAATACTCCTACTTAATTACGTTTAAAAAAAAATAAAATGAATACATATGCTTTGGATTAGGAATCACAAATTAATTCCATGTTTTGTGAAATTTTGGTGTGAAATACTTGTGTATTTAGGATTTGTACGCTGACTTAGTATAAATTATCTCCTTTAGCATAAATTATCTTCTTTCATCTATGTCATGTGTCATTCACTGGAGTAACACAGGAAATATCATACCTACATGTTTTCAGACCCAAATGTTTAATGTTTTCGGTTCTAAAATCCAAATTTAAGAATAAGAAATATCTTAAATGTTTGTTTAGGATTTTTGGATTATTTAAATCCACCACTTATCTCTTGTACACATCATAACATATCATTTTACACACATTAACCCATATTCTTACACATTAATCTAACATAAAGTTAAAATCTAATTTAGTTAGATCCTCAGGATAAACATAAATTAACACTATTAGTTAGATTTACTATATCACCTAATCCTAAATCTAATTCTCTTATCCAACTCAAACAAAATAATCAAACAAAACAAAATAATCAAACAAAAATTTATTGGGGGGCATTTAGTAGGTTTTCAAATGAAGGGGTAGGTTTGGTAATTTACTAAAAAGAAAAAAAATTGTAGTGCAAGTATATATGCACACATACACCACATCACAGATGCCTCCCCCAAAAATAAAGAAAATCAAGTCTCTCTCCATATATAATCATCAGTGTATTAATTTGATCATCAAAGTTGCAGAATTAATCTGCCATGGAGCTGCACAGCATTCTTGAGTTCTTGGAAAATAAATGCATTCTTGTGACTGGTGCCACTGGTTTTCTTGCAATGGGTCTCCTCATCCTACCTTCTCTCTCTTCATTCTTTCTCTCTCTTCATTCTCTCACTTTTTTACTTTTTGTGCAGCTTTCATTGAGAAGATATTGAGGGTTCAACCAAAGGTGAAGAAGATGTATCTTCTTGTGAGAGCTACAGATTCTTTATCAGCTTTAAACCGTTTCAATACTGAGGTACATACGTTCTTTTTTTTTTATACATATATAAGTAAAAAATAAAAAATAAAAATATTCATTCAATGTCATCCTGATAGTTATATTTTTTTAGCGTATATTGTATGGTTACATTTGTCTTTTCGGTATATGAGATTCAAACAAAACAATTAAAATATCTCTATGAGACCACCTACATCACTAATACAACTACCCACTATATATCAAAATATTATTTTTCTCACTTAAATGTATATTAAAATATTATATTCTTTAATTTTCGTGGAAAAGTAAATCTAACTATTAGGACGGGAGTATCTTAATTATACCTAATAATTTATTACTACTAAAATACCGTTTATAAAAATTGAATTTAAATTTTTTACAAATTTAAAGATGTTAAAAACGTAACTTAGAATTTTTAGAAATTTAAAAATGTTATAAATTAACAAATTTGTTTATTAATTTAAATAGGTGGTTTCGAATGAATTGTTTATGAAAATGAGGGAGAAATATGGGAGTGAATTGGAGTGTTTGATCAAGGAAAAGATTAGTGTGCTACCTGGCGACATCACACTTGATAATTTGGGATTAAATCAATCCATTTTGGAACAGCTTTTTCCACATGTGGAAATTGTCATCAATTCTGCTGCAACTACTGATTTTGATGAAAGGTATCATTTGTTTCCTTTATTACCGTTTCTTTCCTACTTTCTTCAATCAAATACAATGCCCCATTAAAGGAGGAATGGGCTAAAGTGCCAATAAGTTTTGTAAGAATTTTTTTTTGAGAAAATAGATTTTTTCATCCGCTAATTTTCTTTCATTTTGAAATTAGTTCATTAACCTTTTTAATTTTGAAATTAGTCCGTTAATTTTATAACAATTTTGAAATTAATCCATTAACTTCATAAAATTCAACATTTTGGTCCTTTGACCTGCTATGGTAGGTTATTTGAATATTTTCACCCCAATTAATATATATCATATTTTTATTTAACTAATTTTATCTCACTTTTCATTTTTCACTTCCGTATACCAAACAAACAATATTAATCTCATTATTAAAATGGAGCAAATTTGACTAAATATTAATACTTCTTCCGTCTGCTCGAAGGAAGGTCTTTTTTTCATTTTGGTCGTCCGTTCCAAAGAGGGTCTCTTCCTTTTTTACATACATGAGATCCACACACACCCACTAATACAATTAAAATATGGGATCCACACTCCCACTAATACAATTACCCACTACACATTAAATAATAATACTTCTTAATCAACGTGCACAAAAGCAAAATGCCCTCTTTCGGACGGACGGAGAGAGTATAATATAAATTCTTAGTGGAGGCTATTTTTTTAAAATAGTATATATATATATATATATATATTTACATATTTTTTATTTTTTAGAATAACCTGCTAATGACCTGTTGAAACGGACGATTTTGTTGAACTTGGTAAACATGATGGACGATTTTCAAAATTTTCAGATATAATGGACGATTTTCAAAAAGTGAAAACTTATGGACTAAATTCAAAATTGGGCAAAGTTAACGGACAAAAAAATCTATTTTTCCTTTCTTTTTATCCAACTTTCTAAGAGTGTTTATTTAAATGCACAATTTTTAAAAAAAAAAAAAAGTTTTGGCTCAAATAAAATAAAAGACTTGGTTTTTTTTTTACTTTTTTGAACTTGATTGTATATATTTAACACTCCCTTGTGAAATGGGTTATTTGTAAGACTTGTCGATTCATCACTAAAGTATACTTATTGTATGGATAAAGTATGTTTATTTTTAATCAAAGTATATTAATAATAAATCATATTATAACACACTAAAGTCATATTTTAATGCATAATCAAGCATACTTTAAAAGACATACTTTAACAACCATTAAACATATTTTATCTATACAATAAGCATACTTTAATGATGAATCGACTCATCTCACATCTGTCTCACAAATAACCCATATTCCAAGAGACTTTGTCTGTTATAATTAGATTAACACTTTCAAATCGAATCACAAATCAAGAATATTTTCATCATCTTACCCATCTAATTAAATATTCTTCACTAAGTATAAGATATTTAAAAAATTACTAAATCATTTTGGGCCCATAAAAATTTAACTCCCCATTGAAGTGTTGAACGGTCAAAAAGTATCTTATTTCAGAAAAGAGGTGTGTCAATTTTTTATTTTTATTTTTTAAATTTGAAAGATACCTTTTCATGTTGTAATTTCATTATTATATCGAAACAGATTTTTATCTCAAAATTTAATCAATTGAGAGTTAAAACGGTTATAATCTCGTGTTATATTTTGTTGTTACATCTCCTATTACAAACTGTTGTATGATTGACACATAGGATAAATTATTTTATACCCTAACAATCAATCCTAAGGGGAAAGGTTGAGATTTCCCTCTCCGCATACATGTCACTCATCCAACGCGTATAATAGAAGATGTAACACAGAATATAAAAGGACATCAAGATCGAGTTAAAAAGGCTTATGTTAGTAGTATTTTAACTAAAAAAATAAGAAGAAAAAATTCCAGACTTTCTTACCGAATAGATCCTAGTATTATTTAACTAATTATTTTGTTGGTAATATTGGAAATTTTCAGATACGATACTGCTCTGGCAATCAATACAATGGGAGCTGCAAATGTTTTGAAATTTTCGAAAAATTGCGAAAATTTAAGGGTGTTACTTCATGTATCCACTGGTTAGTATATTAAATAATTCGGACCAAATTTATAATGACCACTATTCACTAAGTACAATTTTAAATAGTCATCTCTCTTATATATGATTTTTACTAGTCATTATTTGGTGGACTCCCCAAATTACTCCCATAACTATCAGATAAAGGACGACAATAATAGGGGCATGATTATGTCAGTGTTGACTGCATTAAATAGAGTGGGTGGGACCACATTTAAAATTACAGGAAATATTTCATTTCCAGAAAAATTAAAAAAAAAATTAAAAAAATATTTCTTCTATTCGGCCTATTCGGCCAACAATTTTGTTCTATTCTGCCAACGCTAATTGTTCTATTCGGTCAACACTTTTTTTCCAGAAAAATTAAAAAAATTGGAAAAATAATATTTCTTCTATTCGGCCTATTCGGCCAAAAAAAATTTTCAAGAAAAAATTAAAAAAAAATTGAAAAAATATTTATTCTATTCGGCATATTCAGCCAACAATTTTGTTCTATTCGTCCAATACTAATTGTTCTATTCGGCCAACACTTTTTTTTTCCAAAAAAATTAAAAAAAAAATCGAAAAAAATATTTCTTCTATTCGGCCTATTCGGCCAACACTATTTGTTCTATTCAGTCAACATTTTTTCTAGAAAAAATTAAAAAAATTTGAAAAAAATATTTCTTCTATTCGGCCAACAATTTTATTCTATTCGGCCAACACTATTTGTTCTATTCGGCCAACACTTTTTTTTCAGAAAAAATTAAAAAAAATTCAAAAAAAATATTTCTTCTATTCGGCCAACAATTTTGTTCTATTCGGCCAACACTTTTTGTTCTATTCGTCCAACACTTTTTTTCCAGAAAAAATTAAAAAAAATTCATACGAATAAAATTAATGCATCTTTTTGTATTTTAATAAAAAATATATTCATGAGACATATAAAAATAACAAATTAATGCATTCAATAGGCTGTAAAACAAATTATTGTACTTTTGTACTTTTTGGTCAAAAAGAGACTTCAAACATGTGATCAGTTGGTCCCTCTCAAGAGCATTTTGGTCTGTTCCATTAAAAGTGGCTAGAATAAATTGTTTTTAAGACTTGTGGCTACTAAAAATTACTTTTAACTAAGAGTGACTACTTTTTACCATTATCACTAAATAATTACTATTAAATAATTGAGTTTTATTAGCCGAGCTCAATTCGACTAATTATTGAAACGAGCTTAAGGCGAGCTAAAACTCAAGCTTGAAGTATTTATGAATTAATTAAGCCAAACTCGAGTCTTATCAAACCAAGTCGAACCGAGCTTTTAAGTGTAGTAGAAACTTAACAGCTCTATTGTCGTCTAACATGCATATATTTATTTTATATATAAATAAATAAATAAAAGATAGGAAATAATTGGTGTTGGAATTTCAGCGTACGTATGTGGAGAGAGGGAGGGGTTGGTTCTTGAGACGCCATTTAAGGTTGGTGATACCCTCAATGGTACAACTGGATTGGATATTCAAATGGAGGTTAAAATCGTGCAAGATAAGCTGCACGAGGTACAACTCCTCGATGCTGCTTCACCAAAATACGTCGAATCTGTAATGAAGGATTTAGGCCTAGAAAGGTTTGTCATTACTTGCACTATCAATTTTATTACACTGATGTGTAAATTAAAATTGGTTGTTAATATAATATAATATAATTAATAAATTGATAAACAGAGCAAGGAAGTATGGATGGCCAAATACTTATTCTTTCACAAAAGCAATGGGAGAAATGATATTGGGAGAGTTGAAACAGAATATTCCTTTGGTGATAATTAGGCCATCCATTGTTACTAGTACTCTCAAAGAACCCTTCCCTGGTTGGATCAATGGCCTCAGGTAATATTTCGACTGGGCTTTCATTCAGGTCGAGCGAGTCTGAGTAGTACGTATTCGAGCTCGTCGTTTTATGAATTAATGATGTGTGATGTGTGCAGACACATTGATAGCTTTGTTGTTGGATATGGGAAAGGCAAAATGACATGCTTTCCAGGCAATCCTCAATCTATTGTCGACTTGGTCAGCCCTTCCCTTCCCTTTCTTATATAATCACTCCATTTCTATATTCTTATATTAGTATTTTACTAATATTGTTTTATATTCATATTTTTAATGGAAACATCGAGAAATAAATTAATAAATACTTCTTAAGAAAAGTTACTGTATTAATAAATTGGATGGCCTACTATTTGTTCTTGTTGAACTTTAATTATTTTTTTTGTAAAAAAAAAGAAGGAAAAGTTACTGTATTAAGTATTAACCTTATTAATCTATAAATAAATAAATTAGTATTAAGTAGTAGTACTATATAGTTAGTCAAGCTAACTATGTCAATTTAAATTAAAATGTATTTTGATCCTATAGTATTGACATGGTGATTTCTTTTTTGAGCTGTAATTTAATATTGAAAAAATATACTCCTTCCTTCTCGCCCAAATAGCATTATTTTACTATATTCGGAGTCTCGTCCAAATTGTACAATTTTTATCTTTTAGTAAAAATGGGTCAACCAATTGTCCACCACTATCCATCACATCTCTCTAATACACCTACCTACTTTACATAAAATAGTAATAATACTCCTTAATCTACATGCAAAAAATAAATAGTGCACTTTGATCGGGACTGAGGGAGTACATCAAAATTTTGTTATGTAATGTAGAGTATTAATTTAATAAAGAGTTAGTCTCTTATTAATCGGATTTACATGATAAACCTTGATAAACCATGTGGTCATCCTTAATTTAATTAGGATTAAAGATCATCGGGTTTATACAGTGAACCCGTTTTACGCAATTATTTTGTGTTTAGAAAATAAAAAGGTGTTGAAAATTGATTCTTCAGATTCCAGTAGATTTAGTTGTGAATGCTATGATAGTGTCAATGGCGGCCCATGCGGACGAACCTGGACATGCGATCTACAACGTCGGATCGTCGATGTCGAATCCTGCGCCGTACGATCATCTGCAAGAGTACGCCTTCCGTTACTTCAGACAGCATCCGTGGACGGACAAGGCTGGAAATCCCATTATTGTCCCTCGGGCCAAACAGTTGCCCACCAGGGATTCCGTACGAACTTACATGCTGATCCGCTGCTTAATCCCCCTTAAGGTTTAATTACTTCTCTTCTCTTATAGTAATTACCAACTAATTTAATTTAATTTAATTTAGCATTAAATAAAGTTATTACTGTTTAGATTCTGGGTGTAATGAACACAGCAAGCTGCCAGTATTTCCAAGGGACCTATCTAGAACTTTCTAGAAAGGTCATGTTCTTGATGCGCATGGTGGACCTATTTACCCCTTATGTTTTCTTCCAGGGAGTGTAAGTAGAACAAACATGTCACATTTTTTTTTTTTTGGGGTATTTAATTATATATGGTAGATAATCTTCTCAATATATCTCATTATTTGCAGGTTTGATGACATGAACACTGAGAAATTGAGAAGGGCAACAAAAGAGATTTGTGGAAATGAAAGTGAAATATTTTACTTTGATCCAAAAATCATTAATTGGGCCGAGTATTTCCACTATGTTCACATCCCTGGAGTAGTCAAATATGCTTCCAAAAGATAATTACTCTTAAAATACTAATACTGTCATTATTAGTATTTTTTAACAAGGAGTTTGTTATCAACTTATCACAAACTCTTTTCTTTTTCTTTTTTTTTATTATATGTTGAGAAATGTAACGATGAGAAAACTACTATTGAAAATAAAATATCATGATTAATAATTGATAACTATATAATCGTATTGTAGCCCAACATAACCGGCCCATACAATGACTTGGCCCAATAGGCCTTTTTTCTTTCTTCCATCTACCAGGCCCACGGGCTAATCCGGCTTTACCACTAGCAAAATTGTTAGTATTGGGATCATGAATTGTGATGCACAACATTTAGTTTAAGAAATTAAATATGTACTGTACACATATATATATGAACATTTAGTCAGCCTAAGTAGACCTGCTTTAGAAAGATTGTTAATTTGAGAACTAGGCCCATTGTATATATATTTGTAGTAATTCATTGGACTTGGGCCCAAATATGGCAAGCCCCACGGCCAACGATTTTATTGTTAACAATTTTTATTTTTATTTTTTCAAATATACGTATTAAGACTATTGTAAATCTGACTGTGGTGTACATTTTGCACCTGTAACATTTTAATCTTAGATTTTGATTTAATTGAATCACATTCTTAAATTTTAATTTAAAAAATTAAAAACAAAATATATAATTACAATTATACTTTAAATTTAACATATATAAACATTAAGGTACATTGTACTCCAAATTACCCATACATTCAACATATTTAAGTACTCCATTTCAGAAACTACAAATCTATTTATTTTTCTTAGATTTAGCTAAATTCGGCTGTCAAAAAAAAAAAAGCTAAATTCTTGAAAATGAAATCCACATTTTTCCCCCTAGTTTTCTATTCTAAGCGAAACAAATATTTTAACATATTTCAGTACTTATTCCATATAATTTTAAATGTGAATTATAAGACAATGTCATATAAGGAATTAATGTTAATAATTTTATAAAGCTACTGTACTAAATTATACTGTCAAATATAAAATCATAAATAGCTATTTCAAAATGATTTATTTAATTTAAAATGAATTAACTATTAACCTAAAAAAAGTTGAAACAAATTCTAAAAGTAAAAGATACTAAACCACAATATAATTGTTAAAATAATAATTATATTGCATCTTATATTACAATAAAGTCTACAGAAAACTTTTCCACTAATATCTTAAATTTTTAATTTATCTAATTTCTTTGGCATTTGAGGATTTCGGTAGATTTGGAAGAGACTTTAGCTACTAGAAAAGGAATTGAGTTGGCAAGCCTGCGAGTCATTTTAGAGATTAATTTTCTTAACCTTTTTAATGCTCTTCCCGGTGAATTTGGAAGAGACTTTAGCTATTAGAAAGGGAATTGAGTTGGCAAGAGAATGTAATCTCCCTAAAGTCATTTTAGAGGTTGATTACCTTAACCATTTTAATGCTCTTAAGAAACCAAATAGTGACTTCTCTATTTTTGGAAGCGTCGTCACCGACATATTAGATATGTGCTCGTGTTTGGATTGTGTTATATTTAGATGAGTTGGGCGGAAGAATAATGTATTAACTCATAATCTAACTTTTTATACTTTCTCTAATGAGGCATCTTTTATTTTATCAGCTTTGCCCGATAATATTGTTAAATTTTATCACATCAATGATTCGGTGAGTTGATAATATCATATATATATATATATATATATATATATATATATATATATATATATATATATATATATAAACTTAATACTAATAATTCAGGATGGAATCAATTAGTTGAACCAGACACTTGTAAGCATATGAGCTATTTATGAGATTGTTAAGTACGAAAAAATTTTAAAAATGTGTAGCATTTTCATTAATTGTGAACTGTTAGTGATTAATTTAATAAATCAGAAGGAGAGATGTATCTAAATAGGATATAAGCAAAATGCGCACATGGTCGGCTACAGGGATAATAATAATAACGATGATGATAACTTTTCACGTTTTTTTTTTCAATCATGAATAATTAAATTACTTGGTAACTGGATATATATATATATATATATATATATATATATATATATATATATATATATATCAAGCTTTTAAAACCGTTTATAAATAAATTTAATGCGCATGCAGTTCATCACGAGAAGAGAAAAATAAAAAAATAATTAAAAACCATTTTTTAGCAATGAAATAGTTCATTGGTAACATTTTTAATTTAATGGTTGAATTAATTTAGCAACTAATTAACAACAAAATTATAGTGATTGCATTAATCATTTATTAACGAAAATTCTAGTAAATATTTCCGTTGATAAATTTTCTAATAATTTTTATTATAACTTTATTATTAATTTATTGGTAAAAATATTATAAAATTGTTGTCATTTCATTAACATAAATCAATTTGGTAGTAAAATATATATATATATTTTTTAAAGGGAATATTAGAAATTGGAAATCACATTTCTTACATGTCTATAGATGAAGAAGTTGTTATTAAATAAACCAAATGTACATGTGTTTCTTATATGTAAAATAAAATGTGCATGCAGTTGATGATCGAGGGGGAGGGGTTGGGAATTCAATTCACTTTTTTTATATGAATAATAAAATATGTAGTAAATGAGTAGTTTTATAAAATAAATCAAGGAAAGATCTTTTTGTACATTAAAACAAACTAAAAATCGAATTCGCGTCTTTAATCCGAATAATTAAATAAGTTTATATATAGTTTTATAAAGAAATCCAAAGTAACATCATACTATGTTTAAGACATATTTTAATATAAAATATTCCATGTAACACAAAATTGTCATGGTGATTTATAATGTATTATTTTATTATTCTTAAATTAATATTTCAAGTTTTGATGTTAATTTTTAGAAGAGTGTATATTGGGTGCACCCGGATGCGGTGCACCTATATGTGTATAACTTTTTATTCTATTTTGTATACATGTTATTCTATTTCGTATACGTGTTTCGTTTAATTGTATATTTTTTTCAAATTAAGTTTTTCATTGAAAAAACTAGTATCCATATTTGTATAATTTTTTATTCAATAGTGTATAATTATTTTTTAATAATGGTATATTTTTTTACACTCAATTTTTCATTAAAAAAATTAACAATTAAATTATATACATTTTTGCTCATAATTGTATATATTTTTGTTTATATTTGTATATGGGTGCACCCTATCTTAGGGTGCACACTATAATTAGCCTTTTAGAATATAACTATACTTTAAATTAATATTATAATTTATCATCGTAGTGTATAGTTTATTTTAATTTTAATTTTTATAATATAATTATATTTTAATTCATAATTAATATTAGAGCGATCTTCAAACTTTTTTCTTTAAAAAATAATTATCATTTTTTGATAAAAATATTATGATTTTTCTTCAATCAAATATTGTTTTTTAATTCTCTCACCCTCTAATGAAATTTATTACTCCATGGGAGATGATTGTACACAAAATTTTGTCTAACTAAAAAAATTTCACCATGAAATATATACAGTCTCCCTAAAAGAAAACAATATTTGTGATTTCAATATTAATGAATATATAATTTTTTTATGATTTCAAATTGAGTTTTCATTAAAATAACTATTTTAAAAGTAGTCTTTTATATTTTATTTTATCGACTTTAGTTTGTTGATTATTTTTGTTGCAAAACTTGTTTTACAGCTCTCTAATTACATTTTATGAACCTTAATTGATTATTACCAATAATTTGAAATTTACAAAACTAATTTTGCAATAAAAAATTGTTGCAAGATTGAAACTAAAAAGAAAAAAACTAAATTTGCACGTCACATGGATTCGGTCCAAATTTCTTATTATACAACTGTGTTTCTAACTATATTTCACAATATTCCTAAAAATGATAATTAATCTCTTACATACTTTAAGTTTAAGATAATTTAAGAAATGATCATGAAGTATAATATATACTCCCTCTGTTCCATAGTTGTTGTCTGCGTTACTGTAGACACGGAGTTTAATTAAAATTGATTTTTAGGGGTATTTTTAGGTAAAAAATAAATTATAAAGTATGTTATGTGTGTTAGGTGAGTGTGATAAAGTTGTAATTAAGATGAACTTTTAGGGGTGATGATTGATGTGATATTTCTCTTTTTGGAATAAGACAATTAATTTGAGACGGATAAAAATGAAAAGTAAGATAACGAGTTTAGGACGGAGGGAGTAGTATTTAATAAATTGAATAACAATGATATAAATTATGAGGTTTAAGATGTCAGTTTTATCGACATAAGTAATGAATTGGGAAAATTGTGATGCGATGTCTTACATAGCGGAAGTTCAAATGAGATTATCTATTTCATTATGTATTTCATCTCCTATTTCATGTAATATAATTTTGTCACGTGTTGTAATCAATGCCCAAATTTTCGCCACATGCCCAAGGGTTTAGTGGTCATTAACTATGATATAGTTTTTTAATAGAAAATAAGTTATGAAATAGGGAGTGAAATATCAAAATGGAATAGGGGATTTGGATTGCGATAAGTTACGTCGACATCATGGTACGTTAGATTTGATCCACGTGGCATCCTTAATCTCAATGGTTTTCTTATTTAAATCGTGTTAAATGTGAGTTTTCTATTTATTCCAGATATATAAGATGCACCAAAATTCAACGCCAGTTATTGATTTCCACTAATATACACTAATAACTGTCACCTTTTTGCATATTAATTTCCAGCTACCAAATCGCTTTCAAACAATTTTGATTTTTCAATATGTCAATGGGACCATATGCTACTTGGAAAATTCAAATATAATCACTGAGAAATATATTTTCATGTCCACAATTTTTTTTTTAAATAATGAAATATAATCAAAAGCTAAGTGTGGTATCAAGTTGATTAGCCGTACCGTACCTTCTCTTTATTTTAAATGCATGAAGAATAACAATGTGCCTAGGGGTGGACAGTACGGTATACTGAAATTTTTCGTGCATACTGCATACTGTACTAAAATTTTTGGTATCAGAAAATGCATACCGTTACCGTACCGAAAATTTCGGTAAGCTAACTGTCGATACCAAATTTTACCGAAATACCGAAACATTACTTAATATCAATATACCGAAAAAATATTGAATTTAAAAAAAAAACCTGCTGCTGTTCATCAAACACCTAAAAAGTAAGTAATACAATTCAAACAACATAATAACCAAAGCTAAACAAATTCACAATAACAAGTTAACAACCAAGTTCAAATTAAAAGGAGTAACACAATCAACCAATTAAGATGAGTAATTAGTTTAGCAGGACAACGGCAACCAAATTCAACACAATATACTTCTTCTTGGATTCATGTCATTTCCAATGACACATTAAGCAACAACAAATACATATTAAAATCTGGTCAAGAACCCAATGCTCCACGACAATCTGGTTAAGAACTTCATGTAATAAGTGAAATCAGCAGCAAACAGAGTTGGCAACTCAAAATCTCAGACATATCCTGCATAATGGATTAATGATGCATAATGAATTAATAGTGTGGTGGTAGATGCATAATGAACTCTTGATTGATGTTACTTACTCTTCAAGTCAAAAGTGTGGTGGTAGTAGCTATAGAAGACTCTTGATTGACATTCAACCCTGTAAAATATTCAAATACAAAATTATGACGGATATATATGCTTTATGTTAGATGAAATAAATATAGAATAATACCTCTTTCAATTTCTTCAATTTCCTTGTATAAATCCATGTCATCATTAGTTGGATCCTTATAAAAGTTTATTCCATCTGCTCTTAGCCAATCATTGGTGCAAACCAATGCTTCCACCATCTTAGGACTCAAACTGCTCCTAAAAGGATCTACGATCCTTTTACCCAAACTAAACGCAGATTCACTTGCAACCGTTGAACTTGGAATTGCAAAGATATCTTTTGCAATAAGTGTAAGGACTGGATACCTAGTTCCACTTGCCTTCCACCACTCCAAAAGATTGAAAGATGGATTAGATCGTTTCTCAATCTCATCTGCAAAGAACTTTTCCACTTCATTAGATATCTCTTGAAGTTGTTCATTTTCATTTTGTGCATCAACAAATCCAAGTACATCGGCGTAGATATCATCATCACAACCACCTCCTCGACCACTAGTATTTCCACCATCACACTCCATTTGCATATTTTGCCCCTCAATATTGAATGCATCACTCATATTTTTGTACTCCGCCCATAAAGTCACCAAACTTTTCTTTACCTTTTCAAAGAAGGTTTCATCATTGGTGGAAGTACCTCCTAATTTATCATAGGTGGCTTTAATCATTTGAAGCTTATTCCTAGGGTCTAACACATTCGCAATGAAAATCAAAGGATTCAACTCATTCCAATTTCCCCAATACTTGTCAAATTTTGTCTTCATTGTCTTTGCAACCTTTTGAAGAACTTTATCAGATTCATCCTTAACTTTTTTCTCAATCTCAATTTGTATTGCAATCATTGATTGATAAATCATTTGAGATGTGGGAGTTTTTGATGCACTTAGATCTAGAGTGGAATCATAAAACCTCTTCAAGAAGTGTACAAAAGCTGTTGCATCTTCCCAGTTATCTTCATTTGGAGGCCTTATCACTTCCTTACCCTTTTCAGTTTTTTCACTAAAATAATTCATGTAAGGCACCCACTCTTCATCCATTATATCAAAAACCCTCTTGTACTTCAATGCAACAACAAGCATTTTATAAGTTGAGTTCCACCGAGTTTTGACATCCATAGGAATTGTAGGCCCACTAGGAAAGCTCTCTAAAGCAGCAAAATCTCTAAACTTATTCAACCTTGAAGGGGAGGAATGAATGAAAAGTACAGCATTTCTTATGGATTTAATAGCTGCATTTAGCTCCTTCAAACCTTCCTTAACAATTAAGTTAAGTATGTGACATGCACACCTTAAATGCAAATATTTCCCATCAAGAAATAATATATTTTTACTTTTCATTCTTTTCTTCAAGTAATCAATAGCAATTTCATTAGAAGAAGCATTGTCTACTACTATCGAAAGCACTTTTTCTATCCCCCATTCTAACAAACAAAGCTCAATCAATTTCCCAATTTCTTCCCCAACATGACTAGTTATTTTTGTGAAATTGATAATTCGCTTATGCAAGTTCCAATCACTATCCAAAAAATGAGCAGTTATGACCATGTAATTTATATTTTGGATGGATGTCCAAGTATCAGTTGTGATACTCACCCTTTGACCACTAATCATACTTTTAATCTTAGCTTTCTCAACAAGGAATAAGTCATAAACCATACCTGCAATTTTCTTTCTACCAGGGATTCTGAAACGAGGCTGTAACTCACATACGAGGCTCACAAACCCTTTTCCTTCAACAACCCTAAATGACATCTCATCGACAATCACCCACTCAGCTAGCTTCAATTCACTACGCTTCTGATTAAACGTATGAGACACTAAAGTACTTCCTTGACCCATACTCTCGCTAGTCAATATCGGTTGGGTTTTCTCACTCAAACTCTCCTCATATAATGGACTTGATTTACACCTCCTTACTAAGTGGTTTTTTAACCCACTAGTACTCCCATAAGTAACTAGGATCTCAGCTTTACAATAATTGCATATTCCAATTTGCTCCAAACTCCCATCACTCAACTTTCTTGTTCCTCTCTGACAATGCCCCCAATACGGACTTCTTGGTTGTTTAGGAATTTTGGGAGGCTTTGTTGAAGCTGCTCTTATTCGTTTTCGACTTGTAGATATTTCATGTGTTTCAGACTCCGGTGTATTTGGAGTTTCAGATGGATTTGGAAGTGAATGAGAGGATTCAGATTCCATTCTGAAAAAATAGTACATAAAAAATGAAGTTAAAAGAATATTAATATTCATATAAGTGCAAATAATTAAACATATAGTTAATAATAGATAGTCTTGGAACATTAATAGAGAGAATGAAACAGAAAAAAAGTAAATATCAATTAGATAGGACACTCCGAGCAGAATAACCAAATTGTTATTTCACATAACAGACGCACTTTCTCTACTGTAATGAAGAGGACAGTAGGCGAGAGGTTGCTGGAAACTAAAAAAAATTAAATCCCATTATAAAAACATTCCATTCAACTCCATTTTTTTACTGATTAATATTATTAATTATGCTTATTTAAAAGATTATCATGTAAAGCTAGTGGTAGACTAGCTATGAGTCTGACTCAGTTACTTATAATGTGTGGGTGCGCATTTTATACACCCTCCTGTCTCGTTTTAATTTTTGCAATTGGTTATTACGTGGAGCTAAAAAATATAATTAAAATTTATATTAGATAGTTATGGAGTATTAGTTTTATGTGTATAAATTCTATTAAAATATGAATAGAGTACTAATTTTGTGTGTCCATCTAAACAAAGAGAAATATAAAAATGGAAAAGTGCGCTTCTTAATGGTTCCAACACTGATTAATATAAAAAGTTGAGAACAATGGATCAATATTACATTTAATAAAAGAAGCAAAAGAATGAACGATTACATTCAAAACTTTTGCGTATGAACAATGGATCAATATCACAATTCTTCTTTTTATCTTCTTGCACACGGTTTTTCATCCACTTGTATGTTTTTCACTTAGCTCGGATCTTTAATTCAATCCAACTACTTGATTTGTGTATATAAATTCTATTAAAATATGAATAGAGTACTAATTTTGTGTGTCCATCTAAACAAAGAGAAATATAAAAATAGAAAGTGCGCTTCTTAAGGGTTAAAGTAGTGGGTATCAGTATCAATTCATCCAAGAAACAGCGAAAGCTTGTCGGATACAGCAGGGGGAAGCGGCTACCATCGAATATGGCGACGGCGAGGAGAAACGACCCCCAACTAATATTGAGTATACACTACACTATGTATGCATCTATGTATATATAAAAATAAACATCAAGAAAAGAGGAGGTACCCGATTGAGAGCAGAGAGGACGTCGAGGCCGGAGAAGTGAGGAGATTAATCTCTTGGACTTGGTCTTGCAGCGGCTGGAAAGGAGGCGCAAAGATAGAGAGAGAGAGTGCTAGGGTTCACAGAACAGAATCTCAAGCTGCACACCCAGGCCTTATATATGTATTAATTTTATAATTATTTAATTAATATATAATTATTTATAATTAATATTAATATTAATTTAATTAAAATATTGGTATACCGGTATATATCGGTATATACTTTCCGGTATTTCGGTATATACCGATATACCAAAATTTAAAATTTTTCATACCGCTACCGAACCGAAAAAATTGGTACGGTATCATACCGTACCGAAAATTCCGGTATGCTGAAATTTTCGATATGTGCGTTATTTTGCGGTACGATAACTGCGGTATATCGATTTTTCGATAATTTCGTCCACCCCTAAATTATGTGCCGCATAATATTTAATGAGGTTTATACTAAATTTCATATTTTTCATTTTTTATGTATTTCATAATGAATTTTACCACAAAAAATTAAAATATTTTAATTTCCACATATACATTAATTTCAAAGTTATCATGACCAGTTTAACTGTTGGAATTGGTCCATGGAAAGTATTGGGGAAAATTTCATTTTACATCCTGTATCTTTTCTAAAATCCAATTTTGATCCTATAATTTCTTACTTTTTCAATTTCAGTCCTTTGTGTATCAATTCTAGTCATTTTTTCTATTTCCAATCTAATTTTTACTATTATCAAGTTTATACTATTATATGCCCCATTATACTTTATTTTAAATCTAATTTTCACCCCTTTTCTTCAAAAATAAAAATAGTTCATTACGACCATATCAGACTCAGCATGCTTTCGTACATAATTTAAACTCGTAATTAACTGGTTCGAAACAGTAACAGTACCTTTTTTGATCGTTAATCCACCCGGTATCTAGAAGGTTTTAAGACTGCTCCTCACAGCCAACCACTCGCCCCGCAGTATGATGGATCAATCCTATCCCTTCAGCGGATCTCAGCACAACCCTGGTTCGTTTCCTACTCCGGGTGTACAGGATGCTGCTACTGTTTCTTGCCGGAAAATATGGAGGTTTAAAGTTGCATAAACTTGGAAGGCTACATGCGGGCAGAATCCCAAGATTATTTATTTATTGAATGGAGAATTTATTACACACTCATCCTCACTGAACAATATGAGATAACTCCTTTAGCTACGTATTCTAGTTGCACTCAGAACACTCATATAAAAAGAAAGAGATACAATATTTATTTTAGAAAGAGAAAACAGAGGGGAATGGTCAATGCCTTCTGCTTCCTCTAAACTCTTATTTATAGAGGCTTTCGAATTTGAAATTCGGATTTCAAAGCCTCTTTACTTTTGCTGACGTCACTACTTACTTCATTGTACTGACGTCACTGCTTATATTTTTCTCATTGAATTCTAACTTTAACAGCTGGCTGGTCCCCTGTTTTTATTGGATGCCAATTTCTGTGGTTGGCTGGTCCTTTTCCTTTATTGGATTCCCCTTTGTGGGTCATCTTCCCTGTCGGTCACATGTCTCTTACCCTTTTGGAAAGGTCACCTGGCTCTTGCGTTTTTGAGGAGTCATTTGTCCTCTTTGGTGCCTGACGACTCTCCCGGCTCCTGGGTACTCCGAAGAGGTTTCACCATCTTCTTTCCACGTATCTCCTTTGTTGGGGTGGATCAGCAGTCTGATCATCCCTATGCCTAATCTTATCCCTTTCCTAAATTCTGGTTCTGTTTGGGCGGAACAGCTTGTGCATACCTTGTTGGTCTATTGTCCAAAATGGGCCATGTTGCAATATCTCCGATGAGTCTGTTTACTCACTGGAATCTTGTTTCTCCAGAGAAGT
Organism: Pogostemon cablin; assembly: GCA_023678885.1. Classification (NCBI taxonomy): domain Eukaryota; kingdom Viridiplantae; phylum Streptophyta; class Magnoliopsida; order Lamiales; family Lamiaceae; genus Pogostemon; species Pogostemon cablin. The sequence continues at coordinate 6,906,800 of CM042965.1, forward strand.
TCTTATTTTTCTTGGAACGTCTTCTCCGCAAACACTGTCTTTTTTCCTGTTAAAGTATTTAACAAGAAAGACCCATCCGAAGACTTGTGCTCGAACTTGAATGGGAACTTTAAGTCCACCATTACTTTGATGCAGGCGTACAAACCCCTTGCGCTTCGCGTAAAGATCTGTTCTTTAGAAAATGTAGAAATCAAAATTGGTTCCTTTCCAGAAGACTCTTTGATCTTATTTGACGCTGAAACATCGGGACTTCTTAGCTTGATGAAGTGGAAGGCCTCGTGGTTGCCTTTCCCGACTGGTTCTGGGGCCGCACTGGTGAAGTGTAGCTACAGTACATCGCCTCTAGATAGAGTCGAGTTGTTCTCCCATGCCTTGAAAACCTTTTTTCCCAGCCAGTCTGGAAGTTTTGCATGTTCTGAGAAGCCTGGTGCAACAGTATAGATTGAAGCTGGTGCTCCAAAATCATACCATTGTTTCACATTATTTGGATTTGAACCTTCTCGCATCCAAACTCGGGGATCTTCACAAGATATATCTACCCGGCATTTCTCCAGTTGGATTTCTTGTCGGGTATTCAATTTCTCCCAACTGGCCTGGTATTCCTGCTAATAAAAAAAATCAGCTAAGTTAATACCAACCTCAGCAGTACCTGTCATAGGCCTAAGGTTGATCTCTCCCTCTTTAACCCCAGAGGTGCTGGGTTGACTCTTCGACTCTAGATGTAACTCCAGGTCTTCGATTTTTCCTTCGACCAGTTTCTCTTTTGGAAGTTCCAATCTAGGACTTGTGCTAAGGGCACTTGAATCCCTTGCTCTGGGTTTAGAGCCCCATTCTCGACTACTCTCCTTTTGTTGATTGCAATTGCTATCAACAGCCCGGAGGAGTGGCTCTCGTGTTGCTTCGAATAGACTTGCGTCGATTCGAATGCAGTCTCGTATGTGATTAGACACTTTGGTCTGATCACTATTTTGTATTCTTCCGGCACGCCTTGCATTGAGTGCCAGATTCTCGTATTCCCTCTAGAGCAACTCAAGGTTGTCCATCAGGTGCCTTGAAATCGTCAAGATGGAGTCTATTTCAGCTCCTTCCATCTCTCGTCAGGAAATCTGCCAAAATATTATCAACAGATTTAATAATAATAATATTAAAATCATAATATTGGCATTCTACTTGCCATCTTAATAGTCTATCCTTTTAGGGTTTAGATTCGATTTTATTTTTCAAAAAGGCTTTGACGCTTGTGTTATCAATTTTAAGGATGAATTTCTTTGCGAGAAGAAATAGCGGCCATTTTTTGAACCCCTTTCAAACTGCAAAGAACTCCTCTTCATTGATGTTCCATCTATTTGCTTCGTTCTCCGTAAAAAGTCCGCTACAGTATCTGCATGGCATTTCTCATTCTATTATGGACTTTGTAAGAACCGCTGTCCACCAATGATTACTGGCATCTGTATAGAGTAGCAGATCATCCTCATCATTAGGAATGGTTAATTTGGGGAGCCTTTTGCAAACCTCATTTAGTTGTTTAACCATTGCTCGGTGTGAATCATCCCATTTGAATTCAGCATCCTTTTTCAACAAAGGACTGAACACCTTCCTGTATTGCGCCACATTGTTGATGAACATTCCAGCAAAGTTGACCACTCCTAAGAAACTTTGGAGTTGTTTCTTGTCTTTGAAGTCTTCGGGAAATCATTAGACCTTTTCTACAATATGTGGTTGTAGAATAATTTCGGATTCGTCGATCTCTGCTCCAAGAAACTCGATCTGTCTTGTTGCTATTACTGCCTTCTTTTCAGAAAGCATCAATCCTTCTTTGTGGCATACTTCTAAAAATATTTCCAGATGTGCTAAGTGTTCCTTCATGTTCTTTGAGGCTATGAGGATGTCATCCACATAGACAAACATGAATGAGAAATAATCTTTGAAAAGATTATCCATCTTTCTTTGGTATATCTGGGGTGCGTTTGTCAAGCCCATAGGCATGACGTTCCAAATATAATGGCCTTGGGGTGTGGAGAAGGCTGTGAACTTCTTGCTCCATTCTTCCATCATAATCTGGTAGAATCCAGATTTGCAATCAAACTTTGAGAATACCTTGGCATTCTTGATACAGTTGACCAAGTGTTCCCTACTTGGTATGTAGTATCCATCGAACTCCAAGATGTTGTTGATCCCTTTGTAGTTGATCACAAGTCTCGATTTTCCCCGCTTGACTTCTTCATGATTTCGAACTAGAAATCCTGAACTGCTGTATGTAAATACTCCTGGTGATATTAACTTAAGGTCCAGATGTTCCTTAAGTATTAGCTGCATATCCTTTCGATCCTCTTGGTTTATTAGGATAGGCTTATATCTCACGAACTCATGCTCCTTTTCTTCTTTTACTTTGAGTGAAGCTTTGAGCTCGTTCTTATCCCACAAGACTAAAGGATCCTCATTGAAGTTCCTCTGTATCTTCTTCTTGACGTCTTCCAAAGATGTTTATTCTTTGATTGTGACGTCTCTCTGTAGGTTTTCTCCCAAGCTTGCTTTGAGAAGGTGGATTGTGTTCTCCTTTAGTTTCTCCATCTTCCATCCTCCTCTAGTCTCGGTTCTCATCTGAAGGACTGCTTCGCCATATCTCATTCGATCATTCTTCTTCAGATGGCTCAGTTTTCCTTCATCTTCATCACCACGCTTGTTGTGAAATTTGATTGGCATTTTTTATTGAAATGCATTACGTAGTTTTGGTACGATGATCTTATGTTCACAAAAGGTTGTGAAAATAAGCCTCCTAGTTGCGTTTTCTTGGATAAAATGCTTGAATGTCTGTAGGAAATTGTTCCCTAATAGAATATCTACTCCGGTATCGTGAAAATATAACAGTGGAGTTTTCACCTTGTACCATAGGGTACGATCTGCTCCTCCGATCATGATTTCCGCTTGGTTGATTCCTCTGTTAAGGATTGACGCCTTTTGCGAGAAATCTCTTCCGAGAACTGTTGGTAGTTCTTCGCATAAGCCTTTCGGGAAGACCCCTTCCTTTGATGTGCAGATGCCAGCTCCTGAATCACTGTATGCCACAAAATACTCTATACGATGCTCCTTATATATCATTCCGACAGTAATATATATTGAAAATGGACTTGTGGCCATGGGCGGATCAGAGCTTATAAGCCCGACCCTCTACTAGTAAACTTTGTATCTTTTTCCCTTGACCGTAAACTTCATTCCATCTTGTAGTCATTCCCAAGGTTTGTGATCCTCGAGAAACTCCAATCTCAGAACTAGTTGTTCTGGAAATCTTCCTACCACTCCTTCGATTATCAGCTCAAGATCTCCGAATTTGAGTTGTCCTTGATATCTCCCAGTTGTTGGCTGTTGAAGATAATACAAGACATCACAAGGAATAGAGTTTTTCTTTTTAGTGATATCGAATATTACTTTGACTCCTCTCCATTCTTTTGGGCATTTTAGTTCACCTTTGATTGTGAACTTTTTCAGCTCCTGGATTACCTTCACGATTGGCTTTTTCTCCATTTTTCACTAATCATCCTATCTTCTTGGAAAGAAATCCTTCTTTGCTCGAATCTGAAGCTATCTTGTCTGCTCCAGACCGACTTGTCCTTGATTCACAAATCCATGTCGTGGATTGGCGGTAACTACATTATTTCTGGCCTGGTTGCACATGCAACCCTTTCGAACACTTCTGGTATCTCGATATACTTCCCTTCTTTCATCAGATCTTTGTTCTTGAAGTCTTGATGAAGGGTGAGTGCCCTACTAAATTCTTTATCTGCCAGATTGTTGGCAAGATATATGTAGGATGTCACTTTGCCTGCGTATAGGTTTCCTGAGATTCCTCACAGGCATGCCTCTCTTGTATTCTTGATTCTCTTATCAAAGATTGCAATATCGATTGGTGTATCGATACCTTCTTTAAAAGTTGCTTTGATGAGGATTCGGATTGCTCCGATATGGATCCAAGACATGGTCTTGGCTATTCCTTCCTTGAGTTTACTGAGTTCCCTTTTGATTTCGTCAACAGGAACTAGTTGCATTTCCATCACATTTCTCGTGAGCTCTATTGAGATGGCAATTTCCCCTTCAGCCACTTTATATATGATGTTGTGCTTTCTCTTCTTGAAGCTTGGAAAGAATTTGTCCATCCTTCCTACGGTGAATCCATCGTATAGATTGAGCCTTGGATCCTCCTTAATGATTCTCATAAGGGCTTTATGAGAAATGGATGTCTGGAAAAAAAATCCCGACATATCTTCTTGCATCTCCTGTCTGAAGCTTTCTTCTTCACTCAGACTCATCTACAGATGACTCGTCTTGGCTGAAGAATTCATCTTCGTAGATGCTCTCGTCTGAGGGTATATCTTCAAACTGATATACCTTTACTAGATCTTGGAAGTAAACAGCCTCCTCCATTTTTAGAGTTGCCTCGAACTGTCGTACTCATCTCTTCTGGTTTTCTGGGCAATCTGGTGAGATATGCCCTCTGGCTCCACACATGTAGCAGTTGCAATCCTTGAATTTTTCATTAACTCGTGTGGCTGCTCTTCGGAATATCTTTTTTGTGGGAGTTCTTCCTGTGCTTCTCTGGTTTGACCCTAAGGATGAGGCTTGGCCTCTTGAACTCCATCTAGATGGTCCAACTCTTTGCCCTGATTTATAGTTTCGGGCCTTCTGTTTAGACCAAAATGATCTTGGTCTTCTGGATCTCCATCCTCCGCTCCTTTGATTGTAAGGATGATTCTTCTTCATCCTTTTCTGCTTCTTTGGGTTTCTTCCAATGATAGTTGGAAGATCATTGCTTTCGCAACATAAAGGGACTGTCTTGTTGATTTCCCTTAATCTCTTGTAGTTCTTGTGTAATGCCGCTTGATGACACCACTCTGCAATCTTGGCTTTGAGGAAGGGCATTCTCCTTGCTATCGAATCTAGCTCGCATGGTTCATACTCTTTGATCAGCATTTCTCTCCATGGGCTCGGGATCTTAGCAAAGAATAGATGGAATACTTCTTCCTCTTTGATCTTAGATTTCCATCTATACTCTGTGAAGAGTTTGATGTACTCATCTACGTGATAAATGTCAAGTAGTTCTAGGCTGTATAGGGCATTCCTATACTTCTTCTTTTCTTCTTCCATTCCTACGAAGTACCCTACTCTGAATAAATGGATCTTGAAGATCTTGGACATTCGTTTGATAATATTGCCTAGATCTGCACCTTCCATAGTCTCCTTTTTGACTTCGTCTGAGAGCTCCTCCCAGGCGCATTTTACTGATCCTTCCAGGCTCATAGTAAAGAATCTTATGAACCCTTCTTTATCCAGTTCCAATGCGCCACCTGCGATCTTCATGGCATTTGTCCATTTATCGATCAAGGCTTCTCTATTCTTGAAGTCTAGAGTGTCGAGGTTTAAAATCAATCCGTATGGATTTATCAATTCAAGGTGAGATCGGCCATATAGGGTGTTGTGTATATTATATCCTCGAATTTGACTTGCTCCTGTTGACATTTCTATGGCCTTCATTTTGAAGTTTACTGGTTGTTGGAATGTATCTTCTTGTCTTGCCCCATGAACTTCGTGTGATCCAGAGGTTCCTTCGTCTTGGCTCCGATCCTATTAGGTCTGATGAGCCTGGGACTGTTGTTGGGAACTAGATGCCTTTCCAACGTTCATTTTAGATCTACAATTGATAGTCCTTGGAAGGAATCATATAGATCTTATAGATCTTCAGGATTTGCTCTTGCCATCCGGGGATGTGGATTCTCCTCGAAGGATAGCAATCATGTTCTCGCTTTCGACTTTGGCCTTATGACCTCTATCGTTTTCCCCTTTTGGTATAAAAGGGGTTCTGTTCCGAAGGTTAGTAGTAACCTTCCTAATAACCTTCTTCCTGTTACCTTAGTTTCCAGGGATTTTATTTGTCCTGTCAACTTTATGATGAGGTCGAGTTGCTTGTTCTGCAATTTCTCCACCTTGTCCATCTTAAGGCTGATCTCGAACATTGTCTTGGATATGTTTTGGCAATATTCTCCAAAGAATCTCACCGTGTTCTGTAATTCTCTAAGATCTTGGTTCATCTTAGAGTTATCTGTCTTGATCTCCTTCCACTCTGTCATTCTGTCCAGTGTGAGAAGTGGTAGGGCTTGCAGATCTCTTTTGGATCTTGGTTTGGTCGTCTTCTCCATTGCTCTTGTTTGGGGATTCGTCCATGGATCTCGGTAAAACTTTAGATTTCCACGATATTTCTTGGTACCTCTTTCGAGTACCTTATCTGCATCTGGAGTAGTTCCTCTAGAGATTCCTCTTTGGTGTGGTTAGCACGGGCTTCCACCACTCTACACCTTCGATCGAGGTTATCCCAAAATCGATCGACGTTCTCGTATTCTTCCTCTACGTATTGTCTATACAACACACAATAATATTATTATATAGAACTGTTTGTCTCGTCGTAGTTGACAGGCCAGAAGTCCCTGTTGCTCCAGCTTGGAACAGGGATGATAGTCCTGTCACTCTCGGATGTCGAACTTTCATTCGGATTCATATCTCTTTGAAACTCTCCTCTTGTTAAGTGATAAATACGTTTATAATAAATATTTTCCATTCATAAATAAATAAACCTATGACTCTGATACCATTTTGAGCGAAAAACGGATGAAAATCAGCCTTTAGAAATAAGTATATTGATGTTTGTAAACTTAGTGGCATTTTCATAAATAGCATGGTGGAAATTAGGTTTGGCAATAGCAAGAGGACTAATTTTGAGCTAAAAAGGACTTAAATTGAAAATATTAGAAGTTACAGGACTAAAATTGAATTTGACAAAAGATATATGACCAAATTTGATATTTTCTCAAAAGTAATAGGTCAAATTCATCTATGACCAAAATTCTTTTATAGCTTCGTTCGTTAAAAAAAATGAAAATGATTTACATATTAGAAAACTATGTTTTAAGTAAATGAATTTAATGTACAAATTTTCTTAAATTCAATTTCAAATGAATAAGTAATTAATATAAAGATTTCAACGTTAATACTAGAAATAAAAGAAAATGAAGAGTAAAAGGGTGAAAGAAGGAAGTTGTCCCATCCAGCAAACAATTGGTACCAGGACTAACCCACCTTATTAAGCAAAATGAAATGAATGTTCACATGGTGCAACCAATCAAACACTAATCTCACTCATGTTCACACAGAATCGCATTATTTTGAATTGACGCGACAATGACTAGAACTAGGGCTGGATAAGATAAGTCGATACACGGGTCGATCAGTGTAAAATGGTTCGATTCATCTAGACTGACCCAAATCTGGTCCGATTCATCGGTTTAACTAGCCAAGCTCGGTCCGTCTTCGAATCGGTTCAATCACTCGGGTCAAGTCATTGGTGGCTAGATCCACGTCTGGTTTGAATCAGCGAGTGCATTGGTGATTAATGTGGCTCTTAGGTGTCAACACAAATTAAAGGAATGCAATCCAGACTATCAGATCTTGATCTTGAGACGCAATCGAATAACCTAAAATACATTTTTGTAAAAGAAACACCATGACACTTCATAATTATATAAAGCCCCTACATCATTCTTTCTTTCATTCATACAAGTCATTTGCTTAAGTGTATTATAGTGATCTCTAGTACCACAATCGAGTGTTCTAACCTTTCTCGAGTCGGAAGTTTCAAATACTACTTATGTCCGTCGACAACTTTTTAAATCTGCTATGCTATGATATAAAGTTGAAAGATCATTATAAAGAAAGTTTACTCTTGCTTTGACTTACCTAAATTTTTTCCTATGTGCCTTTCAAATACCACCCAAAATTTTTCCATACTAATACACATAAAACTATTTATTACCTAAAAAACTACATTACTCTTTAATATTCTTTTTTAAGACATTATTGGTGCAAACTTATATTAGACGAAGAGAGTATTTAATTTATTTATGAACTTAAATTCTATAAGATTAATTTCATAGTATAAATTTGGATTATGAAGAATCAATATTATTTTTTATTATTAAATTATGATTAATTATATTATGCATTCGGGTATACCCTAAGATATGGTGCACCAATTTTAAAAAATATATACAAATATAAACAAAAACATATACAATTATGAACAAAAAGTATCCAATTTAATTGTTAGTTTTTTTAGTGAAAAATTGAGTGTAAAAAATATACAATTATTAAAAAACATATACATTATTAAATAAAAAGTTATACACATATGTATGCTAATTTTTTTAATGAAAAATTTAGTGTGAAAAAAGTATACAATTATTAAGAAACACTTATATATAAAATATAATAACATGTATACAAAATAAAATAAAAAGTTATACAAATATGGGCGCACCTAATATCAACTCTTAAATTATTATGGAACAATCTTGGATGAGACTGTCTCACGTTAAAACCAATTTACCCTTTTTAATTAGTTATTACTTTTTATTAGAGATGATATCATTTTTCTTTAAAATATTGTCACTTTTTATACTATAATTTAGTTATAAAATAATTCACTGCACTCAATTAAAATATTATAGTGACATCTTATCCTCCTCCCAAAGCCACCCCCATGTCCCATGACATGATCTCATATAACTCTTTTACCTTAAATTATTATCCTTTGAAGAGATCACAATATATACTCCCGCCATCCGTTTCTAAGGTATCAATTTTATTATTTTTGGCATCCGCTTCAAAAGTATCAATTTCCTTTATTTAGTAAAAAAATATATAATATAGTTCACTACTTCCCTTTAATACAACTACCCACTTTATATATAATAACAATACTCCTTAATCCACGTGTAAAAGACAAATGGATACCTTAGAACTGGATGGAGAGAATAATATTTTGGAACAGAAAGTACATGATTAAGTTTTTTTTTTTTTTGATAATGACAACCGCGTTTATCGTGCAAAATTGTTATATTTAAGATTTGATTTCACAAAAATCTTATTATAAAACCGTCAGAATGTCACATTTATTGAGTTTTTTTACCAAATTTAAAACAAGAATATTTAAATTTAAATCCTGGAATAGTAGACCAAGGAAAATGAATCGTAACGTTTAACATTCAAAAGCAGCTAGTCCAGCCACAAACAAATGCCTACTACTTTTTCTAGAAACACATTCTTAGACCAAATAATTATATTTGGTATATACTTTAAAATAAATAAAATCTCTCCCAAATTGGAATCCACCCTCCACTATGGACTGTAACGTGGCCTTCCTGATTATGAAGATTTCTTCAACTATTGGGGTTGATTTATTCTTTTCCCTTTCATGATTCAGAAAATAAAAAAAAAATAAAAGAATTGTGGGACAAATAAAAATATGGAGTCAATTCCACATTAAGAAAATTAGTTATACCAATTAATATTACCAATTCTTGCTAGACAATTTTTCTAAAGCAGAGTCTATCTTTGACGAACATAAGGGCAAAGTAGAGTAATTCAAAGATATTTTGTCAACCAATATGTTACTAAATATACACAAAATAAATAAAAATGATTTTATTCATAGAAAGTTTAAACTATGCAATTTTTGACTTATTCATCTGATCTAGAAAACCAATTAATTATGAGTAAATTAACACATAAGTTTGTTTTAGAATACTAGTTTTGATCCGTGCAACGCACGGGAATAGATTATCACAATACTCCCTCCGTCCCAGGTTAAGGGTGTCATTTTACCATTTACGTCGTCCCACTTAAAGAGGGTCACTTATATTTTAGGAATACAAGGACCCACCACTAACACTTCATTAATAATATTTTATATTTTTAAAAGACAAAAATATCCCACTACAATTAATTGATTAAATAGGTGAAAGGGTAGAAAGGTAATTCAAAAATTCCACATACCCACTACACATCAAACAATAAGACTCCTTAATCTACGTGTACAAAAGCATTTGACCCTCTTAACTTGGAACGGAGGGTTATTTATATTATGTGTTATGAAATTATTAGTTAATATTTTTTAAATATAACTTGAATTTTAAGTTGTTAGTATTTGAATTTTAGAAGGTGTGATATGGAGTACTTCACCCATCCTACGAATGTTGTTGCATTTACTGTTTGCACGAACATTAAGAAATATTATATTTAATGTGTAATGGGTTGAAAATTAGTAATATTTTTTTAATGTATAATGTGTAATTGTATTAGTATTATGTGTGCGCCTCATGGAGAAATAATTATTGTTTTTTAAAAGGTCATTTACCAAAAGGAGAAATGTAACAATATTTGTAGGTCATTCTATTTAATAAAATGTAATAATATTCATAAGAAAAAGGAAATTTTTTTTAATATAATGATTTGTAACCTTGTTCAATAACACAACTTATATTTATTATTTGAAACTTACAACTTGAATAAGATTCCACATCTTTATATTAAAAAAATATATTTTTTCGTTCATGAGTATAGTTACATTTTACTAAAAAATGCATATCGCAAGTATTGCTATATTTCTCTTTTTAGTAAATAGGATCCACATAAAACAATCAATATATCTTCATGGGATCCACACACAACACTAAAACAGTTACCCACTATATATTAAAATATTATATATTTCAACCCGCTACACATTAAATTTAATATTACTCAATCTTCGTGCAACAGTAAATATAACAACAGTCGTAGGATGGTGAAGTACTCCATATATCACAACTTCTAAGTTCCAAATAATGAAAACATAGAATTCAAGTACTCTCTCCGTTCTATTTCAACGGCACACTTTTCGTTTTAACCTGTTCCAAATTCAACTTCATACTTTTATAAAAGGAAAAATCACTAACTAATATTCCTTTAATATATTATAATTTCAAATTATTCATCACTTTTTAAAAATACATAACATATTTTATCGTTTATTTATTATTATTATTATTATTATTAGAATAATTAATATACATAATTAGCTCATATTATATATATAGTAGTCAGTAGATACTATAATTAAGAAAATAATTTATAGTAAGTTGTTGTAAGTTATATACATTAATATGAGATAATTGTCCCCTATATACTATTATTAAGGACATAAATGCCCTTAGAATTTGATATATATATGGGGATAGACCCAATTTTTACCAAACGTTGAAGATAAATGATTGTAAATATAGAAATTATTGTATTTAATTTTAAAATTTGTCACCTTGTGTATGACAAACTCACGCCTCGATTTCATACTCCATTTTAATGTATTATTTTCTATTTACTCGTTATATGATTAATTTAATTTGTAAGAAGGAGAAAAAATTCAAACATTGCTCTTAAAATTTATACTTACTTTTTAGCGTACAGTTTCTTCCTCATTTCTACATGATATCATGTATTCAATGATGTGAATCATGTGATACAGAAAATATTAAACTAAAATAATTACCCAATAAAAATTTAACCCGTTATATAGATAGATAATAGGAGTATTTGTTATTTAGAGGGAATAACATGACTTTTAGAACACAATAACTTAATATTCCCCAATCTCATTAGAGAGTAACAAGACTCGATCAAAATTGAATTTTAGTCCATCCTCTACTACAGTTAACATATTCTAGATAAATGGAATATATTATTAAAATATTTATTGCTACACATTTTTATAAATAAACATATTAAGGATAAAACCAGAATGTTTCAAGGTACCGTGCATCCAAATATAATGGCTTAAAAAATTGTATACTTTTATCCTTAATTTTTCAAAAAAAAAATTTATTCAAACATTAATACGTATTATATTTCATATTTTAATTGAATTTTTAATTAAAAAAATAATACCTTATAAATTAAAATATTTTATATTTTTTAAAACAAAATATGTGTGCCGGATACACAAAGAACCAATTCATATTTATTAATTATATATATTGTTTGTACACATTAAATTTAATTGAGTGCTAATAAATATGTTTGTTATTAAAAAAAATTGATAGTATTAACCCCACAAAAAAATTAATTAACTGAGCTAATTTCAAACTATTAAGTAATGAACTTTTGGGTGGAAACCATAACAATAACTCAATTGAAATTTATACTCCAACCATCCTATAATATTAATTTGTATCGATAATATATATAGACATAAATTTCTTATAAATTTTTTTGTTTATTAATTTAATTCAAATTTTGGATGACACAGTCTATATACAATAATAATAATAATAAAGTGTAAAATGGAATATTATGTATTAGATAAAAATTAAGACAACTTGTGAGACGTTATATATGTGAGACCGTTTATGAGACGTGTTAAAGTATGTCTATTATATAGATAAAGTATGCTTAATGATTGTTAAAGTATGTTTTCTAAAGTATGATAAATGATGAATTAAAGTATGATTTTAGGGTGTTATAATAAGATTTATTATTGACACACTTTAATTACAAATAAGCATATTTTACTTATATAATAAGCATACTTTAGTAATGGATTACTCGTCTCGCAACCGTCTCACAAGAGAGAGTTTCTAAAAAATTAATACTCCCTCAGCCATATAATAATAATAAAGTGTAAAAGGAAATATTATGTGTTAGATAAAAATTAATACTCAATTAACTTTATTTTTTTATATGGATTAAGGAATATAATATTTTAATATATATTAAGGTAAGAGAAATAATTTTTAATATATAGTGAGTAGTTGTATTAATATATTGTTATGAATCCCATGGAGATATTTAAATGTATTGCATGAGTCTAATTTATTATAAAGAGAAATGTAAATTTTTCTATGTAACACACAAAATAGAAATGCGTAAATGTTTTTATGGGAAGGAGGGACATTTATAAAATTAAAGTAAATTTTAAAATTATTAACTTAGTTTGATGTGATATTTTTTAGTAGTGCAAGTTACAACGGAATAAAAAAAAATCGAAAAAATGAGAAGATTATTATAAAATACTAATGCAACATAAATTGAAATTAGTATTTTTTAAATTGATAAAAAAATTTATAATATTTAATTTTTGTTTTAATATAGGGTAATTCTTGGGTGACCACGACCCTCTCACATGAAGGGGTGGGGGCCCACCCCCTGACATGTGGGATCCACTCCCTCATGTGAGAGGGTCATGGGTGACCACGGGTTACCCAAGTGGTCCTCATATCATAAAATAAATATTACTCCTTTCATATCAACGTTTTTTACACTTTTTTTCACGCATATTAAAAAATGTATTTTTGAGGATAGTATAGTATTTTAAAGTAAATAAAGTATACGCTATATTATATATATTGGGTGAAAGCGACATATTTTTAACTGGATAGACCCTTGTAGCTCATCATTGCCTATCCTAAATGCCTAGAGATAGGATCAGATTGATTATCATCTACATTACCCTATTCGATCAGGGAAGAGCATTTAATATTTTACCGGGTAAACCATTAATATTGAATATGACCGGCTATTAATGCCCGACATCGCATTAATGGAAGAAGAGAGATTGTACCTATAAATAGGGTATCCATAAAGGGTACAAAATACTCAAGTTTAATATTTTCTCCATTATGTTGAAATGTGAGCAGGGATATAATATTTTAATATATTTTGAAGTGAGAAAATAATATTTGATTGTAAAGTGAATAGATTTATTAATATAAAATGTATGCCCATAAAGATAAAAATAATTAATATGTGTGGATTCCCTTTACAAAAAGAGAAATGCACACCTTTTATTGGAGCAAATCAAAATAAAAAAATAGATATTTTGTATTGGGACGAAACAAACTAATAAAATGAATACATATGTAGGAGATGGAGGGAGTACATTTTAATTGGATGAAAGGAGTATCTAATTTGGGAACTTAACTCGCTATCTACACCATCTATAATACCCTCACATCTCACTCAATAAAATATCAATTTATTTTTACATTGTTTTATATAAAGTAAAAAATAACATTTTGGTATTTGAGTTTTTAATGTATTCAAATTCTCAATTTAGTTTTTTTTTTTCGATATTCGACTTATTTGTCCAATTTTCATTAAATTTTGACCGAAAATTATTAATTTTCGCCGGATTTCGCAAGTGTGTGGCACACGTTCCTTAGAAGTCGGAGATTCTTTAATTTTCTGACGATATTGAGCCAACGTGACACGTCCCGTCACCCAAAAGAACTCAACCTAAGCATCCACGTGACATGTAATTTTGCACTTGGAGTTTGACATGAATGCTTTAAGTGGTTGGGTCTTTATGTGGCTGCACATAATGTTTTGTATGTACATTTTCTTCAGTTCAGTGATTTACTCGGTTCCAATAAGGTGGAGATAAAGGTAGCCTCAAATATTTGGGTGTGTAGTATGGAATTTGTGGAAATGTAGAAATATGTTGGTGTTTAATGGTGAAGAACCAAATTCAAGAAAAATTGTTGATGATATTAAAAGTAAGGTGTAGGCTTGACTATATGTCAATAATCAAATTAGAAGTGATAGTGGAGTAAACAGGTGGTTCCATGCACCAATAGATTGTCTCATAAATTAGGAGTGGGTGTTATAATCGTACTTGTTTAATCTTGTATCATGGGTTGAGTACCCCTTGTACTCAATTGAATAATATATATTCTCTTTACCTTTAAAAAAAACGAAACAAATTTATGGATATAATCCCCGCGTTAATATTTATCAGATTTTAAAAACCATTAATAAATACTCCCTCCGTCCCAGGGAATAGGACAATTTTACCATTTTGGTTGTCCCACCCAAAAAGTCTCATTTCCTTTTTTGGACACATGGGACCCACCCACATCCACTAATACAATTAAAATATGGGGCCCCCATACTCACTAATACAACTACTCACTACACATTAAATAATAATACTCCTTAATTCACGTGCCCAAAAACAAATGAGACTCTTAACCTGGGACGGAGGGAGTATGGAGTGCAATTGAATTCTCTATTTCATACTCCTATCGTCCGCTTCTAAAATGTCAATGTTACTATTTTTTACGTTCGTTTCAAATGTATTCATTTCCCCTATTTAGTAAAAAAGTATACATAATATGGCTCACTACTTCCCTCGAATACAATTACCACTTTACATATAATAATAATACTCATTAATTCACGTGCAAAAAATAAATGAACATCTTAGAATCGGATGGAGGAATAATATACTTCCTTCGTCCCAACTTAAGAGTCTCATTTGCTTTTGGACACTTGAATTAATGAATATTATTATTTAATGTGTAGTGGATAGTTGTATTAGTGGGTGTGGGTGAGTCTCATGTGTACAAAAAATGAAATGAGACTCTTTGGGTGGGACAACCAAAATGGTAAAATGACCCTCTTAACCTGGGACGGAGGGAGTATTAAATTATAGGGCAACTGATTCTGACTCATTGTGAGAGCATTTTATGATTTCTTAGATAGTTTGTTATTTTTTATTTAAAATATTATTATTTTTTTATTTATATTCCAAATAGTTTATGGAATATTAGCTAATTAACTAAACCACTACCCTTCCGTCTCAAGATGACCTGCATGTATTTTAAGAAAAATAACTTTTGGTATAATGATGTAAAAAAAATAGGGGATTTTTAGGTAATTTAATTAAATAAAATATATGATATAGTTGATTTTGACTAAATTGTGTTTAAAAGGAATGTGATATTTTTATAGTATTATTGTAAGGGTGTTGATATTGTGCCTTGTTTCCAATTTAGGAGTGTGCTAATCTTTTTGGGACAGATAACAAAGGAAAGTGTACAATTAATCTTGGGACGGAGAGTATTATTTTTCATCAAATCGAATATTATATTTTGTATTCTCTTTCATGTGTAACTCTTCCGTATACGATTACACACATATTATAGTATGCAATGTTTTGAAAGTTGGACTGGACTGGCCGGTTCAATCGGTTGGACCGGGAATCGGACCTGGAATCGATCCGGAAAGCATATAAAATTGTTTTTGGGGTATATCCGGATTGGACTGGATTGAACCGGTCAAACTGAAAAAATCGATTGAATCGGTTGAACCGGTTTCAGTATATATTTTATTTTTTAAAAATTTTAAATTTCTTTTTTATTTTTACTTTTATGATATTTCACTTCTATTTTTATTTATTTTAAAACATAATATCTACATTTTGGATTAAATTATAAATTATAATATTGAGTGAGTATATTATAAATTATGTGGAGTATGAAGTATAAATTATGAAGTATAGATATTTTTATTCAATTATATTTTGATTTTAAATTGTATTATAAAATTTAAAAAATAATTTAGGGAATTATATATTTTTATAATTGATAATTTTATAAAATATAATTAAAAATATGTAAAATTCAAATTTTCGGTTGAATCAGGTTCGTTCTCTATCCGATTTTGTTATCACTGGACTCTGATAGTATATAATAATCTCATGCCAATACTGAGTCGGTCCTTGTATTGGCAATAAATAAGAAAAAGTACAAGGTTTATAAATTTATATTTAATGATACTTTAGAAACACAGATATGAAATTAAAAATTTTCTATTTAAGGTGTTAGAAAGAGAGTGAGTGAGAGAGAAAGAAAGAAAACTTTTAAGAGTGGCAACGTGCAAATAACTAAAATATAACAGAAATAGATTTTGTATCACACACACACTTGCGCATCCATATGGGGTGTGGTGGGGGTGGGGTGGGGGTTAACACACCCCGCACAAACAACGCTAATTAGTGTAGCCTTTACGCTGTCTTTCCTCGTTTTTTTGTCACATGCGTTTTTCATGACTACTTATGCGTTTTATCCTCGTGCTTTTTCCCTTTCTACTTCCCAACTTACCTTTCCCTTTCTCTCTATATATTACAAATCCAACCATTTCTCTCTACATCTTATATACTATCTTCAATCATCTTTCTCTCTCTACAATATTCATGCTCTAGCTAGCTTTCTCTCTCTTCGATCATTCACTATGGCTTTTGAAGCTTTTCTACCATGGCTATTGCACTTCTTCTTCTTCTTCGCTCTCACTGCTCTTCTATTTCTTTTCTTCGTCTCCATTTTCATTCATAAATTCAAGCCTTGGTGCAGCTGTCATACCTGCCAAACCTTCCTCACTTCCGCTTGGACCTTAAAGTACAACAATCTTTGCGATTGGTACACCCATCTCCTCGCCCAATCCCCCACCGGAACTATCCACCTCCATGTTCTCGGCAACGTCATCACCGCCAATCCAGACAACGTCGAACACATGCTTAAAACCAGGTTCGACAATTACCCGAAAGGGAAGCCGTTTTCGGCTATTCTCGGAGATCTTCTCGGTAACGGAATATTCAATGTTGACGGCGATTTATGGAGGTTTCAGAGAAAAATGGCTTCTCTCGAACTCGCAAGCGTCGCCGTCCGATCACATGCATTCGAAATCGTCACGTCGGAAATTCAATCCAGGCTTCTCCCCCTCGTTTCTTCCGTCGCCGACACGACAAGTGCCCTCGATTTACAGGATATTTTTCGAAGATTTTCATTCGACAGTATTTGTAGATTCTCATTTGGATTGGATCCTGGTTGCCTCTCTCCATCCCTACCAGCTTGCGAGTTCGCTTCGGCTTTCGATCTCGCGTCGAAACTGTCAGCGGAGAGAGCAATCACCACATCGCCATTGATATGGAAGCTCAAGAGATTCTTCAATGTCGGCTCTGAGAAGAACCTCAAACAGGCGATTAAATCCGTCCACGATCTCGCGGAGAAAGTCATCAAGCATAAACGCAACCAAGGAGCTTCGTCTCAAGATGATCTTCTCTCTCGTTTCATGGCCACAGTAGACGACGACGTTTTTCTAAGAGATATCGTGACCAGCTTCCTTTTAGCCGGTCGAGATACGGTGGCCTCTGCCCTAACAAGCTTTTTCTTCCTGCTCAGCCAGAACCCGAGCGCGGTCGGATCCATCCGAGATGAATCCGACCGCGTGATGGGTCGGGAAACCGGAGAAACGGTGAGCTATGCCGGTTTACGCAAAATGCATTACCTGAACGCGGCGGTTCACGAGAGTATGCGGCTGTTTCCGCCGGTTCAGTTGGATTCGAAGTTCTGTGGAAACGACGACGTTCTACCGGATGCCACGTTTGTTGCCAAGGGTACTAGGGTTACGTATCATCCGTACGCGATGGGGAGAATGGAGCGGGTCTGGGGATCCGACTGCCTCGAGTTTAGACCCGAGAGGTGGTTGCGGGATGGGGTGTTCAAGCAGGAGAATCCGTTTAAGTATCCGGTTTTCCAAGCGGGTTTGCGGGTTTGTTTGGGGAAGGAAATGGCGGTGGTGGAGATGAAAACTGTGGCGTTGTCTTTGATCAGGGAGTTTGATATCCGAATAGAGAATCCGGGTCACCAGGCTCCGAAATTCATGCCCGGTTTAACTGCCAGTATTCGGGGTGGCCTACCCGTTTTTGTCCGACGACGAATACATTAATTTTCGAAAATACTGATGTAATTAAACGCGTTTCGTACAGCAAAAATGGGGCCAAATATACAAGTGAAGTTCCTCGATTGTACATATTTGTCAAGAGTAATCTTATTTGCACATTTCTACCCACTTTATTATTATAAAAATAAAATTAATATTTTAAAAAATCTAAATCATCCTTAATTTATTAAATACAAATTCTACATATTTTTATAAAATATTTTAAATAAATATGTCTTTCTATTTTATAGACATCCCATTAATATACATTGAAATATATATTAATCAGTAAGAAATTCGTTAGTTCATATATAATACACTCTCAACCTGTGTCTACGTAATTGCTTCTAAGACAAATTTGGTAATAATTTTTTTAAAAAATTAAAATACATACTAAATTTTATTAATTATTAAAATATGTATTTTATCTTATTTTTTACAGAAAAAATTATCGATTCTTGTATATGATTTAAATTTTACAAATATTATATTTATTTTATGAATAATTTATAAAATAATTTACTCCAAGATTATCATTGGTTATTTATTAATATAATTTTTTATTAAATATTAATCCTTTTTATTTGTCTTATAATTGTTTATAAAATAATTTGATTATGTGTTTATCTTTAATTAAATGATTATCACTTTCATTTATTAGATGTCAGTATGTCACTTTTATAAAAAATGTTATTTTTTACCAGTCCTATAAAATATTCATTAAATACTTTAATTGAAGGGATATCACTTATTTCTTAAATTTTAATCAGTTATCATTTTTTATTAAAATATTATCACTTTTTATTCGTTATATGAATTATTTATGAAATACACTTCAATTGATCATATAATATTTTTTCTTTATCAACTATCATTTTTATTAAAAGTGTTATTACATTTTATTCGTCATACAAATTGTTCATTAATAATTTAATTTTACGATTATTATTATTATTATTAATTAATTAACACTTTTTATTTAAATTTTATCAACATTTCCTCATATGATTATTATATAAAATAATTAAATTAAATTAGGATTATTTTACTTGATTATATATTTAGAGGTGTCATAATAGGTTCAGCCTGTGCAGGCAAACTCATATCAACCTATCAAAAACTCAACCTGCAAATGGCCTATCTGTATATGATATGTCTCACACATGACTCTATTTATAATAACACATCAAATTTAATTTAATTAGTAGTTAAAAGAAATACTATATATTTAAATAAAAAATAAATTAAATTAAATTTATGTTGAGAGTTATTAATTAAAAAATATTAATAGTATATTTTAAATAAAAAATTATGTCGAATTAATTTAAAAATTATTTAAATTTAATTTATTAACTTAATCAAAATTGAAGAACTAAAAATGAAAAAAAAAAAAAGAGTTAGAAAAAAAAAAAGAGAAAGAAGACAAGAATAAAAATAGACCAGACGGTATAAAGATACAAACTTTTATATGCTATTAAAATAAACTAATTTTATTTTATTTTTGTAATTAAGACTCACCCTTATTACAAATCATCCGTTTTCATGTATTAATTAATGATATTCCGTTAGATTTGCTTGATATATATTTATGTGCGGACGAAAGTGTTCACATCTAATAAAATTGAATGTTGGATAAGGTGTACAATTTTAAAATTAAAAAGGGTAATTTTGAAATTGTAGAGGTGTGTATATAATAAAATTAAGATTTAAAATTTAAAAAAGGGTGTGTAATTAATAGAAGAGTTGTATTTAATAAAAGTAAATGAATACCTTAGAACCGAACGGAGGGAATATATAAATTGTAAAGTATGTTATGCGTGGAAAGAATAAATGATATTTTTTAAATTAATTTGTACTTTTGAGGTGTTAGACTAGAATTATATTTTCTTTTTTGGGGTGAACTAATATGTAGGATGAACAAATGAGGAAAGAGCGAACAATCCTCTTCGACGGGGAGTATTACTTTGGGTTATTATTAAAATATTATTATAGTATTATTTATTTTATTTATATCATAAAAGTCATGATTTTATGAGATTCTCATGATATGACACAAGTTTAGAGATTAATTTGGTTGATTAAAGAAATATAGTATTATTGAGATATTAATGATGATTACTGTAGAATTTCATACAATGCACTTGTATCATGTCTCATCCATTTGTATTGTATTAAAAATAAATAAATGACAAACACTGCCAAGTGGCAAATGCTAATTCTACCGACGGCCCTCGTTTACATTAAGCCGGTTTTCAATTAATTAATTCTACAGCTCCGCCTTTTTTCTATTAACAAATTGTCAAGTGTCGAGGCACGGTGTGATTGAAAATTTTAATTCTACCGACGCCGCTCCGTGCACTTTAAGGATTCCATTTTATCACTTTCAAGGATTCAAATTTATCATTTGAGGCGTTTATATTCACGAGTCTCGTTTTTATTTATGTATAATGAGGGACTCACTAATAATATTCTTATTAACTTTAAATGTATTTGTAAATTATTCATTTGTCCCTCCTCATATTAATATGATGGAGGAATAAAAAAATAAAGCTTACACATTACCTACCCACTACAAATTAAATAATAATACTTCTTAATTTTCGTGCCAAAAAATAAATGATACATTTGAAAGCGGACGGAGGGAGCATATTTTTTCATTTTCAACGTGCACCCCAAAATATTTATTTGATTTTTTACGTACATAGAAATCACATAAATACACTAACACAATTAAAATATGAAAACCAAACATACACAAATATAACTATCTACTATATAATACTCCATATTTCTTAATCTTCTACATAAAAAAACAAATTGAGTTCTTTTAATCGAACAAATGGAGTATTAAATTATATTTTATTTAATTCTAACCACTAAATTAAAAAATAATTAAATTTAATAACTACTTATTACATCTTAACTTTCACCCTGTAAAACACCAAGGTGCACCGAATACATCAATGCACCAAAATCCTAAACTTTTCCAAGGTATAATTTTGTTTTATTAAAATTTTAATTATTTTACTTTGATTCAAAAGTGCTTATTAATCATCTTAACTATTCATATTATTCTAAAATTAATTATACAAATTTAATTTCATTGTTATTTTAACTTCGTAATTTAAACTCATCATATGTGGTGGTTATCGTTAAAACTAAAATGAGGTAATCTAGAGTCAAATAACGGATTATTTAATAAAATATTGTTGTTTTTGTTTTTATTTAACAAAATATTGTATCTGCTTGTTTGTTTAATGAAATCAGCAGAAGCGCCACTTCTAGTGGCGCCTATGCTTAGTCCCAATTATTTTGCCATTTTTTATTCTCCAAATCAAATAGTATGTATTTATTGTTAATATGTAAAATTATTTTTTAGTTTTCATATATATATAAAGATTTAATATACTGTATTATTTATATTATGAATAATATTAAAAAGTGTGATAATTCTCTCCATTCCAACTTTAGCTCTACATTTTTGGCATGGAAATTAATGAGTATAATAATTTAATGTAAAGTGAAGTAAAGTGAAGTGAGAGAAATAATATTTAATGTGTAGTGGGTAGTTGTATTAGAGGTGATATGTGGGACCATCAAAATAGATTAATTGTTTTTGTGTGGGTCTCATGTATTAAAAAAAATGTGGCTACTTTAATGGAACAAGCCAAAAAGAAAAGTGTGTTAACGAATATTAAATAACCCGTCAAATAACATATCAATAATTTAATTGATGTCGGTCGATCGTCTACTCTTCTATAGCTGTCAACGAATATTAAATTGAACACATAGTTATGTTGGAAAAACAGAAACAATGGATGGAGTGTATATTCATCTCTCTTACAATATCCAAATAATTGAAATCGTGAGTTGATCTCGTCGCTTTAATTTTAGTATGTTATTACTAGAGTATAATCAATTGCAACCGCATGTTCATTAGAATTAACTAATAATAATAAGAGGAGCATATTTAATTTGTCAATTTATTCGTACTTTTTTTTTTTTAATTAATACATAGGCGCCGTCTAGCTATGTTCATTTTCAAACACCATTATTATATGTAGGATTAAATAACAGTAATATTCGCCGTTTAGTGAATTATAATTAGAATAAATAAAAATTTTCTTTGTCTAGTTTATTAAAATTTGAAATAAGTTAATACATTTTTGAGTTTTTAAAATTGATCCATGAAATTTTTAAAATTTGACATTTTAGTTCATTTATTGACTAGAGTCGGTCACCTAATCGGTAATGTTACATAGCACTTCTAATGAGACAAGAAAAATAAATTTTTTGTCCTTTTAGTCTTCTATTTTTTTAATTAGTCCTAATTATTTTAAAATTTTAAAATTGCTCCTCTAACTTTTAAATTTTCAAAAAATTGGTCCATTTAACAAGAATGAATTGTTCTACTGGTTACATAAATTACTTTTTTTTTCATCATTTTAAAAGTTTTACTATATTTAACTTAATTAATTTTTAGAAATAAGTATAGTATTTCATTTGAGTTGAACTTTATAATTATGTCATTATCCTTACACTAACTGAATTTTTTGTGTGAAACTTATCTGTCATGATTTACAATCGCAAATTAAAAGCCCACCTGGATTGACATCTATCCAAGAGATTCACCAGCAAACGTCATTTTCATAATAATTTAACGTGAACCAAATTTATACCCTCAACATTTTGTGAGACGATCACACATAAATTTGTACCATCTACATTATTTATTTGAATTTATGATTTTTTTTTTCATATGACCCTTAATGACCCATATATATCTTACAAAACCAAATGAAAATACTCCCAAGTTAAGTGGGACAAGTATCTTGTGAGACGAGTCAAT
Source organism: Pogostemon cablin (assembly GCA_023678885.1). Taxonomy (NCBI): domain Eukaryota; kingdom Viridiplantae; phylum Streptophyta; class Magnoliopsida; order Lamiales; family Lamiaceae; genus Pogostemon; species Pogostemon cablin. Next base: position 6,930,063 of record CM042965.1, read on the forward strand.
TTATTATTAAAGTATAATTATTTTGTATGTAAAATATGTCATTGAGCGCGTGGTTACAATATTTTACATTAGAGGATAAATTATTAGGTAGTGAATTATACTATAAAGATTAAAATTAGGAGTATATTTTTAACATATCGATATTCAATCCATAGACCGACTAATTCGGGGAAGCAAGAATCCATTGTCCACTAAAAAACCTAAAATTATATATTAATAACATCATTCATCATACCTTAAATCTTATACTTTAACCAGTACCCAATTATATATTTTAACAATATACATAATTTTACTTTAATAATGATTCGATTCTATCACAATAGGTCTAGTATATAATTGTTAAAAGAAAAAAATTGGTTCAATGGATGGATAAAATTAATTTAATTGATGACTGTTATCTAATAAATGCATAAACTTTTAATTACATGTAACCCAAAAATTAATAATCCCTAAATCCTTGAAAGATTATGTACATCTTCAGACCGGAAAATGAATACTACCTTCAAAAATGTTTGCGAATGAAACCAGACAAAATATTTAAATATATCCATACGCCACGCCACAACACAACACTAATATAATTACTCACTATACATTAAAATATTTTTTTTCTTAGGGGCGACTATTTGCACCCCGAAAATATTAGACAAACTTCAATTACTAAACGCGCCCCATTAAAATTAAAATTTATATATTTAAATTACTAAATACACCCGGCTCATACAAGATAATTTTACCCTTTTAATTAATTTAAAAAAAAACGTGTTGAAAAATAACAGGAATGCTTCAACAACGCCTTCACACAACAAACATTATACCATATGTATAAACTAATCATAATTAAAATAATTTCCCACGCTTGTCACGGAGATATGTCTCTTCGGGGAGAGTCTTGTCGACACTTTGGACAGCCTTGATCTCGGATCGTTTCCAAATCTCACGAGTCACGACCTCAGTGGAATTGCTCTCTGGGGTTGGCAAATTTTCCGGAACTTTTTCTTTCGTAAAATTCCACTCCCTCCTACTGTTTTCACACAAAAAAAGAAAAAGAAAAAGGAATTCGATTATTATAACCGAACACAAAAAAAAAAGGTATTCGGTTATTACAACCGAATACATGTATCTGTTTGGTTGTAGGAAGCGAATAGTGAGAAAAAGTTACTCAACTGTTAGATCACAAACGTCGAACAAATTCTTTTTTCAAATTTAATGATTATTTATAAAAAGAGTATTTACGTCTTCTAACATAATTATATTTTAATTCTATATATTATTGGGGTCTGTCTAGCAATTTCGGGGTGCAAATAGTCGCCCCCTTTTTCTTACCTAAATACACATTAAAATACTATTTTTTAATCCCGAGTAAAAACAAACATAAACGTTTCTACGAGACGAAAGGAGTAAAATTTACTTTTCTTACGATGATTTAATAAGTGATATTTTTTCAAATTTTAAATGATATAAATAAGCATGAAGGTTAATATTGTCTGTAGTTTCTATTTTAAAAATGTATAAATAATACCAAAACTATTGAAAAGCGAAAGTGTGTATTAACGGATGGACTTTTGTTAACTATGAAGTATATATTCCCTCTGTACCTCCGGTTTGGAGAGTTTTATTTTTTCATGTGAATTAAGGAAATATTATTATTATTTAATGTGTAATGGGTAATTGTATTAGTAGGTGTGTGAATCTTATTTAATTATATTAATGAGTGTCACAATGTGTGTGAGTCTCACCTGTTTAAAAAAGAGAATGAAACTCCTTAAAAAACAGATGTCCAAGATGAAAAAATGAACTCTTTAAAATGAATAGAGGAATATATATACTACTATTTTTTCTAAATAGAAAAGAATTAGAGCTGACCATCAAGTTATATCATGCAAGAAATGAATGGAGAAACTAAAGAGAAAGCATATAAATAAAGGAAATTATTTAAAGCTAATGTATGTACAATTATATTGGCTTTTCGTCTTGCCCAACCGAAAGAAACATCTTTTATTCATTAATTTTTTTCTTAACATGAAAGTTTGGATCACTTTACTTTAAAAGAAAGGGTTAATTACAAAAAAAAAAAATATAATTTTTAAATATTATTGTAAAAAAATCTAATTTTTCAATAAAAGTAGGATTTTTTTTTGCAACAATACTTAAAGATGGTGATTTTTTTTACAATTTTTCAGTGTGAATGCGACTCTAATATTAACCCCTTATAACCAAATTCCATAGCAATATTAATACTCTCTCGAGAGCCAAGATACAAATGGGTAAAATCATCGGAAAAAAAAAATCACACGAGGAAGAATCTAATGCAATGGCGTATGTATAGCCAAATAGAAATCGGACATTTTAGATTTAAACTTGAAACATGTGCACACTATAGTCAACAGATTAGTTAAGTCAATTAATAATGTGACAGAGTTGACATGAGGTGTTTAAGTTAATTACTCTATATAAAAACAATTAATAGTAATTAAATACTGCATCAGTCCCGTTTCAATGTTTACGTTTTTTTTTACGTTAATTAAGGAGTATTATATTTTAATAGATAGTGGGTGGAAATATATGTAAAGTGGATTTGTGTATTAGTGTCGGATGTGGGAACATGTGATATATTAATTATTTTAGATGGACTCATATTTCAAAAAGAAAACGTAAACATTGAAATAAAATGCTCAAAATAAAAATATTTAAATATTAAAATATGATGGAGAGAGTAAATGTTACGACAAAAGAGGAGTTGTCGGATTGGCCGCCCAATGCCTTATCTTAACAATAATTAAACATTAGAATTAGGCGAAATGGTAGAGAAGTCGGTGGCTATTAAGTTAATTTTGAGTTCAATATTTTAATTATTAATAAAAATAATTTAAAAATAATAATAATAGCATTGTCTCGTTGGCACGTAGTTCACAAACTTCCATGTAAATTTTAAAATTAGCTATGTAGGGGTATAATGTGGATGCTTATGGTCTAGAATCTAGTGTCACATCACGTGAAAAATTAATTATTAGTAGATTTTAAGATAATGGAAACTTAATTGCAAACGATTAATTATTATCTAGGTGATGTTATGTCCAATATGATGTTATATGTTGTTTATACGCATCTGCCTTGGTTTTCTAATTAGTGGTGTCTATTAAAAAAATATATATACTATTTAGATGATTGATTGATGCTTTCTTATTTCTTAATATATTAATTGATTGTTGAATAATTAAATAAATTTGGACATTAAAAAATTAGCATGTCCCACCAGATCCGTAATAGAGATGAGCAAATAACGAAGCTGAAAAACTCTGAGCAAAATTTTATTACTCCACAATTCTCAATTTGACAATAAATATATATATATATAAATAAGAATATATGTATACTCTTCAAAACGAAATAATTTCACTATGAACATTTATTTATTATAATTATATTTTCATTATTTTTTATTTAATACATATATTCGCCTTAAGTTAATATTCCATCCGTCTAGAGAAAGAAACATTAACAAAACCTTATAAAAATATATTAGGTAAATATTTACATCTTTCTTGGATGGAGGGATTTTTTTTCAAATAAAGTTGTACACAATAGGTTTAAGGATTAAAATTTAGAACAAAAAATAAAAATTTAACAGAATAAAATTTAAATAAAAAGTTTAACTTGAAAGTATAATAAAATAAGGGTCAATAAATAGTAGGTACAAAACGTATTTAAAAATTACTAAGTGATACATTTGCTTAAAAAAATTACCAATAAATACAAAATTATATTTTGTTTTTCCCATAATACCTATGCATATTCGTACATTAGTGTGCATTGTTAAGATAGAAACAAAAATACGTTATTTATACGAATGTACATTAGTGTACATTCTATTGACAAAGAAATTAAAAATACGCGATTAAATTGAATAACCCAACTAATGTATATTAGTGTGCATTCTTGAGAGAGAAAAAAAAAACGTGATTAAACTGAAAACCCTACGAATGTACATCAGTGTGCATCTTTGAGAGAGAAACGGAAAATACACGATTGAAACTATTGTTTAAGTACATTAATGTGTATTCTTAGAGAGAAACATAAAATTCGCAATTAAATTGAAGAACCTTACGAATGTACATTAATTTGTGTATCTTTGAGAAAGAAATAGATAACACGTGATTAATTAAATTGAAAATATGATCGTTATAATTATCCTTAAATCTCTTCTTAAATTTCTCACTCATTATTTTTATTTGATTTAGTGTACATTAGTGTTAAATGAAATTAGTGTTAATTGAAAACGTTAAAATATTCAGCGTTATTAATAGGGGTAAAGCTGAAAAAATAAATATACCTTAATGTTAATCTGTACCATTCTAATACTACAATTTTAATACTACAATTTTAATCTGTACTATTTTAAGTGACATGAAGAAGAACAGTTTCTTTAACTGGGCCTCCAATTTTTAATAGGGCCCCTCAGTAATAATGTGTGGACTTTCAAACACTTAAAAGATATAATAATTCATATGAACAGCCCATAACAACTATTAAACGAGTCGATAATTTACAACTTCGTGATTAATAAAGTCTCAATGAAGTTATAATATGCCCAAGAACCACTAGATTTTTTCAACTTCTATACTTATTAATGAAGTTGAATGCAGTTCAATTAAGAGCATTTCTAATAAAAAGTACAATTTGCTAACTTAGATGAAATAATACTTATATAGATGTATAATTTTCATTGTGATCTACATGTATAAAATATAAAAATTGTATAGAAGAACAATATATTGTACCTGTACAAATTGAAGAAGAAACTTCCAACAAAAGAAATGAATGATTGTGTGATTCAAAATAAAAGATTGCAAGAGCGTCAATCTCAAATAAGTGTTAGAATGAATTGCTTTAATGATATTATATGTATTTATGGTTTGATTGTATAACCTTATTAAATTATAGTTGTGCAACAAGGAGAAATAAATAAAAGTAAAATATTTTTAAATTTGATGCTATAAAAATGTACACAGGTTCAATTATAAAATTGTAATGCTCTAAGTTGGAAATGTATTTGATTTTGGGTAAATATCCCGGTAAGTATGATGGATTCCAACTTTAATCGTTTTTTTTTTTTGTAATTCTCAATTTTGGTCATTTTTTTCAATTTTAGTCTTTTTGTCAACTTTTGGTCATTTTTTCAAAATTTGGTCAATTTTTTCCACTTTTAATCCAAAATTTATACACTTTTGGATATTTTTTAATATAAAGGACTAAATTTGGACAAAAAAGAACTAAATTTTAGAAAATGACTAAATTTGGACAAAAAGAACTAAAAATGAACAAAAAATAACAAAAATTAAGAATTGCAAATAAAAAATGACTAAAATTGAAATAAATCATACTTAGAGATTAATTTTGATATTTTGTCATTTGATTTTTTACACATGAGCAACACTAAAGCTATATTATGGGATAATTAAATATTTCCTTTAATTCTTTGGTAAGAATGTGTTGATTGCTAAATTCAGGTAAGTATTATCACATCAATCAATTGAATGTACACAATTTTTTTTTTAAGGATATAGCTATATTATGGATCATTAATTATTTCCTTTAATTCTTTGATAAGAATGTGTTGATTGCTAAATTCATGTAAGTATTATCACATCAATTGAATATACACAATTTTTTTTTAAGAATATAACTTTTTGAGAGAATTGCAACAATACACAAAATTCATAGGGTCAAAATCTTTATTAACACTTTATTTTGTTTGTTATTTTTTTACACAATTATACATTTTTGGACTTCTTTATTCTTACGATTCAAAATCAATACCCAATGTGTCCCTTATGTAGGTCACTCATACGAATCTATCCACATCGATTCCGGTGTGGGTCACCCACATGGCTGGCAGCACCGGCGGTGGGTGTGGGTCACAGTGTGGGTGACAATGTGAGTCACCCACATGGCTGGTGCCCGGCGGTGAGTGTGGGTGACCAACACGGCTGGCGGCAGCCGGCGATAGGTGCCGGTGGTCAGCGACGGCCGGCGGTGGATGTGGGTGATGGTGTGGATCACCCACATGGCTAGCGGCGGTCGGAGGTTGTTGCCGGTGGCAGTGGGATGTGTGAGTGAGTGGGTGGGTACTTGGAATTTTTTTTATTTTGGTGGAAGGGGTATAAGGGTTCATTTTTGATAAATTGATTAAAAAAAAAGAATGTAAAAAAATTGTTGGTATTAATATTTGATAAATGAGATTGTGTACATTTAGCTATTGGCACTAGCGGTTTTATATTGGGTGAAAAAATTCGTTTTCTTAAATTAAAGTGTTCGAAGAAAAGCACTTTAAATACTTTTTCTCAAATAAAAGTGTTTTTGTTTGCTCAACTTAAATGCGATGATACTCCCTCCGTCCCATATTTATGTTCACACTCTCCGTTTTCGTCCATCCCATACTTATGTTCATCACCCAAAACAGGAAACTTCATATTAACCAACAACTTCAAAAGTTATCTTAATTTAAAAAATATCACTCCCACCTAACACACATAACATACTTTATAATTTATTTATTACCTAAAAATACCACAGTACCCCTAAAAAAATCAATAAAGTTGTTCAAAAAGCAACTTTTCTTAAACTCCATATCTACATTGCCGGTGAACATAAGTCCAGGACGGAGGGAGTATAATATTGGATTAGGGCTAGGGGTGGGTAATATCGGTATACCGAAAATACTGATACAGTACCGAAAATTTTGGTATGGAAAAATTCATACCGATACCGATACCGAAATTTTGGTATACCAAAATTTCGGTAAATTAAATCGGATATCGATATCATACCGAAATTTACATCATACCAATTTTTTGATAAATACCAATTAATACCGAAATGTTGACATACCGTTTTATACCGAAAATTCAACGTACCGAAAAATACCGATTTACCGAAACTATACTGAAAAATAATTTTTAATTTTAATCAAAATAATAAAATTAATATAAAAATATTTCAAAATAATTAAATTTTCTAATCTCAAATATTCTACTTTGACACTTATGTTCCTTTTAATTTATTCATAATTATATATTAAATAAAAAATTTATTATTATTATATTTTTATACTCCTATATTTTAATTTAGAAGTGTATTATATTTTTATTTATTTTATTAGAGCTTATTTTAAAATTTTAAAATATATATGAATAAATGTGATACATAATAAAATAAAAATAATTTAAATATATTAATAATATAATATATACTTAAATATAGTATTATGTATAATTAAATTTAAAAAAATATATAAAATTTTTGGTACATTGGTATCGGTATACCGATATCGAAATACCGAAAATAATTTTGGTATACCGATATACCAAAAATTTTAATATCCAATACCGATACCGTACCGAAATTATCGGTACGACAATCATACCGTACCGAAAATTTTGGAATGTTGAAACTTTAACATTTTTTTGTATTTTTCGATACTGCGAACGCGGTATACCGAGTTTTTGGTATTTTTCTCCACCCCTAATTAGGGTTGTTCGAAGGATTCATGTTGAGCCCATTTATATATTTTAGTTTAGGGCTTTGTCACCCGAATTTTCGCTTAGAGCACCTGAATTAAAAACAAAGAATACATGAAATTTCAATTATATCCCCATATTTTACATCCTAAAATCCCTTTATTACATTAAAAAAAAATATCTGCTCTGCACACCCAATACACACTACCCTAAAACACGAACTCCACACCACACAATATACATCTACAAAAATATAGTGTAAAATAAAAACAAAAACAAATATTCAAACACCATGCTCACACTGCAAGAAAGAAAAGGAGAGAGGAGATCAAGAGATAGAAATGTATTATGTTGTTTGGGTGTTAAAGAATCAGAGATCTCGTAACTAGCCTATCGAAAATTTTGTTAAATTTCAACAAGATATCACCGAAAATTTGTAAAAATTTCGTTAGTGAGTTGCCGAAATTATTTTTCATTGGTGGTGATAGTGCAGGATGCAAAAGTCCTCCCCGGATGATCTTCTGGACTACTCAATCTGTTTGTGAATCAACAAACAGAAGTCTGGTTTCTTCACCATCACTCTTCCAACCCTGTGATGCTTCGCCGTCCGCCAACGCTGCTCGTGAGGATAATAGTCAGGAACAGTGCGATCACCGTCGCATTCCTCAACCTCAACAAAATCCAAATTGAGAAACTCCGAAAACAAAGAAGCCAACTTGGATTCTGACACTCCATCGGCATCTGCAGTTTTAACAAATTCGAGGCGGTCGCCGTCATATCTGACGGTGCACCAGCAAACATGAGGGTACAGGTGTAGCAAGAAATCAGCCTCCAATTTCCGACGGACTTCTTCAACAAAATAAAATTTTCGAAATGCGTTGATTAGATGATTTGGTGCAGAAAGGAATAATAGTTTTTTATGTTTAATTTTAGGGATTTGGGTGTTTGTTTTGGAGAGCCTTTTTACCTTATTTTTTTTATGTCATTGGGTGCCTAGATGGCAATAGTGCCACCCTTTAATGTAAGCGATCGAATTCAAATTGGGAGATTGGGCTTATTGCTATTTTTGATATTCTTATTGAAAATTCAATGTTCTATATCAAGCGCAATGCCACATTGAGATGCAAATATGTAAGATGAATCGATAAATTATTAAAATATAATTATTATATAATTTAAATATAAAATTTTAATTATAATAATAAGTAATACAATTAAAGAGTGTGATATTATTATTTACAGTCTAATAATCACACTTTTATTAATCATACTTTAACTCTGCACTACCTATATAATAAACATTAAAATATAATAAATAATCCATTAAAGAAAAGTGTTATAATGTGACTAGACACTAATAAAAGAATTTATCAAATACAACAGTTACTATAACATCATTTTATATTTTCAATTAAGGAAAAGCTCTGCGCTACCTGAGACACGGGGACACGGTTCGTGTGCCCATGTGAACACAACATTTTCCTTCTCTATTCTATTTAAACCTATGAATTGTTAGGAAGTTTAAATTGTAAAGGGGCACGAAAATTGCAAAGGCACACAAATCTAAATCCATGTGTCCGGACGCACAAAATACTCACTCTTTAATTAATTATCTGGTAAGTAAATACTCACTCTTTAATTAATTATCTGGTAAGTACAAATCTAAATCTATGTATCCGGACTCACAAAATACTCACTCTTTAATTAATTATCTGGTTAGTTACGAAATACTCACTCTTTAATTAATTATCTGGTAAGTACGGATCTAAATCTATGTGTTCGGGCACACAAAATACTCACTCTTTAATTAATTATCTGGTAAGTAACTAAAACGTTACCACCACTTTCCATCTCATGAAATAATTGCCAAAATGGTGTATCCCACCATTAGAAATCCCCTCCGTTCTTACCCTGAGAATTGATAGAGGAGATAAATCATAGGATGTGTCTCAAGTAGCTTATAAAGAGAATCACTGTTAAAAGACAAATTTCCATTCGTTTTGGAGGAAAAATGAAATAAATGAATAGAAATCTTATCTAGTATTTAAAACAACTGCACCCTCAACGTGTCCGCCAAAAAATAAACTACCGAAATTAACCCCCAACTTCGCTCTGCTCTTCCTATGGCAGCTTCTGCAATGTTGGCGCATCAATTCATCTCCAACTTGTACACTTCCCGCCCTTGCGGCGGCTTCTGGCGGTCGACGAGAGTCAGCCATCAAGTCTTGCGCTGCTGTGAGACGGCTGTTGAGGCGCCGGAGAAGAGGAAAGTGGTAGTGAAGAATGGAAATGATTCGCTCGAGATATGCAGAGTGCTCAACGGGATGTGGCAAACTAGCGGCGGTTGGGGCAGAATCGACCGCGACGACGCCGTCGACGCCATGCTTCGCTACGCCGACGCTGGCCTCTCCACATTCGACATGGCTGACCACTGTATGTGTTTTTACCTCCATGCCCCTGCTCTTCCGGCAAAAGGATATTACTCCTCTCTTTTGTTTAATTGGTAATTGGAATTTGGATAGTTGCATTTGTGATAAATATTTACTCAATTGCATAAATTTAATTTTGAATTCGATGAAAATGTTCTCCTCGTAATGTGATGTTGAGGGCAAAAATGTCTTTCAAACTGTTGAAAATATATGGCGGAGAATAGTGAGTTGAGGAGTGGCATATAAAATTGATGAGATAATTACTTTCGGTATGCCAATGGCGGAGATTGTGAACAACTCTTGGAGTTTATTTACTTCAAATTCAATCAAAAGAAGGGCTAATTATGGTAGAGTAGTTCAGACCAGCAAAGTGGTTGCAAAGCCATTTGTATGCTTGTTAACTGATGATAAGAAGAGGGTTGAAGTGAAGAATGGTAAAGATTCATTAGACATTTGCAGAGTGGTTAATGGGATGTGGCAGACTAGTGGTGGTTGGGGCAGAATCGATTCGGATAATGCAGTCAAGGCCATGATTCAATATGCTGATGCTGGACTTAACACATTTGATTTGGCTGATATATGTAAACCATCTCATTTAACTAACATCAGTATCATTTCTTGAGAAATTATGTTTATGAGCATTGTCTTGTTGGTTATGAAGATATACTGGGGTGCATAATTAGCAAGTGTTGATAGCTTCTAACTGGTGAAAGTAAATAGGTTTTATATACGACGAGTATTTGCATCATAACATCCCTATGTATTTATGTTCTGTATTTAAAAAAAAAATGTTAAACAGATGGACCTGCAGAAGATCTTTATGGTATTTTCATAAATAGGGTACGTAGAGAGCGCCCACCAGAGTACCTGGAAAATGTGAGGGGGTAAGTATACTGCAATTAATCATTATTTAAAGAAAATGATAGAAATTTTAGGCATTGATTTCATTTCTAGAGTTAATATGAAATTTTGTTGTGCTTTTTCTTTTGCAACACAGTCTTACTAAATGGGTGCCTCCACCAGTCAAGATGACTAGTAGCTTTGTTCGGGAGAGCATTGATGTATCAAGAAGGAGAATGGATGTTGCTTCTTTGGATATGCTTCAGTTTCACTGGTAGTGTAGTTGTTGGTTCATTGGTACTTTGTTTTTTGGGTTAAGGCTATGGATTGTTATTGAACTTCTTTGTCATTCTGCCTGAATTAGGTGGGACTACTCTAATTCTGGTTACCTTGACGCTCTTAAACACCTCACAGATTTGAAAGAAGAAGGTTTGTCTGCATATGTGTTATATGAAAGCCCTATTTCTTGATTAGACTGGATCACTTCCACAATTATCATGTAGGTAAGATTAAGACTGTTGCTTTAACCAACTTTGATACGGAGAGATTGACAAAGATCCTGGAGAACGGGATTCCAGTAGTCAGCAACCAGGTTAGAGAAATGCTCTTGGATCTTCACTTTAGTCATAGTGTAAGCTTCCATACATAATGCTTTGTATTTCTGTCTTCAGGTACAACATTCAGTTGTTGACATGCGCCCTCAACAGAAGATGGCTGAACTTTGTCAGCTCACTGGAGTTAAACTTATAACGTATCTCTCTCTCTCACTCTCTCTCTCTCTTTCCCATTCATATTTGTGGTCTTTAATTGATTTATTCTCTTTAGGTTCATGTTCGCCACATTCTCTTATGAACGCCCAATGTTGTTCTGCGGTACCTTTGATTTGATGAAACAAAAATATATTGCTTGTGATATACTCCAAGATGTGCTTCTCACTCACAGTGAACACATAAAAATCATGAATTTCAAGAGCAACACATGATGTTATACTGTCTCATTTTCATGTTGCTACTTGACTTGAAAACATCTCAACATATATTTTCAAGTTAAGGGAGTATTAAGTGCACATATGGTAATTTACGAATGACTATGCATCCTCCCTTATTTGGTTGCCTATTTTAAATCTCTCATGAGTGTTTGTTCATATCAACCTGGATTATTCAGTTTCAGTATATATTACTCTTCGTTTTTTGGTAATGGCTGTACACTTCCCAATGAGTAATAATGTCGCATGCTCTAATTTCTAATGTCCACATACGATTGCCACTGAGCTCATTTTTGTGATACCATCACTCACAAGCTTCCATGTGCAGGTATGGGACTGTGATGGGTGGACTATTATCGGAAAAGTTTCTTGATACCAATTTAACAATCCCTTTTGCTGGCCCTCCACTGAATACTCCTTCATTGCAGAAGTACAAAAGGGTAAACTCTCCATAACACTGAGCATGAAATCACGAATGGTGCATGTTTTCTGCTGTCTTGGGAATCTAAAAAAATAATAGAAAGAAATAATGTGGATGACCTTTTAGATTGTGGTTTGCATGCTATGCAAAAATGCATCAAGCATATGGATATGGTTGTTAGTTTCTCAACATTTCACATTTTATGAAATCAGCTCTAGAATGTTGAAGAAGATATATGTTCTATTGAGGATGTCTTATTTCATCTTTCAAGAGTCTAAATGTGTTACAACTGCTGTTAAAATAATACAGATGGTTGATGCTTGGGGAGGTTGGAGTCTTTTCCAAGTTCTTCTCCAGACCATGAAAAGAGTAGCTTCCAAACACGGCGTTTCAATTCCGACTGTTGCTGTGAGATTCATCCTGGATCAGGTAGTAAAAAAGTTTTTACCCAATCATTTAATTCAATAGACTGCAGGAAGAAAATTCTCAACTCTCCGATTCTTTAAGTTTCTCGTGATGTGATATATTGTTTGTACTCTTGGTGCATCACAGCACGCTGTGGCAGGATCCATGATAGGTGTTAGACTTGGTCTTTCTGAACACATCAAAGATGCCAACGCTGTCCTTTCACTCACTCTCGATGAAGAGGATGTTAGCAGTATTTTAGAAGTTACACAGAAAGGTAAAGATCTGATGAAAATTATTGGGGACTGTGGGGATGAATATAGGCGGGTGTAAGACTCCATACATATAATGCTATCCTGTAACAGATACAGAATGTTGATCCATATTTATATCATATAAGATGATCTGATGAGTTCTTTATAAAAGTTCTGATGTTCTCATTTTATTCATCAATAATATGTCGCTTTTCATACAAACATTGCAATGGATAGCAATCTGCCCTGTAAAAGGGCATTGATCTTTGAGTCAGGTTTATACAACATTATTCAATCAGAAAAGAAAAAAAGAGAGGGAGAATGGCATAAAAGTAGAGTATATAAATAGATCACCACAACACAAATTACTTTACCATTTTCTGTATCACTAATCTAAAACAATGACACCAGGACTGCTCCACTGTATGCATAACCTGGAGATTGAATAAGTTGCTGGCTATACACAAAAGACTTGCTTCATAACTCTTGATTGAACTGAAGCTAAATAATCCCAGAGAATAGAACAAAGATATATTACCCTCGACTTAGTTCGAGCACAGCATTATGCTAATTCTAGTATGGCTTCACCAGAAGAACCATGATCTCTTCTTGGTAATCGATTCTCCAACTGATTCATCTTTATTTCTATTCTCCATTCCTTGCTTTAGCGCTTCTAACCTCCTCCTACAAAACAGAACTTGCCATTTAGATAAATATCAATGGCACCAGTTACTGGACTCCAGAGTTTACAAGGCCATACTTTGTATCAGTAAGGCGACCATGGAGACTCCATCTTTGTATAAATCCTTCCATACCTTCAACTCCACTTGCCAAAATCAAGCGTCTACAAGAAGCAAAAAAGTTACCCGGCAGAACAAGCATAGTATCTAGAAATATGATAACACAACATTTGGACATTAATCACATACTGTTTCACATTAATTTAGTTTATTATGAATACTTGTTTCTTCCGATTTTAAGTGCAAATTTTAATTTATGATACTTCAAGAAACATGTTATGGAACAAATGCATCTGACTAGCACCTGAAAGCTGAGTCTTTTTATGTCTAATTTGCCTGACAAGACAAGATGATTTGTGAATTTTCACAGTCAAAACTCCCACATCTTTGATTTTCATATTATTTAACTGTTTAATAAATAAATAACATTATTATCTTTTCTGCTTGTTTCATCCTAGACTCACCCACAATATAGTAGCAAAATCCTAGGGCACAAATTTTACTTGATCATTCGTATAACATTATGCAAGTGAAATTCTAAAACTATAATTTCATATTGTTATCATACCTTTCTAGTGTTGATGCATCAGCTTCCATCTGAGTAGATCTTTCCTGTGCAAGCTCTAAAGGAATAGACATCCCCAATTTTCGTTCACTATCCAGTAGCCGTTGTCTTAGTTCCTTGTCCTACAAATACAAGATTCCTAGCTCAAGAAACTTCACAAAAGAAGAGAGACCAATCCTAGAAGTGATTAAAACTCACCCTCCTCTCCGCACATTCCCGATACAACACAAGCTCATCTTGACAGAATGGCTCGATATCATTAATCTGTAGACCTGTGATACACAACCAAACTGATGAGCACTGATTGAAACATGCAACTTAAATTCATGTAAAGAAAAATAATGTTGCGGCACCCAAGACTTTACATAGGAATAGATTCCGCAAAATCCCATCACACAGCTCGACACCTTCAAGCACATGAGAAGCAATTTCAGACGGAATGATTGGAGAAGGAGGCCCGTGCATCAGATGTTCATCCACCAGAATGGTTTCCTCCATGCCAGGCTTTGAGTCGACTACACACACACAGAAAAGAAAACAGTAATGAGATACATCACAACCTAAGCCACTTCACAGTATCTTCCAACCTAAGTATATGTATATCTTTTCTGTAAAATGAAGCAATATACGATGCTACGAGAAGCTAACCATATCGTTCCCAGAAAATATACATTTAATTTCAACAGACAGAGATAACTACAAGCAAGAAAATTCTCAGTTACCATCCATGGCGGTAGTTTGTAGTAGAACACAAACCGTTCGACGAAATGCCTCAGACAAAAATGTACACTGAAGCAGCAGGTACCTACAAAAAAAGTAATAATAAATAAAAAAAAAACGTAGAATTTCTCGATAACATCGACAAAAAGATTACCGGAGCGCCGGCGAGAACAGAAAAATCACCGACGGATTACCTCTCCGACGGAATCTCACCGATCAACAAAAAAGCTGAACACTGAATCTTCGAACTAATACTCCTTGAAAAAAGTTCGGAATTGAGTAATTTTTGTCACACCAATTTGCTTCTCAAAACGCCGTAGTTCGAAAATGGACCATTTGATTCATTCATGCTGTTGCAGAAGTGTAGATGCTCTTGTTCAGTTTGGGCTTTAGAAATTGGTGCAGTGAAGTGTGGGCCAGGTGGGGTAGCCCATTAAAATTATAATAAGACCTCAAATTCGGCCCAACTAAAAGCCCAAGGGTAATCCGGAAATAGGATCCCCAAACCCTAACTATAAATACTTAGAATTCAACCTCAATATATAGCCAAATCAAGGACACAGCTTCTCTTCTCCACTGTAAAACCCTAGCGGCGGCAGCAGCAGCACAGTTGTACATCGATATCAAATCATCCAGGTGAACGTAGCCTTCTCTTTCTATACTTTTTTGTTCTTAATTATCCGACTGATTTGCAGAAAATTAAGTTTGTTTCGTTTTCTGTTTCTTTTAATTGTAATTAGACATGAAGGTTATAGCAGCTTACTTGCTAGCGGTTTTGGGTGGCAACGCCTCTCCCACCGCCGATGACTTGAAGCATATCCTTGGCTCAGGTTCAATTCATATCTATCTTAAATCGTTTCATACCTTTTTGTGCTTTTTTATTCTGATTTGATTTGTCTATTTATTTTTCCTGTGTGTCTTGTGATAAGTATATCGATTGCACTTTTCACGCGAAATTTGCTGTTTACCGAATTAACCCTAACTTGTACGTAATTCTCATATTCATGGACAAAGCTCATATGTTCAGTATTATCTCTGTTATTGAAATTATGACTATTAAAATTATAAAGTATATATATATTTTTTAAGATATTCCCTTTATGATCTCTGTGAAGCTATTTGTGGTGATTTTATTCTAGATTTTCATATGATAATTTTCATAAGATTAAATGATTAAATAAAATTTTATTCTAAGCACACAAGTTTTTGCCTCCCAAAATATATGTATATTTTGGGCCCTGATTCTGGTGACCTTATTAGAGTTGTTTTGTAAATATATTCAACTTGAATCTTAAGTGAAGGTCTAAGATGTTAATGGAATGATGATAGAGACCGTACCATTAGGAGTGGCTGTCCGAGTTTGTAGGTTAGATTGGCAACTTTTTTTTTTTTTTTTTTGGATTTTGTTTAAAGCCTTTGGTATTGGAAAGTAGTAATGTGTTGCACAAAATAAGTTTTTATTATCTGTGTTCTTTTTCCACCTGTTTTTTCTTGGTCTCTCCTGATGTATGAAGCCTTGGGTGTTCTTGGTAAATAATTTTCAATCTAATAAGCTATAATTTTTCTGCATTTGAATTTCATATTTATTTTATTATATATTTGAATTTCATATTTATTTTATTATATATTTTCAGTTGGGGCTGATGCGGACGAGGAAAGGATCACCTTGCTGTTGTCCCAAGTGAAGGGCAAGGATATTACAGAGTTGATTGCTTGTGGTAGGGAAAAATTGGCTTCAGTCCCTTCAGGTGGTGGTGCAGTCGCTGTTTCTGCACCTGTTGGTGGTGGCAGTGCTGCCCCAGCTGCGGCTGCTGAACCAAAGAAAGAGGAGAAAGTGGAAGAAAAGGAAGAGTCTGATGATGTAAGAATTGAGATATGGCTATACTTAATCACACACGCTCACTTGAAGCTGATTATACTTGTTCATGCTTCTCTTTATCAAGACTCATCTTTATTCCTGTTTTTTTTTTTTTTTTGTTACAGGACATGGGCTTCGGTCTGTTCGACTAAGAGTTTGATAATTGTTGAAGATGTAAGCATGATTATCTACAGCTATCCATTCTTAAATCTACTGTAGCAGAGAAGTTTTCTTTTATGGTTTTGGATTTTGGAGTTTTGTTATGTGAACAAGTTCAGACAATGAAGATATAGTGATGTTGGTTCTGAGTTTCTATTCAATCCTTCTTACTTTTATGGGTAGAAAATTACATGCTCATCGAAATAAGCAACAAGTAAATCATTATTACTTTTGAGCCTTCCCATTTGGGGAATGATTCTTCATGGAGGGAAGGGAACCAAGGTTTAGTTTCAATTCACATTTATCTACATGGGTGTGGTCGCAATGAATGCTACCTCTATACCCCCTTTCGCCTGTGCGTAGTTCTTTCTTGCTCGTCTTAACGCATTGCATTTTTCGTTTTGTTTTGTTCCATTAAAACAAGCATACTTCCTAAATGGAAATAATCTAAAATGTAAATTCTCTAGCATTAATGTTATTGACCTTTTACACTATGTCTGATTAAATTCAAATCTTGCACACGTTATGGAAGTTAGGGTTGCATTAAAGAAGGAGAGTGTAAGAATTAAGAAAATAAGGGTTATTTGCATATAAAACCCTGAATTTTATATTGTAAATAAATCCAAACTTTTGATAATTGGCAAAAAAAAAAAAAAAATACCACTTTTAAGGTTGGTTGCGAAACACACTCATGGGCAGGGGATGTTTGCCCGACTGCCTACGTGGCATTTTAATTCCAAATCACTCGTCCACATCATACAAAATGCCGTCGTCTGTTAAAAGAAATTAGATCTGAAGTCAAAAGTGAAAACCCTTTCTGCCCAAGTCATTTCTTCTCCATCTCTCCTGTTGAAGCAGTCGTCGATCGATAGATGAAGAAAACGATGAATTGAAGATCACAATCTACGTTTTTATGCATTTTCGCCGCAATTTGCATCTCTCCTACTCTCCGTTTCTCTCTTTAGGGCTAACTTTAATTTTCCCAAAATTCGAACTCTATTACTGTATAATCACTGAGTTTGCTCGTGTAATTTGTGTCCGGATTTCGATTCCTAGTGGAGGGAGTGGCTCTGAAGGGGTACCATGCGACATAAGCCTCTCGAATACAGTTAATTCCAAGGTGGCTTCGTGCTTGCCGCTGACGTCGGTTCCGGAGTTTTGTGGTGCTGTCAGTCGAACTTAGCATCCTTGAAGACAGCGGTGGAGGTTCGAGGTTGAAACGTGGAGGAGAAATGACTTAACAAAACGACGTTGTATTGTATGACGTGGATGGTGTTAAAATGCCACGTAGGCAGTCGGGCAGGTCTCCCCTGACCGTGGGTGCGTTTCGCAACCAACTTTAAAGGTGGTGTTTTTTTTGTCAATTATCAAAGGTGGAGATTTATTTGCAATACAAGTAAAGTTCAGGGTTTTATATGCAATTAACCCAAAAAATAATGGCAAGTTTAATAATTTTATATTTTTCTAGTCTTGAATTGTCAGAGAAAATCTTTCATACCCTTATTTTATAGTTAACCTATTCTTGAATTGATAAAACTCTACTCTCTATTACCAGGTTGAATTTTTTTATTTTATTTTTATGTTTTCTCTAAGTACATTTTTAGGTCAGGCACTGCAAACGGTCCGGGCTTTTGAAGAGAAAGTTAAGATTAAATCTTGCTCATTCATAATGTTGAAGGCCCAGTCTAAAATAATTCAGGCTAAGTGAGTAGTTGTATACTAGCTAGTTAATTTAACATTTTGTTATTTACCTCAAGTCTAAAATGACAGAGAAATTATTTCTATCAACTACATATGATTTGTTTTCTTACTCTATATCAAATAATATTTTATTGTCTGTTAAGGCTTGTGAAAGAGGGGATATTTATTTTAAATATTTTTAATTCCTATAATTCATTTAAATAATTATTATTTATTTAGTACATCAATAAGATTTAAGTAACTCATACATGAAAAGCACATCCGATCTTCTGTGTCATTTTTGTGCATCATCTTCTGTGCCACTTGTTTAGTGATTGACATGTAAAAGGGAAATAAATCCAACAATTGCTTAGGGAATAGTTCTCTCATACGTATCATCCATCTAACGGTTTGACATAGGAGATGATATACCAAAATAACACTGAGAATCCGAGCCGAATTAAAAGTCTTGTGTGAGACCAGTGATACCAATTTTAAGGTCTGACATAAAACCTAAATCCTAAACCATTCATTTTTTACACAATAGACATAAAATTTCACCCAACCAAAACTTGAACAATTTTTTATAGATACAGTATTACTATTCATTGAATTTACTAAATCTACCTATTCTAAAAACAAACTTGTTTATAAGTAGCGTTAACGGTAATTGTACTCTACTTGTACTGACAAAGTGACAACATGAATCCCAAATATTACAAAGCATGTATTCTTCTCCCACGTTATGCAATAATTGGTATTTTTCTTTCAATAATTATGGAGTTGATTAAGCTAATTGCATCATTGATAATGTGATTAGTACGACACATCCCATCCCCACAAATCCTACCATCACATGGTGGGAACATTTTTTCCCACTAAATTACACAATTTTTTTGCAAACGCAATTTGAGGCACAAAATATGTTCCCCTTTGTCTTATGGCTAATTATATCACTCACAAATCACATCCACACAACAATTCTTTTTTTTTTTTTTTCTAATAATAACAAATTTTAATTTTCGACACAACTGTGAGAATTCATTAACAATTTGTATACCATTTACATTGATCATATTTTTAGTACATCAAAAGTATTTTACATTAGTGGCAATAATTAATTGATTATTCATGTTAATGAACAAACATGTGACAGCTAAGCTAGTGGGTGTCTTTCTCATCTCATGCAATGTCTATCGTTGTCAATGTTTATTTACATGCAGATTGTCCACATCTCATGAGATTTCAATGAAAAAGCAGTGTTGACTTGCAAATAATAAACATTCCCATCATCTTAAACAAATTGAAAACGATGTTTCCCCTGTCTCCCCATTTAATATTTGCAAGAACAAATCATGTTGTAATAAACCAATTTCCAATAATAAACTGCCAAAAATTAATTGACGTTGAGCATTATTTACACAACCTGGATTTTTTTTTCTTTTTTTCCAATTAATAATTAATCATTTTCTAATAGTACTCCACAGGAGTATCAGGGCAGCTTTCATCGGACATTACTTCCCGAGTGAAGACAGGCGGAACAAACGGCGGCGAAGTGCACCTCAAAAGCGCCCAATTTACGCCCTGGAAGAAGGGGTGGTGCTTCACGGCGGAAGCACCCTTCGTCGACCCTAGTCGACGCCCCGGATCCTTCACCAACAGCTGCGATATCAGCTCCTTGGCAAGAGCAGGCACAGCAGGCTCTTTAGGAAACTCGAGCGCTCGAGCCACGATGTTAGCTAGGGTTACCTCGTGGTCCATCCCACGAAACGGAGTCACACCATAGAAAAGCTCGAAAATGAATATACCTAGGGTCCACCAATCCACCGCGCTGCCATGCCCCTCTCCCGAGACTATCTCCGGGGCTAGGTACTCGTGCGTTCCGACAAACGACATGGACCGAACATCAATGGGCTCGGCCACAAACTCGGGTCCCGTGTGGTGGCCCATCTTCTTTTTACGCTTGCGCTTGGGCTGGAAGCAGGACACTGCTGGGACGATGCAGTTGGGTAGAATGCAAGATGACGAGCCAAAAGTTGGTGGGTCGAGGGCGTACTCGCCCAGTGGTGGCGGTTTCAGAGGATTCGAGTTGGAAATTACTTGAGCGGGAGTGGAGGTTGAGTCGTCACATCGAAGAGAAAGGTCGAAATCAGTGAGCATTATATGTCCATCCGATCGAACCAAAACGTTTTCGGGCTTCAGATCACGGTACACAATTCCCAGCATGTGTAGGTACTCTAGAGCTACTACAACCTCAGATGCATAGAACCTGTTAACATCATTAAAGATAACAATTATGAGAGAGCTTCACAAAGAATTGGCTGTCATGATTAATCATTGATTAGTGGTTTTAGTGAGTGATCAGCCAAAAAAAACAGGTTAAATTGTCACAAAATAAGCAGATTGATTGTCCTAAATACAGCAAACATATTGTCCTAATCATATTATACAGGATTATTATTGATAATGAGGACAGATATGGTGCTGTATTATCCATATGAAGAAGGGACCAGTGTGCTCCCCTGTTGAGACACTATATTTTATGGGATGTATTGGACCACCCCAATTGTTAGAAAGAGAATACCAAGTGAGAGAAAGATCAATAAGAGTTGGCAATTCAATTGCCCCATATGTCCTCCAAACCTCAACACTTTGTGCAGATATTATTCTGTTTGTGGTGTTCCTATTGTTGCTTTCTCGAACTTGTACACATCACTGTCGTCACAAACGACGCTGATGTAGTTAAGTCTCGAGTCGAAAACCTAACTTAGAATAGATTGAAGACAAAGCGTGTCAGCAAGGGTTACTAGCCAACCACTCGTATCCATAACATATATGGTTTCTTGCATAACCACGTGAACATCCATTATAACGTAGTACGCATCAATACACATACGTGTTAGCTATTAATCATCAATAACTCATTGGTGCAATAATGCATATCATGTGGAAGAAATTGTCTTAGAAAGTCTGATGAGGGTGGATAGAAAGAAATCTATGCAATCGACATTGATGGATGGTTGGCATGAACCGGCCCAACGAGAAGTAAACCCTCTTCGACAACGAATATTTCCATGAATATAATGTCAAATCAAGAACAAACAAGGTAAATAAGCATTGATGGATCATTCCAACATCTCCTTCCCACATTAGGACAAACAAATGAAAAGCAAATCTATTCATTCCCTACTCGAGAACCCTCCAAAACCTACTTAGTAGCTACATTATCAACATCATCCTTGCTTCACTAGCATAACATGGCATATATGATGTAATTAAACACATACCAAATCATGTAAGGTGGTAAATATTAAAATAATATTGGTAAATGACATGAACTACCATCAATACGAGTGGAGATTACCTATTCCATATCGTATTCCATTAGGTGTCCGTGTCCCAACAACAAATTTTAAAAAGTGTGATGTGGTATCCATTTGGTGTTATTGGAACACGAAATGGAATACCACAAAGGGATTTGGATTCCCTCAATACTTCCCCTATTTACATTTAAAAAAAAAAAATCTCCATATTTCCAAAAAGTGTCATGATGGTGGTGAAAAGTTTCCAAAAAAGTCCAATGGAATTCCCAAAAATTTAGCTAAAGTTAGCATACCAAAATTCATAGGGTTTTATGTCCTTCTTTTAAGGATCATGTGTACGAATGCCGACAAAACAGAAAATTCTAATTCAAATAAAATATATATATATATATATATATCTTCTTTTTACCGTGAAGGGTGGATGCATATAGTGTGTTTTGTGAGAGTATCGAATAATTTATACATGGATCACGTGTTTTAGTTCACGTTTTCAGGTCAACCCCAATAGTATTAGTTTAGCAAAAACACGCTTTCACCAATCCAACCTGGCATCTTAATAATTATATATATTTTTTAAAATAAATACAGTATTATTTTATGCGACACATCCACTTGGAAGTGTATTCGTTGATCTACAACACCAGATCTGCGTACTACCTCCAATCACTAATTTTGAACTTTGCAAATAATTGTGCATTAATTATGCTAGGTAAAATATTACTCATATACATCTAAAAAAATAAATAACTTAAATGTCATACTAATACAGATTTTGAAATGCAAAAAGCAGTAATATTTGAATAAAAGATTTTATTTATTTATATATTTTTAAATCAAGAACAAATTTTTTTTCTAAAGGGTATAATATTAATTAAATACTAACGTATACTACAAAACTGAGTTTAGATCGCACGGACTACTGTAGGATACAAAGTAAAATCATAAAATAAGATTTGGACTCAGTGACCTAAATATATGCATTAGGATATATAAGACTTTGCAAAATAAATGTATTCATTTGGTTTCTATTTCGAAATTAAAACTATAGTTATAAGCAACTATTATAAAAAATGATAGATTTACTTGAATCATACTTTAACATCATTCATCTTACTTTACAAAATAGTTTTAACTGCAAATAACATACTTTATTTATATAATTATAACAAATACTCCCTTCATCCGGTTCTAAGATATACATTACTTATTATATGTAATGTATTAGAGGGAAGTAGTGAATCATATTGTGTACTTTTTTACTAAATAAGAAAAATTGATATCTTTGAAGCATACGCCAAAAATAATAAAATTGATACCTTATAAGCGGAAAGAGACACTATTATAAACTCATTTCACAATTTACTTGGCCTTTTCTTTTTTTTTAAATGAACGACATAATCATAAATTATTATTGGGAAAGTAAACTAGAGGTGTGTACGTGTACTCGAGCACGTGTGATCATAATTCAGCATATGACAATATTACAGTTTTACCCTTAAGAAATCACAGTGGAGCGATGCTACAGTGTTTCGCGCCATACAGTAGGTTTCAGTTCTCATTCGCTAATCAGAGACGACAGGTGGGGCCCCACCCACCACCCCCTCGCTGGACCCTCTTCCACTGACACATCACTCTCATTGCTTTCAATTTCAATATCACATCCAAACTCCTTAACAATTCATTTTCCAACAGGTTTTTTTTTTTTTACTTTTTCCTTCTTTTTTTTTCATACTTTTTAAAAAAAATTTAGGGGGTTTCTTTTTCCAACTCATAATTTAAATTACTACTTATTTTTCTATTTTTAAAAAAGAGAGTTAAAATAGTTTAATTATGTGATGAATAGTGCATATCCTAATAAGTTATGGCTTTATAAATACTGCACAAATTTAAATGCCATTTCCAACATGGAAATTTTAGACGACTATCCAAAGTCGTAAAAAACAATAATAAACGAAATTCTTTTAAAATTTTATAAGTAATTATTCATCAAAACATTAATCCTAGGTGGAAATTAATTAATTATAATTAGTGCATGGAAGCAAGTAAGCAACACAGTATCACACACTATCGAACAGAAATAATAATTTTAATAATAATAATATAGAAATAGAGTTTGGCGAGAGAAATGGGCGTATTTTAAAAAAAATTGCTTAAAATGCGCACCTGACAGCGGACTCCGGGAAGCGTTTGCACGGCTGACGCTGCCGGAGGATGTGGAGATCTCCGCCGGGGCAGAACTCCGTCAACAGGCACGACCATTTCGGAGAGTCAACGGCGGCGTATAGCGTGGGCAGAAACGGATGATCCAACATTTCCAGAATTTCCTTTTCAGTCCTCGCCCTCCCTTCCTTATTCCGGCTCACCAGCTCCTTCCTATCCATCACTTTCGCCGCGAACAGAGCCGCCGGACCGGGCGGTTTAAGCGGCTCAGCCGGCGAGGGAAGGGCTGGTTTGGCTGACTCGGCCGCGGAGACCGGGGGTGGTTTCGGTAAATCCGCCGCCAATGCGATAGACGGCGGCGGCTTGAGTTCGGCCAGGTAGACCGAGCCGATATCGCCGGTGCCGAGGCGGTGGAGGAAACGAAGGTCGGTGAGGGAGAGTGAAGGAAAACGGCGAATGGAGTCCCAGCAAGGGTCGCCGGAGGGGGTATTGTTGGAATGGGGTTTGAAGGTGGTGGCGGAGGGGAAATAGGCGGAGGAGGAAGTCCAATCAGAACCGGAACTGGTGGAGCGGTGGATGTCAGTGGCGGTGGTGGTGGTGGTGGTGGAGGAATTAAAACTCATGCTCTGAAGGTCGTCGGAAATGTCGTCGAGAGGTGGCTCCATGGCGGAGTGGCGGTGGAGATGAGGGGGGGATTAAGAAGAGGGAATTGGGCCGGAAAAGAAGGGTTGGGGGTTGTTTCTCGGGTTTTGAGAATTATAGGAGGCTGCATTGGGCCCAATATTCTTTTTTATATTTTTTATTTCCTTTTTTTACTGAATTATTTTTGTTTTTATTCTGCAATCTTTTCTGGGATTTGGGAACTGTTTTTCAACAATTATCTTGAGTTTGTTGTTTTAATTTTCCAATTATATGCTATATTTTGACATATGAATAATTAAATATATTTATATGTTTATATTTTTTTGTAGTTGGTTGCGATTGGGTGAGACATTCGATCTCGAAATGTACATATATGTCTATAAGTGAAAACCACTTACTTTAATCACGTATTAGTGTGTAATGTTTCAAGTATAATTAAAATTGGATTAGATCGAATTATTATTTTTTTATTTCACGTTTAGACTAAGGGAGCCGTTATTTACACCCGTATCTACTAAACGAACCTCATTATCTAATACTTAAATTATGTTTATATAAGAAGACGTAAATACATTTTATAAATAATAAAATAAAATTAGTTATTAATTGTTATTAAATTTATAAATGCACCCATCATTGTTAAAATCACTTAACGATGAACTCTAAAAATTATTTGGCTAAGGGTGGCTCTCTGGAAAACCTCCTCCACCTGCGGGATCAATTTGTGATCTTTGAGCCCTAAATGGCCGTTGGCCAAGCTTTTGAAGGTGGTGAAATCACAGAGGGGAAAATTGATGTGGATGTTGATTCTGCCGGGGCGTAGGCACGTGCTGACGTTCTCCTTGCCGTTCATGGTGAATACCATCACGCGTTCTTCGTCGCAGCAGGAGAATATTCCGTCCATGAAGTTTAGGATTCCGGAGAAGCTCAGCGCCGTCGATTTCTCATCCAGTGACAGTCGAGACGATTACAGATTTCTTCGTTGTTTAACTCGGCGTCATTTTGGACCTTTTTCAGATAGATTTCGTAAACATCGAAGGTCAAAAACTTCCATAAATCGGTGGTAATACTGCCTGAACTTGAGGAAATTCTCTAAATCGGATTTGATTAGCATTTTCAGATCCGCGTCCATGACTATGGTTTCCATGGTTGCAAGATGCGTGAACGGAGTCGATCTCCACCTTTCGTTCCTTTGCTGTTCGTTCTCTGCGTTTACGAACAATCTCACCTCCTTCGGCTTTTGTTCAATCTTGTCTAAGATTGATGAATATGTTGCAAATAAGGCACTAAACTCCTCAGTTTTCACGCTTAAAAACTTTAATTAGGGTGTATTTAAATTTTTAATTGCGGTATGTACAACAAAAAAGACATTTACATCTTCTCACTTAAATATATTTTAAATTTATATATTAATAGGGTTCGTTTAGTAGATCTAGAGGTGCAAATAGCAATCCCTCGTACTGATACTCCAAATAGAATCACAATTAAGTCATGCTTTCTCAAATTATTCATTTTACATATAGGAATGACGTATTTAAAACTTTAGTTTAAAATTAGATATATGTTAGTGGATGATGAATTTTTGTCATCTCTTGCATTAATCGGTCAACATATCCCAATGGGGTTTTGATAGATTATGATCTCCCAGAATTAGTGGGGTTTTCATTAGTGAACGATGAATTTTGACACTCTTGAATTAATAGTTCAAATTCAATAGATCAAAATAGAATCCCTAAATCTTTGGGTTCACATTAAGAGACCGTGAGTTTTGACTTTTATGAATGAGTGAGGCTCCTGTGCATTCTGACGCACGGAGCACATTTTGTGCGTCTTTATAATTTAAACTCCTAGCAATACATAGATTTAAATAAAATATAGAGGAGGAGTGATGTGTTCACATGGAGACACGGAGTATCCCTCCGTGTCTGAACGGCAAGAGCTTTTGCCTTTATGAATTAGTCATTTAACAAATCGCTATATAATTCTCTAAACTTTAACTTGAAACTAAGACTTATTAACGGAATTAGAGTTTGGCTTTTCTCGAATTATTCAATCTACAAATTAAAACCAGTTCATTATTCATTTTTTACATTCATAAATAAATTAGTGAGCTTTTTACTAGCGAACACTTAAATGAGCCCTTGTTAGTGAACAATGATTTTTGAATATTCTCATGCATGAAAAGAAAAAAGAAAAAAAAGATATGATACATTATTCATTTTCATTCCACTTTAATTAATTTTGTAGAGTTAATTTTAAACAGTAATATAATTATTTATTTTTTAATTATCTATAAAATCAAATTATATATTTTTATGTTTATTAAATGCACGTGATGTTACCTATATAAGAAACACATATCGCTTAGTATATAAGAGAGGTCTTAAGTTATATAATATTACATTAATTTATGTAGAACTAGAAAAATTGTCTGTTAAAATGAAAGCAAAGGAGTAATTGTTGGTCATGTCCTTTGAATACACATATAATATTACTTTGAATAAATGTGTGAAATTAAATCTGCATACAAATTTGAGCTGGGTATATAATTATCTATGTTAATTTTTTTTTAGTTTAAAACGTCCAATTTTATGATTAGTCTCATATTTTTGTTGAATTAATTGTGTGGGTTGCATATTTCTTGAAAAAAAATTATAATTAACGAACCAAAATATAACAAAATTGGTACTTTTGTGAGTATTAATCAAATTTGAGGGGCTATTCACAGAAAATTATTAAGGACATTCAACCATTGAAAGAAGAAAACTATAATTAAAAACCATAATATAAACTCATAAAAAATAAAATGAAAATCCCAAATTTTGTTAGGCCATTACCTTTGGGTGAACTCTAAATCTTTTTAAAACCGAAACCAAATATAGGACACAATAAATTTACTTTCAAGAAATACCTAATTTTGTGAAGTGTAAAAACAATTATAAAAGGGAAAATAGATTTTTCATCCACTAACTTTGCCCAATTTTGAATTTAGTCCATAAGTTTTTCACCTTTTTAAAAATCGTCCATTATATTTGCAAAATTTTGAAAATCGTCCATTATATTTGAAAATTTTGAAAATCGTCCATCATGTTTACCAAGTTTAACAAAATCGTTCGTTTCAACAGGTCATTAGCAGGTTATTCTAAAAAATAAAAATAAAAAATATGTAAAATATATATATATATATATATATATATATATATATATATATATATATATATATACTATTTTTTAAAAAAATAGTCTCTACTAAGAATTTATATTACTCTCTCCGTCCGTCCGAAAGAGGGCATTTTGCTTTTGTGCACATTGATTAAAAAATATTGTTATTTAATGTGTAGTGGGTAGTTATATTAGTGGGTGTGTCTGGATCTCATGTGTGTAAAAAAGGAAGTGACCCTCTTTGGAACGGACGACCAAAATGGAAAAAATACCCTCTTTCGAGCGGACGGAGGAAGTATCAATATTTAGTCAAATTTGCTCCACTCTAGTAATGAGATTAATATTGTTTATTTGGTCTACAGAAGTGAAAAATGAAAAGTGAGATAAAATTGATTAAATAAAAATATGATATAGATTAATTGTGGTGAAAATATTCAAATGACTGTCATAGCAGGTCAAATGACCAAAATGTTGAATTTTATGAAGTTAACGGACTAATTTCAAAATTGTTATAAAATTAACGGACTAATTTTAAAATTAAAAAAGTTAATAAACTAATTTCAAAATGAATGAAAGTTAGCGAACGAAAAAATATATTTTTCCATTATAAAACTATCTATTTTTTTCTCATAATTAATAGTAGTATAACAAATCATGTAATGTTGATTAGCATCAATCATGGGTTCATCTGCAAAACTAAGTACACTTTATTGAGCATATAATTATGCAGTCAAACATTTTCTTTTTTAATTTATAAATTCATCAAATAATAATATATCACCAATTAATTAAGTCTCAACAGGGCCCTTCATACCTTTTTCTAGGTATGTTCCTATGGACCAAAATTGATCTCTGTCCCAATTCAAGGACTGTATTAACTACAATCAGCCGTATAATAATGGCCAATTAAGTTGAGGTTGATAGAAATTTATTTATTTATTTTTGTTTAATTATAATTCTAATATTGTTGTTTAATTTGCCTAATACTCTCAATAAAATATTTATTTGCTCTTTTATAGGTAGATTAAGAGTAATTGTATTAGTGGGAGTAATGGATTGTGTGTAAGACACCTTTATTAAAGAAAAAAAAAACTTTTAAAGTGAATAATTAATATAACAAAATAAATACTTAAATAACTTTTTTATTTGATAATTAATGATGCAAAGCCTACTATTCTATCACCACTCTTAATTTATTCCCATTTTTTTGGTTATTTTTTATTTTTAAAAAAATTGGAATAGTAAACATGAATATATATATAGATAAAGTATAATTCTCTGTATGAAGTGATGTAATTAATTGTTCTTGGCCACCTAAAATTTAATGCTCATAATTTCTCACTTTCAAAATTCAAATATCAATCGATTCAAATAAATCATCACCTAACTTCAATTGGAGACCTAACCATGGTTAATTTGTGCCAATTGTCTCCACTATATTAATAACTAAAATTAAATATAATTGCCATTTCTTTTATTTATAATGAAAATGAACATAGTTGCAAATGGAGTTCAGTTAATGACGCATATAAATAATTCAAATTGGGTAAATATAAATGGATCAAATTGATCGGATCAGTGGGATTGTTATGGTAAATTTTGAATAATTAAAAATGTTTACAAACTAAACTACCCTTTTAACATATAAGGTAATTTATCAATTAGAATTTAATTAGGTGAGAATCTATCATACTAATTGAACTAATGAGATACATTAATTGTTTTACTTTTTTATAAAATAATATTAATTATAATATAAATATTAATCTATATCTAACTTATTATTATTAATTAAACAAAAGTATATATATTTAGCAATGAAAAATGGGTTTATAATTATTAGAAAATAATTATATTTATAATTTTAATAATTAAATTCTTCATTAGTTATATTTATATACTATAACACTTATATTATATCTTTAATATACTAATGGAGAGTTTAATTTTGATGATGTGTCATCTCCACAATTTTTCTCATTTATTTTAATTATTAATGAATATAGATAATTACGTATATTTATTTATGATTTGAATAAAATATAATTAAATAAAAATTAATTATTGATTAAAATTTAATGCAGATAATACATGTATTTAATTAAAGATTTGAATTTAATTATTAATTAAAATTTAATGCAGATAAATACATGTATTTAATTAAAAATTTGAATATAGATACGATAAATCAAAATCAAATCATATTTGAAAGCAAAAAAAAAATATATTTAATTTTTCTTTTACCTAAAAATAAGACTTATTATTTATTCAATTCACACTCGCACAGGAATTATTATGCGAAACTTTATTCAAGTTAGTATTCAATTTTTTATTAATTTTATTTAATTTTTTTAATTAAATTTGTTATATTTTATTTTTAATTTCTTTTGATTCATGCATTTTTTTTTTGAAATTCTTTATACTTGATGTCCAATTTTTATACATTATTTATTTCCTCTAATATTGTTATGATTTTGTCATTAAACTAAAAGAGTACAAAAAACTTCTTTTTAAGCTTTCTTCATGTTGCAAACCTTTTTATACGCATCTTTAAGCCTTTTTTTTCAAATTCTAAAGAATTGATGATATCTGATTTTAAATTTTATAATTTTGTTAAATTTTGGTATAATTTTATTTTTTATTTCTTTTAACTTTTATTTTTTTATTAATATAATTTAGTTTATTTATTTTTATTTTCTTTAATTTTGTGATGATCTTTTTTAAATTTCAAATTGACTTTATTTATGTATTTTGTTTTTTTAATTCTGTTACTTTTTTAATTTATTTTGATAAATTTTGGTATAATTTTATTTTAAATTTTTTTTAGTTTTTTTTAATTAATATATATAATTTAGCTTATTTATTTATATTTTCTTTAATTTTGTGATGATTTTTTTAAACTTCAAAAATCACTTTTTTTTTGTTTGGTTGATTCCATTATTTTTTTATTTACACATTTATCAATTTTATTTATTTTATTTCTTAAATTTATTTATTTATTTATTTTATTCCTGTTAATTATCACACACATATATATGGATATCGTTATATTTTTTTAATAAATAGAAATATTAATATAGATAATTACATGTATTTTTGTAAGATTCGAATCTGAATTAATTATTAATTACATTTTAATATATATAAATACATGTATTTGCTTAAAGATTCGAATATGGATGTGATCAAATTATATTTGGAAACACAAAATATATTTCATTTTCTCTTTACTAATAAATAAGAACTTTTATTCATTCACTTCATACACGCACATAAATTATTCTACGGAATCTTTCTTCAAGTTAATATTCAATTTTTTATTTATTTTATTTAAATGTATTTTGATTAATTATTTTTTTAATTTTAATTTCTTTATTTCTTTCAAATTTATTTTGATAAATTTTGGTATAATTTTTTTTAAATTTCTTTTAACTTAGATTGGTTTATTAATATAATTGACTTTTAGTTTATTTATTTTAATTCTCTTTAATTTTTTGATAATTTTTTTTTTACTTTTAAATTCATTTATTTATTTTGTTAATCCCGTTATTTTTTTATTAACACATTTATCTATTTTATTTCTTAAATTTATTAATTTAACTATTTTATTTCTGTTATTTAATACATATATGGATTTGGTTATTATATTTTAATAAATAAAAATATTAAATTATTTATTTTTATTTTTATTAATATATGTAATGATGTATTGATTCGTTATAATTGGTGATATTTATCTTCTTTCTTTTTATAATAATTATCATAACAAAATATTATTTTTTAAAAATGTAACTTTAAAACCCGTGTAATACACGGGATACATACTAGTTATATATATATAACCTAGTACAAATCCCTCGTATTATGCGGATTTTAAAATTATAATTTAAAAATATATATAAATATACCGTCTATAAATATTTATAAATGTTAAATAATCAATTTTAAAAAAATCCAGTATATTATTAAATGAAATTTTAGTTAATAATTAATACTCCAATAATTAATGAATATTGAGAAATTAAAAGAAAATTTATAATTACCTTAGTAAGAAAAATTTTAAAAATAAGTGAATATGACAATTAAAAAATTTATTAAAGAACTAAAAGAAAAAAAATAAATTTAATATTTTCATTAATAAAAAATAAAAAATTATAATAAAATGTATTATATACATTAATCAAACTAAATAAAAATAAATAAATATTTTTATCTACATTAAATTTTAATTAATAACTAAAATATACTAATAGACATTAATTCAGTTTTTTTATGTTGTAAATTATATTATATAAATTAAAAAATATATATGAATTTAATATCTTTTAATATTTATATTTAAAATTTATTTTAATTGATTTTAAAAATTAAAATTATATTCATTTCAAAATAACTTTAAATTTAATAACACTACAAAAATACTGAAGTATTTTTTATCAACGGAATATTCTGTTGGTAAAAGCTTTAATTTCATTGTTAAATTAGTTTACCAACGGTAAATTTCCGTTGGTAAAGTGGAGGTTGGTAAATTTTTAGCAACGAAAATTCGATTTTGTTGGTAACTTATATAAATATTCCCTTGGTAACTCGTTGGTAAATACCAACAGATTGAATTCCATTAGTAAAATAGATAATAAATCCGTTGACATTCAATTGCTAAAAGAAAAGTGTCATTTTTGTTGCTAATCTGCCGGTAATTACCAACGGATTTAATTCCGTTGGTAAATTTCATTGTTAAAAAATATTTTTTTTGTAGTGTAAATCGTCCATGCCTTTTTTTAATAAATAATTATTAGTTAAAATTAATTTTAAATATAATATATATATAGTATAATATAAAAGAAAAAAGAATAAAATTTATAATAATAAGATAGATATTCAAATAATCTAAATTAGTTATAGTTTATTTATGGAAGAAAATTATTTAACCTAATTAATAATCTCAAATAACCTAAATTAATAGTAATGATATAATAGTAATTGAACCTTGATAAAATGCTATTGATCCCAATCAAATTTATCCAAACAAGGTCCATTGAAATTATAAAATCCAATAATAATTTCTTCTCATAGTAACCCTTAATTTATTGGTTAATCTCCCGCCTCTAATTAATTACTATATATATTTCGACTTTCAACGCTAGATCTTCTCATTAATTACAAATAAATTAGATACTTTAAATTCATTAATTTAAGTGAAGATTCACTGTAAGTCTGTAACAGTCAAATACTGTAGTTAAAAGGACAGGAATTTAGGGGTGTAACCGTGTAATCTATCGAGCATAGTCGATCTTTGCATATTTGAGTCTTGTTTGTTAAAAATAATCGAGTTCAATCTTGAATTTGAGCTCGTCAAGAAAAATTATCATGCTCAAATAAAGGCGGTTTGTTAAGGCTAGTTTATCTTCGTGAATATTTTTATAAATACGTTTGAATAAAATGTTCATGAACATTTATTCACAAATATAAAATATTTTGTTGTGAACAATAAAATAAAATTTCATTCATGAACACATTAATGTTATTAAAAATAGTACTATTTCTGTCCGGTCATGGTATTGGAATATTTACAATGGAAGTGTAAACGTTAGGTAAACTATTGGAACGAGACAAACAAGTCAACAACAAATAATAAATTTATAGAAATATTTAAACATCACTTAAATTATTATCATAATATTTATGTATATTAATACAAAATATTTAATTATGAATAAAAATGAATAGTTATAAATTAATAAGAAAATGTATTAATCGAGCTTTTTAACGAGCTTGTTCACGAACGTATTAAACGAGGATATCCACCCGCTATTAACAAACTCGCTATATCATGCTTAATTATAAAACAAATTTAAAAGTAGATTTCGTTAGTTTTTATTTGACTAACGATAAATAGCTTTATCAAACCGAACCACAAGCTGTTGGCTTATACCTTTAACCAGATTACAAACATTAAAAAAAAATATATAATGTAAATTTTATGTGTGGCAGAATTTAGATGACTATTAAATTTTAAGTGAAAATAAAACACTGGAAATAACTGGAAGATATTTATGGGCAATAATTGCTGTAGTATACCAAAAGTTGGGTGAATTTAATTTAATTTATTGTTCCGTGACTATCATAAATTGGTCTATGGAAAATGGGTTTGGATTTCTTTGTAATTTTAATGTATTTTTATTTTTATTATTTATTATTTTTATATTATCATCCAAATTGTAGCACGGAATATATTAATATTACATCATGGTTCCATAATTTTCTTGTACTCCATATAACTAATTACAAAATTAAAAAATAGTGTCATACGTGTGGGCCCATTAATTTTTGGATAAGACGGCTACAAGGAATCTGGAAGAGTGGAAAGAGGCTGCTTGTAAATGGGCCAGATACAAATGATGGTCCTTGGGCTTACTATATTTCTTAATGGGCCAGATACAAATTACGCAACTGTTGGGCTTACCTATATTCTCTTCCATATTCAACTTTCTTTAACGTTCACCCATTGGACGACCAACCCCACACCCCACCCCCCACTGCAGAATATCGCCATTAATATTCGATAAAGGAACTCCAATGAAGGCTTTGTATATTCCTCAACTCTCAACCCCAACTTCCTATAAATTACCCTTTTGCCACTTCTCTTCTCCTCCATCCCTCAAATCACCATCGTTTCTCCAATTATCGCACCAAACTCCATCCACCAGCGGAAAAGCATCAGTAAGAATTAAGGCATCGTCAATGGCTGCATCGAACGACGACGTCCAGAGCACCAAACCGTTTTCCGTACTCTTCGTTTGCCTCGGCAACATCTGTAGAAGTCCAGCTGCGGAAGGGGTTTTCAGACAGCTTGTCAAGAAACAGGGCCTCGATTCCAACTTCCTCATCGAACCATCAATTACCATGAGGTGAGAGTGTTCATTTGGGGAATTAGGGTTTGGTGATGCTGATTTTGTTTGATTACCAGGGGAATCAAGCTGAGGGCAGCTTCCAAGAAGCGTGGGATTGAGATAACCTCGATATCTAGGCCGATCAAACCTTCTGATTTCAGAGATTTTGATCTTATTCTTGCAATGGATAAACAGAACAGAGGTATGCTGTATTCTGTCAGTATAACCATGAGTTATCAATACACTTTTCTTACCACAACTTTCATCCATCCATGTTGTATGAAGAGGATATACTAGGGGCATTTGAGAGGTGGAGGCTACCTGTTGACGCCCATGAAAAGGTTTAATGGATTACAAACCACTGTTTTCTACTTGAAAAATGTACACTGCTTCTTATCGCTGCCCACATTTTGTATTGTAGGTTCGACTAATGTGTTCCTACTGCAAGAAGCACGACGAAACTCAAGTGCCCGATCCATACTACGGTGGACCACAAGGTTTCGAGAAGGTAATACAAACTGCATGACTGGAATGCAAGATGATGATCTTATATTCTTATTTGAAATTTTGGCAGGTCTTGGATTTACTTGAGGATGCATGTGCGTCGCTCCTGGAAAGCATCATGGAGAAGAAGATCTAAACCGCCTCTCAGTTGCCTGCCAAATCTAATTATGAATTCTGTAAACCAACATTTTTTGAACAAGGTGTTGTGTATTTATGGGCAAGATCATAACGTTTTCTGATGAATATCGCAAATATCCAGATTTATTACAAAGGTTAAACAAATACCACAAAAAACCACACACATGCATCTTTCTTGTGATCAGAGACATGGAAAGACACATCAACTATTCATAGCATTCCAAGTGCAAAAATTTGAAGAGGAAAATAAAAACTTGTGTTCCAAATTTTATGTTTCTAAACTTGAGCTCCCATGGGCCAGATTCGCTACGTGGGAGACATCTCATTCCTTCTTCCCGATCCCATGAGACATGTTGTATATCCCTCTACCCTGGAAAAGTAGCATAAATGAAAGTAAGTATCAATCCCGTGTATTTAACTACAAATAAATAACAGGAAAGGAACCACTTACAATCATATAGAGTGAAGTAGCAGCCAAAGCAATAGGAATGGCAACTGAAGTGATTTTGTCATATCGCCCTTTCAGATAAGTGTGCTTGTGAACACTCTGGAAAAACTTCTGCTTTTCTGTGAGCTTCTCTCTTGGCCTAAAGGGTGGTTCGGTTGTAGACATCCTATAAATAATCGCATGTCAGCAAAATTGCAAGCAAATGCAAAGCACAAGACTTGTAGAATAGTGTGCACCAATCTAGTGATATTTTAAGAAGGAAGCCATATGCTGAATCAGAAAGATATATTTCATGGAAGCGTGTGATTAGGTTAACAAGCTACTTTGCTTAAAATAAAAAAAATAAAAAAAACACCTCAAGAACACAGAAACTAAGCATAAAAATTCTTACTAAAAAGGTCCACTGAGCTTAAATGTCCTACATCAATCTCTAAATATCATACTAGTTTTGTATCCAACAATAATAATCCGATGACTGGGGATGCAACTGCAATTTATCAGAAATTGCAGCTAGAGATTCAATTGAAACTACTGGGAACACGTCAAGAGTAAATAATGTCATAAAGCGGGTCAGAAGCACAACATCTTTCTTGTTAATACAAGAACAGCAATTTAACTCTTAGATGCAAGAAAATATCAAAAAGATTAGCCAGAAGAACACAAAAAAGAAAACACTGGTCAGCACCTAAATTATTAACTAAATTTACACCAATACCAAATCATCTCCAAGTCCATCAGTTCCCATTAAAACTTATGCTGTTTCAAATCTCAATAATGTTAAATAAATGTCAGGAGTTTTTAATTTTTTTGATGAAAAAATAGAGAACTGATTTCATTAATGTAACAATGCAATCCCCAAACAATACACTATTCAAATCAAGAGTTAATTAAAATTAAATATGATTAAAATTCACAAAATTATTAAAAATTTAGATTTGTGAGTAGTGTGGAATTAGAGTTTTAAGGTTTTGGATAAACATGAAACATTTCGATGATTTGAGAAATTTATCCAAAAATTACAGTTCTTTCGCAGGCCAGTCGGGGATTGGGGGAAAAGGCATACTAAATATAGTGTTTTTACAGCTCGGTTTGAGATACCCATTAATCTTCAAACGGTTTACAAAATATGAATCGAATTATTTACCGAGGAATCTTGCAATCAAGTCAACACAAGTCCATGGAATGTCATCAAAGAAGGGAACAAAGATTAAAACCTCAAACCCAGATGGATGGATCTGATCTGATAAAACAACTAAACCCCCCAGAAAATGGCGAACAATTTAAATAACGATTGCAGGACCAAAAAATGAAATTGATATACTAACCCTAGATGTGAGAAATCATCAGCGATGAGTTGTCATACAGAATAAATGGCTGGGAAGAACAACTTACCTGAGAGCGAAGGAAGAAGAAGTCGAAGCAGGAAGATTACAATTTACAATCAACGAAAGAGTGCGAGATTGAGAGGTAGAATTGACGAAAGTGCGGAAGAAGGTGGAAAATACAGGAATCGGGCATGATCCGTTTTGTTGACCGTTTTCAAAGTGGGCCGGGCTTTAAGCCCATTAGGGTTACCACATCAAATATCCAAGCAGTTTTTGGCTCTAAATGGCCCAATTAATCGAATTTCTTGTAGGAGGCGTTCTCATAAAATATGTTGCCTTTTTTTTTTTTTTAATTATAAAAAATTAATGTTGAATTGAAAATTATGTGCATGCATTATTATCCCTCACCCCCTGAATAAATTTACATTGAAAAATATTTTTTCACAAAGTTATTTTCACATTTCTAAATAAAAAATTACACTAATAATATATTTTGTAATTTATTAAATAAAAAAATGTCATACGCCCCCTAAAAGTGAATAAAACTATACTCCCCCCATCTTGTAAAATTTAATTTTATATGAGGATTAAGAAATATAGTATTTTAATTTGTATTGAGGTGAGAGAAATAATATTTTAATATATAGTGTGTAAGCTGTATTAGTCCCATGGAGATATTTAAATGTTCTATATGGGTCTTATTTATTTATTGATGGATCTTATTTACTATAAAAGAAAATGTAAATATTTTTATGAGACGTCCAAAATAAAAATGCATAAATATTTTTTTGGGACGGAGGAAGTATTATTTTCTCAATCTTCGAATTAATTACAATTGTTGTTTTTTTTATAGAGTACCATTTTATCCTTGTGGTATAAAGTACTCCCGTCATCCATCAATAAAGTATAAATTTAATTTTTTTACATGAATTAATGAGTATTATTATTTTATATAAAGTGTATAGTTATATTAGTGATAAGTGTTGAGGCATGGGTGAGATCCTTTAACAAAAAGAGAAAAATTGATGTTTTTAAAATAAATGACAAAAATGATAAAATGGACAGCGGACAAAGATAATATATTATTTTTTTCAATAAAATTTTTATAGTCAACCATTTAATTTAAATTAAATTGAGTTTATCCAGTGATTATTATTATTTTATCCTAACAATTAAGAGTATATCTTTTATCCTATTATTACATCCTCTATTTGTATAGAAGTTTTATTGTTAACTAATTCAAATAAAATGAGTCAATCTGAATGTACTCATCTATAATCCGTACATATACCATTATACAGAGGATAACTCAGATATTATTATTGTTGTTTATATAAAGATATTTACCCCCTAAAATAGACAACGACACTATTTGACACTGATTTAAAAAATATACTACTATTAAATGAACTTAAAAGTTTCTTTTGTGTTACTCTAGATTGGCTATAAATAGTAAATTATTTCATTAACTATCTATAATTTCATAGTTAGTTTCTACTGTCAATTATGAGTTTTAAATAGCGGTACTATAGCAGTCATTTAGAAAAGTAATCAAAATGTAAATTGGGAAGAAATTCGAAAATATTAATGTACAATTGTTAAACTCTATATATCTAGCTATTCTAGAACCATAATAGAGAAAAATTCATCTAAATAATAAATTCAGCTAGAAAAAATGGTCCAAAATGAGATGGAAGTCATAAGCAAAATAGAATATTATTCTGATTTCAGACATAAATACTGCAAGAAAAGTCTAATGAGAAGAAAATATGTTATCTTATCACAATCTCATGAGGTCATGATTGAAGCATATAAATTGAATATTTAAATGACAAAAAATTAAGAATCCAATTTAATTGCAATGCCGTTAATTGAACTGAGTTGCCTTTTATAATTTTTGACCTTTTACTTTTCTTTATTTAATATTTATTGATGGAATGTATATCATGAAATTAATTTAATATCAATCTTCAACCATTTTAATTCAAGAAAGAAAAAAAAACTCTTTATAAATAGGTGGCGCTATTAGCACTGACCCTTTAGGACAAAATTATGAAATGCATTAAAATATGTTTATTATATAAATAAAATATATTTAATAATCGTTAAAGTATATTTTAAAATAGATTGATTATACATTAAAGTATGATTTTAATGTGTTATAATGTGATTCATTATAGAAATATTTAAACTATAAATAAATAAGCATATTTTAGTGATTGGTCGACTCGTCTAAAAAAATTCACCTCACAAGAGAGTATCTCACACTTTAATTAGGGCACCCAAATATATCTATTAAAAATAAATTAAATATCCGAATATTCTAATTAAAACATCGGGTGTCAATAGCGTCATCCTTGAATCCTTCATTTAATTTGCAGTTCGATATATAGAGTTGTGACTTGTGACTGGGGATTAATTAGAGCAGGCTGGTTTGATTATGATAATGATGATAACGAAATAAATATTTTAAATAGGATATAAAGTAGTTGCCTTAAAATAGTTTTTTACAAAATACATGTGCTATATTTTTGTTTTATTATTGTGTTGCTGAGTGAGTTTTTCACTGCAAATAAGAATTGCATTGTATTATGCGGTGTTGCTGCACATGGCGTTAGGCAAAGAAATAGGTGGCTGCAATTGTAAATTGCAAATTAATTAATATTGAAACATTGAATAGCTAGCATAAATAGCACTCCACAATAAGGTGGGAATGAGGATGATGGATGTTCTATTACATTTGGTATTACCCCATCTTCTATTACACGTGTAAGATGCGTAATACGTCAATAATTGTTCGTATGGTTTAAACTTTTCTTTTATGATATATATGGTTTATTATATTATACGTGTCAATCATCCAACGGTGTGTAAGAAGAAATGTATTAATAAAATGTAACAATAGAATGGATCAGGAAATGAGGTACTTTATTATGAAATAACCCTAATTCAAAAAGGAAAAAAAATTGGTAGTTATAAAAATCCCTAGTTGTGAACTCACAATAGCTTTTCAGGTATTTGGGCATAACTATGCTATAGTGGCTGAATTAGTGCATCACACACTTAATTACCACTTCTTTTAGTCAAACATGTTGAACCCCCAACCTCAACCACTTACATACACACTTAAATATTTTTAATAGTATAATAAATTTATTCCTACAAGCTTGGCATTTTTTCAAATACAATTTTTTTTTTTTTTTAAGAAATAGTTTTGGTAGTTGAAGTTGGAACCACCATTTGTGGCCTAATTTTGACCAGAGTTCAACACCACCACCACCACCCCACCAATGTGAAGATTCAACTCTCTCTCTCTCTCATATATATATATATATATATATATATATATATATATATATATATATATATATATATATATAACTTCAATCAAATATCTAATTCTTGAATAAGAATTCTGTGACACAAAACATCACAACTGCATGGATCCATAAACAACAACATATATCATACTCACAAACAACAGCAGGCCTAAGAGAAGACA
Organism: Pogostemon cablin; assembly: GCA_023678885.1. Lineage (NCBI taxonomy): Eukaryota > Viridiplantae > Streptophyta > Magnoliopsida > Lamiales > Lamiaceae > Pogostemon > Pogostemon cablin. The sequence continues at coordinate 6,970,736 of CM042965.1, forward strand.
ATCAATCTGAACATCCATGGCGGCAGCTTTAGCGGGGGAGGTGGAGCTGGCCCGGACGAGCAGCAGCCGGAGCTGGAGGTCACAGAGCATTCGGGAGGTGTGGCAGGGCCCACCGGACGTGTTCTCCCGGAACAGCACGCGGGCGGAGGACGAGGAGGAGCTCCGGTGGGCCGCCCTGGAGCGCCTCCCCACGTATGATAGGATGAGGAAAGGGGTGCTGCAGCAGGTGATGAGCAATGGCAGGGTGGTGCACTCTGAGGTCGACGTCGCCCACCTAGGTGAACAGGATAAGAAGCTGCTCATGGAGAGCATCCTTAAAGTCGTCGAAAATGATAATGAAAAATTCTTACGCAGACTCAGAAACAGAACCGACAGGTACTTTTCTTTAATGGACACCTTTAGAGTGAACGAACAGAATGGAAAAATTTGATACTTTATGAGTTTTGGACAGGGTTGGAATTGAGATTCCACAGATTGAAGTGAGATTTCAGAACCTAAGTATAGAGGGGGATGCATATGTTGGAACAAGAGCTCTTCCTACTCTGCTCAACTCATCACTAAATGCATTAGAGGTTTTTTCTTTTTTTAATTTTTTATACATTAATGTTGTCAAAGTGTTGATGTTTGTTGTGAATTTTGGTAGGCTGCTCTTGGGATGATAGGGCTCTCTCCATCAAAGAAAAGGGTAGTTAAAATACTTGAGGATGTCAGTGGAATTGTGAGGCCATCAAGGTTTCATCATTAATCTTGCAACAATAAAATTTAACATATTCCAATCATCTTTTTAATTAATTAATTTGTTTTCAGGATGACTCTGCTACTGGGGCCACCTGGTTCAGGGAAAACAACATTGCTCAAAGCACTTGCAGGAAAACCTGATGATGATATGAGGGTATTTTTCTTTTCATCACTCTTCTTGCATCTTCCTAGTATAGTATGTTCACATTGATCCTTCTCTGTCACAATACAACAACACCAGGTAACTGGAAAAATCACCTATTGTGGGCACGAGTTTCACGAATTCGTTCCGCAAAGAACATGTGCTTATATAAGCCAGCATGATCTTCATCATGGTGAGATGACAGTTCGCGAGACCCTGGATTTCTCCGGTAGGTGCTTGGGAGTTGGAACGAGGTACGAAATGCTTGTAGAGCTTTCGAGAAGAGAGAAAGAAGCAGGTATCAAACCTGATCCTGAAATAGATGCATTTATGAAAGCAACAGCATTGGTGGGACAAGAAACCAGCTTGATCACAGATTATGTCCTTAAGGTTCGTTTGCATACTTAAGCTTCTTTTGTAGATTGACAAATCATAACATGTAGCATGTGATAAAATTTGAACAGATTCTTGGATTGGATATTTGTGCTGATATTATGGTGGGAGATGATATGAGGAGAGGCATTTCCGGTGGACAGAAAAAACGAGTTACGACCGGTATGAATCTATGCATAATGCATGTGTGTCTTAGGCTTTTAGCAATGATTGCAGACCCTCCCTTGGAGTTCGGTAATAAAGATTTGGATGTACTAATTGTAGGTGAAATGTTGGTGGGACCAGCAAAAGCATTCTTCATGGATGAGATATCAACAGGCCTAGATAGCTCCACCACCTTCCAAATAGTCAAGTTTATGAGGCAAATGGTTCACATCAACGATATAACCATGGTGATCTCTCTGCTGCAGCCTGCTCCCGAGACGTTCGATCTCTTTGATGATGTTATCCTGCTTTCGGACGGTGAGATCGTCTACCAAGGCCCCCGTGAGAATGTTCTTGACTTCTTTGAATACATGGGGTTCAGATGTCCTGAAAGGAAAGGAGTTGCAGATTTTCTTCAAGAAGTCACTTCAAAGAAAGACCAACAACAGTATTGGTGTAAGAAGAACCTGCCTTATCAATACATCTCTGTATCCGAGTTTGCAGTGGCTTTCAACTCTTTCCACATCGGACAACGAATCGAGGAAGAGCTCAGAGTTCCGTATGACAAGTCAAGAACTCATCCAGCTGCTCTAGTGAAGGAGAGATACGGTATCTCAAACCGCGAGCTCTTTTTGGCTTGTTTTTCAAGGGAATGGCTGTTGATGAAACGCAGCTCCTTCGTTTACATCTTTAAGACCGCACAGATAAGCATAATGGCAACCATTGCATTGACAGTTTTCCTTAGAACTGAGATGAAGTCGGGCAGAATCGAAGACTCTGCCAAGTTTTGGGGCGCGTTGTTCTTCAGTCTTGTTAATGTTATGTTCAATGGGATGCAAGAGCTTGCCATGACCATTGCTAGGCTTCCTGTGTTTTTCAAGCAGAGGGACAGCTTATTCTACCCTGCTTGGGCTTTTGCATTGCCTATTTGGGTTCTTCGTATTCCTATCTCAGTTTTGGAGTCTACATTGTGGGTCATTCTAACCTATTACACCATAGGATTTGCACCTTCTCCGGCTAGGTGAGCTTCTTGACAAGAATCTTGTCGGAAAAGAAGATTGAGTGAGATGCCTAGTGTGGTTGATTCTTGATATGTTGTATACTTTTCTTTCAGGTTTTTCAAACAACTGTTGACATTCATAGGGGTGCATCAGATGGCTCTCTCGTTGTTCCGTTTCATCGCAGCCGTTGGAAGGATTGAAGTTGTTGCAAACACACTTGGAACTTTTACCTTACTCCTTGTGTTTGTGATGGGAGGCTTCGTCGTTTCAAGAGGTCGATGATTCACTACTCTTAGACATTGATGATGATATATATTTTGGTGTCTGATTGTCTGAACGTTCATTTGAATTTCCACAGATGATATCCAAGATTGGATGCTGTGGGGCTACTACATTTCTCCCATGATGTATGGACAAAATGCTATTGCCATTAACGAGTTTCTTGCTGATAGATGGAGTGCAGTAAGTTGTCCATCATTAAAATCTGCTAATTATTATGTTAGTTGTTTGCCTAAAAGCTGCATTGTGATGCTAATGGTGGGATTATTTCATCTTGATTCAGCCTACTAATGGCTCTGAACCAACTGTTGGGAAGACACTTCTTAGTGACAGAGGTCTATTTACTACTGAGACTTGGTTCTGGATCTGCATCATGGCTCTCTTCGGATTTTCTCTTCTCTGCAACGTTTTATTCGTTGCTGCTTTGACATTCTTGAATCGTACGTAGAATACTCGTATTTTCATGCTTGGTATTATTTTGTTGAAGAAGATTATCATTGCATGTGTTTGACTGTGTAATCTGTACTTGATCTCAGCTATGGTTGATAATAAAGCTATCATAGCTGATGAGAAAGAGGAGATCAAGAAGAGGAGACGAACAGCATCGAATGGCGAAGGTGTGTGGTTCATTCTGATAGAGAAGTAGAATTTAGACATATAGTATAAGAAAGTTATGACTTGATTATTACAGGTGCTCAAATGGCTGAGGGAAGTGCACAAAGAAGAGGGATGGTTTTGCCTTTTGAACCTCTCTCTCTTGCTTTCAACCATGTGAATTATTATGTAGATATGCCTTCTGTAAGTCTCTATCTCTCTATCTCTCCTGTTGGTCATACATACAAATTACCTGCAGTTTCTAAGTGGAGGGAAACTCTGAACAGGAAATGAAGACACAAGGTGTAAATGAAGAGAGACTGCAGTTACTGAGAGATGTCAGTGGAGCATTTAGGCCTGGTGTTCTTACAGCATTGGTAGGTGTAAGTGGAGCTGGAAAGACAACCTTAATGGACGTTTTGGCCGGTAGAAAAACGGGCGGTTACATCGAAGGAACCATCACCGTTTCAGGCTACCCCAAGGACCAAGCTACATTTGCTCGAGTCAGTGGCTACTGTGAACAGAATGACATCCATTCGCCTTATGTTACTGTCCACGAGTCCCTAGTTTACTCAGCTTGGCTACGTCTCGCATCTGATGTCAACACGGAAACTCGAAAGGCAAGCATCACATCTCATATCAAACTCTCAAGTCTCAACCAACCTTGTCTAAACAAACTTGATTTCATTTTTTCTTTCAATTCAGATGTTTGTAGAGGAGGTGATGGACTTGGTTGAGCTGAATCCATTGAGGCATGCTCTAGTCGGATTGCCCGGAGTTGATGGTCTTTCGACTGAACAGAGAAAGAGGCTCACCATTGCTGTTGAACTAGTAGCTAATCCCTCCATAATCTTCATGGATGAGCCAACATCCGGACTTGATGCTCGAGCAGCTGCAATTGTTATGAGAACAGTCAGAAACACGGTGGACACAGGCCGAACTGTCGTTTGCACGATACATCAACCTAGCATCGACATTTTTGAAGCATTCGATGAGGTATAAGAAAGAGTAAACCTCTGTATTACCACTCTTCACTTATAAGCATGTGGTAATAAAAACTTACTGTGGTTATTTCTTGATCAACAGCTTCTGCTAATGAAGAGAGGGGGACAAGTGATCTATGCAGGACCTCTCGGTCGCCATTCCCACAAACTTGTCGAATACTTTGAGGTAAACTTTCAAGATCCTTGGTGTTTTTTCTTCTTCTTCTTACACAGCTAAACATACATCTTTAAACATACAGGCTATACCAGGGGTTCCTAAAAACAAAGAGGGATATAATCCAGCTACATGGATGTTGGATGTAAGTTCCTCTTCTGTCGAATCTCAACTAGACGTCGACTTTGCAGAAATCTACGCCAACTCTGGCCTTTATCGGTACTTGCATGTTACCCGTACCTCATAAACAGTTTGTTCCACATGCACTAGAACAACTTCATAGTATTTTCTTCAAAAAAATTTCAGGAGGAACCAAGATTTGATAAAGGAACTAAGCACACCAGCATTGGGTTCTAAGGACCTGTACTTCCCTACACAGTTTTCTCAATCATTCCTGACTCAATGCAAGGCTTGCTTTTGGAAGCAGCATTGGTCATACTGGAGAAACTCTCGGTACAACGCTATTCGTTTTTTCACCACAACGGTCATTGGCATTCTGTTTGGTGTTATATTTTGGCAAAAGGGCGACCAAATGTAAGCCTAAATCGCGTAAGTTAACTTATATTTGCACAAATAGTATGGCGATAAACTGAGTGTTGTGAACAGATCTAGGCAACAAGACTTGTTTAATCTGTTGGGAGCAACATATGCTGCTGTCTTTTTCTTGGGAGCTTCCAATGCCTCTGCTGTTCAATCTGTTGTTGCTGTCGAACGAACAGTTTTCTACCGTGAAAGAGCTGCAGGGATGTACTCAGAGTTGCCATACGCATTCGCGCAGGTAACAAAGATATTTCAACTTAAGTCATACTCCATATTTTTAAGGACAAATGTGTTACCTTTGTTTTTGTGTGTCCACTTGAATGTAGGTAGCAATAGAGACGATCTATGTTGCGATTCAGACGATGATTTACACTCTACTTCTCTACTCCATGATTGGATATGAGTGGACCGGAGAAAAATTCTTCTACTTCTACTACTTCGTCTTCATGTGCTTCACTTACTTCTCAATGTATGGGATGATGGTTGTAGCGTTGACTCCCGGATACCAAATAGCTGCTATTGTCATGTCCTTCTTCTTCAGCTTCTGGAACTTGTTCTCCGGCTTCCTCGTCCCTCGTCCGGTAAGTATACTATACAGGTAAATTCTTATAAGATGAAGAAAAACAACATTCAAGAAACATAATGCCACAATTGTAAAATGTATGTTGTAGCTTATTCCAATATGGTGGAGGTGGTACTACTGGGCTTCTCCGGTTGCTTGGACAATCTACGGAGTATTCGCGTCTCAGATTGGCGATAACACGGGCGATCTTGAGCTCACTGGGAACACTGGAACAGTGAAGATCAATGCATTCCTAAAAGAGTACTGGGGATATGATCATGACTTCCTGATTCCAGTGGTTTTTGCTCATGTTGGTTGGGTTTTTCTCTTCTTCTTCGTCTTCGCATACGGTATCAAGTTCCTTAACTTCCAAAGAAGATGAGGATCCTCAAAACAAGCCATACAATGTTAGATTGATCTGTCATAGGATATACAAGTGTATACTGTGTACTGTAGATAGCTGGTAAGGAAGTAGTCATACATTTCCATTTTGATTTTGTCCTTTTCAAGTTGCATTTAATTTGTTTTATCTGTTCTGAAATTGTATAATATCTATTGAAGCATCCACGCTGACATTAAGCTTTTCATGCTTGAGTTTGTCTTGATTGCCTACATTAGTTTCTATGATTTTTTCAAGAATATTGTGAGAAATCAATGGAAAATTGTTGATAAGCTAGTCATGTTACCGGGTGGGTCCATTATAAAAATATAAGAATAATATATTAATTTATGATTATAATTCTAAGGTATTTTATAAGAATAGATAAATTTATGATTATAATCTAAGGTATTATAGTACGATTTCTACATGCATATATTTTATATTTCTACCGATATAATAATCATTTTCTACTAACATACTACATTTTAACTAAGCATATTCTACCTATGAATAATCTTTTTTTTTTTTTAATTTGAAATGCTGAATCTTTTTCTTATATAAATATATAATATCTAAGATCCATCATAGGCAAAAAAAAAAACATGTAAAATAAAAGGCCTCATAATATTCAGTCCAAACGTAACAAAGCCAGGTCATCTGACTTTATGAACCACGAAAAGCAAAAAAAAACAGCTAATTTAAACAACATATATCCATTAGTCATGAACAAAAACATGTAGGAATTTAGAGTCTTACTTGGCTGACCACGGGTGACCCTCTCACATGGGGTGTGCAGTGTCAGCCATAACCCTCTCACATGGGGGTATGCACTGCACACCTCTCATGGGTCACTTGGTGACCCGTGGTAACCAAGAATTGCCCAGGAATTTAACCTCTGCAAATCCACTGCTAATTCAAACATGTATCCATTATCTGTTATCCATAGATGGACTCATGTTTACTAATGGCAGCCAGTCTCTCAAACGGATGCAATGACGATGCTCAGAATCTGCTTTTTGCTCTTCAGAACGCATCGTTTCTTAGTATCAAAGTCAACTTTATCAAGATCCTCCGCAATTCCCAGGTGACCAAACAAAAACTTATCCCCTTCGTCTGCTGATGCCGTACCTTTCCAAGAAACTTTTTTTCCAGATTTGAATTGCTCCAGTTCAGCTCTACCACGCTTAGATTGGATGTAACTCTGGTGAAGCCTCTCTGCTTCTTGTAATCCAGAAAGTGTGCCACTGAACTTCACCAGCATCACACTTTGATTTGCCGGTTTCCCATTGCATACCTTAAGAATGCTACCAAAACCCATATCTATACCAAAAATTGAACTGTTTACATAAAAGAACAGAACCCGAAACTGGAAAAACATGAAACGGCTAAATTATGGTGGCACATTTCGGGGTGAGGGGACAACAAACGAATTTGGAAGGATGGATACAATTGACAACCAATGAATGCTACTTCGAAGAGAAAATCTAGGCATGTAGCAGTGCTTAACTACATTAATCCTAGAAGGCCAGTAGCAAAATGATCTACAGCAATCATTATATAATATATGCTGCTCTAGTATATATCTTCGAACGTGGACCTACCATAGCTATTATCCATAAAATTTTATGAACAGAACATGTTCCACAAGATTAGGATGAACAACAACCAGATAATTTAGAGAAAAAGACTACCTTTGAGCTTTGTATCCAACTTCTCAGTAGATACAACAACCCGCTCATCAGGACTCCTGCTATCTATGGTACTGTTATGAACAATAACAATTGGCGGCCAAATAATGAGGTCTTCTTTCAGAGCTGAAGTCTCGGCATAAGTCATTACCTCACGATGCCATTCATTGCTGGGCTCATCCGCAATCTTCCATCTCATCAGAGCACAAATTGCTTTGTGCAAGCCCAAATGCTGAGATCTAAGTCCAACCTTTTGAGATTTGAAGGCATGCATTGCCAAGCTCTCTGTTCCTACAAACTCGTCGGAGTTGCTGAAACAACACCCAAATAGTAAAAAAATCATTTAGTTACAGCAAAAACATATCACAGAAATATATGAATAAAATGCAGAACCCATATAATAGTCATAGATAAGATTCTGCAACAAGGGATAATCAATGATGAACACAAAATACTTACAACGAACACTTAACAAAAAAGACAGCTTCGAGTCATTTGAGAGACCCATGATTTACGGATTCAAAATTGGAACAATTTTTATGTCACAAATCACGGTGAATCTCCTTTAGTACAAAAAACTAAGTATGCAATGACACATCCAAGCAAAAACAGAAAAGAATAAAGATACATATCATCATGTTGGGTATCCCACCAATCATAACAAAAATTCAAAATTTTAATATGGAGCCTGTAGGCAGGAAGTTCCAAAAACCCCTTCAATAGAAATTGTCTCAATAAGAGAGCTTTCCTCCAAACATTAGGTAATCACTGCACGAAGGATTTGAACAACTCCAAAATTCTGCCGGTCAAAAACAACAAAGGCATTACAAATCACAGCCCCACAGGAGTTAAATGAAGGCTTTTCCCACTCCTGTGATTCGTAGACGACATAAATCCAATTATATCTTAGACGACAAAGAAAATGGTTTCTTTAGCCACATAAGCCATAATGCAGAGCCATAAGCAAAGTGGTAAGGCTATTATATGATCTTTTCCACCTTTCTTTTGATAATATTAGCTGCAGCTTTGCATCATAAGAATTGTCTCAACCAACACAAGTTCTGTACATAGAGAAATACCAAAAAAGAGGTACACAATCTTCCTGAAAGCACTACTTCCACCTCTTTGTTCTTCACTAGTTTCAACTCTTTTTAAGTAAGAGGCATGGAATCAAATTCCATATTTCCTCATGCCATATAAACTTCCTGAAGTAAGCATGTAGCTAAAGTATTATTGAGAGATATGACCATGACCAATAACCAGAACAGATCATACTTAGCTGAATGGCAGGGTATAAAAAATAATCAAATTCCAAGAGGCAAAGTGCTTATGCTCTGATGCTTGGAGGATCCAATGTCATAAAGGAGTGTCTCAAATCTTTAGTTCACATTTCCATACCACTTTCAATGATCTTCCTCAGGTGGATATAATTTAGAATGTAAAATGTCCAACTAATGCGAATCATTACCAAGATTCCAAAAGAAGCTCGAGTAAACTATCTCAAGCAATGAAATGGCATGAGTCAGTAAAAGAATACGTACCAGATGGCTATAAAAATATTAGTAAGTTCAATGAAAAGGAAGATGGATAGCTCCATCAATTAAAAAAATTCATAATGTAGAACACAGACCTGCCGCATACTATGCACTTTATAGTACTAGCTTGTCCTTGCTCCAGGTATTTCTTTCTTTTTATGGGTGTCTCATTAATTTGTTTGAGAAATTTGAAAAATGCACTTTGCACCAATTGCTTGAATTCCTCCGACTTTTCTGGTGGTTCGGACTTTCCTAAATGAAGATGATCTCCCAGGTGGTCTCCATCATGATCCTGAGCATCTCCATCCAAACCATTTTGGTTGCTTGCCACTATGTAAGAATTCTTTTTTTTCAGCCAAGGGGGAGCTGCATATTTCTTTGGTCGAGCAGCTGCTAATCGTTTCTTCACAGAAGGTTTATATTTATCCACTATGCGGTGTGATACATGAAGCTTTTGATGAATGGGTCCCAGCCGCTTCTTTATATCTCTAGAGTCAGATTTATGAGGTATTATTGAACTGCGTGGGAGGGCATTTGAAGAGGATGGCTGGTCATTACCCATCTCACTTGATAACCACCAAGTTTTCTCGTAGTGATGTCTACCGAATTTGGGTTTCTTCGATAAATATAAATAATCTGCATCCTCCGCATCCACTTGGTTGTAAATCATGCGAGAACCATTTCCATCAGTAGATATTTTAATCCCAGCATCATGTTCATACAACATCGTATCGCTAACATGTTTCTCACTCAGCCTCCTCTCTGAGTGTTCATCCAAGCTCAATTCTGTCATAGGCATCATCTCCTCTCTGGGGCTATCAATAAGTTTGTCATATGAAGGCCCATATCCTCTTGATGATATGAGATCAGACCTTTCAAAACGAGACCACTGACCAGAATCTACATCAGCATGATGCTCTTCTGGTTTTATGCCTCTTCTGAAATATCCTTCGTTAACATAATTAGGGTGAGAACTTCTAGTACGCAACGTATCCACATCTTGATTTCTCACTTGTAGAGGATCACATCCATCAAATATATCATGTGTTAGCTGCACCTTATAAGAAGGATACTGGTCGTATTCATGTGGTACATCATCCCCCATATGACTTTTAGGAAAACGTTCATCAATTGTGCGATTTAAAAGATCAGTGCCTGATGTATGCAGGTCCCTGTAATCTTCTTCGACTTCATTGAGCCAACTCATATTGTCTTTGATTCTTCTACCTGATTCAACATATGACCAATCTCCCTGCCTTTCCTCAGGCAGACGAGTATATAACTCAGAGCTGCTCTGGGTATCCAATTGATTTCGAGGTCCTTCTGAGAAAACATTTTGCTTCTTTGCATTATATGGATCAAAACCAGTTGACAGAGAAGACAATTCAGTCCCTCGTTGAATCACATCTGACATCCTATGAGCAGAGCAACCTGGCATGCCCTCCTTCAAGACGTCCAATGGCTTTGTATCATAAGCCTTGGACCGAGATGATGGCAACATATAATCAGAATCACCCTTCAAATAACCTCGCGAAGAAAGGATGTTGTCTTCTTCACTGAGTTTATGTATTTCTCTTTCCGATTTCCCAGTTCCCAAAAATTTATCTTGGAAATGATAGCCATAATTTTTCTTTCCAACGTAATTATCTTCCACGTCTCTTCTCGCCAAATGAGGTTCGTCGCAAGTTTCGTAATACTTCTGTTTGTCAGCATCAATATTGAGATACCGTGATGCAACCGATAACATGTGGCTGCCACCATCACCACCACTACAATTTCTTACGGGTATATCACGAACTCCACCATCAGCCAATGAGTATGAACGAGAGTACATCCTTCCACTCTCATATTCTGTAGGAGCAGGCTTGGCACCATCCAAATACTGTGGCACTGATAGTACTTGAGCTCGACCAGAATCCAAGTAACGATCTTGACTATAATAATCCCGCTCTCCACCTCTAGTGATATCAGGATCACCAATCCCACGGGAGTCACGAGCGAAAGTGCCATTCTTCGAACTGAGATAATCAGAATTCACAGGTCCACCCAAAAGACGATCATACTGAAATTTTGTTGAACTCCCATCACCATTATATGAGTCCTCAGCATATGATCTCTTCGAATGATCGAAGCTAGTCCCATTTTCATACTTACCTTTAAACAAATCCCCATAATTAGAAGATTTTAAAGGCCTATCAAAGTCATCCCTTTTCTCTATCCCCCTGGGACTCCTGTATCCCCTGCTCCCAACCACATTCTCATCTCTACCTCTATCCCTATCCATATCCATATCTCTATCTCTATCTCTATTTCTATGTCTATTATCAAGTTCAGAAAGTCTCGAACCACGAAAATTGTAATCTCTATCCATATAACCCCTTTCCTCAATCCTCCGTGAAGTTCTAGCCTCCTGTGAGTACTCTTCCTTCTCATGACGATGGTATGGCGCAAGCTTGCGATGCCTCGAAGGACTAAAATCACGAGAAATTGGCCATGGACGACGCCGAGGCGACGGCGACCGCCCACGAGAGTCCACTCCGTATCGCCTATCCCTCATCGATTCAGTAAATCAATAACAAAGGCATACAAAACCTACCTTCATCAACTATTATCCGATTCAATAACGAATCAGAAAGTGATAGAAAACTCTTAAGAATCCGAACAGACTAATCGAAAGACGAAAAGCAAACTTAAACGCGAAACCTTGAATCGTAGAACCCCATAACCAAAAATTGTGAACAAAAGTACATATATGAGATAACTTATTTAACCAAAAACCTATTGCAGTCGGATACAACTAGAAAATCCAACCTTCAAGAATGGATAGTCCATTGAATTGAAACGCGATTGAATCTGCAAGTGGTAGAGGGTTAGGCGGTGATTAGGGACTCCGGCGGTGTTTGGGAAAATCTGAATACGGGGGCGATTTAGGATAACAAGGTAAATTATATATATATATATATATATATATATATATATATATATATATATATGGAGTACAGTATATTTTGTTTTGTAAATTATCAATTGACGAAATTTCTTATATTTTTAAATACGCTTCTTTTTTAAATACAAACTTTTATGATTATAGTGTGTACTCATATACAAATAAACATAAAAATATATAGAGACACTCTCTTACGGATATTTTGTGAGGCGGGTCGACCCATTATTAAGTATGCTTAGTATATAGATAAAGAATGCATATTTGTAGTTAAAGTATGTTAATAATGAATCATGTTAAAACACATTAAAATCATATTTTAATTCATCATACATCATAATTTAGAAAACATACTTTAACACCTATTAAACATATTTTATGTATATAATTAACTTAATTTAACACGTCTCACAGACCGTCTCACATAACTAACATCTCACAAGAGACTATGTCAAATATATACAATTAAGAGAAAAAATGAATACAATTTAATTGTTAGTTTTTTTAATGAAAAATTGAGCGTAAAAAAATACTAAAATTATTAAAAAACATGTATACACTATTGAATCAAAAATTATACACATATGCATGTTAGTTTTTAATGAAAATTTTAGTATGAAAAATTATACAATTATTACAAAATATCGTATACAAAATATAATAAAAAGTCATACACATATAGGTGCACCTTGCACCCGGGTGCACCCAATATACACTCATCATAGTTTTAGAACATGATGTTTATTGACATTTTTTGTGGTGCATGAAAATTATTTATTGATTTATGATAAAGTATTTTTTTAAGTTGGGTTAAGGTATGATTTTATATATTGGTAAAATAGGATAATTGTAATTAAAGTAGTATTAATTTTATCTTATTATTTTAGATAAATTTATATATTTTTAATACATGTTAATTACGATCTATTTTTGTGTCATAGGTATATATCTTGATTACTTTAATTCTTGTTCAATCAAGTCAAAAATAACATACTCCATCCATCACATAATTGCATAATTCTTGTCCAATCAAACAAAAAATTACAACTGAAAAGTAATTATTAAGATGGGACGGAGGGAGTATGTTTAATAAAGACGAAGGATTACAACAAAGTATTAATTAATAAGTACAAATCACCGTTATGAATCGAGGATTCTACGTCAATTAAATTAATACGCAATAATGGTGATAAATTCATTGATCTAGATATATTTTAAAAGTGTCTCGATACACCTTGACTTCCACACACCAGAGATGACACACTCATATTTAGAGCCGTCGAAACGGGAGGGATGGGACGGGCCTAGGCGGGTACGGCTAGAATTGGTAGGCCCAATCCATTTAAAGGCGGGTGACAGGTATGGTGGGGCAACCCGCCTCTTTTTTTTAACGATGTTTTTATAATATCATTATTTAAAAATAAAATATCAAAATGATGGACGGTTGCAAAATTATAATTATCATTATTTGAAAATAAAATATCTAAATAATGGGCGCTCTTACAAAATCTATAATATCAATTATAAAATTAAAATATAAATATAGATTTTACAAAATAGCTCCATGAACAATTAAACAAAAACAAAGATCATTAATCAAACAACATAAAGTTTACTAATTATATATTTCTTAAGAATCTCAAATAAAACAATATAAGTCTAATTATCCTCAAATAACACAAATTAAATCACAAACTAGTTCTAAAGGCTAATCACAAAACTCAAAACATAATTATAAAGTTTATTCAAAACTCATCCATCATAACATCATTATATAAACATCTCAATCTTCATGTTGATCAATTATATGATTATATCATTGTCAATCTTCAAATGATTAGATATCTTAAATGTTTATAATTTGCATTTGCATTTGCATTTGCTTCTAATCTATATATATACATTTATATATTAAAATTTCAAAATTAAAAATAATTCAAAATCAAGCAAAATAGGATTTTAAATTATTTACATACTCCCTCCGTCCCGAAAAACCTTTCACGTTTACTGTTCCACGTTGTTTAAGAAAATTTACATTTTTTGACCAACTTTATTGACTTTGGAGGGTATTGTAGTATTTTTAGGTAATAAAAAAGTATAAAGTAATGATATGTGTGTGAAAAAGAAGTGAGAAATTTGAAATTAAAGTAACTTTTGAGGTTGTTGGATAAAGTGGTATTTCCTTTTTTGGGGTGTGAAAGGTTTTGTGGGACAAACAAATGAGGAAAGTGTGAAAAGTATTATGGGACGGAGGGAGTATTTTGTATACTAATCTATGGTACAAAATGTTTAGATTTTAGAATATTCATGTTATGATTTAATTCATTATTTTAAAAAATATTTAACAAAGGAACAGCAAATATTTGCAATATTAAACACTTGACCATTCGTTAAAAAAAATTATGATGGGTCCAAACGAGCTAATCCGCCTCCGTTTGGGTTGAGCCCGCCTAGGCGCGCCCCCCGTTAGGGCTAGCCGGTTTAGACCCGCCTTCAAATGAGCTGCAAATAGTCATGTTGGAGACGAAAGAGAACACCATCATTGTATCAAGAGATCATTGGTTTTGTCATTTTTAGTTTAATTTCAATTATATAATTTCATTTCTAATTCGAGGATTGTGAACTCCGTAAAATAAATACACGTTTCACTAGGCTTAAAATTATCATCTTATATATATAATGTGTAATTTCAAATTATTGAATTAGTAATAGTATGTAGGAAAAATTAAGGTGTTTAGAGTTTAGAAAAAAAATATAAGGAATAAGGTTTAATATTTTATTTTCTTCAATATATCACTCATTCGAACCCAAAAATAAATAAATAAAATTACTTTCCTCATCCCAAAATAAGTTTCATTTTTATTATTTCACATTATTTAAAAAAAATATTGTTTTTATCACAAACTTTATAAACTTTAAGTTTCACTTTTATTATTTCACACATTATTTAAGAAAGGGTGTTTCTATCACAAATTTTATAAACTTTTGGAATATTTAAATATTTTTAAATAATAAATAAAGTGTAAAATAATACTCCCTCCGTCCCACAAAAGATTGCACCTCCAATTCCGAAAGGAGACGGAGGGAGTATTACATGTATTAATAGGAGTGAAAAATTTAAAATTAAAATAAGGTTAGAGTTTATGGAATAAAATATTAAATAGGAGTGAAAAATTTAAAATTAAAATAACATTAGAGTTTATGGGATAAATAAAATGTGTGTTACGTTTTCCTGGAGCGAAGGTTATTGTGGGAAGGAAAAAGAAGAAAATTGTGTAAACCAATGTGGGAGTATTTATTTATTTAATAAGAAAGCAAGAGGAGGTAGAATGATTTGAATACATAAATTATGGCAGCATTGTTAATAAGCATCCCCAAACAGGGAAAAGAGAGGCATGATTAAGACAACGCAAAAGAAAAAGAAGGCGGATTAAAGACATCATAGAAAAATAGATGAGCAAATTAAGATCAGCAATGACAACACACAAACAACAACACGAAATGCTCTGCATCAGGAAAACCGACACCAAAGAGGGCAGCCCTCTGCTGGATGATCAAGACACGGATGAGGAGATGACCAACTCCGCCCTCGCCAAATTCCGCGCCAAGGAAGAAGAAATCGAGACGAGAAAGAGAGAGGTCCGGGACAAAGTCGATGCTCACATAGCCCAAGCCGAGGAACAAGCCAAGCGCTTGTTACAAATTCGTGGTGTAAGTCCATTTTTTTATTCGTTCCTTCATTTATTCATTCATTCATCATGAACCTCTTCATCATGTGTGGAATATCTAATTAAAGGAGCTTGAATCTTTGAACGATCCAACGAAGAAAGAAGTTGCACTTCTCTGCAAGAGAATCGAGCTGACTAATCGAGATGTAAAGGCGTTGGGAGCAAGCTGCAACAAGAAGGTGAGCTTTTTAAAGAATCTATATATTTTCTTTTTCTAATTTTAAAAAGAGATAGCGTTCATTCAAGATGTTTGAACGCAAGAAAAACGAGCAAAAACGGAGCAAGTTATTGATCATCAACTTAAATTCTGCAGGAAAAAGAGTACAGAGAAGCCATAGAGGCTTTCAATGAGAAGAACAGGGAAAAAGGTCAACTGATTGCCAGATTAGTTGAGGTATAAACTAATTAATTAGCTAATTAATCCAGAAATATTAATATCTTTAATTTGAGTTCATGTTTGTGCAGTTGGTAACTGAGAGTGAGAAGTTGAGATCCAAGAAACTGGAGGAGCTTTGCAAGAACATATAGAATTAATTTGTAATTGCTTGATTAATTACCATCTCATCTGTTGTTGTCTTTGCTTGTTTCTATTTTGGATTCTTTCTGTTGTTGTTTTCTTGATTTTTTGTTGTTTCTTTTTAATTTTATTTATTTAATTATTTTGTGATTAAGGATGTTGACAAACTTTCAAGCTGGATGGATGCTTATGCATGTGTATGTTCCTTCATTTTTACAGGTTAATCAAAGTCATAATTATGGAGTATATAGCATACTACATTAATTAATCTTTCCACAAAAGCAATTGCACATGATATGATGATATTTAATAAAGCATGTGAGTGGGTGTGGTGGGGGTGGGGTGCCATGATGGTCAAAGATTTGGATCTTTTATGTTACACTTTCAAAATATTTTAAATCATAGTAAGTGTTTAAATTGGTGGACCAAATAAATCATGTTCATGCATGTGAATAAGGAAAAACTAAATTGGTGGATCAATAAATTCAGTAAGAAATTTGATACCATTTTAAATTTTTGTTACATCTCTTATTTAAATAGATGACGATTGAAAAAAGAGGGAAGTGTGTATTGTGAAAACACATCGAATCTTTTGCGTCATTTTTTTGCATATTTTTTTTGTCATATATTAAGTGATTGACACGTAAAAGGAGAAATAAATCCTACCATTGCACCTAGGGTTTAAGCTTTAGAGTATAATTTCTCTCTACTACGTGTCGTTCATCTAACGATTTGATATAGGAGATGATGTATCAAAATTATAAAAAAAAGTTGAGCCGGTGCAAGCATGTAATAATAGGTAGTCTAATAATAAATCATTTTCACATGGAATTAGGCATTAATGACATTTCATTGAATTTTTTATTCTTCTTCCATGTGTATCTATGATCTCTAATAAATAAATTCATCATTTTATATTTGTTTGTTTAAAAATTAATTTTACAGCTAAAAAAAATAAAATTGCACTCAATTGAATCACCTCTAGTATTATAACATTGTAGTTTAAAAAATTTCACAAACCTAATACATATAACACACACTTTATAGTTTGTTTATTAAAAAAAAGAAAAAAAAACCAAATCACTTCTAAAATTTAGTCAAAAAATAATTTTCTCGTACATCATCATTATTATAAGATAAAAAATGAAAAAAAAACCCCAAAAATAAAATAATTGAATATGCAAAAGATAAAATAGAAAAAGGTGCAAGAACAATAAAAGAAATTAAAATTTAGTATGAATAAAAATAGGATTTGTATAGATATAGATTTAGATCTAATCTTCAATACAAAATAGATTGGTCTGGCCCAAGTAAATAATGAACGACTCGGATTCACTGTGTCATTTGGTACACATATCCTGTGTTATATTATTGGCGACACGTAGTAGAGATAAACTATACCCTAATTCTTAAACTCTATGGGCTGATTGGATTTATTTCTCCATCTTACGTGTCAATCACAAGATGATGCATCAAAATGACGCAGAAAATAATGAATATCCACAGATTTAGGGGAAGCACAAAACTCTTTCCTTGGCCCATTTATCCATCGTCAGTCCTCGGTACTCAACCTCCTAACTTCTCGCAGTGGCCGGTGAACAGTGGTGGCGGCGGGTTGGCCAGTGGCATGAATGGAAGCCGTAAGCACTTCTCTGGAACAAACTGATAGCCATGAGCCAAAAGGCGGCCCGAATTCGACCCAGAGCCCTACTTCGAAGCCTAATATTGTGGTGATTATGGGTTCCACGGGATCAGGCAAATCTAAATTAGCGATAGACATTGCTTCGCACTTCCCCGTTGAAGTAATCAACTCCGACTCAATGCAGGTGCCTTATCTGCCCACGTAGCTATATTTAATTGTTCTGATATCTTGTGTATAGAGTAATTAAATGTACTGTTAAAGAAATCCTAGAGAAGAAATTGTTTGATCAAGTGCATATCAGGCGGTTGCTATTACTAATGACTGTATTTTGTTGTAGGTTTATCAAGGGTTGGATGTTCTTACCAATAAAGTTCCAGTATATGAGCAAAAGGTTCTTTATTGCTTTTCTTTTGCTTATTTTTGACCTGTATAATATTTGTGCTATCTGGTTGTGGTGTTAGATTCCATGAATTGCTGTCTTGTTATAAATTTATTGTAGTCGATCGTGCTTTTCTCTTTTGTTAATAGGAGTTCCTCATCATTTACTGGGGATAACAAGCCCAAATGTCGAGTTCACGGCTAAGGATTTTCGAGATTCTGCTATTCCTGTGAGATTAAATTCCTTCCATTGTTATGATGTTTTATTTTTTAATATTTTATGTTTCATGATCAATTCTTCGAAAATTTTTAGAGTAGCTAATCTTACTATTGTGAATAGCTGTCACCTTTTGGAAATATTTAGCAGGCACAGGCAGATAATTTTTTAGGAGGAAAGGAAAAATATGGAGTATATATTAAGGTCTAGTGTGTTATTTTGAGTAAGCTGATAAAAACCTTTCATTTTTATTAATCATGATGTCTTGGTTAATTAAATCTGTGAATTAGGTCTGAAAATTCGTTATCTTTTAGTATAAATGGCAGTATCGTAGCATGATGACACAGTGAAAACATAGTTTGGAGCATTAATTTCTCTTTTATGAGTACTTGAAATAGTTTATGATAAATAATGAAATATGCATTTTCCATCATTGCATGTAATGTCTGCTAGTGATGTATATCCAATCTTATGCTGTTTATTGTCTAATCATCTGACATTGATTTGATATTTTAGCTTATTGATGAGATATGGTCTCGCAACTGCTTGCCCGTTATAGTAGGTGGAACAAATTACTATATCCAGGTTAGCTGCTATATTTCTTGGGCGATCAACATCAAATTGTTCTTTTTTGTATTTAGTCCTTGTTGCTGTGTATACCCAACAGTGTTTCTCTCTCTTTCTCTCTCTCTTAGTGAATCATAAATGTTCCAGGTTGAGGCTTTGAGCAGTTTTTTGTCGTATTTTTCTTGTTCTATAATTTAGTTTTAACATATACGGCTCTTATCCAATACATATCCTTTTGTTTTTTTCAGGCTCTTGTAAGCCAGTTTCTCTTAGATGATCATGCAGAAGATCTTGAAGCAAACTGTGCATTGGATCTTCCTGGTAAAAAAACAATTTGTAGATATGTTTTCATTTACTTATGCTGAAGGATTGTTGTTACTTATGTTGAAGAATACTAGTGCTGATGACGCATTTGTCAACTAAACATTGGATGATACATGCTTTACAGGGAACAATGAGAAACCAGATATTGAACATGCGCCACAAAGTGATAATTTTCTGTATACTTATAGTCATCTTAAGGACATTGATCCTGTTGCAGCAAACAGAATTCATCCTAATTACCAAAGGAAGGTCATAGTACTCTCTAAAATATTTTTGATACTAGTATTTTGTTTTCGCTTAAATTTTTATTTTTTATTTTATCATTTTCATTTGGAAGTGAACTTGAGACAGTACCAAAATTTTTGTGATACTGTTGAACTTGCTTTACTCTGGCCTGTTTTCAGGTTTATATGGTTTCTGTCTTAAGGTTTTATTAAAAGCTTTAAATTTTCCACTTGCAGAGTTGCTGTTCCAAATAGCTCATCTAATAATTGTGAATGAAGATCAGCCTTCACTAAAATTTGCAACTATCAGAGTGTTTATGAATTCAATACTATAATATTCTGCATAATTGATACAATAAACCTGTTTGAAGTCAACCTATCCTTTTCACAACTAAAACATTTTGTTTCCTTCTACTTCTTCCAAAGATTCAACACTTATGACAAATTTAGATAATTGAGGATTGGGAAGGATTGAATCCTGACCTCGTCTCTAGCAGAGCAAGACAGGGACAAACAACTCTCAGAATCAGGGCTGGTTCTTAATTCAGATTTTATTGTCTATTGTTGGCTTTTGGGAGTTATCAATATAATTGCAGAAAGATAATCATAATTCCACGTCTGCAGAATTGAATATATTATTATATTCATATCAAAATGTGTACTGTGTAGTTTATGATAACCCTAGCTTTGGTGAAATATATTTGTACTCACCCAAGATTTGCTAAAAAAGATCTGTGTACTTGGTTTTTAGTTCATACAATATGATTGTTTGGTCACACCTTTTCTTTTTACCCCCGTTGCAGATCCAGCAATATCTGAGTTTATATATGCGTTATGGAGTACTTCCAAGCAAGCTTTTCCAGGGGAAAAACATGCAGGTTTATTCCATTACAAACTTTTTTTATTGCTCATGTTGAACTTCAGGATCCACTTTCATGTCTCAAAGCATGATCAAGATATGTATGGACAAAAGTACATGGTTAAGTCTTGCTTCAGATATTATAACCATACAAACAACCCATGCATGCAATTTGTTATATCTTGGACCAGCGTTTCCCCAGGATCAATATATACTGCAAATTGTTATTCTTGTAGGCCTATAGGCTTTGTATCATAATTTTTTTGTATAATTTTCTTACTTGGAATGTGGCAGGGCAGAACTGGGGTCGAGCTGATAATTTAAGATGTGATTGTTGTTTTATATGTGTTGATGCATCTCTCCCAGCATTGGATCAATATGTAAATCGAAGAGTTGATCTCATGGTATCTCATGGCCTAATTGATGAAGTTTGTGATATCTACAAGTCAAATGCTGATTATACAAGGGGACTAAGACAGGCAATTGGTGTCCAGGAATTTGAAGATTTTCTAAGATATTTGAACTCTGAATGTCAACCGCCGCCTTCATGTCCTGAGCTGTTCAAAGAAAAGGTGCGCCAAATCATGGAATCCTCTGGTGAGGACCAACCAAAACTCATGTTGGAAGAAGCTATTGTGAAAGTAAAATTAAATACCAGAAAACTTGTTCGTCGTCAAGTAAGTGAACTCCCTCTGATGTGTATCTTGCTGTTCATGTTACGTTTATTTCCTTTCATTAATCACATAAATAAACAGACCAGTGGGAATTTTTATTTATTTTATATTTTTTTAATTTGAAATTACGTAGCAATTTAGGCT
This sequence comes from Pogostemon cablin, assembly GCA_023678885.1. NCBI lineage: Eukaryota > Viridiplantae > Streptophyta > Magnoliopsida > Lamiales > Lamiaceae > Pogostemon > Pogostemon cablin. The sequence continues at coordinate 6,992,110 of CM042965.1, forward strand.
TATAAGCTGCATTGCGTGCTACGGGCATCTTCCATGGTGCAGATGAATGTCCTAAAACATGCATTTTATGAAAAACATTGGATAGTGTGGATCTACATTTGACTAAACAAATTCTCTATAAACTTATATCATGTGTTACTTTTACCAAAGTTTAGATTCGTGGTTTGTCTGTCTCAATTTTTATGATTACATTAAATAATACTCCTCTTCTTTCTCTCTCTCAACAGAAGAGACGGATCATCCGCCTTCAAATGCTGTACGGATGGGACATACACTCCGTTGATGTCACAAACAGCATGCAATGTATGCTTGAAATCTACTCCTCCTTTACTATCAAGCATTTTAACCTCTTGCATTCCTTTATATTAAGACCAACTGTTCCCTTAGGTGCTTCGGACAATTCATGGTCTGTAAATGTGTTGGAACCATCAGTAAATATTATCAAATCTTTCCTTGATAAACCTGCAAGGGCAGAAACGACCAAAAAAGTTCCAGAAGACTTAAAACTAGTTCAGACGGGCCTCTGGGCTAGATACATTTGTCAGGTTAGTTGCAATCCTTCGTTCCCATCTCACCGCATCTCTGCTGTTACAAAACTGTCATATGTCTGATTTTCTTGTTAGGCGTGTGGTAATAAGGAGCTTAGAGGCACACATGAATGGGAGCAACATAAACAGGGACGTTGCCACCGTAAACGAGTATCACGACTGAGGAAGTCGGGTGTTGTTCTTGATTTAAACCATGATAGTAGGGTTGTTTGATTATTGCTCTTAATTTTCTGGAAAATGTTAAGACTCCTTGTTCATATGATCAAATCAATAATGCCATGTGGATTGTTGAGTGCATTTGGTAAAACTACAGGGACTTGTTTGAGATAAGTTCCAAGTATTGTGACTTGATATTTGTAAATGATATTGGTGTTAGAAGAAGATAATCAAATAAGAAATACAATTAATTTCTTTTGGTTGGTATCTTGTGAGCAAGTGTAGTCTGTGTAGAGAACAGAAATTATTTACTTGTGTAAAAAGTAAGATGTTAATAAAAACTATTATTTGCAAGTTAAAATATTTTTTAAATTTACCACGTGCCTTTTTTTAGTTAATAAAAAATTTGGATAGTTGAAAGTGAGCTTCCGGGTAGTTAAGTGTTATTTTCACATTTATTTATTATGTAAAATAATCTCACACACAATCTTTCGACCTAATAATAATAATATCTTGAAGATAATAATTTTAAAAAAATAAAATAATAATAATATTAATGTTGAATTATTTTAAATTTGGAATGGGATGAGTAGCGAAAGGTGTGTGAGTGAGACTTTGATTAATGATTGAGGTTGATCCAAATGTTCACAAGAAGCATGTGTTTTCGTCAATTTCTAACAATAATACACATTAATATTTCTCTATCACCGACCTTATTTTTTTATTAATATTATTTGGATTTTAATGAAAAAGAGGAGGAAACAATATCTGTACATGTTTCTCATTTCAACTATAAAAATCTTTTGAAGATTAATAGCATTATTTTTAATTATTTATTTATTAAAATACTACTCCCTCCGTCCCAGGAAAGATTGCACCCCTTTCCTGGCACGAAGATTAATAAAGTGATGACTTTTAGAAGTATTATGGTAATTTTTTGGTAATAAATAAACGATAAAGTATGTTATGTGTGTTAGTAGGGGTGATTTTTTTTGTAAATAAAGTGTATGAGGAAGGGTGATTGTGTTTGACTTTTTGCTTTTTTAGAAATGTGCAAACTTTTGTGGGACAACCCAAAATAGAAAGTGTGACATCTTTCCTGGGACGAATGGAGTATATTCTAAGAAGAAGAGACCATCAAATACTTATACATCACGATAATTTAAATGATAGACTAGCTAATCGAACTACTCAAATTACTAATAGTTGTGAGATCATAAAAAAGTGAGATTATTTTAAGTTTTTATGATTAGTTATTACATTTATTAAAAATATTATTAGTTTTATTTTAAAATGTTATTAATTTTTATTTATATTATAAAATAATTATTTATGAAATATTCACAACACTATTAATATTTTTCATTTATTAGTATTACTTTTGATTTTTTATCATCTCACAAAAATTATTTTGTAGACAATCACACATAAATCTTTATTTATAATTAAATATGTGAGTGAGAGAAAAACATTTAGAAAATGTGTTTGTCGTTAACATGAGAGGCCAAGGTAGTTAGTTGTGGAAAGTATTAATTAAGACGAGATTTTAAATTTTTAATTGAATCAATTATTGGTCATAGATTTTTATGTTTGTTTGAGATGCGATCTTGACTTTCACTATTACACACACATAGTATATCCTTGATGAGGTATGGATATTGATAAGAAGATTAAGCAATACATATATGATATTTTCTTAAGGAGTTAATCTTATTTTATTAATTGTATAATTATTTTTGAGAGGGTGAACCGGTTCATATATCTTACTTTTTCAAAATTAATCTTTAAAATTATTCATTTATTAAAATCATGAATGATTAATTGATAGATATTATTCATTTCAACAAAAAATATATAAAATTTTATAATATATCAAAATTTGAAGAATTAATATTCAGAAGTGTAATAATTCATTAATTACTTTTAAAAATAATTTTTCATGTAGTATTAATAAATATTTTCGGGTAAATTAAATTCTAAGATAGACGCAATTCATATAAATATTTGACATTATTCTTATTCCGAAAGTGGTACGTTTAATTAGTTTTAATAGCATATTGCACCCACCTCATTTATAAATTGAAAAACAATTATTATTGAATAAATTATAGACTACAAGATAAGATATGTTATGGACCTTTTTATATTACAAAATAAACTATGAACCACAATGACAAAAATAAAATAATGCTCTAATAGTTATACTAAACCACTAAGATTATAAGCATTAATTATATTGAAAAAATAGACATTAAACCACCAATATATACCTATAACAGGATGCCACGAATACTTTGATTTTAATATATTTAGTTAAAATGTTTTTAACATATAGATATTAAATTAAGCACTACTAGTTTTTTAAGAATTAATAAATTAAACTAGTTTATTTATATATTCATGAACGTATATATGGATCATGCAATTATAACTTGTTTTTAATTTTATAAATGGAAGGAATGAAAAGTTGTCACTTTAGGCCAAACATCATTTGCATTCAAACGCACTGACTAGTATCCGTGTATTTAGATTCAAATCATATACTTTTATTAATCAATTTTAATCAATATACATATGTTATTTAATTAAAATTGTATTTTTTATTTATAATGCAAAGTTAATAATACAGTTGAATATATATATATATATATATAAAAGATGCATCAGTTAAGGAACATACCATACTAAATTAAAATTAATATAATTTGTTTATGAAAAAATATATATATAAATATGTACCTTGAATGCATAGTATATGAAACTCTAAAAATATTATCATACAATAACAACAAACGTGCTCTCACTTCACCATCTCCAACACACACCTAATTCAAATTACCCAAAGAAAAAAAATAAATCGAAGATCGATAATGGGTAGAGAAAAAAAAAATGGAGAATGTATAGTTGGGATTTGATGCATAAAAAAAGAAGTGTATCATTGTAGTAAATTGGAGGAATGAGGCCAGAGATGGAAATCAAAGGTGGGGTGGTGAACGACGTCGTAGTGGGTCCATGCAAGGGGAGGAATGAGCATTGCTTGGGCCATGCAGTCCAGCAGAAACGGCATGTTGAACAGTGCTTCTTCGTCCTCCCACCTCCCACCGCTCCCCAAATCGATACCGATATTTTCCGACAACGACGATGACGACGACCTCCTTGCTTTTTTGTTGCGCCGCGTCTCTTCGCCACTACGTTTTGTCTTCTGCTTTGCTTTACTCATTATTTCACAAGCAATGTTGTTTGCTGTTTTATTAAATGCATAGTATATATAAAGGTAAAGGTGTTGAAAATATCTAGATTCGATGTCACATCAATTTCATAACTTACAAACATTTTATATTGTCTCTTACAAACCAACGACTTTCACGTTGGTCTACTTAATACTCCCTCCGTCCCCTTGATACATATTCATTTTGCCATTTTAGTTCGTCTCAATACAAATTATTCATTTTCTTTTTTGGATTGATGTGACACAAAAAGGACTCACACTCAACACTAATACAACTATCCTATACACAATAAAATATTATTTCTCTCACCTCAATACATATTAAAATATTATACTCCTTAATCCACGTGAATAAAGTAAATGGATACATATTAGAGGGACGGAGGAAGTATTTATTGTCTATTACAATTCCGCTACAAAGAAATCTCTATTTAATTTACCAAGATAACGTACTAATTTATATACTATTTTAATTTATGTATGTGTAGAAAATAAATTGATATATTTCAAAAAGGTGGGTGAGCATTATTTTAATACTTATTTTGTAAGATTTCATGGTTGTGAGAGGGATTAAAAGTTTTTTTTTTTTTGAAATGATCATCTATCTTGAAAAGTTAACAAAATGCATTTTTTTTTCCTCCCATACGATTTAATTTTATCAAAAATGTTCTATAAGTTTAAATAGCTCCAAAACGTTGCAATTTATCTCACTTATTATATATTTTGATTGATGTAAATTTATTTTTAGTCTCGTACAAATTGTTTTTGGACAGTTTATAAAATTAAATTGAAACTATGGGATACTAGTTTTTTATAATTAATTTTCTGAAAAAATCTGAAATGCATTGAGATCTTTGTAGTAATAAAATATTAAATGGGAAACCCATGTGCTGTAATCATTTAAGCACGTGTAGGAATAAAAAATATTATATAAAAATAGAAAAAAGAAGTAGTAAGAAAAGTTGGAAAGAGACAAAAGTGGAGCAATGGGGTATCTGCTTCTTGACTTTCTTTCATATTCATATGCTTCTTAACTTTCATTTTCAGCGACATGATTTCACACGTAAGCCTACCCGTTTTTTTTTCTTTTAATTGAATATATTAAAATAATAATTACAGTATATTTTATAAAAAAATGTGCTTAAAATCTTAACTATAAAATTTTTATAGTATAATATTTTAAAGAAATAATAACATTTTAATTTAAAAAAAATTAACTACTCCTCCGTCTCACTAAAGTTGTAACATTTTTTTTGCACGAAAATTAAGGAGTATAATATTTTAATGGATAGTGAGTTGAGTATATAATATTTTAATATGTAGTTGGTAGGTGTATTAGTGGTGTGTGTGGAGTGTTTGCGGGCTCCATATGAATATATTAATATTATTGTGTGGGTCTCATATGCTTGAAAAGGAAATGTGATAACTTTTATGGGATAACCCAAAAAGGAAAATGCAACAATTTTTGTGGGAAGGAGGAAATAATACAAAAGTGTAAAATAGTCTTATAGTGAAACAACCTTCTACAAATATGAAAAAAAAATTTAATAAAATAAAAAGTATATCCCTCCGGTTCATATAAAGGAGTGCTTTTGCTTTATTCACGTGTATTAAAGAGTATTATTATTTAATGTGTAGTGAGTAGTTGTATTAGTGAATGTGTGGGCCATATTTCAATTGTATTATTGGATGTGTGTGAGTCTCATGTGTGTAAAAAAGAAAGAGGACACTTTTGGTGGAACGTTCAAAATGAAAAAAGGACCCTTTGAAGGGAACGGAGGGAGTATATATATACTCCCTCTGTCCCATTTCAATCTTAACATTTCATTTTTTAGTAAATGAGACCCACTTAAATTAATTATTTATCTCTCCATGGGCCAACACATCACACTAATTCACATACCCACTTCACATTAAAATATTATTTCTCTCACATCACTATACATTAAAACACTACAATTCTTAATGTACGTGCAAAAAGCAAACGTAAAGTTTGAAATGGGACGGAGGGAGTATATATATATATATATATATATATATATATATATATATATATATATATATATATATATATATTTTATTTTCAGTGGGTGTTAGACTTGATTTTTATCTTGACTTAGAAAACTTTTTGGCGATTATTTGACTTACACGGTTTCTTTATCATTAATTATTTTATACCATGCAAAAGTTTGTGTGATGTATCTTACATAATGTGTTATGAGTCTGAGATAAATTATAATAATTGATCATATTTTTCATAAAAAAAATTGTATCTAATTAATTAATAAAAAGTGATTAATGATGATTGTCTAATTAAATTATTTAATGAACAATTTGATAAATAAAAAAGATATCATCCTTAATAAAAGTTATATATTACAAAAGGAAAGGATGGATCTCAATTCCCACACAATTATATTTCTCCTTGCACATAGATTTAATTAAACTTAAAATAGATGGATCTAAATTTTCGTAAAATGATGTCACCGTTATATATATTTAGATAACATGCCTTGATAAATATTAAAATTAGTCCTCTATATTTAGCATAATTCAATTTTAGTCCCCAAATTTGTTAAATTAGCACTTATGGTCTTCCACTAGCTGATTTTAATCCGTTTGTCCATTTTTTTTTCAACTTTTGAACCTTTTTTTCGCATCTGTACTGGGCCGAATAAAGATTTGGGTTTGCTTATAACGCCTCATATATTTGGGCCTCAATGATAATATTTGATTTGGGCTACACTATTCTTAGACCCAAGGAAAGATTAAAGCAGGCCCATTTGAAATTATAATGAGATTACGGTCCATTAAGGCATTCTATGCACTTGTATGAATCGTCAGACATTATTATTATGATTATTTTTAGGCAATAGAAAAAGATTGATACATTATTACTTTTCATTTTTAAGGAATAATTTTTTTTACCCCTTTTAGTACGACAAATTCTATGATACCTGCACAACATTTTTGATAAATTTCACCAACCATGAATTAGTGTGAAAGTGGCTTTTATTTTCTTATAAGTTAGGGGTGATTTTAGGGTGCATTGGTGTACCTTAGTGTTGATAAGTTTAAAAAATATAGTATTGGGTGATTATTATATTTAACTTTTAATAATTTTATTTAATTTAATGGTGAAAATTAATTTAAAATTTAATCTAACGATTAAGATCATTCAGGTGCACCGATTTCATATGTGCATCCTTATTGTACTTATAAATTATTATGAACGTTCACGGTCATAACTATAAATTTGCTTGCATACTTTTTTTTCTTTCAATTTTTCATGCATTAAATAGGTTCAATTATTTTCACTTTTGCAAGTTAAATAAATAATTATATACTCAAAATTAAAATATTATATGAATAATAAAATTTTATTATATATAATATGAATCAAAATATTAAATTACATTATACTATGGGATAAAATAGATTAACTATAAAAGCAAAATATTAAATAAACCAAAATTATACTTATACACTAAAAATTAGTATTAAACCCTATAAATAAAATAGTGCATTGACATATAAAACTTCATTTTGTTACGTTGAACACGAAACATTGTCCCCCTTTTATTTATTTTTAGTTACAGACTAGGTTTAAAATGGTACTATATTATTTCTGTTTTCTCATTTTCAAAGTGAAAATTATTTAATGTAAATGAATAAATAATTGAGTAATGATTAATGGAGATGAAAACGAGGGAATATGGAGAGAGTAGGAAAAGAATTAATTAATAAATTAAAACAAGTGCCAGTTGGCGTTTGGGAATTGGAGCACATGGTGATGGAATGGACAGACAGTTCGAAGTAGGCTTCGAATTAATTAAAATTCTAATTTATTACATCAACTATATATTACTTCTAGAACATTTGGCAAACTGGTCTTAATTTACTCATGTTCAATAATGTATAGTATATATTGTTGCAAAAGAATGTATATATATTTCTAATTTATATTTTTATTTAATTATTTATAGATGTACTTCTTATTCCATGGACATATATACAATCCTGAATTTTTTTTTATCTGCAAAATAAATAGTAATTTTATTAATAACTCGAGAAGGTACACATATATAACCGCTAGTATTCTTTGTAGTTTGTACAATTTTGATGTAGAATCTTCCGTGTCATGTTGTTTAGTTGTTGGATGGATGATACATACGAGTGAGGAAATTCATACCTAAAAAGAAAAACATAAACTTTATACGGGGTGATTGTTTGATTTCCTTTCACTATTACTTGTCAATTATATATGAACAACACAAAACATGACACATGAAAATGGACAGGTAATCCGGTGTCATATCAAACTAATCAATCATGGAATTAAACGTTATATATAAAAATACTACAATTATGAATTATATGTATTTCGATGTTATAATTCCTTATTCTGATCCTCCTGTATTCCTCTTTCTTGTTTCTTACCATCTTTCAGCTTGTAATCATCCTTAAAATTCAAATTTGAGAGGAAAATATTCAAGTATTTCATAAGATTAACACATTTTTAAGGGAAATGATAATTTTTTTAAAATTAAATTTTCATATATATGTTTGTAAAAGAGTTAGAGATAGGGATTAAGTAAATGGTGGAGTACATACTGCGATTTACCTCCCACCAATCTCCAAAGTAGGAGCGATGGGAGCCCATGGGGTACACCATTTTTTTCAGAAAGGAAAGGAAAGGTAGGATGATTTAAAAGAAAAGAGTGAAAGTTAAAGACAAATGATAAATATGTGGTCCTAAAATATAGGTAAGAGTATTTGTATCAAATATTAATAGGGATATTATGCCACAACTTGACATGATCCAAAAGTCAAGGCAACTTCCTTTCCTTTTGTAGCCCCACCCCACCTCCTCTCACGTGAATTTTTCAATTATAGATGTTGCCCTAGACAAAAGAATTGCTTCTCTCATTTATTGCCTAATTACATTACATTATGTAACATTATTATTTCCTCAATATTTACCCAATCACCAACTCCACACTCGAGTCTTGAAATTACACACTATTAAGGAGAATTATTTTATAAGCGTGTATATACAATGTATGTTCTACAAAATGAAATGATTCATAGATTTATTACACTTGTATGGTTAAATGTGTCATTTATGCAAAACAGAAGGTGGTATATTTCTCATTTTTAATTATATATATATAATTAATAATTAGTGTTTATAAAAAAATTTTGATTCCAAATTTTAAAGAGTTCATATCATTCCATAAAACAAAAAATAAATAAAAAATTGAAATTTATAGAAAATGAGAATGTATATATGGTTTGGTGCATGGGACATGCATGTGTTTTAAGGTATGGGGATTCCCCCAAAATCTAATGTTTAGATGAGGAATTATATGATATGATGATAATGAGAATATTGAAATTGTTGGAGATATGATCATACAATTATTTCCCAATGTTATGTTGTCCAAATACCCAACACTTGATTGTATGGTTGTTAAAACAATTTGAGTGAGCCCAATATCACCTCCTCCATTACTTACTCAACTTAGCAAAATGAATAGACACGTAATTTAGTTTAAGACAATATTTCAATATTTAATTTTTATATCCTTCTGTATCATTATAAAATTAAACTTATATTCTTGATCTTTTAAGTAAAAAATAAAAAATTCTTGATGAACATAGTATATCTTTAATTATATTTATACGACACTCTCAATTAAAAATAATACTCTTATTAATAAAAATATATAACTTTAGAAAGAAATACTCTCTTCATCCCATTAATTTTTTTATTTTTTATTTTTTCGTTTTGAGCGTCCACCTCAAAGGATCTTATTTCCCTTTTCAGATAATGAGACTCACACTCATGATCCACCCACTAACTAAAATATATATATGAACTCACGCACCCACTAATACAATTACTCACTATATATTAAATAATACTTAATTTATGTGAAAAAAACAAATGAGACTCATTAAACTGGATGGAGAGAATATTATATTCTTGAACACTTTGTGCATTCTAGTGCATAAGAAACCTACTTTTTAATTTATATATTTTAAGCTCTCTTTGGCCAAGAAGAAGATATATAATTTTTTTTAAGTGGATTAAAAGAGTATTGTCAATTTTTTGTGTCAAAAAGATGTGGTAGTCATGTGTGGAACTTTTTTTTAAAAAAAAAAGGAAATAAATACATTTGAATTGATCATATTTATTATTATTAATTGTTACTCTTATTTATTATAATTGAACTTATAAAAATGAAAATATAATTAATACTAAAAATTCATATGATCATAAAGATAAATATTAAAATTTATGACATGAATTACAATATTTAATGCATCTATAGATAAAATAAATCATCAATCACATGATAAAATATTACACGAACCTCATATTATAGTGAAATTATAATTATTATATCCTAAAAATTGATAACGTTAAAAAATAGTAATACTGTACTCAATATAAACTACACAGACTGGAGTTATTGCCAAAAGGTTTAGTGTAATAACAAATTTTGTATTTATAATAAAATAAATAAAAAGTGAGTACAAAGATAATTTCAGATGGATTTAATATAAAAGATAATGTAAACGAGTTATAATCTCCAATCAATCCACTGATTCTTCTCTCGAATCAATTTGGCCTTGACTTGACTTTGTTGACTTTGACTTGAGTGTGTTGACTATGTTGACTATATTGACTGCGTATGCTGAGTTGAGTTGAGTTGAGTTGGATTTTCAATTGAAGCTTGTCCGAACTCGGATATAACGTTAATTCGGAGGGGTTGAGCCTTTGTTCGAATTAAATATTATTCCTGAAGCTTATAATGTTAATCCGGAGGGATCGAGCCTTTGTTCGGATTAAAACATTATTCTTGAAACTTATAACGTTAATCCAGAGGGGTCGAGCATTTGTTCGAATTAAAACGTTATTCTTGAAACTTATAACGTTAATCCGGAGGGGTCGAGCCTTTGTTCGGATTAAAACATTATTCTTGAAACTTATAACGTTAATCCAGAGGGGTCGAGCCTTTGTTCGGATTAAAATATTTTTCTTGAAACTTATAACGTTAATCCGGAGGGGTCGAGCCTTTGTTTCAAATGTTATTCTTGAAACTTATAACGTTAATCCGGAGGGGTCGAGCATTTGTTCGCATTAAAATGCTATTCTTGAAGCTTTCCACGAAGAACGCCAAAGAACTTGATTTGAAGAACGCCGAATCAGAGTGGTTTAGAACCTTTATCTCGGATAGCAAGCCGTTTTTGGCTTGAAGATGCTTTAAGATCTCAAGGGAGCACTGCTCGTATTCTTGATCTCTTCAGAAGCGTCTGCGTCTTCAGATGTTTTAGTATGTCTGGAATGAATGGAGGAGGGCTCCTTATATAAGTGAAGTGAGAGGATGCCCTATAAATAACTCGCAATCTGATTAGTCCAGGGCAGATTTGACCTGATTCTGCGGGCTTGAGCCTTTCCATATATAACACTGTTTGCTTGGTCATTGCTTAATTTGACCTGATTCTGGAACCTTCTAGGCTTTATTTGACTTGGGCTTATTTGACTTGAGCCAGACTTTACTTAATTTAAATCCCTTTTAATTTATTGGGTTTTAAATTAATTATCAATTATTTATTAATCTATTTTAGGAATTAATTTATTAAATCTCCAAATAAAATATAATAAACTAAAATTAATATTTTAAGCATGAAAATCCACGTGTCGCCATTTGATTGGATCATGAATTTTAATTGCTTACAAATGCCCCCTTGCGATTTGTTCATGGACATCACGTCTTGTTGTGAATGAATCGTAAAAAGTCTTCAATCTAAAAATTTTGCTTCAACTTGGGCTTTCAAATGACGATTGACCAGCGTGAAGTATAATTGAGAAGATATTTTACCCAACAAGTAAAGAAACTTCTCCTTCACCAAGACTCATACAAATCTCAATCAAATTTCATCAATTCGTTTTTATGACAATGAATCTTTCAAAATATTTGCAAAATTATACCTCCATGCATAATTTTCATGTATATCTCCAAGCTTATCACTATATAAAACCAACTCATGCGTGAGTTTTCTACTCAAAATCTTCCCTCTTTTCTTCTTCTTCTTCTTCTTCTTCTTCTTTTTTTCTTTTTTTTGAGAAAAAAGGCAGTTTCCTTTTTGAACCCAGCTACTGCTCATGTCTTATTTTGGAGGAAGGAATCAATTCCTTTTTAATTTTTGACTTTTAAAATTAGGTTAATTTTAACTTTATTAAGCCCAATTTATTTAGTCCATCTTAGGCTTTGAAATGACTTTACCTGCAAGCCACAAATTTTATCCTTCAACTTGAGCCCATGAATTGTTCAACTTATCAATTTGGGCTCACTTCTTATATAAGGATATCGGACTTCTAACACCCATGTACTTGAATTAAATTTAATTCATGTCTTTGAGTTTAAACTTAAACATAAATTAATTTAATTGCTCCTTTTAATATCTCGAACTTCACTCATCCTCATGAGCTTAATTTATAATTTTAGACTTAATAATCAATTGATCCAATATATATGTATTTTGGATCTTTTAATTAATTAAATACACAAATTTAAATTAAGTTGAACTCATCTTCTTGCATAGGATGTGACAACATGGATCACCTTCATCACTTCATCACCTTCATCATTTCACCATTGCCGGAATTTAAAATTATTTCAACACCCCAAGAATTTGAATTTCTTTCACCATTTCAGTAAATTGAATTACTTCACCAAATCATATGTTCAACCACCGTCTTCTTTGTCAACTTTTGCTTCTAAAACTCCTTCGTATTTCAATTTATTGCCTTCCTCACAAACTTGATGCGAATAGATCGAGACATGACTGAACTTAGTCGAGTACTAAGCTGCCCACGTACCTCTTTCCAGAGGATCAAGTCATAATGTAGTTCAAATGGACATGATTTGGTTTAAATGGGGGGTACTGTACACTGTTTATACTCGTTCGGGCCAGGAGTGACTATTCTTTAACCACTTTAGATAAAGTAGGGTACTTAATGATTTAACCACTTAAAATACCTGAGTGGGGTGAATTAATAGTTTAACCATGTATAATTACCTTTGGTGGGTGTCGTACACAGTTTATACTCATGTGGACTAGGAGTTTTCGTACACAGTTTATACTCATGCGGACCAGGAGTAACATGCAGTTTAGGCTCGTGCGTCAAAGAGCATTTATGCATGTATTTGTTTTACGCGTAGTAGCGTTTCAAGAATTTTCCATTTATGGGGCCAATGTTCATGCCATCGTCCGAGATCAATTTGTAGGCGCCATTTGTGTATACTTCTTTCACAATATGTGGGCCATCCCATTTGGGTAGAAACTTATTTCCAACACGATGAGTGACTACTATAGGTCTTCTCATAGCAAGCACCAAGTCACCAACTTGAAAAGAACGTATCTTCACTTTCTTGTTGAACATTCTTGAAAGACGAGATTGGTAACACTCAAGTCTTTGTTGTGCTCCCAACCTCTTTTCATCTAATGCTTTCAACTCTTGAAAACGCAACTTTACATTTTCTTCTTCAGTTAGGCCTTCTTGTATGGCCATCCTCAAAGATGGAATTTGCTTTCAAGAGGTACAACAGCTTCAACACCATACACCAAGGAATACGGAGTGGCCTGAGTAGGTGTTCTATAAGTGGTGCGGTACGCCCATAAAGCTTTATTCATTCTTTCATGCCAATTTCTTTTTGACTTGGAGACCACTTTCTTCAACAAACTACACAAGGTTTTATTGAAGGCTTCGGCAAGACCATTGGCAGCTGCATTGTACATTGGCGACTTTCTTTGCTTGAAGTCAAACTTCTCATATAGCTTATCAATCCAACTGTTGTGAACTGCTTTCCATTATCAGTGATGATGTAGCGAGGAACACCGTATCTATAGGCACAACTTCGGTAATATTTTCTTTCTTCACTTCCCTCATAGGCACAGCTTCGGCCCACTTTGAAAAGTAATCGGTTGCAGCAAGAATGTAGAGGTGACCACCATAAGACTTTGTGAATGGCCCCACAACATCTAATCCCCAATCATCAAAAGACCATGAAGCGACTGTCAGATGCAAAGGCTCCAGAGATTGATGAATCAAATTTCCATGGAATTGACAAGCTTGACATCTTTGTGCATATTCCATGCAGTCTTTCACCATTGTGGTCCAATAGTAACTCATTCTCTTGATTCTAAAATGCAACTTCGGCCCATATTGATGAGCACCGCAAATTTCAGAATGAGCTTCTTCCATTGCTTGAGCAACTTCTTCCTTACTCAGGCATCTCAAGAAAACTCCATCAAATGATCATCTATAAAGTGTGCATTTGAAATAAATGAATCGAGGCGCTCAACACCGAATATCGATCTTTTGACGTGGATCACCGGCAACTTATCATACTTTAAATAGTCCACGAGTGGTTGGCGCCAATCCTTTTCTTCAATCTCGAAAACCTCCACCACATGATTTTCAACTTCTTCATAATCATCATCTTCGAAGATTGGTGGTACAACCCAACTTCTACACACTGGCATTTGAATCTGCACCTCTGGCATAGCTATAGTTGATGCTAGCTTAGCGAGAGCGTCAGCTTTCTTATTCTCTCTTCTAGACAGATGCTTGATATCAACATACCAAGATAACCCATAAGCTTTTGAGCATACTTAGGCAATTTTGCGCACTCCAATTAAGTCCCCAAGTGTAGGGATGTCAATTGCAAAGACAAGTACCCCAGTTAAATATCGTTCCCACTGAGACAGTCAATTATCTATTTATTTTATATAACTATTCAACTAGAATTATTATGTAACCAATTTCTAGGTTTTGAATAAATTAATATCTAAAATTCTTGAAACAATAAATAAAAGCAAGGAATTATTAAAGATTAATCAAGAGAGAAATAACAACTCTAAGGTATCAGGTTTAATGCAGTTGCTTTGGTCTCCTAGACGTCCTACTGTTCATTCATACTGTCTTAATGGAAATACATTATGAGATAATGCATTAATAGTTTTGAACCTCCTTCCTAGATACTAATAAGGCGAATTTCATAAACCTCTGGATGGCCAATTCGACTAACATATATTCTCTGAAAGTACTACTCAAACATATTCACTTCTTACTTGAATTCTTAATTGCATTGTTCCACTAAGACACTCAAGTACCTTGTTTACCAGCCCTTAGGATTATCGTGTTCACGGGCAAGCTATTATAATCCCTAGCAAACAAACAATATTAAACACGTATGCACACAAGCTAACACAACATATCAAGCATCACGGGCAACATCAATAATATGCTATGAAGACGTTACAAACGTATAACAAAGTTTGGATAAATCAAATAAACAAGGCTTATAAACAGTATGAATTCACAAAGTTAATCTAGGTTCCCAAATCAACTACATTAATCCCTCAATCCTTAGAACTGTAAAAGTACTTAGCCCATGAGGTTACACACAACCCTCATGGCTATCAAATTCATAACAGAATCAACAATTAAAAAGAATAAAGAAAAAATACGAAACCCTAGTGTCACGTGGTTCGCGTTCTTCCCCCGTCTCTCCAATTGGATTGGCTCTCAAAACCCACTTGAATCTTCCTCAGGACCGATGGGATGAATGGATAAATGGTTTGATGTGAGTGGGTGGATGGATGATGCGTGAATTGAATTCACGATGTGTTTTTATTGTGAATGATCGGTCCTCTCTCCAAGTGTTCTGATCCCCCTTTAATATCATGGGCCACGAAAACTAACTCTTCTAGGCTCTATCTCACGTTTGTCACGCACAAGGGATTTAAAAATCCCAATTTTCAGCCCAAACTAACGCAACACGAGTTGTAGTGACCAACTCGAGTTGCCAACACGACTCGAGTTGCCTTATGATGCATCTCGAGTAACCCACCTCGAGTCGTGCTGCCAAGTCGTGCGTCCACCTGTCAAGTCGAGCTGCCATGCTCTGAAACTGATTTTCCTCCTTACATCAACACGAGTTGAGCTAGCAAGTCGAGTCATCGCCTGCCAACTCGTGTTGACTCACTGGATAAAATTCAATGTTGCTCTGCCTCACACGATATACAACTTGAATTGCCCCATACGCAGCTCGACTCGAGCTGCAAGTCGAGTTGCGCAAGACAAGTCGAGTTGGCTCACTGATCAATTCTGCACCTCTACAGCACCTTACTCGACTCGAGTTGCTAAGTCGTGCTAACTCATGCAACTCGAGTAAGCCCATTTTCAGCTTGTTTCTTTCCCATCTTCGGTTTTGTTTCATTCTTAACCTGTTTTAACCTTCTCTATGAGATGCTCTATCGAAATACATCTTCTAGGAGAAGCTATCTCAACAGCGAAAGCATCTTCATCTGGGAGTTCATCAGATAGTTCCCATTCAGCAGGCATTGGGTGATCAGGTAGAAAATCTGCCAACACTTGTCCTTTTATGGCCTTTTGAGGGACGTACACGATCTCAAACTATTGGAGTTGGAGATACCATCTTGCAAGTCGATCAGAAAGTATTGGCTTTGACATGACGAACTTTAGTGGGTTGGCTTTCGAAACTAGCCAAACTGTATGAGCTTGGAAGTAATGCTTAAGGGATAAACATATCTTCTCAATGGGTGAATACTTCAACTCGTCTGGAGTCATGGTTCTACTTAGATAATATAGAGCTTTTTTTGCCATCATCATTTTCTTGTGCGAGTAAAGCTCCAACAGAACGCTCTTGAGCAGTTAGATAAAGGATTAATGGACGTCCTGGTATTAGAGCACCCAACACTGGTGCTTTCATCAAGTATTCTTTAATGCTATTGAAAGCATTATTGTAAGCTTCATCCCATTCGAATATGCTACCTTTCTTCATGAGATGACTAAATGGTTGGCATCGGCCAGCCAAGTTTGATATGAACCTTCTCAAGTATGCCAACTTTCCTTGGAGACTTTTGAGTTCATGTATGTTCCGAGGCACATGCATCTTCATGATTGCATCAATCTTTGCTTTCTCAATCTCGATTCCTCGACGACGAACAATAAATCCAAGAAATTTCCCAGATGAAACTCCAAATGCACACTTGAGTGGATTCATCTTGAGTTGATGCTCTCTTAACCGCTCAAATACTCGTCTTAGATCATGGAAATGATATTTTCTTTCCTTTGATTTACCACAATATCATCAACATAGCATTCGATGATCTTATGAAGCATGTCATCAAATATATTTTGCATGGCTCGTTGATAAGTGGCACCAGCATTCTTCAAGCCAAATGACATAATGTTGTAGCAATATATTCCTTTCAGAGTACAAAAACTGTCTTCTCTTGATCCTCAGGAGTTAGACCAATTTGATTGTAGCCAGATGGCCCATCCATAAATGAAAGGACCTCATGCCCCGTTGTTACATCAAGCATGAGTTCAGCAATTGGCAGTGAAAAGTCATCTTTTGGACATGCCATGTTCAGATCTCGGAAATTAACACATACTCTGAGTTGTCCATTTTTCTTTCTCACCGGCACGATGTTAGAAATCCATGTAGGATATTTGACTTCTCGGATCTTGCCTATTTCAAGAAGCTTATTAACCTAGTCCTCAATCAAAGGAATCAACTCTGGTCGAAATTGACGCTGTATTTATTTTACTGGTCGAGTTCCCTTTTTAATGGACAAGTGGTGCACTGCGATTTTCGGGTCCAAGCCTGGTATTTCTTTATGTGACCATGCAAAGACGTCTCTGAATTCTCGCAAAATGCTAATATACTTTTATTCTTCCTCAATATTTAGCTGAGCACTTATATAGGTAGGACGTGGATCATTTTCATCACCTAAGTTGATTTATTTTAACTCATCAACAATGGCTTTCACTCCTTCAAATTGTGGAGGGGCATCTTTAGCATCTATTTCCTCCATTTGGGAATCTTCAAGAGCAGTGATATGGTTGGTGGAAGCTACACTTTCTCTATCATCATCACTATCGTCTTTAGTAAAGATAATTGTCTGCATCTTGGCTTTCAACACTCTTCCACATGATACAGTCAAAATATTTCGTCTCTTCATATGAGAGGAAATTCGACTTTGAAGCTGCTTGAAGCTAGGAGAATTGACATTATTTTGCCTATCACACTTGTTCCTCTCACAGGGTCCAAGCCTTTCGAAGACACTCCCAAGTCTTTTGAAGATAAAGATTCTCTTAATTTTCCTACTGCATTCATCAAACATATCTTCCGTGGATGAAGCTTCTCCCTCGGTGATATAATTTATACTTGCTCTTCTAATTACAATGCGGACTGGCTTTTGAGGGACATATCCCAAACATGGCTTAGCATTTTTGACAGTTTGACCAATATTTTTCAATATTTTCTGAGTAGCATTGAGCCTATGTTCTGGTGGGTTGATAGTCTCTTGACACAACTTGCTCGCCATCGGTTTTTCCTTTGGTTCATAACCGGCCTTCATGAGGAGCTTGTAAGCTTGTGGACTATATGACTTGGCTATTTCTGCTTCAAATACTTCACCGTGTTCAATTTTTGCTCCTTCAATAAGACGTGTGAATCCTTTGAGTAGTGGAGAAGAATATTTATTTGCATTAATTTTTGTTAAGGGCAACGTGAACTCTTCTAATGTCTCAAGCTTCTCTTTGCTTTTCTTGAGAGTGACAGATGATATGCTACCCTCATCTTTTATTTGTTTATTGCCCCCATCATTTTGCACTGAAGCTTCTTCATGTTTTACATCCTTTATATTCTTGAAGAAAATATTTAGCATCTATGAAGTAGGACTCGGCTTCAGTAAATGGCTTGTCATCACCAAATACCCTTTTCACGTTGTTGCCTTTGCTATATTTGAAGCACTGGTGTAATGTAGAAGGAATCACACCATTCTCATGCAGCCAGGGACGTCCCAAAAGCATGTTGTATGAAGTTTTTGCATCGATGACATGGAAGAGCACTGTTGATTTCATCTCATCAATAAGCAAATCAAGAACTATTGTGCCGAGAGTTCTTTGTCCTTTATGGTTGAACCCTTGAATCATCAATCGGCTATGATTTAGCTCATCCACGGGTATTTCTAACTTCTTCAACATCCTTAAAGATAGAATGTTCACTGCCAAGCCTCCATCAATAAGTATACGATTTACTCGCACCCCTTATGTATAGCCGGTCACAAATAGTGGTCGATTATGAGATTGCGAACCCAACAACATATCTTCATCCGTGAATGTCACCCTCATGGAGTAAGCTTTACCCTTAGTTTCAGATTGTTCGCTTTCATTATTCTCCTCATTCATGACATGACATGAGCCTTCATCACGACTTTCCTTTACATAAGTAAAGTTCGTGGCTGCCTCATCTTCTAACACGATTTTCCCTTCCTTAGCCAGCTGCATGATCTTTTCTTTGAGGACGAAACAATTATGAATATGATGACCCACCAACATGTGATACTTGCAGTATTTTGGGTCATTAATTTGGCCAGCTTCTTCTGGACGTTTCATCTCAGGAAGGTCAATGAGTTTATTCTTTATTAGATTATCAAATATGCCAGAAATATATGAGTTCAGAAATTGATACTTTTTTCTTGCATCTCTTTCAGAGTCAATCTTCTTTGCCCCCAATCTTAGGCAACTTGTTTACCTTTATTTTTCTTATCATCTCCATTCTTTTGAATTTTGATCGTCATAGTATTTGTGGCCATTAATTCTTTGTTGGAATTTCTAGTATAGCGCTTGCCCTATTTTTTGAAATCTTATTTATCTTTGGACTTGTAGGAGTCCAACATTAGTGAATGTTTGATTCCACTAGCAGCCATGCTTAATTCCATGTCATGGGCCCTAGTAGCCAACTCTTCGAAAGTCTTAGGTTGAATTCCTTTGAGTATATAAAGGAGATTCCATTCTATCCCTTGGATACACATCTCAATAGCGGACTCTTCAGATAATCGGTCCTTGCAGTTTAAACTCAAATTCCTCCATCGATTGATATAATCAATCACCTGCTCTTCCTTTAATTGACGAGTATTAGTTAGCTCAGTCATGCTAACGATTCTCCTTGTGCTATAGAAACGGTTAAGGAACTCATGCTCCATTTGTGCCCAATTATCAATGGATTCAGCTTGCAAGTTGATATACCAATCAAATGCATTTTCTTTGAGAGAGTGAACAAACTGCCTCACCATATGGTCTCCATAAGTACCAGCGTCATGGCAAGTCTCATTGAAGTGTGCTATGTGCTGCCTCGGGTTTCTCTTGCCATCAAATTGTTAGAACTTGGGAGTTTGGTAGCCAGCTGGCAACTTCAAGTTGTCCACTCTTTTCGTGAATGGCTTGACATAAGTGACGGTGGGCTTGGAATTCTCTTCAAACCTTTCTTTTATTGTTCCAAGTATAATATCCTTCAATTGATCGACTTGGAGCATTCCATCAGCTGAAAGTGGCAATTTCCTTGAGTTTGCTCCTTTTCAATAGTCTGGCGCCTTGTGATCTTTTCCACCTCACTATCGTCCATGACTCATTTTCCGTTTGCACGGCTAGTCTCCGCGACATCCCTTCCTTCAATCAGTTTGGAGATCTTTGAATATTGAGCTTCTATGTGTTTTGTGAGCCCTTCAATAGCTTTCATCATACTTGCTAACTATTCCTTAATAGTTGAAGCGCCAACCATCGTTACTGGAGCAGCGATTGAGCCAGATGGTGAGCTTGAAGATGCAGAACTTCATCACTATCCTCTTTAAGAGGTAGTTATTTTCTCGAAGCCTCCTCAACCGAAGGGTTGGATTCAGATAAGGCTTCTGACCGAGTTTTTTCTGACATGCACCTCGTAACAACAGCAACATATTCATTCAATGACTCTGAGAGCTTAGAAGCAGCAGTCCTTCCCACAGTAATCTTGACAGGAGTCATTTTATATCTTCGAGCTTGTAGAGAGAAGAGATGAGAGGTAGAGATGGTCCCACTGGGCGTGCCAAAATTTGTAACAACAAATTTTGTATTTATAATAAAATAAATACAAATTGAGTACAAAGATCATTTCAGATGGATTTAATATATAAAAGATAATGTAAACGGGTTACAATCTCCAATCAATCCTCTGATTCTTCTCTCGAATCAATTTGACCTTGACTTGACTTTGTTGACTTTGACTTTGACTTGAGTGTATTGACTACGCTGACTATATTGACTGCGTATGTTGAGTTGAGTTGAGTCGGATCTTCAATTGAAGCTTGTCCGAACTCGAATATAACGTTAATTCGGAGGGGTTGAGCCTTTGTTCGAATTAAACGTTATTCCTGAAGCTTATAACGTTAATCCGAAGGGATCGCGCCTTTGTTCGAATTAAAACGTTATTCTTGAAACTTATAACGTTAATCCGGAGGAGTCGAGCCTTTGTTCGGATTAAAACGTTATTCTTGAAATTTATAACGTTAATCCGGAAGGATCGAGACTTTGTTCGAATTAAAACGTTATTCTTGAAACTTATAACGTTAATCCGGAGGGTTAAAACATTATTCTTGAAACTTATAACGTTAATCCGGAGGGGTCGAACCTTTGTTCAGATTAAAACGTTATTATTGAAATTTATAACGTTAATCCAGAGGGGTCGAGCCTTTGTTCGGATTAAAACACTATTCTTGAAGCTTTCCACGAAGAACGCCGAAGAACTTGATTTGAAGAACGCAGAATCAGAGTGGTTTAGAACCTTTATCTTGAATCGCAAACCGTTTTTGACTTGAAGATGCTTGAAGATCTCAAGGGAGCACTGCTCGTATTCTTGATCTCTTCAGAAGCATCTGGGTCTTCAGATGTTTTAGTATGTCTGGAATAAAATAGAGGAAGACTCCTTATATAGGTGAAGGGATAGGATGCCCTATAAATAACTCGCAATCTGATTGGTCCAGGGCATATTTGACCTGATTTTACGGGTTTGGGCCTTTTCATATATAACACAGTTTGTTTGACCTGGTTCTGGAACCTTCCAGGATTTATTTGACTTGGACTTGTTTGACTTGAGCCAGACTTTACTTAATTTAAACCTCTTTTATTTGTTGGGTTTTAAATTAATTATCAATTATTTATTAATATATTTTAGGAATTAATTTATTAAATCCCCAAATAAAATATAATAAACTAAAATTGATATTTTAAGCATGAAAATCCACGTGTTGCCATTTGATTGGATCATGAATTTTAATGGCTTACATTTAGTTTTGTAAATAATTCTATTGAGTGAACCACCCTTAAATTTTCGTGTTTGTTTGTATTCAGATTATATATTAAGCGGTTCAATGTTAACAAATATAAAAGTTTAAAAAGTCGATAAACATACAACTGCAAGATCTAATGGCTTACCAAATACGGGCTCCATCACAAAATCAAATAATAATAATAATAATAATAATAATAATAATAATAATAATAATAATTGAGATACTATCTCAGAAAATAATTTTTGTGAGACGGATAAGAATTAATAACTTTTATGATGAAAAGTGATACATTAATGAAAAATTATAATGGTGCTATGAATTACTCCTATTTCATAAACAATTTATAATATTAAATGAAAAGTGATAACATTGCAAAAGGAAAAGTGATAA
Organism: Pogostemon cablin; assembly: GCA_023678885.1. Classification (NCBI taxonomy): domain Eukaryota; kingdom Viridiplantae; phylum Streptophyta; class Magnoliopsida; order Lamiales; family Lamiaceae; genus Pogostemon; species Pogostemon cablin. The sequence goes on from CM042965.1 coordinate 7,014,649, forward strand.
TAATTTTAATAAAAAGTGAGAATTAATTAGGAAAAAAAATGATCTCATCAGACTCTAATACATAAAATTACCCCAATAATAATAATAATAATAATAATAATAATAATAATAATAATAAGAAGAAGAATACATAAAATTACCCCAATAATAATAATAATAATAATAATAATAAGAAGAAAGAAGTACAGTGGATGCCCCACGTTCAATCTCCAGGATTCAAAACTTACCGAGTGTCAACTTTTTGTAATACTTTGCAAGGAATGATTTGACGAGTCCAACTAGAATCACCCTACCCTGATTTTATATTTTGTAATCCTCTTTCTTCAACTAATTGTAAACAAGCTTTTAACTCTAATTAAAATCTCAAACATGTAGTAATGTTAGATGGGACCAAAAGACATTTTCATATTTTACCTTTTAGATCGATTAATTAGAGCTTTGTTTTTAATTAATGAACTAATAAAAAAAAACACAAGTTAGATTTAAAAATAAAAAACCATAATTAATGTAAGCGTACCATATTACTCCATTGCCAACAATTTTATGATTAGAATTCAATACCGAGTTGCCCACAAGCAACTAATCCTTATAAATCTCAAAAGATAACATGCTAACAACACCTACCATTATTCATTAATTAACCACACAAGATACGTATTTCGTATTATTAATGTGTCAACTCCACCAAATTAATGTGTTTTCATGTCCAATATGCATTGTATAAAAGTAACTTAAATATAAAAGATAATGTTATGATAAACAACCAAAATTGTTTATATTGAGTTATGATGGTTAAAAGAATTCATATAAAGGGTGGGTCGATTGATCGTTATAATTTTGAAAATTGGGAGCTCAATCACAAATTGTTCTTCAGTGTTGTATGTAACATGATATTATTATCTTGAACTTGAAGTTCTTAATCATAAATATATTGATATCATTTCTATTGTAACTCACCCTTGGGTATTCTTTAAACCCTACTCTAAAATTTTTATAAAATTCTTTAATTCTTTTGTTGTTAAAAAAAGCTATGATGGTCAAAGCATCTGGTCTGATTAATTTTCACGTTAATTACCATTATTATTATTATTATTATTATTATTATTTTAAATTATTATTATTATTATTTTTTAAATGCACAATGTACGAGAAACATATACTTGAAAGAGATTATAATGTAATAGATGAAAAATCACTAAATTAATTTACACACTCAAATAAATATTTTATGACTCATGATTAGGGGTGTCAATTTGGACCCCACTGCATGATTTGGGTCAATTCAGACTCGCCTTGAATTGGAAACGGGCCGGGGCGTCTTTGACCCATTTTGAAGCGGGTCGGGTATGTGTATTACTTTAGCCCTGCGGATACCCATTGGAGCTATGGAGAATGATGAAGTGAGAGAATTAGTGATTTATAAGTGCCACATAAATCTCTAAAAAAATTAAAAATTTTAAAAAAATTATGAAAAAAAAGGAGAGTAAGACCCGTGTAGGTCCGGAGCGGGTTCGGGATAGACAATTTTAAGACGGGTTGGGTTTGAGTAGTTGAATACCGCCCCACCTTGCCCGTTGACATCCTTACTAATGATCCTTGATTTTAAGTTTTCTATCACTATGTTTATAGAAAACTTCTTTTTTTTTTTTTTTCTTTTTTGCATTTTGCTTGATCGAATTGACTGTACGCAATACCCTTAACCCTGATGTATGCTCATTCTTTTAAACCCTAGTTTATTCTTTTAGAACCACATTTTGATTTATAAATTTCATTCTCATTGAAATTTATTGGTAAAATTTATACACTGTACTATCAATAATATATTATTATTATTTATCCTGAATGAAATTCATGGAAAGTAAATGTAGATAATGGGAACTCAATGATTGATGTATAAGTGGTGAAATAAATGAGTTGAGTTATGCAGCAAGTGCAAGTGCAAGTGCGAAGTGTAATGAAATACTCTCTCTATAGGAATAGGACACCCAAAAATCATGACTTTCATTACATCTCTTTATTTTCATGTACTGATTGAATGAATGCCCCAGACCCAGAATGTGGTCCAAATATTATTTTACGTGAAACACATTCAATTTATTAATTAAAGGGTTAATTGCGTAAAAAACCACGAACTTTCAACGAATTGCAAATTAATCCTGACTTTTATAAAATTGCAAAAAAAACCACGACCTTTCATATTTGTGCAATTCGCACCCATCGGGCAGCTGAAGCTGCCCGACCGCTGACGTGGCGTTGACCTTGCCACGTCAGCTTTTAGTTGATTGCAAAAAAAACCCCAATCTTTACTTAAATTGCAATTTAATCCCAACCTTTGAAATTTTGGCAAAAAAGACCATAAAGTTTTTATTTTATTTTTAAATTGCATCTTCTAATAAAAAATTATACATTATTTTATTTTTAAATTTAAATTCATAACTAAAGATTATGTATTAAATATTATTTTTATTTTGCATTTTCATATTAAATGTTGTATTAAATATTATTTTTATTTTGTATTTTCATATTAAATGTTATATTAAATATTTATTTTTTTACAAAAACTTTTAAATTTTTTATTTATTAATTTTTTACTACTCCATAAATTTCAAATGTATAAGTCTTTTTATTTAATACAAAGTATTTTTATTATTTAAGTATGAGATTGGTTTGTATAAATTAAATCTTAACGAATATTTTTTCTCACTATAAAATTTGAGTTTATAAATTAATTTTAAATCATTTCTTTTAATAAATTATAAAATTCCTTAAACATTTCATAGGTATATTTGTCATTCTTTTATATATAATGTGAAATTACGAAAAGATATTGAGACATGGCGAATACTTTGATTTTATAAATTATAATAATTTTATAATGTATAAAAATATTTTAAAAATTAAAAGAATTTAAATATTTAGAGATTGTATAATTTTTTTACTACTTAATAGATATAATTAATTTTATTCACATAATTTAAGTAATAAACATTTATTCATATAATAATTTTATTATTTTATTTAATAATATTTTAGAGTTTAAATTTAAAAATAAAATAATGTATAATTTTTTATTAGAAGATGCAATTTAAAAATAAAATAAAAAATTTATGGTATTTTTTGCCAAAATTTCAAAGGTTGGGATTAAATTGCAATTTAAGTAAAGGTTGGGTTTTTTTTGCAATCAACTAAAAGCTGACGTGGCAAGGTCAACGCCACGTCAGCAGTCGGGCAGCTTCAGCTGCCCGATGGGTGCGAATTGCACAAATATGAAAGGTCGTGGTTTTTTTTGCAATTTTATAAAAGTCAAGATTAATTTGCAATTCTTTGAAAGTTCGTAGTTTTTTACGCAATTAACCCTTAATTAAATGTTAATATTTTCACCCAACTTATTCATTTTCTTAGATTAAATCTTTAAATCACAAATTCTTTTATTTACTTGCAGTTGGGTCAGTGAGATTGATTCATGACCCTTTTCAGGTTTATAGCATACTTTCTTGAAATTTGTGAAAAAGAAGTACCAAAAAGCATAAAAGGCAAATCAAATCTTCTTTGCAAAACTTTCAAAATTCCTAAGGATTATTTTAGTTTCTCATTCTCCTCTCACCCATTGTGCTGTCAAATCACAAATGCTAAGAATTTCCAATAACCAATTTATAAGAGAAATCAATGAAGATTGAAGTGGTTTTCTTTTCTCCATGGAATCAATAAACAGAGCCATATATATAATAATAAAATAAAATAAAATTGTACAGTTTACATTTGTCAGATTTTTGAGATAACAGAAACTGCAGTTTTCTTTCCATGGATTTAATTAGAATGATGAACAACCAAGATTAATTAATTATTTCCAAAAAAAAAAAAAAGATTCGTAAGAATAATTATGATGTGTTGTTCTTACAGGCGTAGATCATCAAGGAGAACTCGCGTTTATCTTCATCTTTACTCACCACCTTTTCTTCCAACCACAGCCTGCTATCCATCCCACTCCTCGTACGGAACATAAACACCGCGTATCCCGGGCCCTGCAGGCCCGAATTATAGAACCACCCATGAACATCCCACATCAGATCAATCAACAACCCATCCAGAAAAATCGTCTGATTCCCCCTGAAATTCCACTGCAGCCTCTTCACCCTTATCATGGGCTTCTTGTCGATAGAAACAGACAGCGCCGGATACTTGAATCCGTCGCTGTAGCCGCTGCACTGGATTAGAATATCATGGGAAATGCCGGATTCGGAGAAACGGGCCCGGGTCGAATACAGGGCGTTGCCGGAGAAGTGCTCCTGCCGCGAGATCAGGGCGGACTTGGCCGTCTTGACGCCGCATTTGAGCTTCCTCTGAGAAGCTTCTAGACCCATGTCGCCGGCGACTAGTCCGAGCTCGGAATCGACGGTGATGAGGACGTAGTAGCCGTCGACGGGCTCGGGCCCGGAGTCGTAGCGGGCGGCGGAGAGATCCCAGAAGACCTCAATGGCGGCGGAATTGAAGTCGATGGCCTTGGTTCCTTTGAGCTTACGGAAAATTCGGGAGGTGGTGGTGAGTTTAATGGCGGTGGAGGGGTCGTCGCCGAAGACGATGGTGAGGGCGGCGCCGCCGTGAGAGAGAGTGGACCATGTGAGGGAAATGAGAATGTGGTTGTCGGAAGAGGGCGTGATTCGGTGCAGACAGGTGACGGAATTCTGGATAGAAGGGATCAAAGTTGGGGAAATGCAGGAATTGGGAGAGTAGGAAGAACAGGAGGTGTCGGAAACCTGCACTGCGTATTCACTGAAGCAAGCTGCCAAGTCTCTCATCTCATCGGTGTTGCTGTGTGAGAGAGAGAGAGAGGGGGAATGGAAGTTGAGTTGAGAGGGAGATGAATGTAATAAATATGAATCTGGGACTGTTTCTCTCTCTTACCTTAAAATTTGCATCTCATGAGAGAGAGAGAGAGCAAAAGAGTAGAAGAAGAAGGTTTCTTTCTTTATTTCTCGACAGTTCATCTGAGAGTGAGATATCCAAATATTTATGTACTCCCTCCGTCCCACGTATTTTTACCCACTTTTCATTTTGGGGTGTCCCACGTATTTTTACTCATTCCATTTTTGGAAAAAATACATAATATTTTATTACATACTTTTTACAATCCCAACAACTTTAATTACTTTTTTACACTTTATTCATCATTCCCAACAACTTTATTCACTTTTTCTTTTCAAATTACTAATTTATCCCTACTTTCTCTTACATTATATATTAAAAAAATAAAACGTCTTAATCTCCGTGCCCGTACAAACGGGTAAAAATACCCGGGACGGAGGGAGTATTTAAATTGGAAACAGAAGAGAACCTTTCTCATTTATTTATTTATTTAGTTATATACTTTTAATATAATAATAAATATTTGAGGGACTAGACTAATGGACATAATTATTAAGGAGTGACAGTTTCTACTTTTTTTTTCTAATATTATTATTTGGGAAACACCGGTTGACCGGAAACAATATATAAAGAGGGTCCCATTATTATTATGCAAACGCAATTAAATTCTGCTAATTTAACACTTTTGGTGCACAAAATCTGTCATTAACTCAGCAGTAATATCATTCATCTGTTTAGGTCAACTCTGAATTACACATGTTGAGAAAATTCCACATTTTGTCCTAATCAAAATTCCGTCTCATCACAATCTCACTTAATTAAATATATTTAAATCAATTCACCCCAATTTATACGTTACAAACCTTTTGTTTACAATGATAGTATTCTAGTATAAAAAACAAATGTTACCCTTGGAGTATATATTATGTACATAATGTTCGAAAATATAAAGTTAGCCAAGTAGTTATATATATAGTTGTGTTTACATAATCTAAACTAACTTCGTATTTAAATTTAGAGTCTAACTACAGTGTATTGGGATAATTACCACCGTTTGATCAATTTTCTATTTAATCTCACCACTCAATAAAATAAAATAATTATAAAAAATTTAATAACTACCAACTACCCCTTCTATTTTACTTTATAAATTTGTAGATGCACCGGAATAACCCTTAAATTTATATACCCACTTTTTTTTCATCCCTAATTTAACATCCACATGACTCCTTTTATCTCATTTACAATTTGTAAATACACACATGCACATTAAAAAACATTAAGATTATTAAATTAATGAAATATACATGTACTTATACATTTATATATTTAGAGAATAAATGGTAGAGAAGGATGGTGAGTGTTTGGCACCCACAAATTAAAACAGTGAGTGCTGACCCACTAACCCTACTACCTATTACAAAAGCAGAGGAATAATGTTAAACAAGTTACTTCGTTTTTCCCTTTGAACTTTTATTGCAACTTTTTCATTTTCTTTATATATACTCATCATATATCCTATTAAGACTACTATAACATGCCACCCCACAATTTCTCTTCTTCGATGCTATTAATTAATTTAATTAATGCCTAAAGTAATTTCATGTTTGGATTATTTTGTGATTTATATAGCGTTTTGTGAAATCATAAAATTAACGGAGGGTTTTTTTTTAAAAAAAAATCATTTAAGTTGTTTTTACTTTAATGGGAAGTGTTGTGTGAGAGAGTCTCGTAGTAAGACCATTTTACCTTTTGTAATTATTTACTCTATTTTTGTTATAAAATGTTATTACTTCGCTATAAAATATGAACAACTTTTTATCTATACCATTATCACATTTCATCGATTGAGTGTCATTTTTCACTAATAATATTAGCACTTTTTATCTATCTCATGCAAGGACTTATGTGAGACGGTCTCAGACAAGTCTTTTCTTTTTTAAAAAAATTTATTAACTTTAAAGATAAATGTTTATTATGCTCCAAAGGCTTTTATATTTCATTTGCAAATATGTTCATTTATGACATATTTTCTCTTTTATTATTTTTTTAAACTATTTTATTAAGTAAAAATAAAGAAGTAAATAATATATTTAATATAATAAATTATGTAGTTTTGGCTTTCTAAATTTAAAGATTTCCCTAAATTTAAATGTTAAAGTTATAAAAAGTGTGGTGGAACCAAATTTTATTGAAGGCAAATACTTCTGGTTTACCTTACACCCTAGCTAATATATTATTCCTCAAATTTTTTAAAGAAATGAACCATTACTATATCAAATAGTACATATTTCTCCTCAAAAATTTTGATATATTGTGATTTTATATACTGTTCTTGAAGAGTAATATTTTTTATTTAAAAGAATATTTAAAAAATAAATTTTCATATATTAAAGAATAATTTTATGAAATTAGGATACATGGTGAACAGATTCCTACTCTCTTTATTGAAATTCTCGTACGAATTTCTTTTTCTCTTTGCATTGATTTGGGATTCCCTACTCCATATCATATTTCATGATCTCTCCCCACTTGAAACACCAAATAAAATATGACATGGAATAGGGATGTTGATCTGCTTTGTATTTTTTTATTATTTTTTTTGAAAAAAAGAAAATTTTCATTAATGAAAGTGGAAACAGCAATCACTGAATGTCGATAAGATAAAATCATATTGTTTTTAGCTTTCTCTTAGCTTTCGAAGATTCTTTGACGTGTGGTTTAATTTGAAAAGGAATAAACATGCAAATGAAATAGTACTTATTAATGAATCACCCACCCTACAGTTGTGGAGATCACTCAGGGACAAAATCCCAATAAAGACGAACCTGCTACGAAGAGGAAGTTGGCCGGAAGGAATGGAAACCACATGTAACATTTGCAATATTGGGATGGAGAACGTGCAACATCTATTCATTAAATGCCCTAAATCACAGGATATCTGGGCAGACATTCTTCATTGGATAGGCTTCTATGCACCACTACCACCGGAGCTAACGAGGAACGTGTTGACATTCGTGAATCTTCATCTGAATAGCAAGGTAAAAAAGATCATGGCGACAATTTGGACAATATATGGAAAAATAGGAACAAGCAGATTTTCAGAATGTGGAATCGAACCTCCAAGAAACAATCGAGGAAATAAAAATCCGATCATGGAGTTGGCATAGATGGAGAACTAAAAGTATTAATTGTGTTAGTTTTTCTAGTTGGATAGAGAAGGCAAAATTATTTTTCTAATTGCTGGTTAAAATTGAGGATTGGAGTGACTGTTTTATTTGTAATTTGTATGCAGTGTAAATCTCTTACCTTGAATCCTACATTTATAAAATTTCATTTTACCTAATTAAAAAAAAAACAATAGTAAAATTTAATAGAGTCACCCAGTTATTTAATACATATGAATTTTTACATCTCTTTCTACAAAGTACAAAGGGCATGTATCCCTCCAACTCCAAGACAATCACACCTTAATTAGCAAAATTAGATACCATAACAAGGATTGCAATATTTGGAAATTTTGTGAAAAAAATACCAGGTAATATTATTGTAGTATATATTATTAATAATTAACAATAATTTCTATAAATATTTACTCACTACAACTATTAGTAATTAGGTCACGCTAGCTAGTTAGGTTTTCAACCAATGGCTTTCAATTATCATATACTATTAATTACCATACATGTATAAATGTCACACGACCATTTATAGTATGTAATGTGAACCTGTGTCATTAATTATATAAATAATTTATAGAAGAGAACAACTCTAACTATTATAACTCTTAACTATTATCCTTACTTCCTCCCCACTAATTTTACTCATGTAATAAGAAATGTAATTCTCAAATATTATAACAAAAAAAATATCTTTCTTATATATTGCTAATGCAATGTGAGGCACAAAAAATTACTCATATATATATATATATATATATATATATTAATTATAAAAAAATGTTATTATAACATTTTTTTTCTTTTCTTATGAAGGTTTTTTTCTATGAAAATCTTAATTTTTTTCAAATATTAAAATTAACATATTTTAACATCAATGAGAGCATGCAATTCAAGATATAACATATAGAAATAGAATATTCTACCTTTTTGTCTACATTGCTAAATTTTTATAAGGTGATCAATTACCATTCAAACTAAATAAATTGGAAAAAAAAAAAGGTGAATGATATAAAGGGTGAGTTAGTGAGCACTTTATCCTTTAATGATTGGTGCAGTTTTAATGCAAAAGAAAGATTGAATTTTTGGGGAATGGATATGGAATCTAAGTAGTACAACCTTATATGAAAATTGAATGTATAATTCATTATAGTTGGTGTTTGGTTGGAGATGAGCAGTAGTGATTAATTTATTTAAGAGAATAGAGTAATTGGTAGCAGGTCCCCCATTCCATGTTCAACATTTATGTCCAATTCTCATACATAAATGATTTTTTTTTTATGATCGAGGTTCCGGGCTTACGCCCGACTAGTCCTTGAGGAAACAATCCCGGTCCCTCAGAACTGCCTCCAGGTAAACCGCGGTAGCCACACAATGGATCCTCAAGTAATATCTTTAACTACTGCGCACAAGGAGTCGATCTTCCACCGAGTTTCAGCCTCCCACACTGCCGCTTCTAGCCCTCAATATTAATTGTTCCACCATTGTGCTCCGGGGGACTACCTCAATGTTGACCCAGACAACTAGGTCAACACATCATTGGTGGAAGGCAATGGAGAATAAATTCCCCTGCCATGTCTCGAACCCAAGACCAAAGTCTTAGGTAGTGGGGCTCTAACCACTTGAGCTACCCACCTTTGACTACATAAATGAATCTTAAATAGACAAAAAGTCTCTCTATATATGGGAACTCCATGCATCTCAAAATGGACACTCACACGTGTAACCGCCGCACAGATTTATTCCGCCTCAACCAGGAGTGAGCATAAATTTTTCAAAATCGTTCAAACCGCATCGAATTGCACCGCCACTAACAATATAGTTACATAAACTGTAGTTTATTTTTATTTGTGAAAACCGCACCTCCGTAACGGTACAATTTTGATTTTTTCCTAAAATTGCACCGCACCGCCTACATATATTATGTACATGTATACTATTTTTTTTTCAGGAAAAGGAAATTTTATTGAATAATAAAATGGGCATGAGCGATACACAACCTTACAACTGGGTGCAGTCCACAACGCCCAACTCTTCCAACATGAATTCTAATACAACAAGAATACCTCAATATGTAAAGAAAAATATAATAGCAAAGTTCTAGTGTATAATTAACAAAGTTCATATCTAAAAGAGTTCATTATGATAGACAAGTAAAAGGGTTTCGGCTACACATAACATAGCTAGAATCGCTCCTAAGTTCTCCTTTCTTCGCAAAATTCCAACTCCACGTCCGTGCTTTCAATTCGGCCATGATTCCTTTTGAATCCCATTTTCCAGTTTTGAATACAATCTCATTTCTCTTGTTCCAAACCAACCACACTAAGCAAATTCACACCTCCACAAGTTTACATGTATATTATATGTATGAGATTTAAACTAATTTAAATGTTTGAATCTCAACTTGTTATATACTTGTAAACCTTTGCTATTGTCAAATTTTATGATCTTAAATTTTCTAACAAATGATGATAACTTAAAAAAAACATTCATGATAATTTATTATTTAAACTCTATAGAGATATTTAAATTCATGATTATAAAGAGATACAACAATATAAATTTAAAATAAAAAATGAGTTCTTACTATCAAGAAATTGATAATTTAGACTAATTTAGAATTATACCATTGTAATTGTTATCATGGGTACATTTATTGAAACATGTATATTATCTATATTTAAGTTTCATATTATTTATATAGTTGTATTCAATCTTATTATTAAAACCGCCAAAATCGACCGTCAAACCGCAAAAAATCGATCGATGATTTATAGTTGAAAAACAGCGGTTTTATACTAAACGTAAAATCAAACCGCCCATAACAAGACAATTTAAATTTTGTCGAAAAACCGTCCAAACCGCACCGTGATCACCCCTAGCCTCGACCTTTCAAATTTACTCCAACTTTCGGGTTACATTTTCACAAAAAATGTATGTAAACTGGTGTATTACTAGGGTGTTTAAATAAAGGGAATTACAGGATTTACAAAGATTTATATCCGATTTACAAGAGACTAACTCTACATTTTACTGTTTTGAGCATTCTATAAAGTTTAACTTTTTTTTTTTTTTTAAGTTGAGACCCCAAATATACAAAGTAATCTTCTAAAAGTTTTATCACATTATAAGTTATAGAAATGTTGTATTTAGGGTTGAGGGAATATTATGAGTTCTTTGATCAAATATAAATTTTCATTTTAAGTTTCACTACGTGCATCTTAAAAATTCGCATTAAACCATATAAGAATTTTTTAAAAATATTCCTTTTGGGGAGAAAAGAAAAATAAACTATATAAAAGTAAAATATATTAAAAAACTACAAGAGTAAAATTAAAATTCTGCAATATATGTACTAGAAAATAATACTAAGCTCTAACTATAAATTTTAAACTTTAATAATAAAATAAAACATACATAAGAAATTCGAATTTGCATAGAGTTTTTGCTCTTTTTAAATAGTTGGACATGATGCGCATAGTGAAGACAGAGAATCTATTGAGTTTCATAATTACTGGAGTATAGTTTAGTTCAATTAAACTTTGTACAAAATTAATGGAGGATCAAATTTATTTTAATTAAATTTCTAGATATCAAAATATAGGAAATTAACACAAGCATAAATCTATTCCTTTTTAAATGAATTGATTAATAAATTCAGTTATCAAGTTGATAATGCTTAAAGTAGACTATTATCAGCGAAATCATATGATAATATCCCGATATTATTTTCTTTAAATTAAAAATAAATTGAAAAGTGCCAACCCACCTAACTAAAACCATAAATTAAAAGACAACAAAGACTTGTGTGTGATACTAATTTTACAAAAAAATATTACTATGTCATACAGTTAAAAAGTGATAATATGTTCAATGAAAAGTGATACTATATTAATAAAATGTGATAATAATGCAATGAACTATTTCATAAAAATTTTATAATATAAATAAAAAATGATAATATTTATATAAAAATGAGTGATAACTAATTAATTAAAAAAAACCTAAAATAATCTCAATGTAAAAGGATCTCACCCATTACCACTCTTTAAAGACATGATAGTATATTTCTACCCCATCATAAAATTGTCATGTCATATGCTACAAATTATAATATCGGAATTTTTTTTCTCCAATATCTTGATCAATTCTGATAAATTATAACTTAGTCACTTTTGAATTCAGTGTAAGATTACAAATCATTAAAAAAAGAAAATTAATAAGAAAACAAGTTTGTGGCGAAATCGTGATATATTTCATTTATGATTTTTGTGCAAGTCATGAGTTTTGTATTTAGGTAGTTAAAACAAGAAACTTCACCTTGACCACATGTTGTAATTCAATTTAATTTAATTTAATTAATAAGAAAGCAAAGCTATATATAGCATACAATAATCTTAATCGTGGGACCTACCTTAATTACTTATGCGTGCTACTAACTTTTCATACAAGTAAATTGTGAACCTAGCAAAAGCTCAAATTAAATGACAGTCTACACTCTAGATTAACTTAATTATTTGTATATCTTAACAAAATGGTAGTAAAATTAGCATGATGAAATATATAATTAATCTACAATTTTAGTTCATAATCCTTAAAATAATTAGTTTGATATATCGATTTTAATATAGTTAGAATGAGGTACTTGTTGAGTCACTTTCATGCCCAACTTAAGTGACTAAGATAGATATAATAATAATAATAATAATAATAATAATAATAATAATAATAATAATAATAATAATAATAATAATAATTTTATCTTCACGTCTTGTGTTAATAGAAAAATTTCTTGGATCCTTAAATGATAGTCGATCTATCTTTTATCCTGAATTTTTTTTAAAAAAAATCCCTAATAATAAATAATTAATTGATTTTTGTTATTTGTATTAAAAATAATTAGTGATGTCTTGTGAACAAAGCAATGATAAGGCAAGTTGGTGGTAGGACAAGAAACAAAAGACCCGGTAACACAATTTCGTTGATATGTCATGTTATAATTTCCTTTATTTATTTACTATTTGTTTATATATTTTTGCATTCAGGTACTTGCAACATCTTTAATTACACGTTGGCCGCCAAAATTTTAATAATTATCCCTAAACTCATAATAATGAATAATCATAAGAGTTTGTACCTTAAAAAAGATTTGGCAGTTAGGTTAGGTATCTTGTCTTCATTAATATGTTGTTGCTTTTTTTGGCAATTCTTTTATAGGCAAGGCAATATAACATGACTTCTTAAGGTACACTTATTTCTTTGAAAAATATTAATTAGCTGATAAATTCTGTCCAAAATGGTAGTTTATACTCCATACCAGAGTTTATAATTTTTTTTTATTTAAAGAAAATTGTACTCCTTCCATTTGGCTGCAAGAATTTTATTTTGTTACATTGCTAATATAGCTACAATATGAGATTCACACACCACTAATATAATTATCTACTACACGTTAAATAATAATATTTCTTAATTTACGTGCAATAAATAAATGGTATCCTTATGACCGGAAAAAGGGAGTATAGAAACTTTGTGGCTGATGATATATTATTGTGTTTTAGGTTTAATGTTAATTTTTAGGATATAATTGTAACTACTATATATTGTGTTCATGTTTGAGTTTATTATAATATTTTATTCTTGATTCATAGATTGTGACTCATGTATTATTTCATCCCTATAGTTTAATCTTTATTCTCAAGATTTTAAAACTAATCTATTTTAAGAGTAATAATAATTACCCTTTCTAATTAATATTATATTTTGAGGTGATTCTGTGGTACACCTGATGCATTGAAACACTGGTGGATCAATGGGTTAAAAATGGGGTAGTGGATGATTATTTAAAAAAAATTATTATTTTATTTTATTTTATGGTAAAAATAAAATTAAAATTTAATCTAACGATTAAAATCGTTTAGGTGCACCGATACATCCAGTGCATAGAAAAAAAAAGCTGTTGCAGGTGACATGCATGTAGTCGGAAAAGTCTTGAAATATTATAGCGTAGAAGATTATTACGACCATCGCAAAACCATTTTTCATGTGGTATGATATTTGATGTGCCTACACACTTTTTGTTTAATATTACTCCCTCCGTCCCAGAATTTTTTGTACACTTTCTTTGTAATTTACAAAGGAAGTGTGCAAAATATTTTGGGACGGAGGGAGTAATTTTTAGAGTATATTTTAATTTTCATTTAATATTACTTTACCTGAATTGATGTCGTGTAATTTTTCCTATCAAGCTTTTCTATTAATACTAAGTGCATAGTTTTATTTTCATGTAGGAGTACTATTAATTTAAAGGAACATATTTTCACCTCATACTTGTCAATCTTTTATCATGTGTATTACACCTGCTCATCAATATATATATATAGTATCTATCCGCTTGATAATTATTCTTCCAATTTTGATTATGAGATTATTATAACTGAATTGATTCCTAAATTTTCAATTCAATACATTAATTCGGGTTTTCTATCATCAATTATGTAATCTCGTTATAAGTTAATTACATATATATATATATATATATAAGACGACAAAAAGATTAATCTAATATCACTAAATAAATACACTTAAAAATGTCACACTCATCTGCCATGATTGATGATATAATAGGAATTTGGAAGCTCAATTCATTTCGATTTACAATGTCTGAGAAGAGACAAAAGACAGTTAGCAAACTTTGCAATAACATTAAAGTGAGGTTTGGTTTGGGCTTATGTGGGATTTGAAAAATATGAATAATGTGTTATATGTTTATTTGAGTTTTGAGTAGGGTAGCTAAGTTTTAACTTTATGTCAAATGAATGTATTAATTTATTTAAAAGTTAAATGAGAGAGGAGAGATAAAGAGATAAAGTGTATAAATTAAGGAGAGAGAATGTAGTAGGTATATATAGGTGTGGTTTTTAAAATCTGAATGTGGGTTTTGAAAACCAAAACCTGGAATTGAAAACCGTAAACGAACATTGTTTAATAGTATTAATTTTTTTTTGTTGGTTTTTAATTAAAGAAGAAACTTAATGGAGTATTTTAATTATTATAAATGTTAAATATGTTGATAAAGATTTCAAGTAATCAAAATATCCAAACCTCCACAAACTTTCAATCTTGAGGGTTAAATTAATGTGACGATTAATTTACCCAAATGGATCCTCTAAAAAATCTTAATCTGACTTTGAAATATAATAAAAAGACTTCATAAATGTAGTTGCTTGCCTTCATCAAACTCCTAACGCTAATTAACTTCTTAATTTTGGCCTTTTCTCTTAATTAATTAAATTAAATTAATAAAGTACAAACTGAAAAGACATCTCATCGACTAAACATGAGCAATCTAAGTGTTTTGCACCCCTAATCCTTAATTAAAAATTTTGAACTGAGATTATATACATAAACCATAAATATTAACTAAATCTGATTTTAGTCAAACTCATTTTTTTTATTACTGGTTGAAGAAGAATATAGGGTTACGACAAGCCTTGCTGTACTTTGGAAGTTGTTGATATTATATTACTACATTTAATTAAAATTTGTCTTTATTCTAACAATTTCTAATTATTATTTTATGTTAAATTAAATTTTGATTTATATATTTAACGGAAAGCAACTTGGAAATTCCTTGTTCCTTTAGCTGCCGGGGCCCAGGTCGTTTTCTTGGGTCATCTCATAAACATTATTTTATTATTGATTTCATTCTCATCTAAGCCAACTTGCTTTTTCATTTTTTTTTTCATTTTGTTTTCTAAATTGCTTAATACGAAACAAAATCATAATCATAATTTGCTAAATATATAAAAGTTTCTTTGTAGTCAGTCAAATTGAATTACCCGTGTTAATGTAAAATAAAGGAGAACAACCTCGGTGTGATTTGTTTCATTTTTTCTTAATTAATTTTTTTTAATAAAAAATATATCATTTTTTATATGAGACATTTGTCAATAAATTTACCACTATGAACTTATTTAATTAAATATTTGGTAGATATTTTAATTTAATTTAATTTATGACAGTTTTAGATAATAAACATCTAATAAAAATTCGGAAATAAATAGTAAGAATCTAAAAGGCAGTCTAGTAACTAGTTTACATGGCATGCTAACTTATAAATTCACATTTGACACATTCAAAGCTTACTATATATTAATATAATAAATATAATATTTATAAGGTAAAAACTTGTATGTCTCCGGTATACACCGTGCGCCTATACCCTTTAATATTAAATAAATTGTATACCCTTTAGTATAGAGACATGTACCCTTTATTTTTTGAAAAAAATAAAAAATATTAATAAAAAGTATATACCCTTTAGAACAAAATGATATACCCTTACACACTTTGTGCATCTGATGACACAAGAGACCAACTCTATTTATAATATAAAATTCAGCTTCAGATATATATATAGAATCTCTGAATCAAATCCATCGTACATGATATGTTTAATGTGTTTTACTACTTAAGTTAATAAACCTTGTGAACAAAATAAAAATTAAATCGTTAGACATATAGTCGACTAACATATAATTCAATTTGATCGTTTTAAAATTCTTTTGAGTAGCATATCACTCACAACAATTCTGACATTCAAAATGAGTTTATTACTATTTCAATATTTTAAAAAATTATAATGAGGAAATTAAGGTTTAGCGTATATAATTCAAAAACTCCATAAAAGTGAAGTTACTTTTAGGCCCACTAGAAGATACATAATTATCAAATGTAATGGGCCCAAATGTGGTCCAAGTTAAAATTGGGCCGCTTAATAAATGCTTATTTCAGCTGTTTAAGATTATCTTCTTTCTTCAAACCCAAAATAAATAAAATAATATGCTTGTCATTATTAAGCACTGGCTAACTACCATGTTCCTTGGATTTACATAGTCACTGTGTATCTATATCCTTACATGTGCACATCCATGTACTTGTCATGGTTACATGGATCTCACCCCCCCCCCCCCCACCCAACCCCCTCTCTGATGATCAAAAGTCCTCATCACCGAGTGTTGATCTAGTGATTGGAATAGACCACCTCCCTAGATGAGCCGTGTAGTTGATGCACCGGATGACGCCTCTTCCGGTGGGGCCATCAGGAAAATCGACGACGGTAATGCTGCCAGCATCGAGATGGAATGATCCTAGCCATTCCTTTGTCAAGTTCAAGCAATGCCCCATCATTGCTATGTGGAGAGCTACATGGCCAACTGCAACACCAACATACTCACCTTCTGATACGTTGGCTTCATTTAACAAACATTTCCAAGCTACCCCTGCTTGATCCCACAATGCTCCTATTACGTCGTCCTCGTATCTCCCTAACCAACCGGATTGAAGGGGTATCGACTCCTACATTAACATAGAACGTCCCCATAAGAATTGATTCTATAACCTTATGTTTTTCCTAGAATGTCACTTCATTGAACAATCATAACATAGGTTTCTTACTTTTTTGGTCTGCGCAATGATTTTCTCGACGTCAAGACCTTGTATTTGCTTCATTTCCAAATAGCGAGGCACACAATCAGCACCTAAGCAATCAGCAGCTTCTTGAACCTAAACACATGCGATAATAAGCTTGATACTATATACTGCAAGAGGTGAAATCCTTTTGTTTCTTTTTTCTCTGATGCATTATATGAAAACTATCTTACTCTGGAGATTGAATTTGCTGTCTCGACGGATGCTAGTGAATTACTGCTGAGTATAGTGTTCACCTTCACATCAAGTAGTAGCTCAGCTGTTTTCTGTGCCTGTTTGGTATTTAGAGAGAGTATTCAAACGTCTGTCACATGAAAATTTTCAGATTTTGAGTAGAAACGAAGCAGGCTGGATAGTGTATGACCTGTATTATCCCAAGCATGCTCATTGGGCTATCCCCTGAGGAAAAATTAGTGCCCTGCAAAAGATAAGCATCAGAGAGAGAGCGGAAGAATCTCAACTCTTAACTTTGGAATCAAAGACATAATCTCCAAGACAACCACCACTAGCTTACTATTTCTTCAAATTGATCATGATGGCAACTTTTATGTACGTAGCTGATTCATACATTCATTTCTCCACTTTAACCAAAACAAGTGGAATTTCTACAAATGCTTTTACACGAAAGAGCATGTTAAATATATTCTATGAATAACTCATGTATGGGACCTGCAACAAAAAATTAACAGAAATTGCGTACGAGTTGGCAGATATGTCCCCTATGCTCTTTTCATATACAACAGAATCACTCTCCTGGAATTTCTTTTTCCATAACGTTTAAACTCCCATGTAAAGTCAGATAAATTACAGAAAAGTATTGCGGGTATACCTCGATATTGTTCTGAGTGGATCCATGACTGACAAGTATAATCCGCGTACTTGTTTTCCTCCCTGCAGAATTTCCAGCGCCCATAGGCGGACTTGGAGTCTGCATAATTACATTTAAGTCACAGCATCAACTTCAAAGCAACCTACAAAAACAGGAATCTTTTTTGTCTAGATATAACTCAAATTTGAAGAACATCAAAATTATTCAAGAAGGAAACAGAATATTCAAATGAAGCTTTGCTTCCACCAAGTTATGTCGTTGTCTTCAATTTACTTTCAAACAAAATTCAGGAAGAAAAACAAACGGAGAGGCATCAATATACTATAGTAGCTGTCATTTTTTTATATATATTTAAAACAAAAGGAGAAGTAAATGTGAGGGTCTACAATAATTAACCTCTATAACAATTTCAGGAGGACCCTAACTGGCCTAATCAAAATTTACATTTAAAGGATCGAAGGGAAAATCCAATACCTTGATCTGATGTAAAATTGACCATAAACAATATACCACCACTAAGAAACTGGAGATCGGGGAAGAAACTGCTGCCTTATAAAATAAAATAATGTGCTGTCTATCTTAAGTCTTAACTATGGAGGACTAATTGGAAAAAAGAGAACAATGTAAGTGAGAATTTAAATTGGTTACCTAGCTTACAGATTGAAACACTGGATACACAAAAGACAGTGGTAAGGCTTCATCCACATTAAATGGCAGATGAGCACTGAACTCATCATGTGCCGGTCATATGTCCAGTTCGGAATTTTTCATACTCAGCTAAGAGACTGAGTGAGTAAGGAGGATTCACTCGACTAGGTCATGTAAACACATAGTTGACTTGAGAAGAGGGAGCATGCTTTCAAACAAGTCAAGTTCAAAATTGTGAGCATTAATGAATTCTTTTACATTATTACCCTGATCAGCAGTTTGCCAACAAATAGCCCACTAGTCAATCAGTGAGAATAACAGTTATAAAAACTGGTTCTGATTAGGCTGTATACCTGGTTAAGACGATTAACGCATATTTCTGGAGAACCCCCTTCAGTTTTTGGAGTGAAATCTAGCACACTTACGCCACAATTGCTCTGAAGTAGAATCCTGAAGTATTCTGTGCCCAGTCCTAAATGTAGAGGAAAGCAAACATGGATAAAAAGATTTTAGTGTAATGATAACTAACATTCTCAGTCAATTTTAAGAAATAAAGAACCATAATACCAATTGCCGTGGCAACAAGTGCCTGATTAACAGCATTATGAGCAACAACAAGTATTGATTTGCTCTCATGAGTAAGGATTTTAGTCCAGCAGTTTCTTGCTCTTGCCCATAATTCCCTCACTGGATGATGACCATCGATGTTGAAATTTGCTGCATCAATTTGCCATTGACGATAAGCTGCACCATATTTAGCTTTTCCTTCATTCTTTAAAAGGCCCTATAAAGAACAATAAAGTTAATAGCATTTACATGCTTCCTGGTACTATGGATGTCATCCTATGCATGCCAAACTAATCGGAATGCTTAATAAAAGAGATCTTCGTAGTCAGCAAGTACTAACTTGGAATGAGTAGAGATCAATTTCCCTCAAATCAGAGTCTGTTATGATCTCCTCCTTGCGAGTACCCCATATGATCTCTGCAGTTTTCTTTGATCTAATCAGGGGACTGCACCATCATTGACCACAGGTTTAATGTGTCTGTATGCTAAGAAATTATAAAAATATAATTGTATGTTACCTCGTGTATAAAAGTTATTAGTGCATATACAAATTAGCCTTCTAGTCATTTATTTTCTCACAGAGGCTCTATAGCTGTTACAGCATCTGCCCTTTAACGAACAACTAAGAATCAAAACTTTTTCGCAATACATTCTCTTAATGTTAAAAAGTTGAATGCCGATTGAATAACGAGTGGATTAAGTTGCTTTTCTATTCTGCCACTTATAAACTGCAAACATCAATATTTTAGAATTTCTTCAAAACACCACCTCAAGAACTCGCCTCTTTAAATTCCAAACCAGAATTGTAAGAAGCTTCACAACCAACGCTAGTAAAGATTCAAGCAGAAAACAATGAGAAGTTGGATTTAAACTATTGATAAGAACACTGAGGATAACATGTACAGCTAATTGGAGAAAATTAAAGCACAGGTTCCTAATCCAATTTCAGTCCAAATAAAAAGTTAGCCATGTTTCACAACAACATTACACACACACACACACACTCAATAGTAAAGTATATAAACAAGGAGAGTGAGTATGGGTAAAAGTACCTAGAGAAACAAACATCAAAGGACTCATCAAGGAGCATTTGACGCGAAGTCTCAGCCTGTGATTCCCCTTTCGGAGTGAGCACCGCGAAATCGGAGCTGCCTTGGATCCGACCCTCCGCATTCCATGTGCTCTGTCCATGCCTCACCAACACGACCCTCTTCGCCGCCGTCACTGGCGGCAGAGATATACTTTCCCAGCTCCTCGATAGCTCCTCCCTCACATCAGAACCGTCTGATTGTGGTGGAGATTTCTTGATGTCCTGCAGGCTTGAAGATGATTTCACGACAAGGATTCTAACCGGTTTATAATTCGGGCGGCGGAAGTGGTGGTGGTGGTGGTGGTGGTGGTGGAAGAATTTGTTGGTTACGTGAAGGGGAAAGGGGTGGGAGGTTAGCGCTGTGGACAGCATGCTTCTGATTGGAATTCCCTTATTTTTCTTTTTTTTCTGGATTTTTCTTTTAATTTTTATTTTTGGCGCTAAAAGACAACGACAGGCTTTTTTATTTTTGTAGTTTTTTTTTTATATATTTTCGATCAAGTCCGAGACTCCAAGCCCAGAAAATAGACAATAGAGATCTACTGGGCCATAAATTTGGGCCATTTCCAACTAGAATTTGACTGAATGAGTTCTCCGCATTCGGCCCACTTAGCATAAGAGAGCTGCCATGCAATGCCAACTTGATCTGATATTTCTTTAAATTTTGATATAATATTTTTAGGAAATGTATATCTTTTGAAACCGTATTTATATTAGACTATTTATGAGATGTATTCAAGTAAGGTATGATTGTTATATAATTAATGTATGTTAATTGATAATTAAATTATATTACACATTAAAATATGATTTTAATATATAAACATATTTTAACTAACAATAAACATATTTTACTTATATAACAATAAGCATATTTTACTAAAGAATCGACTCGTTTCATATAAATTCATCACACAGTAGACTACCCATATTTTTATTATTATTTTACTAAAAAAAGAAAAGGACAATCGACATTTTTTTTCCTAAATGTGCACCGTATACGACACGGGATGTCCTGTGACATCTCCTGTAACATCTTTTTATTGAATGACACGTGGCGCTATGGATAAATCCAATCCCTTGCCTTTGGTTGACTTAGGGTATGCATAGTTTCTCTTATCTCTCTTACGTGTCACTCATCCAACGGAGTGCTACAAGAGATATCACACCAAAGTGGTATAGAAGATTCAGACCCACTTTACACATTCTTGAATTATGTGTTCATTGAATCCAGAATGTTTTGAGGTGAATAGCCTCATATTTCACATGTTACATAACCCTCCCCCAATAAATTTATTTCATTTATTTAGTAGATGATCAATTAATTAGTCGTCCAATAAAATAATGGGGTTGTCAAAGAATATCATATGAAAGACACGTGTATAATTAGGGGGAGTAGGATGGTAAGTGAGTGTAAAATGAGAAATTTTGTTGATGATGACGTGGCCCAACAACACGCAAGTCTCTCAACTGCCAAATATATTCACTGCACGTGCAATCTTTTCTACGTTAACTTCATTGTGTCCCAACTCCCAAACTTCGTAATACTATATAGGAGTAATTCATTTTTTTACAATATATTGACATTTTAATTATTTAATATTTTTTTTAAAAAATCAATTACTCCCTCCGTTCCAAAGATATTGACACACTTTCTTTTTGAATTGTTCCACAGAAATTGATATATTTCCTTTTTAAGGATGTTGAACCCACACAAAAATAATTTATTTATTTACATGAGTCCACAGACACATCACACTCACCACTAATACAACCACCTACTACACATTAAATATTATTTCTCTCACTTCACTTTACATTAAATTATTATACTTATTAATCTACGTACCCAAAAAAATGTGTTAATTGTTGTGGGACTGGGGATTAATTAATGATTAGAATGAGTTACATGAGTTACATAAAAGAGCAAATGAGCTCTTATTAAAAAAAAAAAAAAGCTAATTATAGTGTGCACCTATAGACAAATATAAACATAAACTTATACAATTAAGAGCAAAAATGTATACAATTTAATTGTTTGGTTTTTAATGAAAAATTGAGTGTAAAAAAATATACAATTATTAAAAAACATGTATACACTATTGAATAAAAAGTTATACACATATGATGCTAGTTTTTTAAATGAAAAACTTAGTGTGAAAAAAGTATACAATTATTACGAAACACGTATACAAAATAGAATATGTATACAAAATAGAATAAAAAATTATACACATGTGGGTGCACCCTTGCACCCGATGCACCCAATATACACTTAAAAAAATTTCAGATTAAGTCTAAAATGATGCATTATGCAATTACATGTGTTATTAAAATAAATATGTATATTTAACTATCTATATTTCATATTATTTTTATAGTTATATGCTGTTATCTTATTGAATCATAGATTATAATTGAATATTTATGGCTATAAATTAATCTATTCATAGATTAATTTTTATTTTTATTTTAAAGAAATAATTGGAGAGAGAATTTTATGTTTAACTCTTCTAAATTATAGAAACTGAAATTTCATTTGGAGTCTTTAATAGATGCTGATCTTATAAATATTAATACTCTTTTGAAAATGGTAACAACATTTTGAATTGTAACACAATATATATATTTCTAAAAAGTACTCCGTATTTTCCACGAAGAGGATTACTACCCCAACTCCTTACCATTCATACTCTTTATACTACAATTTTTATTCTAGTTTTTCAATGGCTGTGTTTTTTTTAAATCATGTTGGCTACTAGATAGAAAATCACAAACTGGTAGTTTGATATTTTGTTAATTTAATTAACAATCCAACCATCATCTGTTGATCTGAAAGTCATAGGGATTATTAAAATGAAATGAAGTTGAATGAAATTAGAGAAAGTTAGACTATTTTATAATAATGAATACCTAAGGGAAAAACATATATTGCAACTAGATGTGATTTATTTTCTTAAAATGAAACCTGTTTTATCCATCATTATTCACTAAAAAATAAGGTTTTTTTTAACAACTGAATTTACCAACCGAATTCAATCCGTTGGTAATTACCAATGGGTTAGCAACAAAAAAATGCACATATTTGTTTTAGCAACGGAATGCCAACGAATTTATTCTCTATTGTGGAATTCAATCTGTTGATAATTAACCACGGATTACCAAGGGATTCATTATACTCCTATAAATTACCAACGGAATATTAGAAAATATTCAAGTAAATTCAAGCAATTCAACAAACAGTAAGTATATTAATTTAGGATATAACAAATACTATGTTAATCATTCAAATAAAGATAAAATAAGAGGTTAAGAGTAGCCTGGGTCGAAGCATGTCGTAGCGCTATCTTTAGAAAAGAAACGCCTCACTCCACTGGTATGATATTTTTTATTACATGTTCTTCTCTCAAGATTCGACAACCCAATAGTCCTCTCGTGTGCAGCGATGAGAACCCCGAACCACACACTTACTCAATGCTCAAAGATAATATATTTATGAAAAATATATTTTTGTAGTGTGAAGGTATGTGTATTGTGTAGAATGGAGGTATACATGCATATAGTATATAATATATATCAACGTGTATTGTAGTAGTTGGATAGATGTGAATATGTGTAGAATATAAAATTATGTATCACAATCAAATGAAACATTGTAGCTATTTTATAGACCTCTCATGCACTTATTTTAATTAAGAGAATTAATACACATTCATGTGATATAAATATTGTTAATGGAGGTCTTAAAAACGAAACGGTTCCATAACCGTTGAGGTTTTAAAAACGTATAATAATTATCATAATAATTATGTAATAATAATTTTTATTTTAAATTATAAAATATCCAACACGGAATTATTAGCAACTGAATACCAACGGAATTATTTACCAACAGAATTGATTTTTCATTGTTAAAAATTTACCAACCACCACTTTACCAATGGATTCCATTGTTAATCCGTTAGTAAGTTAGTTTAACAATAGAAGCCTTTTGCCAACGGAATATTCCGTTGGTAAAAAATAATTTTTTTTTTTGGGTAAAAAATGGGTTGTGGAGTCCTCTAAATATAGAAACTTCTACTAACGGTCAACGTTTTCTAGAGATTAATTGATAAGTATTGATTTAAATTTTACTACTATATAGGATATATAGACTTATTTACATGGTATAATATTGTATCCTGCATTTGTTGTTTCTTGATACTTTTGTTGGAGTGTACACATGGAACAGGGTCGTGGGAGATTTCTAATTATTCGCAAATGTTATTTGCAACTATTACTACACTTTGTATCACTCATCTTAAATTATTGAATAAATAATCCATAATGAATATTGAAATTTTCAAAACGAATTGAATCAAAGAAATTTATGTGGTAGAACCCTTTTGCGAGAATTTGAACTAAGACATAAATCTCAGTTTGAAATCGTGGATTCGGATTAAAAAAATTAGAAATCGGAACTAAACCTAAATATATCCAGTTTCAATTTCATTTTAATCAAATTTAATTTTGGTTAGAATATGCATGTCTTGATTTGATAACAATTACTCCATCCATCCCAAGAAAGTTTGCACTCCTCTTTCCGGCATAAAGATTAAGAAAGTGATAATTTTTAGGGGTATTATGGTATTATTTTGGTAATAAATAAATGATAAAGTATGTTAGGTGTGTTAGGTAGGGGTGATTTTTTTTTTAAATAAAGTGTATGAGAAAGAGTGATTGTGTTTGACTTTTTATTTTTTTTAAGAATGTGCAAAATTTTATGGGACAACCCAAAATGGAAGGTGTGTAATGTGAAATGGTACGAGGGAGTACATATACATATTTTAGAAAACACAATGGATTATCCTATACCTAGATAGATGAATTTTACAAAATTGTAAATAAAATAGATTAGGAAGTCGTATTCGGTGGAGTTAATCACGTATATAGTTGTTGGCATAATTTAAATTTAAATTAATTAATAGTCGCACAAATTCTTTTGCCTATGCTTATACGTTAATTTGACTTCTGCCCACCGTATGTAAGCATAATAATTCTACTTATGTACTTTATTACTTATTCGATCCATCCTATTAACTTTCAGAGTTATTTATTGTACATATGAAATTCTTGAAAAGTTAATTTTTAACTTGTTTTTAAGGATGGATCGATAAGTTAAAAAAATAAATAAATTATGTAATAAGTTATGTAAATTTTAAAAGAGTGACGATTTTAAAATTAAAATCACAATAAATTAAAATATATTGTGAGATGTCAGATTACATGTTATTTACTTATTTGGTGGTGCGTGTGAACTTTTTTATAGAATAGACAAAAATTATAAATGTAAATTTATTTATGATATGGTAGTATAATAATATAACGTAATTTCTTATGAAACCGGAGTATTGTGCAATTTAATTTTATCAAAATTAATTCTAAGTACATGAAAAAAAAACTAATTTAGATTAATAAATTATTATTCATTTGAATAAAAAATAGTATTACTCAATTAATAATATAAAAAATTAAAATAACTACTTCTTCTGTCCCACACGTATTTAAAATATTAAGAAAAAATATTTTTTTTGAACAAAAAGAAGGAACATTTTAAGTAATTTAATAAAAAAGTGTGTAAAAAATTGTTGGGATGTGCATAAAAACACAAACACTTATATAAATCGGTTCACAGTGTAAAACCCTGCGATTTTCCTTCCAATCCTGTAATATACCCTATATATTGTTACGGATTTAAATTAAGGTGGACCACCTAAAAAATGTAAAATATTTTTATTGGACAGATGGAGCATTATTTCTATTAATAGGAGTAATTAGTATGAAGAAAAAAATTTCATATACTGCAAGGAATAATTTTCTAATTAAATTCAGACAATATAGTTAATGTAAGCTTAAGAAATGATATAACACGTGAAACTTCGGCAATCAGCCACGCATTCTTTTTCTTCAAGAAAATTTTGACAGAAACTTACACGTACAATATTAAGTATGACTCTCCATTGTGTGTGTACCACGTCAAAAATGCAATGCGTAATAAAATAACTAGGACTATATATAATAATCGCAATTATAATAAAAATATAAATTGGAGAAAGATATATAATGAATTTCCAACATTATGCCAAATATATGATCTTTTAGCTCAGAAAATTATATTTTTAGATATGTCAAGGAATCACAAAGTTAAATCATAAAAAAGGGGGCAAAGTAAGATATAAACTACGATCATAAAATTATAATTATATTCTAAAAATAAGGATTAATCTTTAAGGATTGAATAAGCATAAACCACATACAACTACTTTTCATGTAATTAGATCATCTCTTCGTTATTGGTATTTTATAATGACATTTCCAAATTAACATTATATGCTTAAAGGATCTAATTATCATTCATATAGTATAATTTCTTATGTTATGAATTTAATGATTATTTGCATAATATAACTTTTTATATGATGAAACATTAATGAAATATAAAACGCTAAGCAAATACAAGATACTGCATGTTTAATGTTTTTTTTTAATGATGATTTGATTCAAATTAATTATAGCTTTTGTTTATATATGCTTGACAAGTCGTTCACTTTTTTAAGGATAAATTTGCTTATTAAACACAATTAAGATATTTGTAAAAATAGAAACCAAAGTGGAAGAAAAAAAAAAAGAAGCAAAATACAAAAAAATTCAACCACATTAATTAAATATTATTTTAATAGATGTCACGAGATGGAGAACAAAAATAGACCTCTTTTAATTATTATCTGTTCAAAATTATGAATTTTTTTTTTATTAATGACAAATTGTATGGAAAAGAAATGATCACTAGTACTTTTTGTCTTTGGAAGAAGAAAAAAATGTGAAGGGAAATGTACTAAATTAATGACGTACAGATGAGCTAGTAAATGTGAGATTAAGCACTTAATTAAGTAATAAGAGGTTGGATTTAGTAGCTAATCATTGCAGTCTGAATTTAATTATTAAATGCTCCATAATTTCTACTTTTGCAAAAAGATTTCTCAACACACTTAAGAGTAATTAGGATTTAGGAACAACCAATCTCACCAAACATTATTTTGACCAAAAATGCAAGGATGTTATTCACCCAATTGCATGTAATATAAGCAATATACACACACATGTATTGCAAATCCCAAACTAATACTCCAGTGTATGTGTGACAAAAAATATTAAATTGATCCACAAAAGAGCATATATAATTAATGGTTATAAAATGCAGGGAAACTCTAATTGATACGAGTATATTCGTTATTAGGATATACTTATTTATAAATAAAGTATGTTTATTTGGTAACTAAAGTATATTTGTAATTAATCATATTATAACATTTAAAATTATATTTTTATGTATCATTTATTATATTTTAAAAAAATATATTTGATTTTTAATAAATATATTACTATAACTCATATTTTAACACGTTTTACAAACCATACTTTCATAAAAAAATTTGTATGAGATGCATAAAAATATATGCAATCTAACTTTTTATCAACAAAATGACATTTAATTTCAGCTTCTTGGTGCACCCTAAACTTTACTTTTAGGGTATTATTTTATTTGATAATTAAATGTAAAATCATTCGGACATGGTACTCTAATTAAATGCATCTAAGTAGATTTAAAAATCAAAACTATTCCACGACCTTTTGCTTTATTTGAAGGTAAAGATTTTTGTGAGAGCATGTTCATATTGACAGATAAATAAAATATGGTTATATCATTATTACTTTTTCTATAAAATATTATTATTTTTTATTTATATTATAAATAGTGTATGAAATAATTCACTTCAACATTATCATTTTTCATCGATAGAATATTAATTTTTATTAATAATATTATCACTTTTTATCCGTTTCTCATAAAAGTTTACGTAAGACAGTCTCGCACGATAAAAGAAAGGAAAAAAAAATATTGGACATTGCAATTTCAGTTGGAATCACACATTATGAATGTCACACTACCACGTTACAAACTGGCGTTTGTGTGCTCTCACTGGCGAAATTTAAATTAAATTAAAGTGATTTTGAAAGCTATAAACTAATATTTTAATTTTTTTAATTATTAAATCATACTCGTTGTGTGGGTAAAATTAAACTATCAAGGTAATTTATTTGAACCAATTTAGAACTACGTTTTTTCTTTTAATTAAATATATATATATATTGAAGAAAGAAAAACCCATCTCACCAAACACTATACGGTATGTTTCACAAAAATGACACTTTTTTGTTTGGTAAAACAAAATCTATTAATGGATCCATTAATTAATAACCTTAATTAGAAAAGATGGGAGGCCATGAACCACTGGTGCACTAAATCAACATCCTTAAGTTGCAGTTTAATTATAATTTTGAAATTTTGACATTACCTATTGATTATATTCATTAAGTTAATTAGTATATAGTATTAAAATATTTGTGCTTTGTTATACATATAAATAAATTAATATTATTATTAATTTTATAAGAAATTTATTTTACTTAATCTTTTAGTTTTGTTACACAATTTAATTGATGCAAAGGTACGCTGCAACAGAGGATTACTAAATGAAGGAAACAATATGATAATATTTGAATAAAAAATTATATTTAATTGATTGGAAGTGGATGTCATCTAATAAATTGTCATTTGAATAATTTATAATATAAATTAAAAAAATATATATAAAACGATTTCATTGTTAGATGTCTCATATTAGTTGCTCTTAAATGAATCTTTGAACGCAAATTAATTGAGGTTCTTTGTTCTTATGTTTTCTTTTCCTTTTTCGCCTTTCGTATCCATTTTTATGTAGGTAAAATGTATTCCTACTTATAATAGAAAATTAATATTAAGAAAAAGTAATTACGTATTTACAATATAATCTATACTATCTTGAAATAACATAATCTATTACTAATACATGATATATCTATTTTTTGAGAAAGTGGTTCCAATCCCACGTGAATTATGTAATATTGGTAGTATTCAATTGTTTTCATTAATTTATTGACGTATCGATATTTAGGATTAAATATGACCATGATAAATGTCGGCATCATCATATGAGTATGTGTAATTCTTCTGTCCATTTAAATTATTGCATTTTTTTTTCATTAGTATTAGAAAAATAAATACATATACATATATTAAAAAAAAAACACTCACGCATTCACTATATTTATGTACTATACTTGTTTTATTATTTAAAATTCATATCCAATCACATAATTTTAAATCTTTTAATTTTTTATTATTAAATTCAGTTCCAACTTTAGCATTTAATTTTCATGCTCAGGGGGAATATACTTGGATCATCTCCATGTACTACAGCTTCCCTCCTGCAGTGCTGCATTTTTTTTTCTTTTATTTTTTTTTTAAAATAATATGTATATGTGTGTTTTATTTTTAAAACGGGCATGTGTATAATTAGTATAAATAATTAAAACTTATATTAAAAATGAATATTTTTATTTAATTATTAAAATTTGAGCAAACGGTTAGAAATGAATTATTGAGTTAAATATGTTATAAAATAGAATAAGAGGATGAATTTCATATCCATTCACTCGAAACATATTGTAACAAGCATGCTTTGTTTTGAAAAATTTATATTTAGATTTTTATTTATTTTTATGTAGAATACATATATCAGATATAAATAAATCTAGGTACCCATAATAATAGTTGTACTTTTATTTTTATTTTTTGTACTTATAAGGTATATGTAATTTGTATGATACTGTATATATTAATTTATTATTTTGTAGTTAATTGTATTTAAATAATTAATTTAAATATAAAATTATAAATATTTAAGAACATAAATTAGTATGAAACGTGTATGAATATTTGATCACTGAATTTTGAACGGATGGATCCCACTTTCATTGCTCTTTAAATAGTTTATAAAAATGACTTACCCCTAATGTATTATGTAGCATTATTTTAAGGCTAAATATAGTGTGCACCCGGGTGCACACGAAGCTTTGTGTGCACCCACGTACAAATATAAGCAAAAACATATACAGTTATGAATAAAAATATATACAATTTAATTGTTAATTTTTTTAATAAAAAATTGAGTATAAAAAAATGTACAATTATTAAAATACATGTATACACTATTGAATAAAAAGTTATACACATATGAATGCTTATTTTCTTAATGAAAAACTTAGTGTGAAAAAAGTATACAATTATTACAAAACACGTATACAAAAGAGAATAACATATATAGAAAATAGAATAAAAAGTTATACAAATATGGGTACAAGGGTGCACCCGGGTGCACCTAATATACACTCTTATTTTAAACTATAATGGTTCCAAGGAAAAAAATTAAACTATACTAAATGAAATTGGATCATGTGAATCATGGCCTATATTTATTAGACTTGTTAATGGCGTCTCATTATTAGGGGTAAGTCATTTTTATTTTTTTAACAATGAATGAATTAAAATATACTCACCCTATCTATATAGATAGTAGAGGTAAATATTTGTGTGTATAATTTCATAAAATTAATTATGTGAATTTAATTTTTTATTTTCTATTATACAAAGTTAAATATTTACTTTTAGAATAAAAAGTATTTAAAGATGTTTTTTCGCAGTTCCATAATAATCTAAATATTTTTTTTAATATTTTTAAATATAAAGAGTTCACAAAAATAGAATTTATGGGAGACTTTCTATATATAAAAATAAAATTGTATTAATCATCATAAAAATCTGAAATCGAATTATTGACTTTTGTAAATTATGTAATTAGCGAGTAAAACAATTAAGTTTGTGTTCTCAGATTTAATTTAATAAAATAAAAGAAAATAAAAAAAAAGAAGGAAATATATAAATAGAACGGGGGTAGGTGTGAGATTGACCAAAGCTGACATCTCAATATATAAACCCCTTTTCCACCATTTTCATCTCAGCTTGGATGTTCATAGAGAACTACAAGCTTTATAAAACTTTCTTTTTTCACTTCTTCCCCTCCATTTTCTCATCTCTCGCTTTTCCCCCCCATATTATTTTCCAATTTTCAATTGGATCCCTGAGAAATGCAGTCCCTCTGTCCTTCAGGTGTGGATCTGAATTCCTTAATTCGGACGCCGTCGCCGACACTCACCCACCCCCGAGTCTGCCCGACCCGACTCCTTACCCAATGCGTGTATCGTTTCGATTCCTCCAACGTCAATTCTAACACTAATTACAGTCATGTCCAAACCGGTGGTGTAAATCCCGGGTCGGGTCAAGTGGGTCGGGCCAGTCATGAGTGGCAGAGCTCCTGCGCCATTCTCGCCAGCAAAGTGGTGTCGCAGCAGCAGGACACCGAGAAGAGTGGCGGCGGCGCTGATGGTGTCACCGTCGTCAATGGCCACCCGACGCTCGACCTTGTCCCCGTCAAAGAGCAATCCAATTCGCCGGCGGCGCTTCCCAAGCCTTTGAGTATCACGGATTTGTCGCCGGCGCCGATGCACGGCTCCCTTCTCCGAGTGGCTTATCAGGGCGTTCCCGGCGCGTACAGTGAAGCAGCCGCCGGTAAGGCTTACCCGAATTGCGAGGCGATTCCCTGCGACCAATTTGAGGTGGCATTCCAAGCCGTTGAGCTTTGGATAGCCGACAGAGCCGTGCTGCCGGTGGAGAACTCCCTCGGCGGCTCCATTCACCGGAACTACGACCTCCTCCTCCGCCACCGCCTCCACATCGTCGGCGAGGTGCAACTCCCCGTCCACCACTGCCTCCTGGCTCTCCCCGGCGTCAGAAAAGAGTACCTGACACGTGTCATCAGCCACCCGCAGGCGCTCTCCCAGTGCGAGCACACGCTCACCAAAATGGGCCTCAACGTCATCCGCGAGGCCGTCGACGACACCGCCGGAGCGGCGGAGTACATCGCGATGAACAACCTCCGCGATACGGCGGCGATCGCCTCCGCGAGAGCAGCCGAGCTGTACGGGCTACAGATCCTCGCCGACGGGATCCAGGACGATTCCGGCAACGTGACCCGATTCGTGATGCTGGCCCGAGAACCGATAATTCCACGAACCGATCGGCCATTCAAAACCAGCATAGTTTTCGCCCATGAAAAGGGGACGAGCGTCCTGTTCAAGGTCCTGTCGGCGTTCGCCTTCCGCAACATCAGCTTGACGAAGATCGAGTCGCGGCCGCACCGGAACCGCCCGATTCGGCTGGTCGACGACGCCAACGTCGGCACGGCAAAGCATTTCGAGTACATGTTCTACGTGGATTTCGAGGCGTCAATGGCGGATGTGCGGGCGCAAAACGCATTGGCGGAAGTTCAGGAGTTCACCTCTTTCCTGAGGGTTTTGGGGAGCTACCCGATGGACATGACGCCATGGACGCCGTCCGCCTCCGGTGGAGATTAACAATTTCCATCTTTCCCGATATACCCTTTCCCCTTTTTCGGTATTTGTTGATTGGCCCTGTTATTTTTAAAAAATTACAAACACCCCCAAAGTGGAGAAGTTTGTTACAACTTACAACAACCGTGCAATCTGAACCCGTGAATTGTATTTGAATTTGGTAGGAATAATTTTCTTTTTCTTTTTTTTTAAATTTAAATTTTAGTTTTGATGGGGAGGGAGAGATGGAAAAGAAAAGGAAAGAGTGGAGGGTAAATATGTAATTTAATCCCATGAAATTTGTGGGGGCATTACATTACATTGCATGTGTTATTATTAAATTAGTTAATGTGTGTATAGCTGGTGGCCACACCTACCTCTAAACTCTATTTGAGTGGTAGGTATCGAACTACAAACGCCATATGTACAATTTCTGTTTTTATTCTTTTAAATATTCAAATTAAAAAATTGCAGCCTTACATTTATTTGTATTTTCTAGATAATATATATGTCCTCTACTTATAATTTTATTTGTTTGTGCAAACATATGTGTAGCATTCACACACCCGTTGCTTTAAATAACTCAAAGGAAAATGAAATTTTTTGTCCGCTAACTTACACCAATTTTGAAATTAGTCCATTCATTTTCTCAATTTTAAAATCAGTTCGCTAAATTTATAAAACACAACTTTTCGTCCATAGCAATTGTAGAGGGTATTACAGCCGGTCATCCATCATCGTGACGTGGCATTTTATTATTTTATTATTTTTTAAATTTATGCTAGTGAAAAAATGCATATGACATGGCATTCAAAGACATACAAAACGGGATTCGGGTGGATAAGTCATTGTTTCCGTTCAGATCAAATCATCATCCATGGCTCGGGTTCCATACCAGCTTCTAGAGCTGACTATTATCTTAGCTCAAGATCATAGCTACAAAGAATCTGAAAACTTAAGTCGTTGCCTGGATCTCCGCCGACTGAAAAGTTTGAACCTTCGTTGCCCAGAAGGTTTATTCTAATCCCACCTGCAATGACAAGTTCCTCTTTCGAAACGGCAATAAGGTTTTGAATTCCGACACTACTTTTGTGGTTATTGAGATTTACGTCATTGAGTGGCTTCGCGACACCCCTGTTGGCTCCGTTAATGTGTTGATAAGCGGCCTAGTTCCGTCGGCGTCCACCATAATCTCCGGTTTTTGGCTCTTTAGATCCACCGACCTTTAGGCCGTCCTTAGGGCATTCTGAACATGGGAGTTTCTCTCATGAAAACACCAAGCGTAGCATGCTGATGTGCATTGAGCTCAGTGGATCTACCGTTGATTCTAGAATCTCTAGAATGAGAAATCGCCGGAGATCAACCGAAGAAGATTCGATTACTGATCCATGAGTGATAAGACTGATTTAACGACAAAAAACGGAAAAGAAAAAAAGAAGAAGAAGAAGAAGAAGAAGAAGGAGAAGGAGAAGAGTTCTCTCTGTAATGACATCGTTTACAATCAAGGCTCGGTGGCGACATGTGTGGGTCATGGTTCGGTAATCGATAACGGATTTGGTTCGGTGACCATTGGCCGCGGCGGTGGCTCGGTTGTGAATAGTGGTTCAATGGTTAATGGATTTGTATGCAACTTGGATTTGGGGTCGACGGTGTCTGTGGTGGCGGCGGCGGTTGCTATGGGGTTGTATCCGATACATCAGGGATCTCCACCGGGACCTGGAAGCTCAGTGCTGGAGGATTGGATGGTGGAGAAGCCGCTGGGGAGCGCCAGCACCATCAACGACGGAGAACGCTAGACGATGACGGTGAAGACGACGACTTGAGGTTTATATGTTTTGAGAATTTAGGAATCTTTGATTTGTGTATACTATTTTTTTTCTTAAATGTCACGTCATATTCCAACAAATAAAAAAAGAATATAAAAAATAAGGTGACCGGCTGTGATACCTGCTATGTCTTGTCAATGGACAAAAATATTGAGCTTCATAAATTTAACGGACTAATTTCAAAATTAAAAAAATAAATAGATCAATTTCAAAATATGTGAAAATTAATGGAAATTTTTTTCTTTTTCCCTAACTAAATATTAATTAGAGCCCATAAAAGAAAAAGTTTATCTATACAGCCGAGTTAATGATGTAAAATTTGTGCTTCTCTTAATTTAAAGAAATAGAGGATTGGATAACAAGGATTGCAACTTAAACCTAGGATTTTATTTATTTTTACCTTTTTATACTCCATATTATAAGGATCAAAATAATTAGTTTATTATCAATAAAATAGACAATAGTGGCTCTGCATATGAGGGTGGTGGGTTGGAAATTAAAACTAGTTTTGGATGACATAATTTATTAACGTTTAATTGTGGTCACTAGCCTTAAATTGCATTTCATTATACCATATAAATAATAATGATTCTTGTCATTATGATTTTTTTTTTATTTCTTCCACGGGGATTAGCTATTATACGTGTTTTCATTATTTAATAGGAAAGAAATTGATGTTTGAAATTTAACCTAACTATATTTTAGTAAATTAATTTGAGAGACGTTGGATATTCTTTTCTAATTTTCTTTATACTGCAGTACGTACGTCAATACATTCTATCTAATATATTAGTATATGATAAAGATTATTATGATACGAAACTTATGAGAGACGGGTTGTGTCATGTGTGGGCGAACTAAAAATAATAAATGGATATGAGTGAGTTTCTTGTGAGCCCGGACACACGAATTTAAATCCGTATTTTTTTACAACTTAAATTCACTAGCAATGCATATGTTTAAATAGAATAGGGAGGGGAAGAGTTGTGTTCACATAGGGAAACTGACCGTGTCCCATGTCCCAGAAATGTAGGAACTTTTGCCATTCAATATTATAAACCTTGATAAGAATGTACTTCCATAAAAATCACTAATAAATCATTAATGTTTCCTTAATTTATAACATTATTTAGAATTGACATAAATCTTAACTATGTGATACGCATCATTAAT
This sequence comes from Pogostemon cablin, assembly GCA_023678885.1. Lineage (NCBI taxonomy): Eukaryota > Viridiplantae > Streptophyta > Magnoliopsida > Lamiales > Lamiaceae > Pogostemon > Pogostemon cablin. The sequence continues at coordinate 7,050,685 of CM042965.1, forward strand.
CTCGTTGCTATTTTACAACGGCACGCCACATAAATACGTAAATGTCTTTTTTTTTTATACTATTTATGCTAGTACATGCATGTTATAATTTGTTGGATTATTGCATGCACTTAATCGTGATTTTTATTGGAGTATAAAATTCTTGAGAAATTCTGTCAAACCCCAAAATAGGTCGTGCATTTTTTTAAGAAATTATATAAATAAATAAATATATACATATGAACAGTACTCCACATATATAAGACTCTCTCAATGTTTTTTTTTTCTTTCTTTCTTTTATTGTCTTGTTTATAATATACGTATTAAAAACAAACACCATTATAAATAAAAATAAATATATATATGTGTCTTAAAAGTTAAAAATATTAAGAAACACATGAATATTATGGGAAATTCTGACATAAATTAATTTTCATATATTTAATTTATTTTAATAAATCGACATGCATGTTTAGGTTACTAGATGCATGGTAAGCAAATTAATTTTTTTTTATATAAGTTAAAATTTTCAATCATTTAAAATCATGAGAGAGGAATTAATCTCTCAATTTAATTGTCTTTCTAATAAAATTTTAAATTCCCAAGGAAAATGACCAAACAAGAGTAATTAATAAATAAATAATTAATTATAACTAAGTACAGGATAAAAATTAATAAATTTTCCTTCAATACTGTAATGCAGACGAATGACGTATCTAATAACTTAGATGGAGCTAATAATTAGAGCTTGAAATTAGTAGTTGAAATTAATTAAAATGTCCACTACATTAGATAAAGACTTGGCGGCCAACCACTAATTAATTTTTTTTTTGATAATTAATTAATAGTTAAGGTGTTCAAATTACTTAGATTGTTTCCTTTATAGTCTTTTATTTAATTAGTGAGACAATATTTCCAAGAGAAATTAGATGAAAGAAAGAATTTATGACTCTTTCCCAAAAGTACTGTAAATATAGCAATTTTTTTTTTCAAAATAACGACATAGGAATTATTTGTCTTTATTTAATTAGTCTTTATGTGCTCTAAATTTAATTAATTTGTTCCGATTGAATTAATCTTTTGAATTCTAGAAAGCTTACGTAATATAATAATGTGATATAGCTTGATAACTCATATAATTTCAAAAGTCTTTTCCACTCCTGTTATTAAAAAATTATTTTTTCTACCAATATATCAAATGTGAATTCTATACCTTTTTTTTCCCATTTGAAAGTCAATTAATAGTCATTGAACGGCGATTCTAACTTATAACTTAATTTATATCATATTGAAGGGAAAAAAAAGGTGGAATATATTAAAAATAGGTTATGGTAATGTTTTTAAAATGAGAAATTGTGAAGAATGCATTAAATGATAAAATGAATATGGACGAAAAGAGAACTATTTTATCGGTTTTTTTATAAAGCAATGCGAAATCAATTCATAAAATCAATAATTTTCAATATATAAATAAATTGAAAAAAATATTATTATTAAATGTGTATTTTATAGTTGTTTTAATGGAGTATATAGGTATATTTCATAATTTAGTTGTACCAATGACGTGCGAGTCTCATAATACTCAAGAAATAAAGAAATGAGTAATATCTTTGAAGCGAATGTACAAAGTGATAAAATGATATTTTTAAAAATGGAAGATGTAATAATATTTCAATAAAAATATATTTTGTTAAAAAAAAATCTCGACGATATAATACTTAGAAAAAAAAAATTATACCCTTCCAACCCAATAGAGTGGTCTCACTCTTGTAAATCATAAAAGAATCGCGAAAGCACTACTGAAAGGAAGTGAGTATTTATTTGATTTAATATCTTCATTTTTCTTTTAAGTTTAAAGATTAAGGCAAAAACTTGTGTGCCCCAAGACACAGCATAGCAACAAAAGAATTTAATTTAATATATTAAAATTAGTATTAAATTCTTGTATTCTCGTAAGGGCACGCTGTGTACCGGAAACACAGAAGATCAACTCAAAGATTGATTGCTTATTTTAGATTTTGTAACTCGTATTTCCATTTTTAAATTCTTCCTCCATTTTCATTGTACCACTCTAAAATTAGAAATTTCGAACTAATAATTTTAAAATATATTTTAATTTTAAATTTATCATTGTTACCCAATACACATAAATTATAGCATACTTATAATTTACTCCGTATTTGTAATTTGAAACGATCATACTACTCTTTAAAAATTAATAAAATTGATAAAAATAATTTTTTTTAATTCATCTCTATAATTATTGGCGGAGAAGGGGGAGTATTTCAATCTGTCACTATTTGCATCCCAATTGAATGAGGTTATGTCATGTTCTAATCAATAGCTTATTTTTTTCAGTTGGTTCTAAGAATTACTCCTCAGTCCAAGGAAAGATTGCACCATTTTCCTAAAACGGAGATTAATAAAGTGATGACTTTTAGGAGTATTATGATATTTTTTTTTGTAATAAATAAATTATAAAGTATGTTATGTGTGTTAGATATAAGTGATTTTTTGGTAAATAAAGTGTATGGAGAAGGGTGATTGTGTTTGACTTTTTATTTTTTTGGAATGTGCAAACTTTTGTGGGATAACCCAAAATGAAAAGTGTGTCATCTTTCCTGAGACGGATGGAGTAATTGATGTTGTGTCATGATGTCATCACTCATCAATGATTAAAGACAGATGAATATATGGAATCCTAGCACGGAAACACAATATCATTCGGTGATTTTTACATTATCTTATTTTTTTAGATTTAATTTTAATTCATGGGACTTTATTGTTTTTTCACTTAAATGATTTATACATAAAATAATTACTCCATCTGTTTCACGTATTTGTTCATGTTTATATGGACACCCGAAGATTAAGAAGTGTTGTTTATTTAATGTATAATGTAAGAAAAAGTAGAGATAAATTGGTAATTTAAAGAAAAAATAGATAAAGTTATTAGGAATGATGAATAAAGTGTAAAAAAAGTTAATAAAATTATTGGAATTGATTAATAAAGTGTAAAAAGTAAGAGAGATCTATAATCTATTTTTACTATTAATGGAATGTGAATAAATATGTGGGATATCCCAAAATAAAAAGTGTGAGTAAATATATTAGACAGAGGGAGCAATACTTTTACATGGCCATATACACACAATAGACAATACTATACTCTTACACACTAAATTAATATTATACTTCGTATTTATTAACTCACCATACTTTAAAAGATTATACTCCCTCCCTCCGTCCCGAAAAAGTTTGCGCCGTTCTTTTCGGCACGGAGATTAAGAAAGTGATGACTTTTAGGGTATAATAGTATTTTTTTGTAATAAATAAATGATAAAATATGTTAGGTAGAGATGATTTTTTTGTAAATAAAGTGTATGGGGAAGGGTAATTGTTTTTAAGTTTTTGTTTTTTTTTTTAATGTGCAAACTTTTGTGGGACAGCCCAAAATAAAAGTGTGTCATCTAAAAGGAGACGGAGGGGTACTTCCTAATCTATTTGTAAACATAAATATGAACATTTGTTCCGGACGATTAGAATATTATTTTTTGCGATGAAATTGTATTTTTATTACTGTGGTGTTTATAATATTACACCCTCATAATTTATATGCTAATTTATCGCTATAATTTGTATTTTTATATCTCATATTTTCTTTTAAAGAAAATGCATGTCTACTATATTTCTCCCTTTAAATATTATTGTCAATTCATTCACATTATTATTTTATTCTAATTTGGAATATATTTATTCAGTCTTATTAATATTTTACTTTTGTAGTTTAAAATAATTGTAGATTTCGCATTCACTATGTAAAATCTTTGTCCTCAATTCAATTAAATTAAACATGATAACCCTAACAGATCCATGCATTTAGGTATACACAAAAATAATTCTCTATTTTAATTCAATTGTCCGTGGAACTATTTCCACAATACTTTTCATAACGAATAATAATAATAATAATATATTTTTTTATTATTATTATTATTTAAATAGTGGGGGGTTGGTGAGGAAAGGTAAGGGGTAGACTGGGCAAGTAGTTGAATGTGGGAGTTGGTGGTGGTGGTTGCCACGAAAGCTACTTCTCTACTTCCCTAATACACATACAATTCATCACCACACCCTTTCTTTGCCCACTAATATTTCTACTTTTTTTTTTCTCTTTTCATATTATTTTTTATAATATAAATAATGAATATTATTCAGACTGCTATGAATTATGATGCACTTTTTCAGGAGTCAGGACCACTATTGACAACTTTCTAATTTGAGTTTCCCTGTATGAATTATTCAAAGATGGATTATACAGTAATTTTACTTAAACTAGACATTTTTCTTGTGAGACGAATAATTGTACAAGGAGTTATGAGACTGGTCGAACTATCATTAAAGTATATTTAGTAGTTATTAAAATATTTCTTGTGAGACGAATAATTGTAAGAGGAGTTATGAGACTGGTCGAACTATCATTAAAGTATATTTAGTAGTTATTAAAATACAAAATCTAAAATATGATGAATGGTAAATTAAAATATAATTTTATGGTGTTATAGTATAATTTATTATTAACATATTTTAACTACAAATAAGTATATTTTATTTATACCTTATGTCACAAGGGAGTATCCCAAAATGAAAAATATAAGGTTCCTATGAAGTCTCGACCATTCGTGTCTTAAACCTAAAACTAGGTTTGTTTATAGCTCATACATTCAAATTTTAATTTGTAAGTAAAAAATCTATAATTATAAATTTGTATTTTAAATGTATCAGATTCAATTTTATAAAAACACACTCATTTTTTAGTACTTTTTTTTAATCTAAAAACATGCTTCTCTCTCCCCCCCCCCCCTCTCTCTCTCTCTCTCTCTATATATAGAGGGAGAGATATCCTTTTTATCTTATTCTTTATTTTTTTTTTCAATGATTTAAATATTACCACACAATATAAAGAACATTATCCACTTTTCAAAATCCCATGCTATACACTACAAACTTTAATAAGCTCTATCAAATCAAATTTTAACCATTTGTTGATTGCAAAGTCTAAGCATAAAAGATAAACTCAAACCCTAAACTAGCCGAACTATAATCATCTCACCCAAAAACAAGATTATGTCTAATTAAATTATAATAGAATAACGAAACCAAACAAAACCAAATAAATCAAGAACTTGTATTCTGAACCCAAAGGCACCTCATTAACACTAATCCTAATAATAAAACTTAAATTTTAGAAATATAACAAGATAAATTCTAAAAATAAAAATTAAATTTTAGAAATATAATAAGACATGAACCGAAGAACAATACGATCATTAACCCTAAAAATTATTCCTAACATTTAATAATAGGAATAGTATTATATATCACAGGCGTAAGAAACCATTTGATGATTGTCAATTAATTCGGTTATATGAATTAAACCACGAAACAAAAATATAGGAATGACTTGAACTGATAATGCAAAGAAATTAAATGGTAAAAAACTACTAAATAAACAAACAATGACTTGTTTCGTTTCTAGTAAACAAAAAAGACGTACTTAGGTCATTCTCTGAGCAGCCTCCTTCGCAAGAACCTTCTCTTTGGCCTTTGTCCTAGCCTGGGACTTGGACCCCATGACACCACCACCCCACTTCTTCCTCGTCTCGTCGAACTTGTCGTTGAAATTGGCCTGTAACCATAGGTACAACAAGTTACGCATGATACAAAATATTTAAAATGCAAAGAGCATTAGGGATTGTCCCATTGTTCTACCTTGATAGCCTCGAGTATCTTGCTGAACTCCATCTTGTCTTCATTCTTTACGGAGGTCAAGCAGAGAACAGATGCCGTCTTCTTGTGAACAATCTGCAAAACACGGCAAGAGAATTAATCACGTCTTGATGAAAATGAGAGCACCGACAATTTCGATCCGTGCTTACAGTTCCCAATCTAGCTTTGCCCTTCACAATACAGTATGGGACCTAAATTTTCCTGCATAATGCTGGGAGCCAAACGACCAGTTCAATTGGATCCACATCGTGGGCAATGACAACCAGTTGTGCTTTGTTCTGCAAACGGACATTTGTCAGGTTCAGTGTAACAGTATACGTGAAAATAACTGAAATTGAAATCCCATGAAAATGGCACCTGTTCAATGAGACAAGTCACATGGTTAAGGCCGTACTTCACCACGATGGGCTTTTTAAGCTCGGGAGTTTTTCCTTCGGCCTCAGCTTGTGCTCTTTTCAAAAGACAATCTTTCTTTTGAGCTCTGTCTTCTGGCCTATATTTGAGGAGCATCTTGAAGAGGCTAGTTGCTGCAATGTCAAGACAATAATCGAAAGGTAAAGGTATTGCCACTAATCTTTATTGCCAACACAATATATAATTTAATATAAGCCTATGCGTACTCAGTTGTGTGTATATGGTAAGCTTCGATTTCCGTTAATCGTTCTAGAACAGAATAACAGGTGGAAAGCTAAAACTACACATTTATACATAAATCTGATATAATAACCCCTTCAAAGTTGGAATTTTCATGTCAATCATCTCCAATCCACTATAATAATATGGAAAATATGCGCAGTACCATTTCATACTAGTATTTTAGTAATTAGTGGGTTGGAGGTAATATACACCAAATTTAATGTGCATTGGCCACCCAACAACATCATTCTTCACAAGATTTAGTAAATAATGTAGCAATATTTGTTGCAATGATATTGCATAGGAAAAAAAAGACATGCCTACCGGTAAATAACTATTTGAACAAAGAAAAGTTGTTTTCATCAAACTATAACTTCCCCATTAAAGACTTAATCAACATTTCAGAAACCACACAGCATTAACAAAGCACCTAAACAGCAGCAACATAATAAGACACATATTAAACAAAACTCGTAAGCAGGATTCAATGCAGTAGATTGGGATAGCCTCATTCAACCTTCCATCAAATTCCAATACAACAGATTGTGTAAGAATCATATCTGAAAAAAATCTACAATAAAATGATAATATTGTTAAGCACAGAAAGCTAATTCTGTCCAACTACAACTAATGCACATTCAAGACAATATTAATGGATTACCAAGATAAAGCAACAAGATAATATAACAGGACTAATTAAATAAAAAATTTTCTAGAAAAGATAAACTTATATTAGAGAACAACATGCGTGAATATGGTTAAAAAAATTGTGATTTCAAGCAACAGGATACGAAGTATGATTATTGATTACTCGAAGCTGTGAACGCGAGATCAAAATCATAAGCAGAGAGTAAAAGAAGATAATACGCACCCAAATTTTTGTCTAAGGTTTTGGAGAACTGATGAATTGAAGGAGGAACCTTCAATCGCTGCTTCAAGATCATCCTCTTCCTTTGAATCCTCACGACTTGCGGCCATTTCACAAACCTGTGGAGATCCTTCTTCGGCGGAAGTGCACCTCCGATCCCGAATTGCTTCGGCCTCTTCTCGTACAGCGGATTTACAACTTTCTCCGCCTTCTTCTTCGCCTCCACCGGAAGCTTTGCGCCCTTCTTTGGAGCCTGAAAATACCATTGAATCCAATAAGTATCAGAAATGAACTAAAGGATGCATATTCATCATAGGTTCATGGATGAAAGGAGATTCACCATTTCCCTTCTGCAATTCCGACCTCAGTGAAGCTTTCTGCGAAACCCTAACATTTAAACGGGCTGAAGCCCATTAAAGAGTTTGGGCCAAATATTTGTGGATTGTTTAAAATCGGGATTCGGCCCGTTCATTTTAGCTTGCGGGCTGAAGGTATCTTTAAAAAGAAAGTCAGCGTGTAGACACCTTAGGGAACTTGATCCAAAATTAACTTCGTTTTTGTCACATCCTTTGATCCCCCACATCACATGTTTCGTATTATTGTCTGTAGCAGTAGTAGTATTAAACTTCTATTCTAAAAAAATTACCTATTCGAAGTCAAGAAAGCTATAATATGGCGCTTATAAGAAGAAAAAAAAAAAATCTTCAAATAACTCCATTACATTACAATTAAAAATTAAAGTCATGTGTATATATAAGAAATAAATTAAATTTTATACAAAGTCAAATCAAGAAATATAAATAAATAATGCTCCATTAAAGTTAAAACCCAACTAATATTAAAGTAAAAACCAAAAAAATCAAATAAAAATATTATTGTTGAGAGTGGGATTTGAACCCACGCCCTTTCGGACCAGAACCTTAATCTGGCGCCTTAGACCAACTCGGCCATCTCAACTTTTGATTCTAATGCCTAAATAATTAATATATAAATATTAATTAAATTTTTAAATATCCAAAATTAATAAGGATAGAGAGAATGTGACTTGAAAAGCGAGAAGATGAAGAGAAGGACAGAAGATTATGGGAAACAGTTGTCAGCATTTCAGCGTTGTCCGAAAAGGTTGACTATTTTGACACTGTCAAACCCACTATTGCACATTTATTTTTGGTCTGTTGGAATTCTTTTCCCAAGACAATGACTAAAGCTTTACTTTTATTCCATTTAAAACCCCTTCTTTTTATTAATCTAATGCACTCTATACTTTCATTATTTATATTTATATACAGTGTACTGGATTTTTATAATCCTAAATTAAATGTCAATCTCTTCATTCTACACTAGGTAAAAAAAAGCTTTTGTTCATGTTACACCTCCAATATATTTAAGATTATATATTGTGAGTTGTAGCTTTGGATTAAGTAAATTTATGCCATTCAACTAGTACATCCCTAACTTAGCATTTTTGGTGGCTAAATTTTCAAACAGTTTAATGATCTTATTGTATATTAATATTATACTTCATTATGTAGAATGCAATAACAATATTTTATAAGTAACAAATTATTTAAATATTTTAATAAAGAAATTAAAAAATAAATAAATAACCAACTTATTCTCATGCTATAATCAAGATAAGCATTGTCTAATATTTCCTCACAATAAATGTATACCATTATTGAAATATAGCAAAAGCCTCCATATTTTATGAAAACTTTCATAGTTATGGTCATTATTAAGTATTTAAAAATTGCATGTTTTTTTCTCATACTACATTTCACTCATTTAGATAAAGTTTAGACATTGAGCTAGGTTGTCTTTTAAAAGAAAGAAAGCCACCCAATGTTTATGCATATCTTGATCAAAGTAGTAGCTTTTCTTTTGCATGCATTATTGTATTTATACTAGGCATATGCTCCCTCCACTCCCTCTATTCCCTTTCCATTTCCCCCATAAGAATCCCCCCCCCCCCCCCCCCCCTCTCTCTCAATTTCATTCTCTCTCATCTCTTGGAGCTACTCAACAATGAAATATCTTCTAATAGTTCTTGTGTTCTTCCTTATCACCACCTCTGCCACAAAGTTGACAGCCCAACAAGGTAAAGAATTAGTTTCAACATCTCTCCTTTTTTCTTTTTCTTTTTAAAAAAAATTCTTATTATCTCTTCTTTCATTTCATTTTCACTTGATCAGCAGCAAAAGCAAATTTAAAGATCATCAAGAAATCTGTTGTAGAAACTGTAAGTGCATATGCTTAATTAATTTTGTTTGAACGAGCTTCAATCTATACAATCAAACGTCAAAATATGTAGTTTGATTTGATTTTTATATGGATGTATAAATTAATGATAGAATCTGATGGGGGTGGAGGTGTGTGGAAATGAAGATGAAGAGTGCTCAAAGAGAAGGGCCATTGCAGAGGCTCACTTGGATTACATTTACACAGAGCACCAAAAGCCATGAGATTCCTGGAAAACTTAAAACTGGAGTGGTGCTAGGGAAATATATTCTAATCAAGATACAAATAATTTTACTTTAGCTGTGTTTGTTTGCTAGTTAAAATTAAAATATCTGGATTTTTTTTTGAGACATGTGTTCAACTATGGATATGAGTGCTTCTGATTTCAATTCATGATAATTTATTGTTCCAAAAGTTTATCCACTACCCAAAAAAAAAAAAAAAAAAACCGATTTTTATCAATGAAATATTTTGTTGGTAAAAGCCTTAATTCCATTGTTAAATTGGCTTATCAACTGATTAGCAATGAAATCCGTTGGTAAAGTGGTGGTTGGTAAATTTTTAGCAACAAAAAATCAATTCTGTTGGTAAATAATTCCGTTGGTACTTCGTTTCTAATAATTCCGTTAGTAATCCGTTTCTACTAGAAAAATGCTGATAGACATCGGTGCTGCACCGATGTCTATTTCACCAAAGAGGTGATGTTGTATCCCATGATGTTGAAATTCACGCTGATAGACATCGGTTATTCATCGATGTCTTTTCTAGAAAAGACATCGGCTCGAACTAATTAGACATCAGTTATCCACCGATATCTTTTCTTGAATAGAGATCGGCTCGAGCCATTAGACATCGGTTATCCACCGATATCTTTTCTTGAATAGACATCGGCTCGTACCATTAGACATCGGTTATCCACCGATGTCTTTTAAAGAATAGACATCGAGTTTCACCCATTAGACATCAGCTTTCAACCGATGACTTTTATAAAAAAGACATCTTGAACACATTAGACATCGGTTACCAACCGATATCTTTTCCATGGGAATCTTTTTTTAAATCTAATTATTATACATAAATATAAATTATTATTAGAAACAAATTAAAAAAATTTATAACTAAAAAATTCTAGTAATGATAAATTATATATAGAAAGGTAATTGTACAAAGTACACTACATTAAACGTAAAAAAGTGTGAAACCAAAAACTAATCCTTAGTGAACACAATCTATATAAGTTGAACTTGCCCAAAACATAATGTTAAAATGAACATCAACACCATTTGTCCAAGTTTAACTTCCACCAACACTAACCTACCTAAAACATAATGTTACAATGGACACAGTCTATACAAGAAACTAACAAGCGCCAAATGTAGAAGAAACCAACCACAAAAGCAGAGAAAGTGATTCCATTTCAGTTTTGATTCCATCTCTGTTTTTGCATCGTCCAAGTCCACCAAAGCTCTTTTGACAAAGTCTGCTCCAACCTGCATAAGGTCATCAAACCTATTAGAACTACTAAAAATAAAGTTTGGAGCAATAAAGAGCCATTTGCACATTGCACAAAAGTTTGAATATTCTTACACAAATGGTAGCTTAAAGAATCATATTAATATCTTACAGATGTTGAATAAAAATTAGATGAATATTAAATCCATTTATTAAATCTGATACAAACCAATTTGAGGAATTATCAGTCAGCATATACAGTTCAGTAGCTGAGTATATCATACGATCTCTTGGAATTAAGTTGTTTAAATCCTCATCTGTCAATTATATATTAACATATGGAGACATTCATTACAAAAAACTGAACCGAACAAATCAGGACTCGGTGAAAAATATCAAAGGCTACTGCATTAGTTGCATATAACAACTAAATTATAGTAGACAAAAGCTCATGCATACAGCCTATCTCAACAAGCATCAAATGAAAATATATACAAAAGAAAACCAGAATGTATATTTTTCTCAGTTACATTAATATTATATGAGGCCTTACATTGAAAAAGATCTTGTACTGAGTAGCACTGATTTCCTTGGTAGTAAATTAATCTCGTATATTGAGAATAGTAGCAGTTATCTGCAACCATAGCAAAATTCAGGAATGAGTAGCAAGAAACATTGAGTTCATTAATGATGATCATAATAAATTTAATTTCATAACACAGAGCGCTTTGAAATAGTCAAAAGTCTCACATTCAAGCCAAATTACAGAAAACTAACACAACCTATGAGATAGGCAGTCACAAGTTCAGAAGAAAATCTAATGATAGTTGGCTTCTTACAGGATAGAAAGTATTGTAGAGCGTTACTCAGCAACTCAACACGAAACAACGTTAATTCAACAACATGAGAAGCTCAACAACAACTGAAACCATCAGTGGAAATGTAAAAATCAGCAAAAGAGCCAACAACAAACAAACTAGAAAGACCAATATGGAGAAACCAGAAAAATCAGCAAATATAGCTCCATTCAGCTTAATAAAAGGCATCAGCCCTCAATAAAAACTTACACTATAGGCTGCACAATTTGGAAGGAAGATAGGTAACCAGTCAAACACCAATAATAATGAGGAAACAACTAAGTGGCAACCATTTCTCATTGAGTTTGATATAATGGCAGCATATTATTAATTGTGCAGAAAGCATAGTGATACTTAACTGTTCTAACTGAGCAGCAAATTGTGAAACTTTCTCTTGGTTGATTGGCTGATGTTGTTACTTCTTCAATTTGGAAGAGATCAGCATCTATCTTATAGTAAACGATAGCTTGATGCAAATTCTGCTCTTGTTCATGCACTCAGCTATTTCGCAAAATGAACAAAACTAGTTATTATCTTCAAATAATTCAAGTTCATTAACTTCCAAAATGCAAGATCGACATGAAAAAATATAAGGCAACAAAAAATTATTTATTGTAAACAGCTCATAAGATTTAGAATTTGACTTGTAAATAAAAGAGTAATGCCTCAGACTCTCACAACACATATGGACATATTTCAAGGGTTTTAACCTTGCAATATATGGCAGAAAAATGAAGCCTTTCAATTTCCATAATAGAACTGATGATTTTTTTCTAACCAAAACAGAAACAAGCATTTCAACGAGTTAGAGATGACAATTATGCATGTTAACAAGACAGTTTCATATGGCATAGAATTTCACTTCTATCATTAGAAGATAATAAAATATGTATCTGTAACCCAATGAAATAAACAAAATTTCCATGTCGTATCAATAGGACAACCCTTATCCATAAGATCAGTACAGGTTTATAAGAATGCAAATTACACTTGACCATATCACCATCAACAGACTATTTAAGTAAGAATTCAATTTATAAAGAAATTTTATTTAAGCAAGAATAACACGCGACATAATTGAGTTATAAAGTAAGTTGCTTCATGATCAATTGATTGCACGCTATAAACTATGACACGAAGAGCAATTTGCACTGTATAAAAATAGGCCATCAATTTTTAAGTGACAAAGTGACGAGAAGAGATCATTCAGTTATACTATTAACGATCATTCAAAATACCCTTTCAGCCCTACATTTCAACAAAGCACAAAAGATGATCTCAGATAGTTATATCCCTAATTTAAAAGAAAGACAAAAAATTAAGGACATGCTACCAAATTCTTCCTTCTCCATCAACCAAAGCATGCAAAAATTATCAATACTTGAATAACACTCCTGAACTGCATATGCCATGTATTTGTCTTTGCATATTCTATTCCAGAGACTAGCTTTTGTGTCTTAGCAATCCACTGCTAAATCAATGGCCAATAAGATTCGAAAGCAAGAAAATATGGTGGATACTGAGACTTGAGAGCTAAGAAGACTCAAAATTTTTAGAAATTCTAGTAATTATGGGAGGCAACCAAGTTATAAGGGTATACCTTACTGCTTAGAGAGAAAATTGCAATTGGGCCAATTTCAGACTTCCAGTGTTGCTAGGCATAGAAAGTAAGTCCATCCCCTGAAATCGAACAATAATTTCAGCAACTAGTTTTCTATTAAGCATTTCATCTAACATGTTTAATACAACTGATTTCAAATAATAAATAAAGATTTCTAACCTATCCATATGACGATATTCTAACCTTGTTATTACAATTCTGTGTTCTAATAAAGTGTAATTCTTGCAGCTTCAAGCAAAATTTACAAGGTTGCCCTAGTATGATATAAGAGCTAGTGGAATAAAAATAAGAAAATAGTTGCAATAAATATATATACTATCAAGCGAAACAAAGTCCAGCCTCTACATCAAATCAATCCAAATTATACTATGTTGATCACTTTCATATCAATATTACCGAATCAGCCAAGTCTAAATATCTGAGAGTTCTTAAAGACTTAAGAAATAATTAAACTCCACAAATCATTATCGATAAAAGCCAAAAGCTTTTGAAAAGATGATAAATTAACACAAAGACTGAAAAATAACAATATCGAAATAAAACATAAAAAGGAAAAATTATGGCATGGACACTTGTACCAAAGTAAACAGCTACAAAAAAAAACATTCAACCATTAAATGGTAATTTTCTTAATCACTTTCAATTTTTTTCTGCACGTTTTTTTTCTTCTACTTCTTTTGTTGCAGTCTTGCTTCAACATCCTGGTAGCAAATAATTCACACTTCGTAAATTTAAAGAATTTAAAAATATCCCACTGCGACATAATACAATTACTTACTTCGTTCACAACAGTGGAATCTTTGTATTTTCATTTAAAATCAACTAAAACCAGTAAAGAATAGCTACCTGGACATATACATGATAGTTTATTTTGCTATATCAGAGGTATTTTAATAATGTATTTCAATGCCAGTACAGTTTTGAAAGAGGCATAGCAACATCTCATAATTATCAAGCTTAAGAATCATCTTTAATGCTTCATGACAATAACAATCTCAAAAAAAGAAAAACTTACAGGAATCAATATATATGTATTACACTTGTGGTAATACTTGTGAAAATCATATTGAGTGCATGTCCCAATCTGAAAAAGATAACATTCATCACAGACGTCCAAATTTCCATGCTCATCATGCATAAGAAAATATCCATCCATTGCCCATTACATTAAGAGTCCTTAGTTCCTTTAATTCAAGATTCATAGCTGAAGAAGATATTACTAAGGAAACACTAATTTCAGGAATTTATATTTGATGATATATAATTTTTATTACTACATCTCCATATAATGCCTTGGACTCGGATGGCAACCAATAACTTCGAACTCTATATTTGCTATTAAACTACATAAAAAATTACTGTAACAGCTCTCTTAGTATAAATTTTCATTGGCCATAAAGAATCATAAACCAGACTTAACCTTAACGCACTTGAATTCTAAGTGTTCATGACTATAGGACTGTGCATTCAAACTTTGTTAATGAACTTCAAGTAGAACCCAAGTTTGTAGAGCATTATCAATGTAAAACCAACTGAAAGCTTTATATACTATTTACTTTGCTTCCTAAGATATCATCTACTACAACAAAAGCATAAATAGATTAAAAAAAATCAAATAAAATAAAGAGGAAGACAACAAATTATTGCTTTAGGAAGTCCAACTTCTACGGATACTTTTTATTTCTATCTTAAAAAACTTACTAGCTAGAATATGGTGCATCTACACCAAAATCAACAACTACAGAGCAAACAACTACTGCTCCAATTTGTGTCAAAGTAAATGCAACAAGCTTTGAATAATTTCAGCCATAGATTAACAACAACATCAAATTTTGGTGAAGAAGAGCCATGACCATGACAAGCAGCATAACTACCAGTCTACAAGGGGGAATTTAGTTTCCCTAATCCACTAAAGTTTTAAAATTAAAAGTTAGTTCCATAGAGCCCATACCAAAAAGTAAAAGAGAGAGGCAGAGTAGATGCTAATGTTTATTGCCCAAGAATTCAAAGCAACAAAAAAGGACTTAGACTTTTATGTTTAAAATGCAATATAGGTAATACTTTGGCCATTTTTTGGACTTCATAAAAAATAATAACATAACTTAACCCAACATCAAACATCACAGGAATCTTTTTTAAAGATAAAAAATTAGTTCACTTCACCCAAAATTGATAGAAAGAGGAAAGGGATAATAACTGGAAGAAATGTATCAGGAGACCTTTAGTTTTTGAAAGCAAAATCGATACAGGAGATTTCAAAGCCACCACCGGATAACACAAACTATCGCGGAAATTCTCCTTTGTTCGATTGAGGCCTGCGAGCCTGTCAACAGCGGCGGTAGAGTAAGAGAAATAGCAGAATGGTCAAGCAACAGCCATATCGTCGCCTTTTCAAACGCAAAAATTCTCCTCCAGATTAAGTGTGGTGAGCGCGTTGGCGACAGAAAAGAGAAGTGAGCGGCGGCATTCCCAAACGGATGTAAGTGTGGCGACGATATTGTTGCCGACTAGCAGCCAAAGGATAAAATTAGGGCTTCAGTTCACAGAGTATTTGGGAATTTTCAATTTTGTGTTTTAGATTTCTGAAAGGTGTTTGTCACTTAACAAACAAACAACGATTTTAAGAAGAAAACTAACATTTTTTAGTTTTATTTTTTTAATTAATTAATAATTAATAATTAATAATAAAATTAATAATAATATTTAATTAATAATATTATTATAAATAAAAGAAATCATATAATAGACATCAGTGTTTTATAACCGATGTCTAACAAAGAATAAACATCAACTGAAAAGACATTGGTTTGAAGAACCGATGTCTATCAGCGTGTTTTTTTAGGATTGAGAATAGACATCACCTGAAAGACATCGGTCAGTGATAACCGATGTCTATCAGCGCATTTTCCATTAAAACCGATGTCTATTAGCGAATATTTACACCAATAGACATCGGTGATTCACCAAAAGACATCACATTTAATGAAAAACCGATGTCTATTCAGTGATGTCTATCAGCGTTTTTCTAGTAGTCATTGGTAATTCATGTAATGATTCCCTTGGTAATTTGTTGATAATTACCAACGGATTGAATTCCGTTGGTAAAATATAGAATAAATCCGTTGGCAATTCATGTAATGATTCCCTTGGTAATCCGTTGGTAATTACCAATGATTGAATTCCATTAGTAAAATAGAGAATAAATCCGTGGGTATTTCGTTGCTAAAAAAAATATCATTTTTGTTGTTAATTCATTGATAATTATGATTGAATTCCGGTAAATTTGGTTGTAAAAAATACTACACTTTTTTTAGTGATCTAAAACAAATTAGCCAGTTTTATTATATTAATAATAATTATTATTATGAAAGCCTTAGATAAACTCTCTAATCCAGAGTTCATAAGATATTAATTATTTTTTTAATATCCTATAGACTAACGTTTTATTCCTTTTACAAACAATACGCCAGTATAATTTAAATTTAATTTAATAGAAATTAATGACATTTTTGTCTAAAATCATACTCTCTCCATTTGATTTCAATGCTTACGGTGGATTTTTGGGTGTGTCCCATGTGCCAAAAATGAAACGTAAAAATTGAAGTGAAATGCTCAAATTAGAAATATGTAAATATTAAAATGGGATAGGGAGAGTAATCCATTCTTTTTATCTATTCTAAAGTGGTATTGCAATTAGTGTTTCATAACTTGCTTTTTTTTATTTATTAATTTTTATTTCAAATGCATATCTAAAATTTTATTTATTTATTAATTTTTATTTCAAATACATATCTATAATTTTATTTACTTATCTTATCTTAATACATCTATACAGCAGCTTCTATTTGCTGACTTGGAGTAGCTCTCCATCCTTCTTAGTGACGTGGCAGGAGGAGAGTGCTTTGAGCACTTTCTATAATACTATTTTTTATTTCCTCATTTTCTGTATTAAAAGTATTTTTGTAACATTCCTATTTCATAAGTTTTTTAGATTTGATTTCCTCTCTTCCTTATGTTATTTTACGTTTACTTCTGTTTTTTTTTCTTCCAACTTTTTATAATTAAACTTTCCTTATTTTTATCTAATTATTCATTATTGAATTTAAATACTAATCAATAATTGAGCTATTTTTCATAGAATATTGAGAAAAATATGATCTCCTTTAATAGTCTCAATCAATTAGTATTTATTGTCATGTATCTATATAAACACACAATCAAACAAATATTTGTATTGCATTCAAAATATTTGTACCTTTTTGTTTATGTTATAAGTTGATTTCAGTAGTTTTTTATGTGATATATGTTCTTTCTTCTTCTCCTCTCTCTCTATATATAGTCATACGAGGATTTATGTATTATGTACATTTTTAGTACTTTATATATGTTCATATAATTTAAATGGTTCAAACCCTATCATGCTATTAAAAATTTTCTTGGTTCCTCTCATCTATTCATATTTTATTTAATCTCGCTCACACATCACAATAAATATTTTTTACAATTTTTTTTTAAGTTTCACTCTCGTATTTACCTTTGAGTTTTTTCTCATTTTCTCATATTACTCGCATATATATAATTGTTTTAATTCTGATTGTGGAGTTTCGAATTTGCATTGAAGTCATTCCGATGAAAATCTCACAACATGTGGAACGTGGATCGTGGGAATAAAGATTGGAAATAATCATAATTTATTTGCAATGATATTTCTACCAGATATGTTTACCAGCTTGATATTGAATCATATGTTTAGGATTATAATACAAAATGTAATTTAACAATCTTTTTTTTTTATAAGTGACAAGTTTTGAATTTGTATAATGCTTTATCATAAATTTACAGGATTACTCTATGTTATTTGTTTTGATTTTATAATTTTTTTTACTATAATACTTCCTATGATTTATTTAAATTATTATTAATACAAAAAATTATATATTTATAATTATATTAAATTGTTTCAAAATTTTAATATAATATAATCATTCTTATAAAAGTAACCATGATATATAAGAACCTTTTTAATGTGATGATTTACTTATTTATTTATTTATTATTATTATAATAGTTTAATTGTATGTTCTTATTTTTATAATATTCCTTGCATTTGCATACTTTTATACAAATTAAATGTGTTGTGAAAAAATATTTGTAAACAACGTTAATTTATTAGATATTATTAGGAGCATAATTTAATTAAAAGTACATTTAAGCAATATTTGTTGGATTAAATAATAATAATAATAATAATAATAATAATAATAATAATAATAATAATAACTTAATTGCTCCCATAATTAATTAGTAAAATTTGAAATCATGGATCCATTAACGTATTCATGATTAACAGTACAATTTTAATCATTTAATGATTAGATTTTGACCGTTTCATATTCTTTATACTAAATTTATATTATAATTTATCATCTCTAATTTTCTATTTACAACTTTAGATATTATGATTATTTTATATTTTATATAGATTTTTATCCCTTCAAAATAATAAAGTTTTATATCAAAATATTAAAATTTTAAGTACATAATAAATTGGATTTAAACGTACTTATTAATAAATTTAAATTTTTAATATTAATTTATATTTTTTAAATAATTTAAAGAAGTGTAGAAAGCTCAAGGATTAATTAAAATATAATTTTATTGATGTAATAAGTTTTGAGAGATTATTGGCCCGGTAAATTTAATATTATAGTTTTTAGAATATTTTGAATTTAGATGACTTTTTAATATATTTAAATAAAAAAATCACTATGACCATTTTTTTATTTTTAAGATAAATCAATATCAATTTAAATTAATTAAATTAGTATTTTTTCTTTATACTCCCTCCATTTAAATAAAAAAATTCATTATGACAATTTCTTTATAAATATGTCAATTACTCTATTTAGGTGGAATAATTGTTTTTGCAAAATTAATATTGTTGATTATTTTATTTAGTGGGTGATTAATTTCTTTTGTTGTAAAATATTTTAATTGATTAGTTTCTATATATTTTATTTAGTATATCTTTCTAAAGTCAAATAATCGAATAAAAATTTAGTATATAAATAAAATATAACATTGCTATACTAATTATTTTAATAATTACAATATTTTATGACATTTTCTTATTTAATATTCTATTATATTCTTTGCAAAGTCAACTTATCTAATAGGTAATAATAATTTTATTATTATATTTTTCAATTTAATATTTTTAATTTAATTTTTATATAATCAATTAATGTTAATATAAATCATCATAATTAATATATCAATAGCCATATTTAACTTTTGTAAATCACATTCAATATTTTCCTCATTTAATTAATTTTAATTTTATGATAATTTAGGAGTCAATCTATTAGAATTGACTTTGAAGAAATAATTATACAATATTAGATTTTTGAATAAGACTGAATTTAAGGAATTAATTATATAATTTTTTTTTATTTTTTAATAACCATTAAAATTTAGAAAATTATTAGAGTACACCTGATGTACGAACCTTTAGCATTTAAATCGTTAAATTTTAAATTAATTTAACATATCTTTGGTTTAAATTTTAAAATTTTATAATTACTATATTATACTCTAAATTTATCCTTAAACTCCAAGGTACATTTGATGCACCAATCGTGCCCAAGTATCACTTGAGATTTTGATGTGTATTTTGAATTTTTTCCTTTGCTTACCAATTTTCAATTTTTATACTATTTATTAATGAATTTAAATACTAATCAATAGATTGCTTACCAATTTTCAATTTTTATACTATTCATTAATAAATTTAAATACTAATCAATCAATCTATACTAATTTACAAATTTTAATGTTTTTATTACTAAACTTTCCGTACTTACCCATTTTCAGTTTTTATATTATTTATTAATTAATTTAAACACTAATCAATGCTACTTTACAAGGTTAATTTTAATAAAATTTAAAGAGATCTTCCTTTACTAAAAATCTACATATCCCAACATTTAATATTAATTCTCTTTATTGCTTCATAATGATTTAAAATTCTACATGAGATTTATACATGACATATACAATGGGGGTGTGGTTGATATATTCTTTTTTTTTTATATATACATGGTCAAAGTTTAAAGGACATCATATGATGAAGTTTGTAATGCATTTGGAGATTTACATTTTTGGTTAAAAATCATTATTTTAAGAGAAGACTTAATTTTAATTACTTTGATCAATTTGTTTATTGGAAGGTAATATCTTTGTGATCATTAATTAATTATATTTATGGAAAGATTATCATATTTATAAAAAGATTGTTCAATAGACATTGATTTAATTAGAATTTAGGACTTCTCTAATTAGATTTGAAGTTGGAAGATTGTAAATGAGAAGGTGATAATTATGATTAATCTAGTATTAAAATCTAAAAATGAAAAAATCTTATAAAAGAGACTGGTGATAAAATTAGATCTATTATTATAAATACTCATTTGAGTATGGAATTTGATCATAGAGAAAATGAATATTTTGAAGAGAAAGTCGTTCTGAATACATTATTTGATTATACATAAAATAATATTAGAGGCAAATTGTAACTATATTTTGTTATTAGTCACATGTAAGTAGAGAGAATATTTGAGTTCTTATGGTATTTGTAAGTTTAGGCCGACACAAATTAGTAACTTAATTATGTTGATTTTTTATAATATATAATCAAAGGCTTAGAACTTTTGAATTATATATTGGTGTTTCAATAATATTTCTTAAAAATATAGATTATAGATCAACAATATATAATGGAGCAAGATTTATACTGAGAAACTCAGTATATACATAATTGGTACATACATAATTTTTATTATATTTAAATAATAACTCATTATGAATACGTATTTTTATTTTTAAGATACTCATATAAGAGCTTTATAAATCCTTACGAATTCAAATTAATTTTATATTGTAATAATTACATTAACAAATTATTTATTAAGAAAAAAAATTATCCCATGCGGGTACTATACTAGTTACTTATATATAGTACACAGAAATAAATTTTGGAGTAACTATTTTTAATGTTGATTTGGAAGATAATTAGCCTGTGATGCTCCCTCGTTTTGGTAGACTGGTTGGTAAATTACTAATCTATCCCATTTAAATTTAAAAATGACATCCATATCCGAATCCAAATTCTTGAATCTTGCAAATTGGGTCCTGGCCCAGGATGGATCGATCCTACCTCCCAAATCATAAATTGGGTCAAGAAAATACGTTCAACGGTTTGACACTTTATCTCAACCACATACCACAACGTTTAAATTTATTCTTCTCACTCTAATTAATTCATGATTTTATCTCATTTTCATTGGCAACTAATTTCATTTTAGATATATCTAGTTTGTGTTAGTTTTTTCAGATAGACAAAATCTCTTGTGAGACGGATTATTTGTAAGATGGATCATCCCATCACTAAAGTATGTTTATTGTATAGATAAAGTATGTTAAATAGTTGTTAAAGTATATTTTTTAAAGTATGTTGAATTATGCATTAAAGTATGATTTCAGTGTTTTATAATAGTATGATTTATTATTAACATACTTTAACTATAAATAAACATATTTTAACTATACAATAAGCATACTTTAGTGATGGGTCGACCCATCTCACACCCGTCTCATAAGAGAGTCTCTCTCCCACAAAAATTATTAAACTGAAATTTTTTATTGCGAATATGCAATTTATTTATATAATTAGTGTAATGTTAGTTATATTTGAATTTTAAAAGTAGAAATATTAATTAATTTAATCTATATTCCTAATATTCACTCAGTCCATCTATCAATTTTATCATTTTTAGTATTTATTTCAAAGTTTTATTTTCCTTTTATTTTGAAAATAGATATTATCTGAACTCCACAACTATCATTAATACAATTATTAATTTTATATAAATAATCATATATTTTTTAATCTATCTATTTTAGAAAAACAAATGGATAGCTTATTCAAGGGATTTAAAACTTTCGTTAATCTTTACATAATTCATGAAATATTAAAATCATATACTAAATGTTTCCAATAATGAAAATTGTATACGTCATTATCTAATTCAAAAGAGATAATTTGAGTTTAAATAGTCGAGACTTGAGCGAGTACGAAGTAATGAAATACTCTCTCCATTTTTATGTTTGTTTGTACGAGAGCGTAAATTAAGAAATAATATTACTTTTTAAATATATAATTTTTAAAGAGTTTGAGTAAATTGGTATTTTAAAGGAAAACGTTAAATAAAATCATTGGAATTTATGAATAAAGTGTACAAAAAGTAAGTAAAATTATTAAAATTGATAAATAAAATATAAAAAGTATGTAAGATGTATAATGTATTTTTACTATAAATAAAATTTGCATAAGTACCTATGACATCTCAAAATGAAAAATGTACATAAATAAGTGGGATAGAAGGAGTATATGCATGTAAAAGATTTTAAAATCGAAAGTTATATAAAGAGGCAAACATTTGTGTGAAATCGTTTCAAGAGGGTGTTCAATCAAACAAATAAAGAATGACAGCATTTTAATAAAATAATAATAATAATACTTGAATTAATGAAAAAATAATTATGATATAGAGAATTATTTAATGAACTATTTGTAATAAAAATAAATAATATCTTTAATAAAAAAAAATAAAAACTATTTGAAAGAAAAAAAAATCGTGACATGGCTCACGCAGACCGATTTTAAAAAATACATCACAAGCAATATAAAATTAAATAGATAATATCTACCATGCATTATGAAAACTAAAATATATAAACAAAAAAATAAAATTCAGGGGATTTGAAAATATCTAACTATGTAATTCAAAATTTTGCATTACACAACATTAAAAATTTCTACAGAAGGACTATAAAACCATATACTACTAAAAAAAAAAAAAATATATATATATATATATATATATATATATATATATATATATATATATATATATATATATATAACTTCAATTAACTTTAAATTTTCACTATAAATCTGTGATAACATATTTAATTTCATAAAAAAAAGGCATCAGATTTAATTTTTACGTTTTGAAAATGGATTGCCTTTATAACAGGACGGAAACTAAAATGGATGGGCTTGGACTCATGTATTTATCAAGTACTAATACTTTTTTTTTTAAAATTAACTTAATAAATACTTTAAAGAACAAAATTAAAAGTACCTACTTTCAAATGTTTTTTTTTTTTACTTCTCGTTTTATGTAACGACATCTTTTTTGTAACCACTTTTATAGTTTATTGCCTAAAATATTTTTGATTCAATTAGTTTGGAATTGTGTTGGAAGAAAAAAAAATTCTTAAAAAAAATGGAATGAATAAGCAAAATTAAAAGAAAAAAACGAAAAAATATAAAATAAATTGAATAAAATTTGAGTATGAAGATAAAGGCCAGGGAATAAGTTAAAAATAAAATAAAGACTAAATAAGCCTAAAAAAAACTGAAGACATCTATAATATCTTCGACAAAATTTAAAAATCTAAAAAAATAGATTAAACAGAGTTAAAAATTGGTCGAATAAGCTAAACTGAGGTCGAATAGACCAAAAATTTGACCGAATAGAAATGCATAATTTTTTCATCGACATATGTTAAAAGTTTAGGTCGAATAAAGTAAAATAAATTAAGATGAATAAACAAAAATATGCTTGAATAGGAAAAAAAAAAAACTCGAATAGAGATGCATAATTTAAATAAATAAAGGTTGAATAAACAAAAAAAATTTGATCATAATAAATTAAATTTGGGCCACTAAAAGCAGATGAGGGTGGATGTACAGACTCACTAAAAGCAGAGGAGGGTATTTTAGGGATGAATACTAAAAAGTTAGTAGGAAAAATGAATACTAAAAAGTTAGTAGGAAAAATATTTTTTACTTTTGAGAAGAAAAAACAATAATAAAAAAAAAACAATTTTCATTTCAAGGTAGTACTATCACACATTTTTACTCAACATAAATACTAAAATTTAATTTATTATAATCATTACTTTTAAAATAAAACAATTGTGCTTAAGCCAATATTTATCTAAACTAAGAATTTCAAAACCTCATCAAATTAGCCCGTTCGACCGATTGAATCATGAATCGGTGTTGAAGTTGATCAGTGTAACAAAAGAAAAAAAGTTTTGAGATTTTGAAGTAAAATCGGCCTAAACTGAAATAAATGAAGTGATTCAATCGATTTCAATATATATTTTTTTTACTTTTTAAATTTGTTTATTTTTGTATTTTTACTTCGAGCAGCTACGCACCTGCCTGTTGGCTTACTTGATACATCTTAAGATACTCCTTCAAACGGGCTTGCCTTGGCACAGCTCTAAAGGCTTTAGCTTTCATCCCTAGCTTGACTGAACCCCCCTTTTCCCGCTGCTTTTAAACGTAATTTGACTTCGCTTTCTAAATAGATCCGAAGCTCTCCGTTCTTTAGCGTGTGTGATCTCGCTTGTTCTTTTTCTTTCGATGCGAACTGAAATTTTCTCTTTTCTTATGATATTTTGATATTTCGAGGAAGCTCCGAATTCTCAATCCCGTTGACGTTTGCTTTTAGCACGGAGATTAAGAGATATAATATTTTAATGTGTAGTGAGGTGAGAGAAATATGAGTAATATTTAATGTGGAGCTGATAATTGTATTAGTATTGTATGTGAGCTCTATATGGAATAAAAAATTATTTTCTGTTTACAGAAAATGAAATGTAAACCTTAACTTGTGACAAATCAAAATGAAAAACGTAAACCTTAACGTGGGATGAATGGAGCATGTGAATTCTAAATTTTAATTGAATGTCTAGTTAAATCGATCCGATTTATTAAACACAAAACTACTCCTTATTTTTACCGGTTCATGTCCGGTCTAACTACAAAAATAATGGTCTAAACCATCAAAACTCAAAAGTGTCATCAGCCCATTAAGTGATGACGTTCTAGTCACATCGGCTCCTTTTGTCCTCACACCAAACCTTCTTTGTCCAATGATATATTGCCATATCAGCAGTCCTAATGACACGTCACTAAATTTTTGAGCACATGACTGAGATGGCGGTCCAATTATTTTATTCCGTCAAAGAATATTGTATGTATACTTAATTATTTATTCATATTTTACATTATTCTTTACTTTTAATTTTCGGATATAATAATAATTTTATTATTTGGGGTTATATAACATTTTATTTTTATTGACAAACACTTGTATGAGCAACGCAATAATTTTTGTGAGATGGATAAAAAGTATTGTAAGTTATTTCATGATCAATTTATTATAAATGTAAAGTGAAAACAATATTAAAAAAAATGATATTAATATCTTAAAAAAATTAATTGATTAATTACTCTAAAAATATTCTTTCACATACAAAAGACTAATTTGGATAAAATTAAGTTGCACCGTAAAATAGTTTCACAAAAATAAACTATAAAAATTAATCCATTATTCATTATTTATTAATTTATTTATAGCAATGAAGTTTACTTTAAGAGTGTATATTAGGTGCACCCGGGTGCACCCTTGCATCCATATTTGTATAACTTTTTATTTTATTTTGTATACATGTTATTCTCTTTTGTATACGTGTTTTGTAATAATTATATACTTTTTTCACACTAAGTTTTTCATTAAAAAAATAAGCATTCATATGTGTATAACTTTTTATTCAATAGTGTATACATGTATTTTAATAATTGTACATTTTTTTAAATTGTATACATTTTTACTCATAATTGTATATGTTTTTGCTTATATTTGTACGTGGGTGCACACAAAGCTTCGTGTGCACCCGGGTGCACACTATATTTAGCCTTACTATAAATGGTATACCTTTCAAGCAAAGACTCTCACGTAAGGACTTACATGAGACGATCGAAAAGTGATAACTTCCGTGACGAAAAGTGATAATGAATTAATGAAATTGATAACGATATTTCATGAATAAATTATAGTACAAATTAAAAGTGATAACCTTTTATAGCGAAAATGATAACATTTTATAACGAAAGTAATACTCCTAACTATTTTAAAAAGTGTAAAATGGTCTCACGTGAGACGGTCTCACGCAAGACCTACCCTACCTTTTATTAGTATAAGGATGTGTACTCTTTATCTTTAAAAAAAATTAATGAAAATTTATACTCCATATTTTAGAACAAAATATTGTAACTTTATTAATTAAAATATTATTTTAAAGGTGGTATTTTTACAAATCTTGTGCATCTACGAAGATAAGAGACCAACTAATTTGAGTTAATTGATATCGCATCTCGAAATGTATATAAAATGCATATAATTGCTACAAATTAATCATATTTCATCAAATTTGTGATGATATATGTGAAGATAGAATGTCAATTTAATTAATGCTTCTTATCTATATTCAGAGTTTAGGAAATTAATCATATTTCATCAAATTTGTGATGATATATGTGAAGATAGAATGTCAATTTAATTAATGCTTCTTATCTATATTCAGAGTTTAGGATACTACCAAAGATTCTAAATGCCCTGTTTGTTTGAGGGTTATAGAGATAAGGAAGGGGAATGAGAATGGAGTTTATGTTTGATTTAATACTTTCATAGTAAAACAGTAAACTTTATTCCCAAAAAGTGAGGAATTCCTCGTTCTCCACTAATTTGTGTGCTATGGGTTTCATTTCTATCCATACAAGTCCAAACCCCATTTATTAATATCTTTTTAATAAAATAAAATTTTATTAAAATAAAAAATTATTATTATAATATTTTTTATTATTAATAACTAATACATAATAAAATAAAAAATTAATAGAAAAAAAATAAATCTATTCCTAAAGAATTTAATCATACTAAACAACATCAATAACTATGTATCCACTTTATATTATCAACCAAACAATATAAGAATAAAATAAATTTATTATTATTCCCATCACTAATAGTATAATTTTTATTCTGATTCCTTCACACCAATCAAACGGCCCCAAAATTTCATATACTTCATCCATCTCCTTGATACGTATTCATTTTACCATTTTGGTCCGTCCCAATACAAAGTATCCATTTCCTTTTTTGGGTTGATGTGACACACAAGGAGCCCACACTCAACACTAATACAACTACTCACTACATATTAAAATATTATTTATCTCACCTTATTACACATTAAAATATTATACTCATTAATCCACGTGAATAAAGCAAACAGATAGATATTAGAGGGACGGAGAGAGTATAGTGTATTGAGTGGAGTTGGCTCAATTGCACATTATCGCAATCGATTAAAACAGAATTTGAGCAAGTTGAATGCTCAATTTTGAGTTTTATATTATTGTTAAAGAAATAAAATTAAAATTTAAAGTTATAGAATAAAAATTGAAATAGGAAACTTAAATTTATAAAATAAAAAAATTATAAAATTAAAATTAAATTCATACGAAAGCCGATTTGGCTTGATTTAGTAATGAATTTTATTTTCCTTATGTTAAATTAGATTTGAAATTCAGTAATAAATTTTGGTAATTTGAACTTGATAAAATGCCAAAAACGAACAAATAAATAAATAAATAAAAGTGGAAAGTAAGTAAATGTAAATCCATGAGAAGAATAGAGCGATAGAATCGGGTATGCTCTTCTTCTTTCTGTCTCATTACTGCTCTGTCCCTCTCTCTCTCTCTCTCAACATCACACCAAATAATCCTTTTGATTTTATTGCGATCTGCATAATCAATCGACTGACGAACTCAGGAATCACACACCCTTCCTGATATCCGATTGGTAATCGAATCAATTGCCGTTAATGGCGTCCACTGAAGACGAGAATTTCAGGCGTAGTTTCCACACCACCTGCTCTCTCGCACAAATGTCAGTTGCCGAAATTCCCTCTCCCATCTCCGCCGCCGCTGCCCCGCCGCTTCCCCACCGAGAAATCGGAAACGTTCAGAAGAGGGCTTTATTGAATATCGACCTGAATGCGGCTCCTCCGGAAGACGGCGATTCCGATTCTCCGGACGGCGTGCCCACGGCAATCGAATTAGGCTATGTTGAAGAAGGGGAAAGAGAGAAGAAATCGAGGAGTGTATTAATGGGTGATTCAGAAGTGGTTATGGAGGAAAAGGAGGAGGGGAAATATAAAGGTTGGAATATGCTTCTAGAAGTAGCGGAAAACGCTCTGCTGGAGCACCAACAGAAGCGGCGGAAACCGATTTGGGAGGTGGAACTCGGTGGCGGGACTCGGGAGAACCGACGTCGTTTCGGCGCGGAATGGAACGATGAGGTGGCGCCGGTGGTGGTGCGGTCGACTAGGGGGAGGGCGTTGGCGATGCCGAACAAATATAGGGACTCGGTGCTCGACGCGGTGGCGGAATTACCTCGACATAACAAAAACGGCAAATCCGCCGCCGATGCTGCCACCAAGCGGAAGTTCAGGTGAATGTGCCACAGTAATTTTTTTATTTTTTTACGGCGCAGTAAGAATAACGGCTCCAGAGTAACCCATTCCATAATGCTCTACTTTTTAGTGTTTTTGCACTTATTACCCACAATTTTAGTAAATTGAACTTTTTTTTTTAAGTAGTAAATGATTCTTGGGATAGTACAGATCATGACATTGTGGTGCTGTCGGGTAGAAATTAACTAATTCTAATTAGGAATTTTCCTATAAAATAGCATGCCATTAACCCATAACATTTTTTCACTTACTAATATATCTATATTTTTGGGCTACAAAGTTACTTCACAATGAATATCCATTGACTGTTTAATCCTTGTTCATTACTTAATTCCACAAGCAAGTTATTAATACATTAGGCAATATTACTATGTGTAGATTGTATCCTCCGTTAATGATGGAATAATGTGGCTCTTCAAGGAAGACTAGGGGATTATCTGTACTAATCTAACATAATAATTTGGTGATAAGTGAGGTGCTACTCGCGGGTTCCCTCACGGCGATTCGTGCCTTTTTGAAGGTGAAAATTATGCGTTTGTATTCATATTCTTTTTGTTATGAGTGAACTCCTTATAATGGGCGTGGCTGCAGTCATCCATATATGGGGATCTTTCGACAGGTCACATCACATTTATTAGAAATATTGTAAGCATTAAATGCGTAGCCGCATGAGGCTATTAAAAGATACCCCTCCGTCCCACCACAGTTTTCACACCTCCTTTGTGAATTACACATGAAGTGTGAAAACTGTGATGAGACGGAGGGAGTATCAGTTTAGGATTATTCTACGATTGGATATCTTAGGGGATATTCAATAGGCTCGTAGGATGTCAGACCAAGTAGAGCACTTGGTTAGAGAGAGATATGAAGGGGAGAAGAGGGAGGAAAACCCACCTCTCGCTTCTCATGGGTGGATGAGCGCATCCCGCCCAATCGACCGCCCTCTCTTATAGTGCCTTTTGTTGCAGTGATGCGGAGAATGCGGGTGTAAACACTTCTTGATTGACACGTGGTGTAATTTGGGCTCGCACGTGGGTCCAGTCTAATGGGCCCTACCACATTATGTATTCAGTTATCTACGTTCACATATATATTTTAAGAGGGTATTTAATATATGGGTTAATAAAGTTAGAAAATGTTATAAATAATGAATGAATACTCCCTCCGTCCCGTTTCAATGTTTACGTTTCTATTTTGCGCGTCTCATTTCAATGTTTGCGTTTTCCTTTTTGGAATATGAGACTCACCTAAAACAAATCATCTAACACTAATACACCTATCCACTTTGCATTAAATATTATATTTTTTCATCCACTATCTATTAAAATATTATGCTCCTTAATCAACGTGCAAAAAGCAAACGTAAACATTGAAACGAAACGGAGGGGTATTGAATTTGCTTTAATTATTTATTAGTTTTATGGGATATTATAATCCACCCTTCTTAAATTGTAGTCCACCAGATCCCTTGCTTTTAAACCAACGGATTTAGAAGAAACTTAATTAGTTCGTTTAAGTGCAATTATTATGTAAACTCTATTATTTTTAGTAAAATTTTAAGACTTAGTACAAAGTAAACACTCCACAAGTCTTAGGTTATATACAATACTCCTATTTTATAATTATAATTTATGTAATATATTTAGTTTGCTCTTTATTCTTATAATTTAGTGTAAATTGTTAGAACTTAATTAATTTTCAATCTATAAGTAAATTTTATTTTTTATTTTATAATATTATTTTATTTATAGAGTTTAATCCTTATTTTTATATTATAATGTAAATTGTTAGACTATAATTATTTTTCGATTCATATATTTTATTTACAGTGTGTAATCTCTATTCCTATAATTGAGTGTAAATTGTTGGATCATAATTATTTTTCTAATCGTAATCGAGAATGATGTACTTCAATCAATTGTTTACCAAACAAGCTCTAAATATGAAGTACGTAGTTTTCATCGATCACTTTTTTTTTTCACCTAATATTAAATTGTAGATGATTATGTGCGTTCGAAGTTCCTCATTGTTATTTTGTATTTCTCTTTGATTTTTTTTTTAATTTTATAAAAAGTAGATTTATTAAATTTGGAGTTATTAAACCCGATAAGACCTTATTCATGAAACACATCCGAACTCAATCAAATGTGTTTTGAGTGAGTTCGGGATGATGGAATGACCAATTTTGTCTGATTCATTTTGGATCCTATCTCCATATAATCAATATTCATTTTGACATGATATAATAAAATAACTTACTATCCTATCTCCATATAATCAATATTCATTTTGATATATATACTATATACTAAAGGAGGGTTTTGGTTTTATTAGGTGCCATCATGAGAGTAATTTAAGAATGATGTGCAATTTTTTTATAATTTTGATTTTTTAATAAATTTGTCAAACTTGCTTAGGAAGGAGAGTGTGGATAGTTTATGTGACAACCAAGCTTGCTAAGGAAGGAAATGGTGAATACATTATTTTACAACCAATCAAAAATTTTTTTTTTTTGTCTTAATTAAAAATTTACCTAAATCTTAAAATATTTTTAATTTTTTTAATTTTGAATCGTTTTTAAGTAAAAATTATATCAAATTAATCGGTATCAGATGATCTTCAATTTAACATCCATATTGCTAATATAATATAATTGGAGTAATATTATTCTCAAATTACATGAATATCTTTTTAATTTTTATTATACTTATAGGGAAAGATTTTAATTGATGAGGTGTCATCCAAGGATGATATGTAATTTTCTTATTTATTTTAATTTTTATTTAAGTTTATAATAAATTAAAATAAATAATTAAATAAAATAATTATGGATAAATTTGATTGGTGGTGTAAACACAAAAATAAAAAATTGATATTCAAAGTTATCAATAAACATTCAATCACATTCTTTATATTTTATTTTTTAAAAATCTATTTCATCCAAAATTTTAAAAGTTTATAACTTTTAAAAATTAAGTTTATTATTAATAAAAATTATATCAAATTAATTGTCTTTTTACGATCTTTAAAACGACACGCATAGTGATATATATAAAAGACAATTTTAACTATATAATTATAAGATGAATATTTATATATTATGAGACGAGATAATCATATATTTAATTAATAGTTATAAATTTTATTTAACAATATTTGTTAAATATTTATTTAAATAATATAATATAATATAATATAATTTATATTTAATTAATAACAATGTAATTTTTGGCTAATTATTCTGTGCACACGGGTGCACTGTGCACCCACTTTTAGAAATGTATACAATTATGAATAAAAATATATACAATTATGAATAAAAATGTATATACTGTATGATTTTCTGTTGGTTTTTTTAATGAAAAATTAAATGTAAAAAAAAACTATATAATCATTAAAAAATATATATACAAATTTGAATTAAAACTTATATACATGTAGATGCATTGTGCACCAAATTATAATTATTCTTATTTTAATATTTAATTGAAAATACATTTTTAAATTGATTTTTTTTTAAGACATGTTATAATAAAATTAATTATGAAAAATATTTTATATCTATGTTTAACCCTTAAAATTATGTAAATTCCTAAAATTTTAGTTATGTGTAATAATCATGTCCATATGAGTGCTTGAGAATGATTTATGTAGATTTAAAAATAATTTTTCATTCACATATTTTGATATCAACTACCTTCATGAATCGTTCCATTACTCCAAACAAATATATTGTTCGGGTACTCTAACCAAACATACAATATATTGTTCGAAATACTCTAATCGAACACAATATGAAATCTTAATTATTAGGATATTTATGTCTTATTAATTTTAAACATTTAAATTTAAATTTTTTTAGTATGCTTAACAAATTTAGAGGTACAAATAACCAATGGGAGCGGCTATTTGCACCCCCAAAATTGTTAAAATAACACCAATTACTAAACGTACCCCATTGAAGTTAAAGATTACATATTTAAATTACTTATTACACCCCATATAAAGACAACTTTAACCTTTTCATTAATTATACCCAAACTTAAAAAAAAAAAATTAATTAATCACAACATTATAGAAAAATGTAAAAAAGAAGAAAACGAGTTTTGAGATTCAATCCTTATCTAGGATTAATCCTTATCTATTAATCTACATATTAAAAAAAATAGGATTAATCCTTATCTATTAATCATAATAATCAAGAATAACTTCAATATTACAGAATTCATTCTTTAATTAATTTTAATTTCTTGCGTGTAAAAAAAAAAGTGTTCGATCACTATTCCCGAACACAAGTAAATCTGTTCGGGTATAGAAAGCAAACAATGAGAAAACAACACTCAACTGTTCGATCACAAACGTCGAACAGATTTAAGTGTTCGACTGTTATCGTCGAACACTATACTAAAGCGAGCTATCAACGAAACAATTTAGCATTTTCGCATTAATAGGCTACGTAGAATCTCTTCTTTGCAGTAATCCACTGTATAAATCCTAATCCCTATTTGTTTGTTGCAGTTGAATTAGAATAAAAAATTACAGATTACGCTATGTATACAATCTCTTACGAACTAAAACCCTAAACCCTAAGCCCTAAACTTAATTTCAAAAATAAATACTGATATCATCGCCCTCATTATGATTATGCTTCACCTTTACAATTATTGTTTGTTCTGGATTATCATCATTCTCAATTTTGATATACTACACTGATGCAGAAGGGTTTAGGGTTGATCGCGACTTAGTAATTATAACATGGGGTGCATTTAGAAATTTGGCCAGGTGCATTTAGAAACTTAATTATAATTTATTTTATTTTATTATTTATAAAAGGGTATTTATGTCTTCTCACATTATCATAATTTTAATTCCATAAATTATTGGGGTTCATTTAACAATTCTGGGAGTGCAAATAGCTGCTCCCATAACCAATTTCATAAAAAATTTGATTATCCCGCGTATTACGCGGGCTTCGTACTAGTGATATAATAAAATAACTTACTTAATTTATAGCTAATATTATTGTACGATTATAAATTGTTTGTAATGGTGACATGGTGACCATTTTTTTTTTTATACTAGAAAAGATATTTATGCAATAGGAATTAATATTACTATGAAGTACCAGGTTATAACATAAATCTTATGATCATTTACACATAAATTATGGAACTTAAATACCCCAAACAAACGCAAATTAACACATTTTATTAAATCTACCTATCCTAAATTTACTTTTCTTATTTCTACTTAAATGTTAAAGAAATAGTACCACCTTAGTTTTTTTAAATAAAAATTTGAAAATAAAAAGTACTCCATTTTACTCCATCGCTCCATCATATAACTTTGTATACATGTATTTTTTGGGAGTAGAACTAGGAGTATAATATTTTTATGTGTATTGAATAAATGTTTAGTATTGTGTGTGGCTCCATTTAAATA
Organism: Pogostemon cablin; assembly: GCA_023678885.1. Classification (NCBI taxonomy): domain Eukaryota; kingdom Viridiplantae; phylum Streptophyta; class Magnoliopsida; order Lamiales; family Lamiaceae; genus Pogostemon; species Pogostemon cablin. Next base: position 7,085,024 of record CM042965.1, read on the forward strand.
TATTACTCACTCTATCCGATCCAAAGGGGTGCATTTACTTTATACACTTGAATTAAGTAATATTATTATTATTTAATGTGTAGTGAGTAATTGTATTAGACTATTAGTGAGCGTGTGAGCTATTTAATTGAATTAGTTAGTGTGTATGGTCCCATGTATGTGTAAAAAAAAAATGAAGCCCTTAGGGACAAACGCTCAAAATGAAAAAAATAAAACTTTTTGGAGCAAATAGAAAGAGTAATTGTTTTGTATAAATCTCAACTACCTAAGGAGTAAATGTTTATTTTATTTTGAAACAGGAAAAATAGAGAAATGTATTACAGAAACGAAGTGAATATTTATTTAGATATAAGTGTAGATAGTCGATTTTTGATGGGTGAGGTGGGTATTTAATGTGACTGTTATATGGTTTAATTAGACTAATCTAACATAATATGAAGAAACCGTAGAAGAAAAAGAATACAAGAATTCCTCCCACGTTTGTGGGAGTTTAAAGGAGAGAGTTTGTTTCTCTCTGTGTTTTTTTTTTGTTGTGTTGGAGAGAGATAATTCTCCTCTTTACAGTGGTGATGATGGTGGAGATGCATGTGAGGTTTGGCTTGGAATTCTCCTTGAAGATGAAGGTGCAGCCCCCTATTATACAAGTAGGGTGAGCCTAGTAGCAAGTGGGCATTAAATGCGGGAGATACGAATCTTGCTTTGAGAGATTACGAATCTTGCTTTGGGAGATTGAGAGCCTGACAATGATGTGACAACTTACTTGACAAGTCATCCACTAGTCATTCTAAGGACTCCAGCTTTGGAAGACCTTGGCAGGGCAGAGCTCGGCTTCTGGCATGGAGGGTTTGGAGAGGAGGTCGAGTCACCTCTAGAGTGGAAGGCTTTGAGAAGAGACCGGCTCTGGGGTCCGACTCTAGGGGCCGATTCTAGAGACCGACTTTGGGGCCGACTCTGGGGGCCGACTCTGGGGGACTTTAGCCTTGTCTTGTGTGTTGTGTGGTGAGTTAGGTGTTTGACCACCTATCACAGTAAGTATTAAATAAAACTAATATATAGTACATGCATGCAGAAATTAAAATTAAATTTAAGAATAATACATTAATCACAAAATTGTAGATGAAACATATGCCACAAACTAGTGTAATAAAGTGGTAAATGAATTCGCTGCACCTTTGGCAGTTTGGCAGAGCATTGCGGATATATATGCCACGTACATATATAAAGTAGTGTGGTTTTCCAATAATGGCCCTCAGTAACACTGTTGCCTATCTTTCCTATGTAATGTTGCCTTTCTAATCTCTAGTGGGCCCACCCCTGCATCCTTCCTAACCGGCTACTTATTTTTAAGACGCCATGATGTATTTTTTTAGTTTCTTGAAAATAATCTACTAACAAAAAGTGTATAATTTAATTTGTAGCAAAATATTATATTTAAATTTAATATAAAAACAAAATATTATGAAATTGTTTTAGCTAATATATTTAGTGAAATTAATAAGAAGAGAAAATAATTTTAATAAAAAGTGAAATTGACTCATAAAATTATATAAGTGATAATTGTCTTTATGAGTAATTTATGAAGAAAAATGTACATGATAATAATAATAGAAAAAAAATATCATGTAAAACTTCAGTAAACAATGTTAACATGCATCTCTATTTTAGGTTCATATGCATACACCACTACACCAAGTAAGATTTAAAAAAGACAAGAGTAACTCATGACTTTTTAAAAATGATTTTTAACATCACTTAAAATGATATAAATAGTTTAAAAATGTTTTCTTTCATTATTTAAAGTGTTCCACAACCTTAAAGGCACTCCTAACCAAAATGTGTTTATAGAGTTAGTCCCTCTTAAATCCGAATTTACATCATAAACCCTTATAAATTTTGTGATCTCCTTAATTTAACATTTTAGTAATACATAAAGTTTATAAAATTGGAGGAGGATTACAGAATTTACGCCGTAAATTCGATTGTGATCTTTTTATAACCATTACTTTTAATATCACAACTATAATGTAACAGAAAATATTGCAAGAAATTGTTCATGGAGTAAAATTTAATTTCCTCTGAGTGAAATAAAACACTAGTACTTCTTTTAATAGAATTAAAGCTTTTTAAAAATATAAAAATTTTACGGTGAATTTGAGAAATTAAATCGCACCATGTATCTCAAGTAAATTATGGTAGCTAGGTTGAATCACGTTCGTTATGACAAATGAATATAATATTAAAATTATATGGTGGAATATTGGGGTTAAATTGCAAAGTGTATCTCTAATGACTTATAATGAACGGAATCAAGTAAACTTACTGTGGATGAGCTTAGTTTTTTATTGTGATTGCAAGATGTTCAAATTAATGTCAAAGGCATACTTTTGCCACTTGAGCCATACTCAAAAGACACTCCTTTTGTTTCATAATTATTTGTACGTGGAACTAACATAAAAGGTATAGATCTTCTATTTCATTTTAGTGTTATATTTTTTTTTATGCGAATCATAAGTGGTATGCAAAATATAGATAAATTTTATATTCTAATAGAAAAACGAACCCTAAAAAAATGTTGAGATTTTCTACTCATCACCCATCTAATACAAGTAAAATATAATACCAAAGTGTAATTGGATCTCTCGTTCGAGCATAAACAATCCTGAGATGGAGAGTATATTATACTATTTTTTTATTTTTTTTTTGCATTTTAACAAAGTACATGTATTATACATGTAGGAGTTGACGTTAGAATGTGAAGTAGAGGCAATATCCAAAGTGTCAATCCTTAAATCTGAACAAATTAATTAAATAATTATTAAACTAAAAAAAGCCCTTAAAAAATCCGAAACTGAATTTCTTGCTCTTATTCCATTCATAGTAGCTTCAACTTCTCAACGCTACAATTTCTGGTTTGATCATGGATTTCCTTCACCCGCGCCGTGGATCCACTTCCCAATTATGCCTCCAGAGGATTCTGACCATAATTAACGACGTTCCGCCACCTATTGCCGCCGCAGCGCCGCCCTTTACTGGCTCGGTATCATCGCCCGAGGATGAAAACAAACTCTCTGGGTTTGATTTCAATTGTTCGCCGGAGTCGAACGAAATCGTTGAAGGAGGTGGTGCCACCACCGCCACCGCTTTAGAACCTGGTGTCTCCGCCGCCGCAGGAAACGGCGGCGATTGGGTCTCTGAGAAGTCCGACATTCGAATTGCAAAGGAAGAGAAGAGTATGACTCTGCTCATTGAAGCTGCGAAGCTCATCTTTGGAGAATTCATGGACAATGATCAATCGGAGTCTGAAAAGCCAAGCGTTTCGCTGAAGAAAGACGAAGTGGCGGAGGATGTTGAGCCGCAATTCGGACGGCGGAGCAGTCTCTATCAGGCGGAGGATTTTGAAGGGACGACGTCGTTCCCGGTGCTCCGTTCGAAACGGGGGCGGGCTCAGGTACTTCCGGGCAAGTATCGCGACTCGGTGCTTGAACCATTGACTCGGTTGTCGCGAACTCGCTCGCCCATTCTTCAGTCGAAACGCAGACGAGGGTAAAAATGTCAAGTTGCAGTGAAAAAAGTGAAAAGCAAGGAACTACTCTCTTTTTTGGTCATAATTTTTTTTTTCTCTCTAGAAATTAGATAAACGAAGTGGTCGTAGTTTCAAACGGGAGAAATAATTGGAATGTCAAACAATTTATTGTAATTAATATAAGTAATGTGATTTCCAGTTTCAATAGCCAATTTGTGAATAAGTAGTCTTCGATTGCAAATTCATCCACTACACTCATGCGTCCATTAATACAATTATTAATTACACATTAAATAATATTTCCTTCATTCATCCTTAATGTATTCATTTTATTATTTTAGCTCGTCCACTCTTAATGTATTCGTTTTTTCTTTAAGATATATGAAACTCACAAACATTACTAATACAATTAAAATATGAAACTTACACTGTCATCAATACAATTACCTACTACACATAAAATTATAATACTCCTTAATCTACGTGCAAAAAATAAATGAATACATTAACATGGACAGATGAAGTAATACTCCTTAACTCACATGAAAAAAAGCAAAAAACCCCAATTAATACCAAACAAAAAGAGTAATCCATCCGTCCACTTTCAAGGGTATCATTTACTTTTGGGCACGGAGATTAAAGAATATTGTTATTTAATGTTGATCGTAATTTTGCTTACGTGTTTATAGAGCAAGAATACTCTACCGTTGTGTACAACGAGTGACCAAGAAATAAAATATCGAACCAAAGGGATTAGAGTTAAACAAGATCCACACTAAATACTTATCACCACTAATAATTAAGACATAAAAACCTTTGATTTGAAAATTATGAAACTAATATTTCAGAAAATTAAATAGAAAATAAAATAAATAAATAAAAATCACACTCAATCACAGGTGTTTTAAGAGACAAGAATAAGATAGTTTTAGGAAAATCCAGTTTATCATGTGAAATAAGATAAATAAACAAGTGAATCAAATCACACAGAATTTTATAGGAATGATCACTTAAGCATGCTAAACCACTCATGGACAAGTGAGATTTAACAATTTTAAAGAATATAAATTCCTAGGACCAAATTAATAAGATAACCCCCTATTCACTTTCTAGGTACTAATAAAATTAAATACCCACAATCCCTTATTCGCTTTATAGGCGATACACATGCAAAATTCCATATAGGCACTCGCAAAAGATCCATCCTTTCTACGTACTAAAAGAATTGTATTAGGACTTCCTTACCATATTTCTCTTTAACAATGGTCATGCAAAGATAATAAGATATTCTATATTGATGGTCAAACAATCAAAGACTATATATTGATCAATCCCCTTCAATTGTCACGAAATAACAAATATAATCATAGAACACATTCAAATCTCAATCATACATCAATCAATGATCATATCATGAATATATAATTGACAAGAAAATTAAGAAACATGATCATATAAGTTTAAAATAAAATGTCAATGAGGAATAAATATTCTGCAAAAATTATCATCACAGATGTCTAAAATCTCACATCCACATGATAAACTTTCAAATCCTAAAACTATCGAGAGGAAACTAGCCCATGGTGTTACAACCAACAACCATGGTAAAATTGTCCTTACCCATGAGTCTATGAATCAAAAATAGGAAAATTAAAAAAAGAAGAAAAACCCTTGGTCTAGCTTAATTTCCCGTCTTCTCTTTCCATCTTGATGATCCTCCTCTATTCTCCTACTCAAGTAGCAAACACCGTGACTGAGTATGAGGGATGAAAGGTGGGTGAAGAGTAGAGATGAGAGGCGAAAAGTAACAATGATGCGTGATCATGATATTCTGTCGTGTGTGATCTCTGTTCTGTTATGTTGTGGCATGTAAATATATGGCATGCGTGAAGTCGGTGGGCTTATGAGCTTCAAGTGGTAAAGCTTGCATGGGCTTCTGAATGGACAAATGTTGTTGGGCCTCCACATGGATATCAATTACGTGTAAGATGGGAAACAATTCTTTTCATTTGATAGCAATTCCATTCACCATATTTGCTAGGCCTCACGTATTAATGCAATCCATGGACAAATTGTTTTGCATACTCATGGGCCTACAAATTCAATTAATAAATTGAATTTCTCACTAAATGACATGGCCTGCACCATTAGTAAGTGTACTCCATAAATCAATTATGGGCCCATGCCTCCCAATTTCAATTCCTTTTCCAACAATTTTCCTTCCAATTTTTATTAATTTCACTTTAAAGTGGGCTTATAATCTGCAAAATCTTAATAATACCAGTGAAGTCATAAAAGTACAAAAATAAGCAATAAACTCCACAAATAAGGCTAAAATTATACAATAATCATAAGGAAACGGCTTGTGAAAAGCGCGAATTTTCGTGCTGAACAAACGTGTAGTGGGTAGGTAATGTGTAAGTTTTACCTTTAATTTTACCCCTCCACCTTATTAATATGAAGAGGTGCAAATGAGTAATTTGTAAATACATTTAGGGTTAGTAGGAGTATTATTAGTGGGTTCTCATTGTACATAAATGGAAACGAGACCCTTGAGTACAGACGCCATAAATAATAAAATTGAACCCTTGAAAGCAGACGGATGAAGTATTTTTAACCCAAAATGGTGACCACTTGCCACACTTTATTCTTCTACTATCATTTAGAGCTCATGCAAAATTTATTATGTCATTAATTTAAATTAATTTAATTGTTTCTTGATGAATAATTGTGTGAATTGAATTTACCTTATATTTTTTTTAAATTTACTCTTTATTACATGAGAAATTATTTTTTTAAAGAGGTGAATTAATATTTTCTTAATAAACTCCTTAAATTTTAATATATTGTGTTTTTTTATAATTTTTTGAGATTAGTAATACTATTTTTTTGAATAATATTTCATATCTCTAAAAAATAATTTTATGTTTCTAAAAAAGTAATTTTGTAAAATTATTGTGCATGATGAACTGGTTTACAAGGACAAGCTCTTGTTTAATACTCCCTCCGTCTCCTTCAAATGATCAATTTTTTAATTTTATTCTGGGTATCTTACCCGGTCCAAACAATTTTTTTTTTATTTTTTATACACATGAGACGTAGGGCATCTCCAACCATGTTCTTCAATTTAGAGTACTCTATCCTTAAAAAAAAAAGAGTATTTGATACTCCATTTAAAAAATGCCCTCCAACCCTATCCTCTATATTCGTACTGTTATTTTTATTTTAAATCAAATAACTATTTTTCCAATGAATTAAATGGCATTTTTGTAAATTATGTATCCTCCATTTTCCATCCTCTATTTCCATTCTCTCCTCTAAATTTAGAGTATGCACACTCTATCCTCTAATCACTGTACACAAAATGGAGGATGGTTGGAGGAGCAAATACTCCATATTTTTAGAGGATTTTTTAAAATAGAGTATGGTTGGAGATGCCTTTATACGCACCCACTAATATAATTAAAATATAGGGTCAACCTACCCACTAATATAATTACCCATTACACATTAAATAATAATACTCTGTTTTTTGGTTTTCTTTTGCAAGTGAGTCTCATGTAAATCGAGTTTAATCAATAAATTAAGGTTTAGAATTTGAAGAGTAATTTTTTAATTTAGAAGAGTAACAATTTATTTATTTAAAAAGTAAATTTTCATGCCCTAAAGAATAACAATATATATATATATATATATATATATATATATATATATATATATATATATATATATATATATATATATATATACTATGAAACCCGCGTAATACGCGGGATCATTTAATTATAAATATTTTTTTTCTTTAAATATAATTTAAATTTATTCTTATTAATTTATTTACAATAAAATATTTAGCAATTAAATAATTATACCAAAATAAATACATAAAGATATTAAAATTTTAATTATTCATCAATAAAAAAAAGAAATTTATTTTATGATGAAGTGCACATATGAGAAAAGATAAAAAAAATTAATTTATATTTTGATATATATTTTTAATTTGAATTTTTTTCTTAAATTATGTATATGTATATTTTTATTTATTATTATCTCAAATAAATATAATTTTTATTTTTAATTAATATTTTATTCTTAATTTCTATAAATAATTTTTTAATTTATTACCTATTTAATATTAATAAATAAAATAAGAAAATACATTATTTAAAAAGAAAATATTAAATAAGAAAGTTAATGATGAGTAAATAAGAAAAACATAAAAAAAAATTTAAAAATTTAAAAAAAGGAGAAAATTACATGTCATAATGGAGCGAACATGAGACGACACGTAGGCAGAAAATTTTTTGCTATTGTATACTTAATATATATATATATATATATATATATATATATATATATATATATAGTTAATTTTCTTAGTTTCAGATTATATTAATAATTAAAGAAAATAAATTTTTTTATATGTCATAATTGAATAATTCAAATACATATAAATAATTAAATAAAATTAATATGCTAAAATTAATAAATCAACAATAATTTAAAAATTCGATTCCAATATCAATTGCCAACATCAAGTAATATATAAAAAACATAATATAAAATAATGATTAAAGTTAAATAACTTGAAGAAAGCTTTCGATTAAGGTAAATCGATTCCAAAAATATTTGAATGATCTATATGAATCAATTTTTTTCTCTTATTCATCTTAAAGAATACATCTTAACAAAGATTTTAATAGATTATCTACTTGAAGAGGTAAATCGATTCCAAAAATACTTTAATGATATACATGAATCAGTTTTTTAACCTCTTATTCATTTTAAAGAATATATCTTAACAAAGAATTTAATAGATTATCTAGTTGAAGAGGTAAATCGATTCCAAAAGTACTTGAATGGTCTATATGAATTAGTTTTTTAACTTCCTATTCATCTTAAAGAATATATACTTGAATCGATTATCTACTTAAAGAGATAAATCGATTTAAAAAATATTTGAATCGATCCTCTTATTCCTCTTCTTAGAGAATACTTGAGATTATATACTTGAAGAGGTAAATCGATCCCAAAAATACTTGAATGATTAATGATTAATACTTGAATCGATTCTCTAATTTCTTTCTCTTGAAGAAAGAATACTTGAGATTATGTACTTGAAGAAAGAATACCTGAGATTATATACTTGAAGAGGTAAATCAATTCCAAAATTAAATACTTGAGAGAATTAAGGATACCCACCAGAAAGACTAACCCAATCCATAATGATGTACCGGAAAATACAACATTTTTGTTACTTGACCAATCATCGGGAGAAGTAAATACGACAGGTACCGAATGATTCAAAAATACTTGAATTGATCGATTATCTGATTCATTTTGAAGAATACTTGAATCGATTATCTTATTCATCTTGAAGAATACTTGAATTGATTCTTTAGAGGTGAATGAGATTCAATTATTTAGAAGTAAATCGAATCTCGCTCCATCTAAATAAATTTTTATACTTTTTATAAATCAATTATCTAGAGGAACTTGAAGAAAGCTTCTATTCCTCTTGAAAAATCGAATGAGTGTGTTTGGAATGAATAACCAAAAAGGCTTATTTATAGGTGGGATGTAAGAGAATATTATATGGAATATTCTTTTTTCCTTTATATATATAATTTAAATTTATTTATTCTTATTAATTTATTTACAATAAATAATTTAGCAATTAAATAATGATACAAAAATATATACATAAAGATATTCAAAATTTAATTAGTCATCAATCAAAATAAAAAAAATAAAAAAATAAGATAAATTAATGAGGTGCACATGTAAGAAAATATAAATATATTTTTAATTCATATTTTGATATATATTTTTAATTTGATTTTTTTCTTAAATTAATTATGTATATGTTTTTTTTATTTATTATTATCTCAAATAAATATAATTTTTATTTTTAATTAATATTTTGTTCTTAATTTCTATAAATAGTTTTTTTAATTTATTACCTATTTAAATTAATAAATAAAATAAGAAAATATATTATTTTAAAAAGAAAATATTAAATAAGGAAGTTAATGATAAGTAAATAAGGAAAACATAAAAAAAATAATTCAAAAATTTAAAAAAATAAGAAAATTACACGTCATAATAGAGCGCTCTAGAGACGACTCGTAGACAGAAAAGTTTTTGCTATAGTATACTTAAGATATATATATATATATATATATATATATATATATATATATATATATATATAAACTCAATTTACACAAATACTTGTGTTTTTTTTGCATGTATATTGAAAAGTGATTCTTTATGGGGGCATTTTGGTGCCTTTTTAGTAAATAAATAATGAAATAGATTAGGTGTGTTTAGTGACGGACCCAAAAATTTGGATAAGGAGGTCATGATCACTCAGCAAATTCCCTTCGTTTATTGATAGATTGCAAGTGTTATAAATATATAGAGTTTAAGAAATTTTAATTTTTAATTAACTATACTGACTTTTAAATAATAATTTTATTTTTTTTAATAATACATAAATTATGAAATATATTATGTATACTAGCTAGGGTTGATATATTTAAATTAAAATAAAAAAAAAAAATTAATAAAAAAACGTATTAAAGTAACACAAACATTTATATAAAATAATTATTACAGAAAAAAAAATCTTAAGCTTAAAATAAAGGCACAACTAAATTTGGGACAATAATAATAGTATTTAAATTAGACAAACAACTCTTAAAGTAAAATGGAACAAAACAATCTTAGAGTAATTTAATAAAATATTACATATAAGATAATTTATATAAGTAAAATGGGACACAACAATGTTAGAGTAATTTAATAAAATATTATATAGTATAAGATAATTTATATAAGTGAAATAAAAAAAATAAAAAATAAAAAGTAGAGCTTGAGCTCCAAATTAAATCTGAGTTCATGATAGGAGGAGGAGAGTACATATCCACTAAATAGTGATAACAGTTAGTACTATAGTATACTTCCCTATTTCGCCCAAAGGGTTTTTTCATTTTTATGTGGATTAATTAGTATTATTATTTAATGTATAGCGGATAGTTGTATTAATAAGAGTGTGGATCCCATATTTCAATTGTATCAGTAGTTGTGTGTGGGTCTCATGTGTGTAAAAAGGGAAATAAGACTTTTTGAATGAGACGTCCAAAATGGAAGAAATTGACTCTTTGGGTGGGACGAAGGGAGTATACTATATACTACCCACCTGTCCCACGTCTCAAATTGAAGATCCCATGTATTTTTATACATTTCATTAATGATAAAAATATATTATACTCCCTCCGTCACACAAAAGTTTGCATGCTTCTTTTGACACGAAAATTAAGAAAATGATAACTATTAGGGGTATTATGATATTTTTTGTAATAAATAAAAGTATGTTAGGTGTGTAGGTAAGGATGATTTTTTTTTAAATAAAATGTATGAGGAAGGATGATTGTGTTTGATTTCTTGCTTTTTTGGAAAGTGTAAACTTTTGTGGGACAGCACAAAATTGAAAGTGTGGTATCTGAAATGAGACGGAGGGAGTACATTTTACCTACTTTTTACACTTTATTCATCAGTTCTAATAATTTTATATACTACTTTCTTACATTTTATTTATCATTCCTTACAACTTTATTTACTTTTCTTTCAAAATTACTAATTTATCCATACTTTTTCTTATACTCCCTCCGTCCCACGTATTTTTACCCACTTTCCATTTTGGGGTGTCCCACTTATTTTTACCCATTCTATTTTTTGTAAGAATATTTAATATTTTATTACCTACTTTTTACAATCCCAACAACTTTAATTACTTTACCTCATCATTCCCAACAACTTTATTTACTTTTTTTATAAATTACTAATTCATCCCTACTTTTTCTTACATTATATATTAAAAAAATAAAACGTCTTAATTTTCATACCCGTACAAACGTTTAAAAATACCCAAAACAGAGGAAGTATTATATTTAAAAAATAATCTTTTTTAATCTTTGTGCCGAAACAAATGGATAAAAATATCTAAGATCGAAGAAATATATTTTTTAGATATTCAGGGGGCACATGCCCCCAAGACCCCTCTGTCGATCCGCCTTTTGGTGTGTTGATGTAGGTGATAATTTTGTAAATAAAATATACGGAGTATGAAAGAGATTAGTTATTTTTTATTTTTTTACTACCTACGTCCCAAAAAAAATTCACGGTTACTATAGATAAGGAGTTTATAAAAAAATAATTTTTTATATTACTTTTAGGGATTGTAAATAAATTATAAAATAAGTTATGTGAGTTGTAAAGGGATGTTAATTTTAAAATTAAAGTGTATTATAGGGTAATTGATTTGTGTGTATTTCCTTATTTGGGGGTTATGAACTTATTTATGGTACGAATAAAAATAGAAAGTGTGAATTTGTTTATGAGACGAATGAAGTACTATTTTAAGAATCTAAAATTCTTGTGAGACTAAAAAATAAAAAATGAAAAATGTGAAAATCGTTTTGAGATAAGCGAAATGGAAGAAGTTTTTTATTTTAATTTTTTTTACCACAAAAAATAAAAATAAAAATCATAGTTAAAGACTTTTCTAAGCAATGACGAAGATAAGATATCAACTTATACAGGAGTTTGAGTACCCATACTCCCAATATAAGTTTAGGGTTATCAACTTATATACAGATATAAACTTATGTAGAATATTTTAAATTATTTTATTTAATCTAATTATAAAGATTAATTAATGTTTAATCTAGTGATTAAATTTATCGAGAGTATTGGTGCTTTAAGTGTACCCTTATTAGACTGTTTGATAGTTACTTGATTTTTTATAATCATTCAATTATTCTCCTTATATTCTTAACAAATGTTCAATTAATTAGATTTTAATTTAATTTTTGGATTCGATATCTTATCTATCTATTTTGTTAGATATATTTTAATTCAATTTTTGTGGATTCGATACCTTATTTATTTATTTTGTTACATACATGTCGTATACTTTTGGAATATAACATTGTTTGCATTTTTTTTATGAGTTTACGTAAGTTATGTTGCAAATACTTGCTATCAATTTGGCATTTTTAAAATTACTCTTTTATTACGTGTTTCAAATCTCAACAAAATAAACTCTAGCCACATAATTGTGGGATTTAATAATAATTAACTTAATATTGATTCCATTCAGTTCTAAATAATATGAAATTAAAGTTCTAACTTTATAAAGAATTATATTTATTTTATTCAACTTCATAATAATGTTGGTTCCTTATTGGTTCTATTTTTCATTAATTTTAGATCGACAATATATGATAATTAAACCAAGGTGCTGGGACATATTTTGAAGAGAGATAATATTTTGAAGAGAGAGAATATTTTGAAGAGAGAAGAGAGGGTGAGGCAGAGAGGGGTAGTTCATAGGTTTAGCCACCACCACCAACATGCCGAGAGTACACCGGTGAGGCAGAAAATCACCCATAACCAGAAACCATTTCCCAAACCACAAAAGACAGATAACAGATGGGTAGCTAATGATCAGACTGGAGCTAGCAAAGTAAGAAACTATGGAAGAACACCGGAATGGGTCCGACGTCTTGAAGCCAGTTCAATCACATTCTTCTTCAGAAATTTCCCAGAAAACGTTTCAATCCCTGATTTGCTGGAGAAATTCAAAAATATTGGAAAGGTTAAAGATATCTACATTGCCAAGAGGAAGAATAAGAATGGTGAATATTATGGTTTTGTTCGTTTCTCCGCCGACTCAAATGTCCGAGTCATAGACTACAAACTCAATAATATTTGGTTCGGATCTTACAAGCTTCGTGCAAACATTTCAAAGTTTACAAGAAAACAAGGAAGTCATCAATTGAGGAGCGAACCGAGGGCCTTCAAGCTACCTTCTCAAAACTTGGTGGAGAAAGGTATCTCATATGCAGAAAAACTGGGTAAAAATCAAGCAAACACTCCAACAACTTCACTGCGTGTACCAGCCTCCAAGCCTGTTGCGGACCCTAAACGTAAAGAGAGTTTGTGCTTCACTTTTCAAACTCGCAAGGAGGAAACGGAATGGGTAAAAGGTTGTTATACTGGAGAACTGAAAAATAACTTCTCATGGGAGAAAGACATAGAAGACATCATAGGAGAATGCTGCCATGAGGTTAAAATAATCCATTTAGGTGGAAGAATGGCTCTGGTACAACTAAGAATGGAGAAATCTATTGAGGATGTACTATCTTGTTATGAAGATTGGGTCAAACATTGGTTCACCTCCCTCACACCATGGAAGCCTACAGATGTATGCAGGGAAAGATACGCTTGGATTAGACTATTTGGTGTCCCGTTACAGGCATGGAATAAAAGGTTCTTCGATCGCTTAGCTATCATGTTTGGAAGTTTGGTTGAGATAGACCCAATCTCAGAATCAAAGTTGAGTCTCTCTGTGGCCAGAATTCGTATCCGCACTTCTGATCCTGATCCTATCTTCCAATCGATAACTACTACCATTGACGGAATTCAGTTTTACATTAGAGTTCACGAAGAGATTGAAGATGTCAGCTGGCAAGTTTTTGGTGAGAATGACTCGGAACATTCAGAAGAAGAGTATGATTCTAAAAAGGAGTGGAATTTGGTTGTTGAGAAACCTGAGTTTTCCGGCGGTGGAATTGTATCAGAAACAGAACCCGTCGACGAAGACGATGAAGAAACAACGGTAATGTCACAGATTCCCAGAAATTCAAAAATTGGGGGAAACATAATGATTAAGGACACCTTGGAAGAGGAACCACATTTCTTGGAGAATGAAAAAATCCCTGCTATTGATACAATCCCAAGGATATTGGCGGCGGACGTCTCAGTTCTCGAAAGTGAAGGTATTAAGTTGATTGTTGATCTTAACGCCACTTCACCATGTGCAATTCAGGTGGGCCCATCAAAAATTGCAGAGAGTAATCATGTTGGCCATGAAGTGCATGAGATGGGTCTTAATAAATCAATTTTGGGTCCATCTAAAATTGAAGTGAGTAAAGTGGGCCATGAAGTGCTGGGCCATAAACTAACAGAAGAATTGTGCCTAAGTAAATCAATTTTGGGCCCAAGTCCAATTATGCAGATAAGTGTACCAGATGTGCTCCTGTCTTGTTCTAAGGACTCTTCTCCCTTGGTTCACGACTCTCTTGACCCAGGCATCTTACAACAAGATGAGAGACAAAAAAACAAGAAATTGCCCCACAAATTGAGAAAGAAATTAGCGAGAAAGAATTTCTGCTCCTTTATCCAAGATCTCAAGGAACTAGAAGATGGAGATGATACAGCGAAAAAGATTTGGGATTTCGGGAAAAAGATTGGGCTCAAGAACTCTGCCTCAGAAGATGGCATTATCAGTGTCATTGCAGCAAATACTAAGGTATGAAGTTCTTTTGAGAAGTGGTTTTGGTGCTTTTACATTTTTCAATGAGGTTACTTAGTTACAACATTAGAGGGCTAGGTAGTACTGTGAAGAGAAAGGAGATTAATGAGCTGATTTTTAAACATAAAGTTCAAGTGTGTTGTATCCAAGAAACTAAGCTTGAAAAGATTGATGATCTTGTGTGTAAAAGTATATGGGGAAACAAAAAATGTGGGTGGGTCTCTAAACCGGCATCAAGAAGGTCAGGGGGTATTGTCACTTTCTGGGATGCAGATCGTATTCAATGTTCAAGTGCTTGTCATTCAAATGGTATGTTAGTTGTTAATGCTACTCGAATTTGTGATATGAAGGATATGTGTTTAATCAACATATATGCTCCTTGCCACCCACGTGAAAAAAGAGAGATATGGGGAATGATGCAGATGGTTATAGAGAAAAATAAAGAGAAATTTATTTGTCTTGCGGGAGATTTTAATACAGTCCGAAGCTCAAGTGAGAGAGTCGGAAAAAATGGTTACCTGAATCAGAGAGACATAGATGCTTTTGACAACTTTATAAAAGACTCAGGCCTTATTGATCTTTCTCTAGTTGGACGAAGCTTTACTTGGTATAGGCCCGATGGCACGTGCAAAAGCAGACTTGATAGAATTTTGTTGAATGAAGAGTGGCTGTCCGATGATCCAAATGTTCGTTTAATTGGTCTTCCACGATCTATCTCTGATCACTGTCCTATTTTGCTTGAAGATCAAATAATTGATTGGGGCCCTAAACCTTTTAGGTTCTTCAATGCTTGGTTAAAACATCCATCTTTCAAGAATTTCATTACCTCTCTTTGGCAAAACATACATGTTGACGGTTGGGGCAGTTTTGTTGTGAAAGAAAAGCTAAAAAAGCTTAAGGTGGAACTAAGGGAGTGGAACAGAAATACTTTTGGAGACCTTAATCTCAAAATTGAGACCAATAAAAATATCCTTCATGACATGGATATCATTGATGATGTTTTTGGTCTCGAGGACGATGAAGTGAAGAGGAGGAAGGACATTATGAGGGAAATCTTTGAAGATTGTTGTATGAGACAGAGCATTATTCAACAAAAATCTAGAGTGCAGTGGATTAAGGAGAGAGATGCAAATACTAATTTTTTTCATCGATGCATCAATGCAAGGAGAAGGATGAACAATCTTACCATTATCAATATTGACGGTGCATGGTATTACACAGCAGTAGAGACCAAGGAAGCTATTTACAACCACTTTAAAAGGCACTTTCAATCCACTGATGTTTCTCGTCCAACTCTAGACACCAACTTTGTGAGGAAAAAAATCAGCCTTGAGGACAACCAAATGCTAATCAAACCTTTTTTAGAAAATGAGATAAAGGAGGCGGTTTGGAGTTGTGACTCATCGAAAAGCCCGGGTCTAGATGGGTTTTCTTTTGAATTTATCAAGGAATTTTGGCACTTACTTAAAGGAGACTTCCTCAAACTATTTGTTGAATTTCATATAAATGGCAGGTTTGTGAGAGGTTTTAATCCTTCTTTTATTGCACTCGTCCCTAAAAGACAAAATCCCTCCGACATAGGCCATTTTAGGCCTATTTTCATGATCAGCAGTGCTTATAAAATTATTGCAAAAGTTCTTGCCCGAAGATTGTGTAAAATTATGGGAAGCATTATATCAGAAAATCAGTCAGCTTTTATACAGGGGAGACAGATTCTTGATGGTGTTCTCATTCTCAATGAATCCATTGATGATGCTAAGAAAAAGAGGGAAGAGCGAATTTTTTTCAAAATTGACTTTGCTAAGGCTTTTGATTTGGTTGACTGGAATTTTTTAGATATCATGATGGACAGGCTTGGTTTCAATTCTATATGGCGGAAATGGATTATGACATGTGTCACCACAGCTACAACTTCGGTGCTTGTTAATGGTAGCCCTACTGCAGAGTTTAAGCTTGAACGAGGCTTAAGACAAGGTGACCCTCTTTTCCCTTTACTTTTCCTTATTGCTGCTGAGGCTTTGAGCATTATGATTTCGAATGCAACCGATTGTGGTCTTTTTGAACCGGCTCTTGTTGGGAAAAATAATGTGGAGATTTCACATCTTCAATATGCAGATGATACCATTTTGATTGGGCAAGCTTCGACTAAAAACATATGGGCACTAAAATGCATTCTTTCAAATTTTGAGTTGCTCTCAGGTCTTCGAGTGAACTACTCTAAATGCAGCCTATTTGGTATCAATGTTGATAGAAATGTATTACAAGAAATGGCAGGAGCACTTGGTTGTGAAATTGGAGATTTCCCAATGTCTTATTTGGGTATTCAGGTTGGCATCAATCACCGGAGCCCGAATGCTTGGTCGTGTGTGATTCAAAAATTAAAAAACAGATTGAGAGCATGGGCAGGCAAAAGAATATCTTTCAGAGGGAGAATTACCTTGCTTAATTCGGTATTGGTTTCGCTACCAATTTATTATCTGTCTTTCTACCGAACTCCTAAAAATACTTTGAGAGAAATTATCCAAATTCAGCGGGACTTCCTTTGGGGGGGTGTGAGAATGAGAAAAAAATTCCATGGGTTTCTTGGAATGTGATTTGCAGACCAAAGTTACTAGGGGGCCTTGGGGTTAAAGACCTTGATATTTTTAACAAGTCTTTGCTTGGTAAATGGGCGTGGAGGATTCGAGTTGAACCCAATTCACTTTGGGTTAGGATACTCGACTCCAAATATGGGCTTTCGTTAATTTCAAGTTCTAATAGGATATGGGTGAATAGAAATTCTATGTCAAGGTGGTGGAGGGATATTTTTGATTCATTTTTCTCTAATGATCAGGTCACTTGGTTTGAGTCAAATTTATATAAAAAATTGGGTTGCGGTATGCATACTAAATTTTGGAGGGATTGTTAGGTTGGGGATACAAAACTTATGATCTTATATCCTAGGCTTTATTCCTTATGTAATAATAAAAATGCTATGGTGGGAGAAATGGGTGCTTGGTTAGAAAGTAGTTGGAACTGGAGCTTTTCTTGGAGACGTCCTCTTTTTACTTGGGAACAGGAGTCGTTTGATAATATGCTTTGTACTATAAATACTATAAAATTGCAGGAACATGTCGAAGACAAATAGATGTGGAGGCAATCCGATGATGGTATTTACTCAAGCAAGAGCGCCTATACTGCCCAATCATCACTAGCATTGGTGAACCATGACCTGGATGGGGATCTTATCTCAGCTCTATCTAAACTTTGGAACCCACTAATCCCATTGAAGATATCAGCTTTGGCATGGAAAATTTTGAGGGAAAGAGTTCCTACTCGAGCTGCTTTAAAGAAAAGAAAAGTATTGAGAGATGGTGATGACATCACTTGTGGCTTATGTGATCAATTTGAAGAATGCACTCGACACCTCTTCTTTGAATGTGACTTCTCGCACCAGGTATGGTCACTTTGCTACTCATGGCTAAGTGCTCCCATGACATGGAATAACCAACCAGTACCACATTTCTTACAACATATGGGTATACTTGGTCAAAAGCGAAAGAAGCATATCTTAGAGTGCATTTGGACGTGTGTGGTGTGGTATATTTGGAAAGCTAGAAATTGCAAGATTTTTGAGAAATTGGAGATTGATCCAACAAAATTTCCTTTTCTGATAAAAAAAAAAAAACAATCAAATGGATAGTAGAAAAAGTGAAAAACTGAGGGAGTGATTAAATTGATTCGGTGGAAATAGAAACAAGGACTATAATTAAGTTTCGGATGCTAGGTAATCTTTTGATAGTATAGTTACTTCCTTATTTATTAATTAAAGGGTATTAATTAAAAGTTCGAAGCACCCGTGACATCGATATACTTCATGATTTTAGCGTTAGATTAAAATTTAATTTAATTTATATTATTAATCAAAAATTAAAATAGAAAAAACCAGTGTATATAAGTATGCAAAGTTTTCTGTAAACTCGGACCATAAATCTAAATTCAAAATATAATTCGCGTGGCCAGATCTGATCTCATGAATCCAGTGTACTCAAATTTTGCTCAGATTCAAAATATAATATCCTTCCTACTTAAATTAAATACTCTTTAACATATAAAATTATTACCCTTGATTTAAAAAAAAAATTATCATGAAAATTTATTACATTAATATTCTTGATATCTCAATTGATTAGATTAAAAAAATTTAAAATTGAAAATAGTAATCCATAAAAAATCAAATGTGGATTTTGAAATACTTTTTTCTACAAATTTAAGTGTTAATTATTTTGTAGATGATATTATATAGTACAATTATATATAATAAAGTGGACGCACGCTTTCATAAAAAGGAGATTGTATAATGTAGAAGGAAACATTTTCATGTAATTACAGTATTTTTAAAAGGGTTAATTACATTACGAACCTTTTCCTATCTTCTTAATTTAATCAGGGTAAATGTCAAAATTAATCCGGTAAGTATGGCGTTTTCCAATTTTAGCGCTTTTTCTTTTGCAAATCTCAATTTTGATAATTTTTTGTCCAATTTTAGTCATTTTGGTCCAGTTTTGGTCATTTTCTCAAAATTTGATCCTTTTTTTGTCAACTTTTAGTCCTTTATATATACACTTTCGGACCATTTTTGGATATTTTTTAACATAAAGGACTAAATTTGGACAAAAATGACTAAATTTGAACTAAAATGACTAAAAGTGGAAAAAAAGGACCAAAGTTGAGATTTGCAAAAGAAAAAGTACTAAAGTTAGAAAACGCCATACTTACAGGACCAATTTTGATATTTACCCATTTAATCATGAATTTTATTTATTGTCAAAAAAAATACATGACCTTCTTATTTTTTTCAATTTAATCACAAATTTTATTTTTTTTTAATTTAATCACAAATTTTTCTTTATAATCTTTTATATTTTATCATTTATTCAAAATTCTTTTCAAAATGAAATTGCACATTAAATAATTTAAATATATAGATTACATCTTGAATATTAAATAAATTGTAAAACAACTCATAAAAATTCACGTAATTTGTGACCATTGATAAAAAAAAATACTACTTGAATGGATAATTAAATACAAAAAAATATAAAGACTTGGTACAGTTAAAGAACATAAACCATTAATTAATATTTATACGTATAAGTTGGTACGAATAATTACAATTATGTTATATAATCTATATTTAACATACATAAAATATGGAGTAATCCTTAATTAATATTAGCCGACTAAAAAATATAGCTTAGTAATTGTAAAATCTTACTTATCTTAGTGGTTTAATAAAATTTCGTATAAACTGGTTAATAGATTTTTTTTATTTAAGTAAGAATTTAGATTAAATGACAAAATATGAATATTATGTATACATAACTAAAATAAATAAATTTATGATTAAATTGAAAAAATATATAAGAGGTCATGTATTTAATTAATAAAAAGAAAATTCGTGATTAAATTGAGAAAAAAATAAAAGTTCATGTATTTTTTTGTCGAAAAAAAATATATAATTAAATTAAAAAAAAGAGAAGGAGATGTATTTTAATGCAATTAACCCTTTCTAAAATGGCGTTGGTAGAAAAATACTTTGATTTAACTATATAACATAATTACACTTTTTACTATTAGAGTTGTGTATTAAACGTATGAAACTTAAAGAATCTTTTTGCTAGTAGAAAAATACTACTCCCTCCGTCCCGGAGTTAAGTTCACCGACATTATAGATACAGAGTTTAAGAAAAGTTACTTTTTGATCAACTTTATTGATTCTTTAGGGATATTGTGGTATTTTTAGGTAATAAAGAAATTATAAAGTATGTTATGTGTGTGTTACGTGAGAGTGGTATTTTTGAAATTAAAATAACTTTTGAGGTTGTTGGTTAATGTGAAGTTTCCTTTTTTGGGTGGTGAACATAAATGTGGAGCAGATGAAAACGAAAAGTGTGAAGATAAGTATGGGACAGAGAGAGTATGATTTAACTATATTACATAATTACACATTTTACTATTGAGAAAATTACACTTTTTGTCCAGTAAGAATTGCTCAATGACAAAAATATCCTAAAATTGGCAGATTTAGTCCCACATGAATTTTTTTATCAAAATCTGTTAATATTTACAGAAATATTCTGAACCGTTAGCAAGACCAAAATGACAACTTGTAGATTTGATTCCATAATTTGCAAAAATAATCCCCAAAGAAAACTACAATGTTTATTGAGAGAGAAAACAAGGGGGAATTGTCGTAATTGACTATGTATGTGTTGAAAGACAGAAAATAATATAAATATGGTAGTTTATAATAATATAAGTTAATTTGAGATAAAAATTTTTGAAAAATTATGGTTATAAAATTCTCATGGGGCCAAAGACGCTATGACCAGTGAATTCCTATGAGACTAAAATTGAACCAAAACCGCTTGTTATGAGACTAGTGAATTCCTACGAGACTAAAATTGAACTGAACAAATTCTTACGAAGACATTTTCCCTTTTACCATTAGAGTGGTCTATAAACATTAAAAATCTTTTTGCAAACTTACTCTTTTAAGTTATAGTTTGAGCACCTCGTATTTCTAACAATGGAGTCTTTATTCATAAAAATTAAAATTAATATGCATTTTTCAAATTAAAATTTAATAATTGAGAGTTCTTGTTAATTGGCAGGATATATTATCCTAGGTCATAAAGGACTTAATACGTATAACTTTTTTAAAATAAAATAATATACTTTTAAAAATTTTATTTTGATTGACTAAAGACGTATATTACAGTATAATTTTTAGTAATTTTATATTTAAATTAGATTAAAAGCGTATTTGGACCCACACACGAACAACCTTTAAAAAATATATGAACAAAATTTTATAAAAACTAAATTCATACATGTCTATCTTATTATTCATCAAGAATATCATTTTCTACTTTTACATATATGAAATTTCTGCGCGAGTACGGTTGGTTTCCTCGTTTTCTTGTCGAATCCTCTAACACAGATAAAACCTGAAAATTATTTATAATTAAAAAAAAAAGTTACTATTAGAATAGCATGTTTATTGGACATTAAATTTACCCTTTTGGAAGCAATACACAATCTCACGTAGAGACATGCCTGCATAAAAATTATCAATATTAGTTTCAATTCAAAAATAATAATTTTCTTAAAAAATAATTTGTATAGCATATTTCAACATCACCTTTACATATGTTAGTTATAGTTGTTCCACAATACAAAATTGGTCTTTTGAGATTCCAAATCCATGTTCTGGGAACGTCAATGGGTTCTAGACTGGATTCCTCATCTGCAAAAACCTATTCAAAATTCACATAAAATTAAAAATTATAAAAAAAAAATGTTTGCACAAAGATTTTAAGATGAGCTCCATAAATTATCATTTATAATCTTAATATATTTTACTATTACATTTTAATATTATTACCTCGTTGATTTGGAAATATGTCCCATTTAGTGGAAATCTTCCTCTATTGGCAGTTCGGCAAGGTATCTACAAAAATATATGTCATTACTTTCTCATAATACGTTATAAATATTATGCATTATTTTTTCATTTCTCACCAAAATGGTTCCTTTGACACTCTGTTCTTCATTTTCTTTATAATTTACTATAGAGGAGCTTGCAGATTCAACGGAATCGGACTCCTTGGATTCTGATACATATAATACAAAATTCATGACAATAAAAACAATAATTATCAAAAGCAAATATGACAATAAATGAAAATACCTGACGTCCAAATTGCAAGAAGATATGGACATTGATCTTCATACTCTCGTTTTTCAAACTAGAGAAAAGATAGTAATAATTCATTAGTAGATAATAATAATTAAAAAAACAAGTAAAAAATATTCAAAACTAAACTTTCAAAAGAAATTTACCCGTTCTAAAAGAGGGTGCCCATCTGGAAGCTCATATCTGGAGATAATTAGTAAGAATTAGTGAGGATCAATTAAAATTAAATGAAAAGGCTAAAACAATTCAATTTAAACTTTAACTTACACATGATGTTCTGTCCTTAACCGCACTGCATTCTTTATTTTAGGCATTTGAATTGATTCAACATAAGGACTCAAAGCACTCAAAGCATGCACAGCTCTTGATACATCATCATCATACTCATCCATTGGAATGGAAGAGGGTGGGGGTGGATTTTCAGAAGGGTTGTTTAATATTATGGTAGGAATATCCGAATCAATTTCAAAGTCTTCAAAGTCTTCCATATCTTCTATTGATTTGGTAGTTGAAGATTCTGGAGATGGCGGAAACTCTATAATTGGCTCAATACCTTTCCCATCATTCCCTCCTTCAAAGTCACTTGCAGTTCCAATAACTAGTGAATTGTCAAATATACGTGGCTCGAAACTCACATTGCCTTTATCGAAACTCGCGTTGCTTTTATGAGAAGTTCCAAGAAGTGGCCTTGAACTGTATTTATACAACATCATTTAAATATTTAAAAATATTTAAATGTATGAATAATATAATGTTATTAATAGTTACTTACCTTGCAAAAGCACTTGCATAGTGCAAGCACTCTCTTCTCATTGGGCATGCATTACAGTTAGGATTTTTTTTCGTACAGAAGGCCTACATAAGTATCTTATTTTATTTTTCAATTGTACATAATGATGAATGTAAATTTTCAAGAGTAAACTAACCTTTGAAAAAACATTCAAGTAACAATGGAGTTCATATCTACAAAAAAAAAAAAAATATATATATATAAATTGTGATGTTAAATTCAAAGTTTTTAATCCATTGAGTTAATGTATATATACACAAATAAATATTTTGACTCACAATGTTTGGTGAGAATGATGGGAAATTCGCGGCCATATGTATTCTTGTACGCTAGCCAATTCTGGATAACTGTAAAACACGTCGACCATGTTCACAAAAATTAATGAAATGAAAAAATTATAATTTTTTTAATATTTACTTATTTAGTTATTTACTTATTTAGTAGATGTGTATAGATCATATATCAAATAAAATGACCTAATTATAATTTTCTTTAAATACTTACTTATTTAGTTGGTGTATAAGAAGATCATCAGGTAGTGTCCGTAATTTCACCCATCCAAGACGTACTAATACTCGACCAACATTCACATCAATCTACCAAAAAATCAAACAAAAATCAAACAAGTTTTTTATTTTAAAACAAAAGGATATGGATTAATTGAAATTGTCAACATTCAATGTTAATCTACGAAATAAAATAGCCTATAAATAGACGAACAACAACAATAATTTACTATTAAATATACAATAAAAATTCATATAAACCTACATGAATTGACAAAATATTAACATATCTTCTCTTTCAAACTACTATAATTAACCTATGGACTTCCCATTACTAACAAATAGAGAATTAGCCATTTAATACTTAAATATGAACTTTAAGAGAATATACTGTCGATTCCATAAAAT
This sequence comes from Pogostemon cablin, assembly GCA_023678885.1. NCBI lineage: Eukaryota > Viridiplantae > Streptophyta > Magnoliopsida > Lamiales > Lamiaceae > Pogostemon > Pogostemon cablin. The sequence continues at coordinate 7,109,378 of CM042965.1, forward strand.
AATAAGTAAAAAAATTACTTACCGGAAAAGCTTTTTTGTGAAGCGACAAAAGTCTCACACACTCAGTGCTCTTCAAAGCCAGTCCATTAAAGCTCATCAAGTAATCTCTATTCATCCATAAAACCGGTCGATCAAATTCAATATATATTCAAATAATATCATGTAACAAAATGTTTGTATTAGTAATGGATACTTACCTCGCTTTATCAGAAGGAACATTCCTCAACCATTCTAAGTCCAAACTACCATGATCTTTTACTAAACGATCCAAAAATTTCTGAAACACGTGATTGAAAATAATAAAGTTTTGAAACTATTATAATATTGAAACAAATTATCTTTATGAGCTACTGAGTGCTTAAAAATTAACATATTCCAAAAGTTTTTAACAGAAAGCTATATTACCTAATTAATTTAATATTTATTACAAAAAAAAATTTGGCAGGAAGAGTAATTACCTTGATCCTCTCCGCTAGCTGATTGTACATTCCCCTTTCTCGGATCACCTCAGCCAGTTCATTCTCGGATGCTTGTCTAACCGCTTCCCAATTAACAGAATCGGCATTATGTTTTCCTCTCTTTTCTTCTTTATCTTCATATGTTTCTCTCAATTTGTCCCAATTGATTGGATTCTTATCAACGTTTTTCCTATTCTTATCAATATTTTTCCCTTTATTTTTTTTGGTTTTGGTCGCGGTGGGGGGTAGAAGTTTTATTTCCAACATCTATCACAATTTCACCACCGGTCTCATTGGGGACAGATTCCTCACTTTCAGTTACCATTTCTTCAATTTCTATTTCTATGTGCCGTATTTCGATCCGAGGTAAACTTTTAACCTCTTGAATTTCTTTATGAGGTATTTCAACTCGAGGCAAACTCTCCAGCTCTGGAGGTGGATACTTAGCTGCTAAATCCATGAAGGCATTACTACAAAGACAAGAAAACAGATCAGTTATATATCCATCTCAAAAATTCATTTATTTAAATTTATTTATTTATTTATTTCTCTTTTTGACTTTGATGAGTAGGAGCTTTAGGAAACTCACGAATGAATTGAATTAAGTAACTCTATGAATTTTTTAAAAAGAAATAGTGACAGCTAAAAATGATACAAATAAATTTTTTAAAAAAGGTACAAAAAGTTTACCGAAATTCATGAACTGTGTGATTATTATTTATTCATTTATTTTTTATTTTTCTGACAATAACGTGTGACAATTTTTATTATCAAATTAATTTTAACTTAAAAACTAATCTCTCTTTGGGCATACTGCTATTTACTTCAATTACACGAGAGTATCTCTTTATTACTTAGAGATGAAATATTTATATATAAAATGTGTTTTTATGGGGATTACCTTGAGGATGAGTCACTGACGTTTTGAGTGAGAAATACTCCAACTACAGAATCCACAACTGATCCTTTCCATTTTATAAACCGTCTATCACCTGAAAATAATTAGTATAATTAGCATTCCAACAGTTATCAACCAATTTATTTAGAAAATGATAAATGGAAAATAAATTAAATACCTAGAAAGACAAACATGGCGGAAATGAACGCCTTTACCCGTCCATTAAAAACTTCTATATCATCATCCAGATGTGTCTTCTTTTTGTGTTCTTTATCATATTTCTTTTCCTCATCAGTACCATGTAAAAACAGATTCCAAACTCTATTCGTCTCTTCATCAATATCAACCTTTGGTTTCCGTTTTGGAGGCACCACCATAAGTTGCTTCTCTTTATTTTGATCATACTTTCGTCCCTTGTTATTAGTGGGATGCCGAACCACAAGCTGATTTCCGGAGCCCATCTTCATCTCTTCGTAGTTGTTGGGAGATACCAATTGTTGTTTTATCCTCATCTCTTCATCAAACATTTTCATCGCTTCCTCGTGAGACTTCGGTGCAAATATACCATTACATAGTGGTTCTTTATTCCATTTATGATGCTTTTTATTAAAAATCTTTGGTTTCCTATTGAGATCCATTGTCCTCGATTGGAAAGAACTTTCAATGTACAGGGACTTCATCCTGTTAGTCGCATAATCTGCCAAAGCTTCCTTGACTGCATCATCTGCAAATATAGAAAGAAAAAAAAAACTATATTAATACTCTCTTAAATTTCACATAAAAATATTATACTAAACTTAAAAGCATTAAACAAATAACCTTGGATGGTCAACATCAATTCGATTTCTGTCGAAGCTCCTGCGAATTCGTTTTCTGTCGGAGCTCCTTCTGTACAGACAGGTTTTGTACCAGCCATATCATAAATATGGTGTTGGATCGAAGCTTCTTTAACGACTGCATTATCTTTTTTAAGTGATGTTTCTGTATCCCCATTCTGAACATCAATCTCAACCAAAGATGCCTCTGAATCCACTTTTCGAACAACAATCTCATCACCAACCGACATATTCCGTTTTCTCCTACATCTTCTCCTTTTCAGGTGTTTCCAACTTATATTCAGGGAACCAGATTCATGACCTCTTTTATCACGGATCAGTAAGATTAGCCCAACTAAATTTTGGAGAGACAATCTTTTCCTCGGCATTCTTTTCTTTGGATTCTTTGCAGATAGATCTTTTTCCTTCGGAATCTTTGCAGATATATCTTTTTTCTTTGGAATCTTTGCAGATATATTTTCTTTGTAGGTCAGCAAAGCATCTGAATCAGCAAACTCCAGCTTCCGCTTTACACCTCTTCTACGGTGGAGTTTCCGCTTTACACCTCTTCTACGGTAAACAAGAATGGCTCTTTCTTCGTCGTTTGGTATAGGAAACCCTTCCAGTGTTGCAACTGTCTTGTTTTCTTTAACCTCCAGTGTAGGAGCACCACAAATTGGTCTCCTATTTTCATGAATTGCTGGTGTAAGCTGACCAGGTGCATTTTCTGACGGAGCAGCAATTTTCGTCCTCTTCACACGGCGGGGTTTGGGAGGGGGATTTGGCTTTACAGGTTTAACAATTTTGGGTTTTTCATTAACCACTTTTGGTCTGTGCCTTTTGATTTTCTTTCTACCCTTATTTGAAGGCACATTCTCCTCTGTACATAAAAAAAAATTGGAACATCAATCAAAATAAACACAATTTTTCTTATCAAGATAAGTAGTTAAATTATTAGGCATCAATGTAATCGAAATAACTCAAATTCGGGCTCGGTGAGAAGTTGTTACCATTCTTGACCTTTGATTTTTTTCCAGCAGCCTTTTGTTTTGGTGCAGGTGTAGTTGGCCCCCAACAAGGATCTGATTCTTTCGCCATCTCACTGCATATTTCATAGAAAAAATGAGAAAAAATGAGCGACGGTTTAAACTCCTCTAGATTTAATACAGCATTATTAGAAAGAAAGAAGGATGATAATGAGAATTAAAGGCATATGACTCAAATTTCACAATACAATAGGAGATACTACAGGAAAAATTTCCATTCCATGTTTACTAATTGAAAGAATTCAATTGCTGGTCCGCTCATATGTTGAATTTCATTTTCACTACTCATCTTAGATTAATCAATTATTTCCAAAATATAAAGCGAACAAAATTTTTAGCGATGAATGGAAATTTACAAGTTGTTAAGATGTATGGAACTGTTAATTTTGTGTCTGGAAGTTTTCAATCAATTGAAGTGAGTATTTTCTTTAAAGGTTCTTAAACCCTAGAAAATTTGAAAGCAACTTTACAGACATTGTCAAAAGCAGTCGGTGGCGGTTGAGGATGAAATGGGTAGGTAGAGAAGTAGGAGAGAGAAACTATGGAGATGGGTGTGATGATCTCAAAAGGAATATACATACAACATATACAATACCGTACCATAAGAATGACAATGACAACAAAAACTGAAATAAGAATGGTATGAAAACAAGCCCAGGTAGTTCCGCACGGAATACCCTTTTGTATGACATCTTTTTTTTCGTTAGAGAATGACCCACCACAGATAGAGAAATTAAATTCTTTTGGGTTTAAGCACTTAGTATATGACATTTGGAATGACATGTGTTGGGATGGAGAAATTTAAAATTTTTTTCTCTTATTTAGAGAATGACACCGTTATCTTTGTATGAGGTCTAATCTCTTATTTAGAGAATGATACGTGATGGGGTGGAGAAATTCAATTATTTAGTTATCTCTTTGTATGAGATCTCTTATTTAGAGAATGACACGTGATGGACGGAGAAAGAAATTCAATTCTTTTGGATTATGACATCTCTTTTTTTTTTAATTGTTTTTAGAGAATGACACGGAGAAATTCAATTCTTTTCCGTTTAAAGACTTAGTGGAGTAGTTATCTCTTTTTATGAGATCTCTTGTTATTTAGAGAATGACATGTGGTGGGATGGAGAAATTCAATTCTTTTGGATTTAAACACTTAGTATAATTATCTCTTTTCTACGTGTCAATCATTCAACACAACATATATAACACCAAAATAATACAGGAATCCAGATCACACCAAAATGATCTGGAAGATCCAGATCCAAACACACGGATAGTTCGCCAACGCCAACAAAACAAATTCAAGAACAGCATGCTCAGGATTTCAAAGAAAGAAATAGAGAAAATCACCTACAGTAAAAGAAAGAAAAAGAGAAATTACCGATGTGTGTCGAGTCAAAGTAAATTCAATGAGTGCTTCTCTCTCTAACCCACATATATTTTCACCGGCGACGTAGTTTAGGATTTTGCCACACAAGATCTCAAATTCAGAGTTATTTTGTGATTTACTGATATTCAGGGTTATTCTGTGATGCACCGGTACACCTATGGTTTATAGTATAAAAGTTATCGGGTAGTGGGTAGGTATTATATTTTTTTAAATAAGTATTCAATCTAACGGTTCAAATTATCCAGGTACACCGGTGCATCGAATGTACGGCCGTTAACTCCAAAATTCTATTTTTCTTTCCTTAAATCTCGACTATTATTATCCAAATCAGTAAAATATACCATTAAATCTACTGGAGTGATTGTTTTCATGGGCTCTCGGGCTTTTTACATTCCGTTATGAGATCGGTATTGAAATATATACTATAGTATACAATTAAGGAATTTTATCAATTCAAGGCTTGAAAAATGATTAAACTATCAATTTAGGGTTTGAATTATTTTTTCTATCAATTTGGGGCTTGAAATATGTATAACTATCAATTCGGAGGCTGAATTTAGACCCTGAATTGATAAACAGGAAATAATATTTAATAAATTCAAGCTCTAAATTTATAATTTTACATATTTCACGCCTCAAATTGATAATATATTTATTTTTCAGGTCTTGAATTGATAAAATTCCTATAATTAATAAATATTCCCTCTGTTCTTTATCGTTCTATATATGGCTAATATATGGTATATCAGTTACATTCGATTGTGAGACCAGTATTGGAATATATATATTATAAATAACTTTTAAAAATAATGAGATTATTTATTTTGAGATTTTTACTATTTTTAAGGGTCGAGAGTATAGTAAGACAAACGGAAATGGTGAAAAGCTTGCTGGTATGAAGGGAGAACAATATTTGATATATTGGTGTATACATATTTTTTTAATAATTGTATATTTTTTACTCAATTTTTTATTGACAAACTAACAAAAAATTTCATTAATAAAGTGTATACATTTTTTTTCATAATTGTATACTCCCTCCATCCCATTGAAATAGTAATTTTACTTTTTGCACATAGATTAAAGAGTACGGAGTGTTATATATTATGTAACGGGTAATTGTATTAGTCGGAGTGTGGGCCCCATATTTTAATTGTACTAATGGGTGTATGTGGGTCCATATGTGTAAAAAAGGAAATGAGACTCTTTGAGTGAGATGCTCAAAATGAAAAAAAGAGATGTAGGGATGCAAGCGAACCAAACCGTTCGCGAACTATTCGAGTCTCGGTTCGATAAAATATTCGTTCGAACTTGTTCTTAACCTTAACGAGCTAAACCAAGTTTGAATTTTGAGTTCGAATAGTATATCAAACCAAACTCAAGCCTAAGGGTGTTCGGCTTGAAAGCTCGCGAACATATTCGTTTATGGGCTCGTTAATGGCTCGCAAACGCGTTCGTAAATTTTATAATTATTCTTTAGTATTATACGTATATTATTATTTATTTATTTATTTATATTCAATAATTAAATATTTTGTATTAAACCACAAAAATATGATAATAACTTAAGTTGTTATTTAAATTTTTAAATTTTTAAATTTTTTTTTACCATTTATTATTATATTTTGTTAGTTTGTTTATTTAATATTATGAGTAACATTAAATGTTTATAAACGAAACATTCTTTTAATATCCACGTACAAAATTATTTAAATGTTTATGAAAAAATGTTCATGAAGAAGTTACTTTATGTGTTCGTGAATACGTTCGTGAGCCTTAAAAAATAGTTTGACTTCGAGCTCAAGTTCGATATTTTTTTTTCTAGTCGAGTTCGAGCTTGGGCTTGAGTTCGATAATTCTTTAACAAACGATTCTCAAACCTAGTAGTGTTCGACTTGATTCGATTACATCCCTAGCCATGTATAAATTTATGGCCAATTATCTATGCATCCGGTACACAGTGAATCTATTTTAAAAATTTTATATACTTGTGAATAAAAATGTTGTTAACAATCTTTTAGTTAGTTTTTTTAGTGAAATTTGAGTGTAAAATAATACACTATTATTAAGAATATGTAACACTATATTTGAACAAAAAGTCATTCACGTTTGCAGCGGGTGCATTGAATATTAACTTTAAATTTAATTATTATTACTTTATTTAAAATACTAGTGTTACACCCGTGCGATGCACGGATGCAAAATAAATTTATATGATTGCAAAAGAAAATTACATGAAAATAATAATATAAAAATGTGTTCATCAAAAATATAATAATAATATTATCAGGTACTAAAAGTGCATACATATATTATCGTTAAAGAATATTAGTTATTAAAAATTATAATATAAAAATATATTTTATTAGAAAGAAAATAGTAAGAAATTTTCTGGTTTGAATTTTCTAATTTAAAAAAAAAATTATGAATTGAAATTATATTTGTAAGAAAGGACAAATATTAAATTCTGTGATTAAAAATTAAAATACCAGGGAAAAGAGTTGGTCTCTTGTATCCCGCACAAAATGTGTAAGAGTACATCATTTTTTATTCTAAAGGGTTACATTTTTCATTAATATTTTTTATTTTTTTTAGAAAATAAATGATACACTTTTTATACTAAATGATATACAATTTAATACTAAATAATATGTGCGCGGTGGGCGTACATTGTACTCCTGTAGTCGCACACAAATTTTTGCCTAGGGGAAATATGATTTCAAAAAAGTAGTATTATGGCTTAATTAGTTAATATTAAATTCTAAAGTGATGTTCGTTTATGATTTTAAAATTAAGTTTTGATTTCCAAAACTCATTTTAAAAATTATTACTCATATATATATTTTATAAACTTTAAAGTAGATAAATACTTGTTTATGGGGGGTTCATGCGTGCCACCAAATTTAATTAATATCTATATTAATTATGAATTCAATTTAAGAGTCCAATTATGGTGCAACTGAACGATCATAACCGTTAGATTGATTTTTAGTTTAATTTTTTATTATTAAATAAATTAATATAATTAATTTTATTTATAAAAAAACAACCCACTACCTATTTTTACGCATAAATATTGGAAATGCACAATGCATCATGTACATTCCACAATCACCCTCAATTTAAAAGAGAAACCAAAGATATTATAATAAATTATGTATTAAATCATTAATTAATTAAGCCTCAAATATCTATAGTTAGTAAATGAATTATTTTTTCACCGCATAATGTTTGAGATTGAAGTATATAGGTAAAGTATCTTACATTAAAATACACTTTAATTTTGACAAAAGTTTGCATTTGTTGGTGGTAAATAGTGTATGGATTTAAATTTGTGTGCACATATCCAACTAAAAAAATGGTGTAATAAACTTTTGAATTAAATATAATATTCTCTAGTATAAAAATCAGCACACTTGATTTTTTAAAGTAAAAAAAAGATAATTTTCTTTAATATTTTTGATCTTTAAATGGGCTCTTTCAATTAAAAATAATAATAATACTGTTATATTAAAATAATGTATTTTAAAATATTAGTTAACCTTTTCTAAACCTTATTTACATCCCTGTAAACATTATACATTATGATCCCCTTAATTTAAACACCCTAATATAAAATATACTATAGAATTGGAAGGGGACCACGAATTTACACCATACACCCAATTTACACAAGTCTTTGTATTAAAATAAAATGTAATATTCTCATGCACCGGAGGACAAATCAACTCCTTCAAAGTTGTGCTTAATTTTTAATTCTGATCTTCATAAAATCAATAAAATTGATAAAAATAATTTTGATTAATCCCCATAAAAAATATGCACCTTCAAGTAGGAAGGTGGGCCACCTTAAAAAATGAAATATTAACCCACAAAACTTACTAATTAACTCTTCTGATTGTCTAAATATACATTTATGTAATTATTAGAATATTTTATAAAAATAAAATTGAAAAACACACATATGGTCTATTCTCGTTCATCCTGATGCACTAATTTATATGAGTCTATATTGGGTGCACCGGGTGCAAGGGTGCACCCATATATGTATGACTTTTTATTCTATTTTGTATACGTATTTTGTAATAATTGTATATTTTTTTCACACTAAGTTTTTCATTAAAAAAACTAACATTCATATTTGTATAACTTTTTATTCAATTGTGTATACATGTTTTTTTAATAACTGTATATTTTTTATACTCAGTTTTTCATTAAAAAACTAACAATTAAATTGTATACATTATTGTTCATAATTGTATATGTTTTTTTTGTTATATTTGTATATGGGTGCACCCGGGTGCACACTATAATTAGCCAATTTATATATTACGAAATAAAAAATTCATATGGTTTGGTAGCGATTTTTTTTTAGTGAATTTTAACTTTTAAAGGAAATTGAAAATAAAAAATAATACATTTATTAATAAATACATACTCCATATTATTGAATAAAATTAATAGATGTACATCTGCCAGGGGCATGGAAATTATAAAGGTGCACGAAATATACTCCGTGCGCCCGGGTGCACAGAGCCTCAATCCATAAACATTTCCCATTGAAAAAAATATAATGAAAAGATCAATTAAACTTGCATTATTTAATATGTATGAGAGATAAACTCGCAAACATTTCCCGTTGAAAAAAATATAATGAAAAAATCAATTTAACTTGCATTATTTAATACATGCATCATATTTAATAGTAAATGCATTATATTTCAATATTTAAATTATTTAATCTTTCTTGAATATATTTTGTGTTATCATATTCTCTTATTTTTGACAATATTCTACATCTTCTGTGTTATTTCACATACTCTGCATTATATTTCCATGTTTCAATTAATATTTTATTTTTTATTGAGAAATAAATGAGATATTTTATTTCCCATACTCTGCATTATATTTCCCATGCAATTAATATTTTCTTTTTTATTGAGATATAAATGCGATAGATCCTTTAAATTTTGTTTCCATTTGTCTATTTTCCTATCAATAAAAAGTGTCTTTTATTTTTCTAAATATAATTCTCATTTCCAATTGAACATGTTAAAGAGTACCTTTATCTTCTCTACATTTCTCGATCATTTTGAATTCAATTTTAGAAAAATGAATAAAGTCATGCTATATTTCTTTCTATTTTACTTTGTGCCATTTACTTCTGGTTTACTTCAACTTTTATGACCTTACAAACCTATTACATTTTACTCTATTTGAGATCAGGTATCGTCATTCCTCCTTAATTTACTATACCATTTAAATCAAGGCTGAGAGGAAACAACCACACCATGGCTGGAAAACAACGGTCGATTGCAGAGTGTCAAGACACGGGTCGAATCCCTTACCAGATCTATTTGCTCAGAAAAAAAAAAATCACCAGTCTCTCCACTCATACCTACACACCGGAATTGAGATTCAAAACAACCTCAATTTTTCAACACCAGCTCTACATCTCTCTTTCTATTCGACTTGAGAGAGTCTCCTATGAATTTATTTATAATATACCTAAATCTGTCTGATTTACGGCACACCGACTCCACTTGTCAGCAAACTCCGCCGCCACCGCTTGGGTGTCGATGATGTCCTCCGCCCCGCCTCGCCTCGTACACCAGGTCGCATATCTCATTGACCAGGGTCTCAGGTGGAGTCCTTCAGAAACCGGAGATCTCTCTCTAGCTTCTCCAACTCCTAATCTCACTTGCGTATATCACACTGTACCGCTACTTATAAAAATAGAACCCACCATCCCAATTCCCAATGTATATTAGTACTCCCTCCGTCCCATAGAAGTTTGTATAATTTTTTTTGGGCACGGAGATTAAGGAGTATAATAATTTAATGTAAAGTGGAGTAAAGTGAAGTGAGAGAAATAATATTTAATGTGTAGTGGGTAGTTGTATTAGAGGTGATATGTGGGGCCCATGAGAATATATTAATTATTTTTTGTGTGGGTCCATGTATTAAAAAGGAAATGTGTCAATTTTAGTGGGACAAACCAAAAAGGAAAGTGTGTCAACTTCTATGGGACGGAGGGAGTATATTTTTAAAACATAAAAGTAATAAAAAATTATATATTATATAATTAAATTATAAATAAATTCTCAAGAATTTGACTTTTTCTTATGTAACGGTTTATCTTTTTTTACGTTGATAATAATTACATTCATCTCAAATTAAAGATCTAAAAGATTATCTTTTTTATGTTAATAGTAATATTTATTTTGCTTTAGAGATCTTTAAAAGATATGAGCATATTATGCATATTTACAAATTTAGAGTAAATAAATTTTTATAGCATTAAATACATATGAAGTTCTATAGTATTAAATCCAATTATTTAGAAGGGAATAAATTAGTAATAAAATAAAAATATTTATCAGAAAAATTAAACACGTGAAAAAATAATAAAATTTTTAACAAAAAAATAAAATAAAATATTGTATAAATATTATGTACTGTATTATTATTCATTTTTTTAAAAATTAAATAGAATTTTTTAATAATAAATTTTAATAAATACTATGATGACACCGCCAAACACCAGTACACACGTAATATGTAAATGAAAGTAATTAAAAACATTAAATATTTCAACAGATATAATAAATACTCTTTGAATATTATTTAGAATATTTTAAAATATATTATAATTTATATTTATATAGATTTATTTTTTATATAGATAATATGGATGTCAAATTAAAGATTTTAAAAAGATAATTAATTTGATAGTATATTATTTTCAAAAATTAAATTAAAAATAAAAATGATATGGACAATTAAAATTTTGGATGGATTGTAAATTTAAATAAAATACAAGAAATGCTTTGATTGTTGGGTTAAAAGCATTTATAAGGCTCATTCTCCCCCTCTTCCCATTGCACATCACGCACTACTCATTGTCTGCCACATATTCTTTTAATTTTTGTTTTATTATTATTCACTAAAACATTTCTATTTATAGTAAGACATTTTGGCTGGAACTTTCCAAAAATAACAGTATTGTGTTATTATATACTCCCTCCGTCTCTAAAAAGTTGGCACACTTTTCATTTTGGGTTGTCCCACAAAAGTTTGCACATCCCAAAAAAAGCAAAAAGTAAAAAACAATCACTCTTCCCCATACACTTTAATTACAAAAAAATCATCTCTACCTACCATACTTTATCATTTATATATTACATAAAAATATCATTATACCCCTAAAAGTTATCACTTTCTTAATCTTCGAGCCGAAAAGAGGTGTGTAAACTTTTTAGAGACGGAGGGAGTATATATATAGATTGGAGTATTATTTTTATTTTAATATCTTTGTATCTTTACTTCTCTTACATTCCATCTATCTCCGCTCTTCTTAATTTCCATCGGTTCCACCTTCACTGTCAATTCTTTTCAACTTTCACATTTACTGAAACTCTTTTCCGATCTCCACTCCATTTCTGCTTCCACCTCTATTCTCTACACACGTCATTTTCTTACAACTTTCACATTTACTCTTGCACAACCACCTCTGCAACTCATTGCACCTTTGTGTTCCATTCTATGCACTCCATTCTCTACGGTATGTTCCGCATCTTCTATCCATAATACTATAAATTATTATAAATACTCCATCCGTCCGCTTTTAAGGGTGTCATTTGTTTTTTACACGTCGATTAAGGAGTATTATTATTTAATGTGTGGTGGGTAGTTTTATAGTGAATGTCTGTCCCATTTTTAGTTGTATTAGGGGGGTGTGTGGGTCCCATATATATAAAAAGGAAATGAGACTCTTGCGGGCGGACGCCCAAAATAAAAAAATGATACCATTGAAAGCGGACGAAAGGAGTATGAAAGATTGTTACACTGTGTACCATCTAAACGTGGTTTGAAAGTTGTTTGGCGCTGCAGACTTGATGGTTTATTAAACTTTATGTACAGCGCATATAATTTTAGTGTATATTGTACAATTTGAAAACTTAATGGTTTATTGGACTTTTTATAGTGCATATACTATATTTTTAGTATAGTTGAGTTCTTCGGATCCATTCCAATGTATAGTTGAAGAGAGCTTCGGCCCCACTGATCAGTAGACCACGACCATTTGAGGAATGCCACGTGGAGTTGGATAAGATTACAGTGTTGACCTTCTACTAGAACATTTGAGAAGAATTGTTAGCTTTATGGAAGATCGCATGTTCTCCCCTATGGATCAATGGAAAAACTTTTTCGAGATGGCATAATTAATACTTCCTCCGTCCCAAAATAATTGATACATTTTTTTGGACATGGAAATTAAGGAGTATAATAATTTAAAGTGAAGTGAGAGAAATAATATTTAATGTGTAGTGGGTAGTTGTATTAGTTGTGAGTGTGATGTGTGTGTAGGTCCATGTAAATAAATAAATTGTTTTTGTGTGGATCTCATATCCTTAAAAAAAAAATATGTCAATTGTTGTGGGGCAACCCAAAAAGAAAAGTGTGTCAATATCTTTGGGACAGAGGGAGTAAGAAAATCTATTGACAGGTATCCTTAGAAAAAAAAAATTTTTTGATCCACAGTTTGCATTGGTTCATTCAACGCATAGGGGTTACTAAGAAGCGGACGGCTGTATCCCAAAAAGGAAAATTCGTATACATACATATACTCCCTCCGTCCCGCATTAAAGTTTATATTTTTCATTCTGGGTAGGATCCAAGTGTACGTAACACAAATAAAACTACTCACTTTACATTAAATATATTTTTTTCACCTCACTACACAATTTAATCTACGTAAACCTTAACGCAAGACGTAAACGTACATTAATGCGAGACAGATGGAGTAGGATATAATGAAAAAACTTTGTCCATATCATGGTGGTTAAACCGTGGAAATCAATGCCTAAGGTCAGCCGTTCGAATCCATGCGCTTACATTAGATTTTTACGTGAAATGAGGTTTAGAATCAGCAGGGCCGGCATGAGATTTTAGGGGCCCATGGCAAAATATAAAATTGAGGCCCTTAAAATACTAAATTTGCATAGGAAAAAAAAAAGAAAAAAATAATGCAGCGAGCAATTTGAAATTAGAAAATAATTCAGTATGAATATTCAATTGTGTTGGTGGTTTCTTGAAAGAAGATTAAAAAATGACTTTTGTATTGTATAATTTGTAGAGAGAAGTATAATTTTTTATTTAATCAAAAAAAAAATGATTGATATTATAAATATGTTACCTTTAGTTGGGCCTTTAACATTAAATAAATAAATAAAATTTGGACCTAAATTAAAATTTAATAATATATATATACATATAAATATAAAAATGTTGGGGCCCCCAAATTATGGGCCCATGGCCTGAGCCCACGGGGACAACCCCCAGGGCCGGCCCTGAGAATCAGATTAAGGTGTAGCCTATGTTTTCCTTTTATATTGTATAGGTATATATATATTCTAGGCAGGTTGCAATAGGCTAGGTTGGCAATGATAATTTGTGTTATTGTAACACGATAAGATAAAGAGAAAATTCGAACACAACACCACGACAAAAATCATGCTGACACGACACTATACAACGCGATAAGAAAAAAAAATGACACGATACAACATGATAAAAAAAAAAAAATTGACTGAACTTTTTTAAGAATACTCCCTCCATTCCTTTTAAAAAGCTTTTTTTATGTATTACCCTAAGGGTTTCATTTTATTTTTTATACATTTGGAATTCATACATACTCACTAATACAATTAAAATATAAGATCTATACTCTCAATAATGCAACAACCAATTATACATTAAATAATACTCCCTCCGTCCATACTTAATCTACCCATTTTACTATTTTTGGTCGTCCACCCTTAAATTCTTAAGGGTTAATTGCAAAAAAAAATCATGAACTTTACTACTATTACAAATTAATTCTCACATTTGAGAAATTGCAAAAAAAACCACCACATTTGAGTATTGTTGCAAAAAAAATCCAAAAAAATCCTACTCACTTTTAATCAAAATTTGGGTGCGTTTTGCAACAATACTCAAAGGTGGTGATTTTTTTTTGCAATTTTTTAAAACTGAGGATTAATTTGCAATAGTAGTAAAGTTCGTGGTTTTTTTTTTTGCAATTAACCCAATTCTTAATCTATCAATTTCCCTTTTTAAATATATGAGACCCACACCCTCCACTAATACAAATAAAATATGAGGTTCATATCTTTACTAATACAACTACCAACTATATAAAAAATAATAATACTACATAATTCACGTTTAAAAAATAAATGCAAATGGATATATTGACAAAGGAAGGAGGTAGTAATACTCCTTAATATATGTCCAAAAAGCAAAAATCCCTCTTTGAGCGGAACGGAGGGAATATATTTTAAAATTAAAATATGTATAACAAATTTATGAATTATTAATAGGTTAATGACTTATCAATTAAATATGGTTTTTTTTTAATTTCTCGAAGATATGAATTACTCCCTCCACCCCCTTGATACGTATCTATTTTTCCATTTTGGTCCATCACATTACAAAGTATCATTTTCTCTTTTTGGACTGATGTAACCCATAACCACTACACATGGCCTCACACTCAACACTAATACAACTACTCACTATACATTAAAATATTGTTTCTCTCATCTTACTATACATTAAATTATTATACTCTTTAATCCATGTGCAAAAAGTAAATGAATATCTTTTAAGGGGACGGAGGGAATAATTTATAATTGGAGTAAAGTTTCTAATTTTTTTTTGGGTAACTAACTTTAAAAAAATTATGATATCATGTAAAACTTCAGTAAACAAGTAATCCACTTTCCAATTAAAAAATACAAGAGCAACTCATGACTTTTTAAAATAATTTTGAACATCACTTAAAAATTAAAATGATATAAAGAGATCATCTTCTTTTAACAATGTTTCTCGCATTATTTAATGTCCACCAACTTAAAGGCACTCCTTAAGAAAACAATTTGAAAGACATGTAAAAATGTAGGAATATTTTAATTAATTTATTAAGCAAAATAGATTAATCAAGATGTCTTTATAACCATTGTTTTTAATATCACAATTATTATGTAACAGAAAATATTGCAAGAGATTGTTAATGGAGTAAAATTTACTTTCCTCTGCGTCTTTTATAAATTTTTATGGTGAATTAAGGTCGGTATGGTGGATAGTTTCCTATATGATTTAAAACTTAAATGGTGGAATAGAGGGGTTAAATTGTAGAACATGCTTCGCGTGACTTATAATGAGTGGACTGTGGAATTAAGTTTAATCTTGACTATTAAAAGACGCGAAAAATCCAGACCCGGGAATTAGTTTAAATTTTTCAATATTTATAAATAAGTATTCCGACCTTAAACTCATTTTTCAAATTAAGTTACCGGGCCTGCTCGGTAGCTGATGTGTCGATTTTTTATCCACATCACCTTTCACCTGTAAAAAAATAAAAAAATCAAATGACTGTTATATGCTAAAGATTTGACCTTGACGGCCTCGTATCCAGCAAGGTGAAGAAGTGTGTATTGAAACGTACAATCATGTCTCGCAATTGGCAAAAATGTTAGAACTTTTTATATAATTAGTCATTTTCTTTTGCATGTTGGTGTTATATTTTTAAGTGGGAATCATGAGTGACATGTAGGATTTAGACAAAATATATACTTAAAAACCTAAAAATAAATATTGAGATTTTTCACATGTAGAGTATGACAGAGAGTATATTATATGTATTTTCTTGCATTTGACAAGGTACACGTATTTATACATGTAGGAGTTGACGTTAATAGAATGGGAAGTAGAGGCAATTTCCAATGTGTCAATTCTTTAAATCTGATAAAATTAATTAAATAATTATAAACTTAAAAAGGCATTGAATTATCAGAAACTGAATTTGTTGCTCTTATTTTATTCATAGTAGCTTCAACTTCTTCCCCCCTCTTAGGTTGAACACCTTCAATGCTACAATTTCTGATTTGATCATGGATTTCCTTCCCCCGCTCCTCCAGAGGATTCTAACCATAACTAACGACGTTCCGCCGCCTATTGCCGCCGCAGCGCCGCCCTTTGCTGGCTCGGTATCATCGCCCGAGGATGAAAACAAGCTCTCTGAGTTTGATTTCAATGGTTTTAATAAATTATGTGTTCTTTTATATTGGGCTCCTTTCTATATATAAAAATTTAATCAGTAAATATAAATACTCTTGATATTTTACCAATCATTTTAAAATTAAAAAATAAAATAAAATTAGATTTAAAAAAATGATAAATTAAAATTGACAATAGTTAAATGATCAAAAGTGGATTTTGAGATGCTTGCATGATTAAATGTGATAATTGTTTTACAAATTTAAGTGTTAACTGTTTTGTAGAGGATATTAATTAGTACTCACATAGAGACACTTTCATGAAGGAACATTACACATGATGTACTCTAAGAAAAATATTACTCTCTCGTTCCAAGAATACTTGTACACTTTCTATTTTTGTCCATCTCAATAATATTTGCACACCCTAAAAATGAAAATAATACACAATATCAATAACCTCACAATATTACAATATTACAAAAATGACACCTTCTCAATTACCCAAAATATCCTCTATCTTTCTTACATCACACTAACAAAAAGTTATTTTTTAAACCTCGTGCCACTAAATACGCGAATGTAACCTAATATTTATGTTCGGTAGAAATATATTTTGATTTAACTACATCACATCATTATACATTTCACCGGAGTTGCAAATAAACATTAAGAATCTTTTACTAATTCATTCTTTTAACTTGTAGTTAGTACAATGTACTGATAACTCAAAATTGCAAACAAACTTTGAGCACCTTGTATTTTTAGCAATTTTATTCAAAGTTAAAATATACTCCCTCCGTCTCTGAAAAGTCTGCACCCCTCTTTCCGGCACGGAGATTAAGAAAGTGTATTTTTGTTGACTTTTCAACTCATTTTTAAGGGGTAAAAATGTCCACTTAGGTTTGGTAGATATGGTAATTAACTTTATAATTAAAGTTAATTATCATTACATGTACAGTAATTACAAAATAAAAAATGCAATACTTTAAAAAATAAAAAACCTGAAGAAATTAAAATCATTAATTTAATAGTGTCCAGATTACATTTAAAAGATAAAAAAATTACCACAACATATTTGACCTTCTGATCAATCAAAAACAAAAATACAATCTAAAATCAAATTACAATTCTTCACAAAAAAGAACCGCCCCATTTGCCTCCAAAAATACACTGTCACATCAGCTTTTGGCTCCAAAAATTTGGCTTTTCCCTCTTAATCTATGCCACCTGCCTCCATTTTTAGATTTAGAATAAAATTGCCCATGAAATCAACACCATAAATATCAAAAGTTAGTGAAAAAATTAGAAGTCACACTCTTACATTAATATCAGCAACACTAGCCATTAATACATGCAATAAATGAGAAGTAGGAAAGAGCTTACTGCTGAAGAGAAAAATCGGATTGCTCATTTTCTGTTGAGTAATAGCAACAGTGGCAAGATAAATCATGGTAAGCTACAAGAAGCAGTTCAGATTTTCAGAGTTTCAAGGAGGTGCATCCAATATATTTGGGTCGAAGCCAAGAAAAAGTTTGCTGCTGGTGAGTCGGTTGTATTAAAATCAAACAAGCAAGGCATAATGCATAAAAACAAGATCATCATTGATCCTGATGCTATAAAGAATGTTGCACTCCGAAAGAGATCTACTATAAGAAGTCTTGCCAAGCAATTGCAGCTCAGCAGATCCACAGTTCACAGATGGATTAAGGAAGGAGAAATTAAAGCACACACAAATGCAATCAAGCCCGAGCTCACTCCGAAGAACAAGCTTCAAAGGTTAAATTTCAGTTTGCATGCTCTAACTCTAAATAGGGATACAAATAAGATCATATTTAGACCAATGGAGAATGTAGTTCACATTGATGAAAAATGGTACTTCATGACTAGAGAAAGTGAGAGGTATTACTTAGTTCCAGGAGAACAAGAGCCACATAGAACATGCAAGTCAAAGAACTTCATTACTAAGGTGATGTTCATGTGTGCAGTCTCAAGACTCATATTTGATAATGATGGTCAGGTTATCTTTGATGGGAAAATAGGAATTTTTCCTTTCACAGAAATAGTGCCAGCACAAAGAAACTCAAAAAACAGATTGAGAGGTACTCTCATTACCAAGCCTATAAGCATGTCAACAAGCAAGTCAGTAGAGATTACCTGGTAAATAAGGTATACAATTAGACCTTAATTTTAATGTCATCATTCACTTTTTAGTAACCCTCACTTCTAAATGTTGATTTACAATATTTTTAACATGCTTATTTATTCAATTTATGCAGGTAATACCAGCAATTAAGGCAAAATGGCCTCCAACCATGACCAAGAACATAGTTATACAACAAGATAATGCCCCACCTCATATCATTGACAATGATCTTGAGTTTAGAGTAGCTGCAAGTTCTGATGGATTCAACATCAGACTTGTGTGCCAACCTCCATGCTCTCCAGATACTAATGTCAATGATTTGGGGTGGTTTAGGGCCATACAATCTCTACAATGGGAGGAAAAGAGTACAAATGTTGATGATTTGGTCAATAATGTGAAGAATTCTTATCAAAACTTGTCACCTAACACTTTAAACAAGGTGTTTTTGAGTTTGCAGGCTTGTCTAATTGAAATCATGAAGACAAATGGAGGTAATGCATACCCATTGCCACATATGGGTAAAGAAAAGATGATAAATGCAAATGTTTTTCCTACAAATTTAGAGGTTGATGAAAGTCTTGTGAGAGGAAGTATTCAAACTCTTCTTGAAGGTTTGGAGGTATATAAGCCAATCTATGATATAGAAGATTTGATGCAAGGCTTAGGCTTTTAGAATCAAGTTTTAAAGTGTTTTTTTTTTTTTTGTGAATCTTTTGAAGTTTACAGCATAAACAAAACTCTTAAACAAGACATTATATAAATGTCTCTCTTGCTGTTTAAAGTTTGTTTATGGTGTAAACAGGGCATTCTATGTATGTCCCTTTATCTATTTATCTTTTGTTTAGGGTGTAAACAGGGGACTTTAAGTATATGCCCCTTTTGTTGTTTATCTTTTGTATTTCCTGAAAAGTTATAAAAATATTGGAATTTGGAACAAAAGAACTTTGAATTGAGAAATTATCCTATAGTTATACAAGATGATGCATTGCTGCAGATACAAAAATGTAATCAAGGAATTATGTCCACTAACACCAAGCAATGTATAGTTGCTTGCGAAACAAAGACACATAACTCAATTAACATGAAAAATATCATTTTCAAAGGCACTGACAATAGAGAAACAAGCAAATGAATTTAATCAGCCACTCAAAATCATCAATTCAGAAGCATCAAACACAAACATATGATAGCCATCAAAACCAATGTCCTCAGAATATTTTCATCATTGGAATCACCTCAAACACAACAGAATAATATGATCATATAGATAACTCTCATCTAATAGAAATAGCCAAACACACAAACATATGATTTTAATCAACCAACACATTCATTTAAGCCAGTCACATCAATTCAGAAGTATATAAATCACTGCCCTCAGTATATGTAAATTATCATCATGTTTAAAGGTTTAATGGGCATCAAGTGAAACACAGAGCCACGCTCAATAGTCTCATACATTTTATATGAAACACATAAACATCCTCAATGGTCTCACAGTCACCAACATTAAACACAATAACATGAACAGAGCCTAAATTTTATCATCATTGGGCAATTCATACCTCGTGAAGCCAAGAATTAATCCCACGAATGTACACATTGATATCAACAATGGCAAATTTTAAATGGAATAATACCTGAGTGCAGGACAGAACATGCACAATAGCTCATTGATAAAGGCCCTAAATTCGGGACTCATTTCATCAGGAGCATGAACTGGATCATCCATATAGCCCTCAAATCCAGATTCAGGCGATTGTGTGTCGGGAACAACACAATCCAGAAGCGAGGCCATCGTCTCAGGCGATTGTGTGTCGGGAACAACACAACCCAGAAGCGAGGCCATCGTCTCAGGCAATTGTGCGTCGAGAACAACACAGAAAAATGGGGACTCCAGGACCTCCGAATCGGTCAAACACGTCTCAGATACCATCGTAGTATTTAAAGGGGACCCTGAGACCACCGAAAAGATATCGGAATCGCCGACTGTGCCCTTGTATATCTCAGACTCCGACCAAAACTCCATTTTCCTAAACCCACCAGACTCGCGATCTCCATAGAAATAATATGGAGCTCCACCCGATTCCACTTTTGAATCATTGGCTATCGAATCGTAATCGGGATTTAAGGTGTTCAATGAATCATCCTCTAAGAGAGAAGATATATTGGAGGACATGGTGGAGAAGATGGATCGAAGAAGAGATGAAAGAGGGCTGCAGATCTTGAAGGAGGTGAGAGAATAGATCTAGGGTTTCATCTATCTCATCAGTTGTTCAAATAATTGAGTTGGAGTAGTTGCTGTGAGTCTGTGATTTACATTAAGTCGTGGTCCACCTAATTTGTTTTAATTAATTGTTGGTTTGTATTAAGTGAAATAGTTTAAGTTAAAATGTTTAATAAAGTGGGTAGCATATATGTTAATTATGGTATATTATAAGGATATTTTTGTAAATTTTCATTGCCATTTTTAGGATGTGCAAACTTTTCTGGGACGGACTAAAATGGAAAGTGTGCCGACTTTTCAGAGACGGAGGGAGTAATATGCATTTTTCGAATTAAACTTAAATATTTCTTGTTAATTGGTAGGATATATATACATATAAAGGATTTACACATAAAACATCGTAAATAAAATAATATCACTTTTTTTTTAAAGTCATTTGATTGACTAAAGATGTATAGTACTATTAAATACTCCATATTTTATAGCAATTTATATTTAAATTAGATTAAAAAACATTTGTAAATTTGAAGCACATCATGAACACCATTAACATGAACAAAATTTTATTGAAACTAAAGAACAAAGATAACATTATCATTTAAAAGTATTTACCATTTTAACCACCAAAATAGTTTCTTATTATTTCTTAGGAGATTGTCTAGTTTTACATATATGAAATTTCTGCGAGAGTGGCATCGGATTCCTCGTTTTCCTGTCGAATCCTCTCACGCAGATAAAACCTGAAAGTTTAGATAAACATATAATAACGAAATATAACATCAATTTTATAAATAATTAAAAAGCATGGAGAATTAAGAAATTTACCTTTTTGGAAGCAATAAACAATCTGTGGTAGTGACATGCCTGCATATATACATATATTAATTTCAATTCGAAAATAATTTGTAAAAATGTTGCAGATACATCACCTTTATCTATAGAAAGCATGTAAAACATAATATTCATTTTCATAAAAAATAATTTATATAATAAACAACATCACCTCTGCATATGGAAGTTATAGATGTTCCACAATATAAAGTTGGCCTATTAAGATCCCAAATCCATCTCCGAGGAACATCAATAGGTTTAAGACTGGATTCATCATCCGCAAAAACCTAAAAAGATTCACATAAAATTTAAAAAAATTAAAAACTAAAGAGTGAATTTATAAAGTTAAATTTAATATATTTTACTACTACACTAAATATTACCTCATTGATTTGGAAATATGTCCCATTTAATGGAAATCTTCCTCTATTTGCTGTTCGACAAGGTATCTACAAGAAATATATTTGTTCATTACTTTCATAGTTACTAATAAAAAAAATTATGCATTATTTATTTTATCATACCAAAATTGTTCCTTTGACAATCTCTTCTTCTTTTCCTTTATAATTTACGATAGAGGAGCTAGCTGATTTCTCAAAGCATGCTTTGTCTGATTCTGTCCCTACAATACAAAATTAATAATAATAATATTAAAATAATAATTATCAAGAAAAAATGTTATAAATAAATAAAAATACCTGTCGTCCAAATTGCAAGAAGATATGGACATGGATCTTTAGGCTCTCGTCTCTCAAACTAAAAAAATAATTATAATTAATCTGTACATAATATTATAGTTAAAAAAAAAAAGTATTCAAAACAAAAGTAAAAGTATTCAAAACAAAACTTTCAAAAGAAATTAGTAAGAATTTACCCCTGCTAAAAGAGGGTGCGCATCT
This sequence comes from Pogostemon cablin, assembly GCA_023678885.1. NCBI lineage: Eukaryota > Viridiplantae > Streptophyta > Magnoliopsida > Lamiales > Lamiaceae > Pogostemon > Pogostemon cablin. The sequence continues at coordinate 7,132,153 of CM042965.1, forward strand.
GGGAGCTCATATCTGAATAAATAGATATGAATATGAATTAAGTGAGCATAATCAACTAAATTAAATGAAAAGTCTAACAAACCATTAAAACATTAAAACTTACACATGATGTCATATCTGAATGAATATATATGAATATGAATTAAGTGAGCATAATCAACTAAATTAAATGAAAAGTCTAACAAACCATTAAAACATTAAAACTTACACATGATGTTCTGTCCTTAACCGCAATGCATTCTTTATTTTAGGCATTGGAATTGATTCAACATATGAACTCAATTCATGCACAGCTCTTAATACATCATCATCCATTGAAGCGCTGGGTAGGGGTAGGGGTGGATTTTCAGATGGGTGGTTTAGTATTATGGTAGGAATATCCAAATCAAACCCAAATTCTTCCATAACTTCAAAGTCTTCCATATCTTCCATATCTTCAAAGTCTTCCGTATCTTCAAAGTCTTCCGTATCTTCTATTGGTTTGGTAGTGGCAGACTCGGGAGATGGTGGAAACTCTATAATTGGCTCAATACCTTTCCCATCATCCTCCGGTTCAATACCTTTCCCATCATCCTCCCCTTCATAGGAAGGATCACTTGCCGTTCCAATCACCATTGAATTGATAAATGAACGAGGTTCATTACTTCCATGAGAAGTTTCAAGAAGTGGTCTAGAACTGTATTTAAAAAAATAAAATAAGAATCTTAAATTGTCTAAATATTTGAATATATGAATAATAACGTTATAAATAATTAACTTACCTTGCAAGAGCACTTGCATAGTGCAAGCATTCTCTTCTCATTGGACATGCATTACAGTTCGGCCTTAATTTTGTACAGAATGCCTATGTAAATAGAAATAAAAATAAAAAATATATATTTTATTTTTCTAATGTACTAAATAATGAAATGTTGTATGTAAATATTCAGGAAAAACTAACCTTTGAAAAAACATTCATGTAGCAATGAAGTTCATATCTATTCAAAATAATTGTTAGCTCGTCAAATTCAAAGTTTTAATCCACATATATATAAACGAAATAAATATAAGTATTTTGACTTACAATACATTTAATTCAAGTTTGCAAATTCGTGGCCATATGTATTCTTGTACGCTAGCCAATTCTGGATAACTGTAAAACACGCAAGTATTGAGTAAAATGAATGAAATGGCCAAATTATAATTTTCAGTCAATGTTTAGTAAAATGAATGAAATGGCCAAATTATAATTTTCTGTCAATGTTTAGTAAAATGAATGAAATGACCAAATTATAATTTTCTTTAAATACTTACTCATTTAGTAGGTGTATTGGAAGACCATCAGGTAGTGGTTGTAGTTTCACCCATCCAAGGCGAACTAATACTCGACCAACATTCACATCAATCTACCAAAAATTAACCAAACATTCAATTTTTATTTTTATTTTAACAGCAAAAGAATATGGAATTAAATTGCAAACATTCAATGTTAATCTACCACAAAAAATAGCACTAACCAAAACCTTCTGTTACATTTATTATCAAATATATTACTTACCGGAAATGCTTTTTTGTGCAACGACAAAAGTCTCACACATTCAGTGCTCTTTAAAGCCAGACCATTAAAGCTCATCAAGTAATCTCTATTCATTCATAAAATCAGTCGGATCAAATTCAATATATTCAAATAAAAATGTAACAAAATATATGTATTATTAAGATGTATGAGTTAGTAATGGGTACTTACTTCGCTTTATCGGAAGGAACACGTCTCAACCATTCTAAGTCCAAACTACCATGATCATTGAATATACGATCCAAAAATTTCTGAAACATGTGATTGAATAATTATGTTTGGAAACTATTGTAAAGCTAATCTATTTTAATTTAATACTTACTCCATACCTTGATTCTTTCCGCAAGTTGACGGTACATTCCGCTTTCTCGGATCACCCCAACCAGTTCAGCCTTGGATGCTTGTCTAACTGCTTCCCAATTAACAGAATCTGCATTATGTTTTTCCTCTCTTTTCAGGAATATATTTTCCTTTCTCATCTTTATGTAAGTGATCTTTTCTCAATTGGTCCCAATCGATTGGTTTCTCATCAACATATTTCCCCTTATTTCTTTTTCCTTGGGGATCGTGGTCGTGATGGAAGTAGTAGCTTTATTTCCATCATCAGCGTTCATTTTGATTTCAACCTCCACAGTGGTCATTAAAGAACTATTTTCATTATTTTCACCAACGTTTTCATTATAACTCTCGGCTTCCAATTCTGTACGAGGTATTTCGACTTCTTTAGGATCCTCAATCCGGTAACCATTTTCCTCCATCTCTTGAGGTGGATACTTAGCTGCTAAATACATGAAGGCATTGCTGCAAAGAAGAGTGACAGACTTTATAAGCTATTATATATAGCATCTCTCTTATAACTTTTTTTTTTCCTTAATGAAGTAGGGCTAAGCCCAAGGATAAGCCAATTGGGCTTTAGGCTGGTTAAGGAAAATCACGAATTGAATTTAATAAGTCTATTAATTTTTTTAAGGTAATAACTATCCACTAAAAATTGTACAAATAAATACCGACATTCTAAACAGTGTGATGATTATTTATTCATTTATTTTTTGACGTGTGACAATTTTTATAATCAAATTAACTAATTATAAAAATAAGACCTCTTTCCAATTTCGTTAACAAAAATAAATTTAGAGAGATGATTTTCGTTATCAAATAAACTTGTGCTTACCTGCTTAAACTGCTATTTACTTTTCAAGATAAAAATAATTCTTAAAAAAAACATTTCAAAGAGTAATATACATCGGAGTAATTTTTTTAAAAAAGAACACCAGCTCCACTCTTTATTACTTAGAGATGAGATGAAGGGTATATATATTTAAATTTAGAGGGCTACTTGGATGACTCACCCATGACCCTCTCACATGAGGGAGTGGGGGGTCCCCACTCCCTCATGTGAGTCATGTGAGAGGGTCATGGATGACCACGGGTCACCCAAGAATTACCCTTAAATTTATTGAGATTACCTTGAAAGATAGTCACTGACGTTTTGAGTGAGAAATACTCCAACTATAGAATCCACAACTGATCCTTTCCATTCTGTAAACCGTCTGTCACCTGAAGACATGTTACCACAGTAATTAGTAGATATAATTAGCATATTAATAATTCAAACAGTTATCAGCCAATTTATATAGAAAATGATATTTTAATTAGAAAATAAATTAGATACCTAGAAAGATAAACATGGCGGCAATGAAGGAGTCTACCCGTCCTTTAAACACTTCCCTATCATTCTCCAGATGTGTCTTCTTTCTGTGTTCTCTATCATATTTGTTTTCCTCTGCAGTACCATATAAAGACAGATTCCAAACTCTATTAGTCTCTCCATCAATATCAATCTTTGGTTTCCATTTTGGTTTGCGCTTCGGAGGCACCACCATAAGTTGGTTCTCTTTATTTTGATCATACCAAGTGGGAAGCCGCAACACAAGCTCATTTCCGGTGCCCATCTTCATCTCTTCGTAGTTGTTGGAAGGTCCCAATCGCAATTCAAGAGCTTGACTTTCGTTTACGAATTGTTGTTTTATCCTCATCTCTTCATCAAACATTTTCATTGCTTCAGCATGAGGATCAGGTGGCTTCTTCGATGAAGAAGACTTCTTCTTCTTCGTCGAAGAACGTGGCTTCGTCTTCTTCGTCGAAGAACGTGGCTTCGTCTTCATCTCATCATGATTCTTATTGGATTGTTTATTCAATTTAAAATGCTTCTTTATCCCTTGATCAAATCTCCATGCTCTATCAAAAATCTTTGGTTTCCCATTGAGATCCCATGCCCTCGATTGAAAAGGCATTTCGTCATCGATATACAGGGACTTCATCCTGTTAGTCGCATAATCTGCTAAAGCTTCCTTGATTGCATCATCTTCAAATATAGCAAAAAAAACTATATTAACATTCTCTTAAATTTCACTTAAAACTATTATACTAAATTAAAAGTATTAAACAAATAACCTTGGATTGGTAAGATATCCTTTGGCTCATTATTTAACTAAATTAAAAGTATTAAACAAATAACCTTGGATTGGTAAGATATCCTTCGGCTCATTATTTAAATCGAAGTACAATTCGATTTCTGTCGGAGCTCCTTCTCTACAGGAGGGAGTTGTAACAGCCATATTATGATTCGAAGCTTCTTTATCCACATTTTGAACACCAACGGCAAGTGATGTTTCTGTATCCACATCCTGAACCTCAATCTCAACCAAAGATGCCTCTGAATCCACATTTCGAACAACAATCTCATCACCAACCACTCGACCCCTGAAGAATGACATATTCCGTTTTCTCCTACATCTTCCCCTCTTCAGGTGTTTCCAATTTATATTCAAAGAACCAGATTCGAGACCTCTTTTATCACGGATCAGTAAGATTAGCCTAACCAAATTTTGGAGAGACAATCTTTTTCTCGGCATTCTTTTCTTTGGATTCTTTTCAGATATATCTTTTTTCTTTGGAATCTTTGTAAGTATATTTTCTTTGTAGGCCAGCAAAGCCACTAAATCAGCAAACTCCAACTCCAACTTCCGCTTTACACCTCTTCTACGGTAAACAAGAATTGCTCTTTCTTCGTTTGTTATAGGAACTCCTTCTAGTGTAGCAACTATCCTGTTTCCTTCACCATCACCATCCGGTGTAGGAGCACCAAGAATTGGTCTCCTATTTTCACTAATTGCCGGTGTAGGCTGACCTTTCGGTGGTGGTGCATTTTCTGATGGAGCAGCAACTTTCGTCCTCCTCCTCTTCACACGGTGGGATTTGGGAGGGAGATCAGGCTTTATAGGTCTAACAACTTTGGGTTTTTCATTAACCACTTTTGGTCGGTGCCTTTTGATTTTCTTTCGACCCTTATTTGAAGGCACATTCCCCTCTGTACATAAAAATAAAATTGGAACATCAATCAAAATAAACATTCCACCACCACTAATGAAGAGGAAACTCAGACCCCTTCTAGTTTTTTTTATCAACATTAGTAGTTAAAATATAAGTTATCACTTATCAATGTTAATCAAAATAACACTAATCAAGAGGAAAATCAGACACCTTCTAATATTTCTTTATCATAAGTATAATCGAAATAACGGCCCCGGTGAGAAGTTGTATTACCATTCTTGACCTTCAATTTTTTTCCAGCAGCCTTTTGTTTCGGTGCAGGTGTAGTTGGCCCCCAAGAAGGATCTGATTCTTTCGCCATCTCACTGCATATTTTTTCATAGAAAAAATGAGTGAGGGAACCTCAGTACTAGAGTATTAGATGTTCAAATTTTAAAAAACAAGAGAAAGACAATTAAGAATTGTGTTGATATAATAAAAACAAATAACAAATAATTAATTAGAATAGTGCGTCCAGATTGCCTACTCCACATAACCAGCCATATACTGAACACCAAACACCAAATCTAGTACTCTCTTACAACATGCAATATCAACACCAAATCTAAAACAACATGCAATATCAACACCCTTACAGTACTAATAAGGAACATGGTTCACATTCTTGTCTTATGGGACAAGGAGGATATCTGATCAATCAAATATGAACATGAACCATTCTTGTCATGTCTTATGGGACAAGGAGGATGTCTGATCAATCAAATATGAACATGATTCACATGTCTTATGGGACAAGGAGGATATCTGATCAATCAAATATAATTTGAGAGAGGGAGGGTGAAAACAAAAAAAAAATCACACATTGAACAATGTGAGTGCCTGATAGATTCGCCAACGCCAACAAAACAAATTCAAGAAAACAAATTTAAGGACTGAATAAGAGAATTGGTGTAAATTAGAATTGGCTTACATGCAGAATTTCAATTTCCAAAGAAAGAAATAGGGAAAATCGTAAAAAGACAGAAAGAGAAAGAAATTACCGATGTTTGTCAAAGTCAAAGTAAATTCAATGAGTGCTTCTCTCTCTAACCCACCCCTATTTTCACCGGCGATACACCTATTTTCACCGGCGATGTAGTTTAGGATTTTGTCAAACAAAATCTCCCCAAAATCCAAGCGGTTATTTTTCTTCCTTAAATCTCGACTACTGATTATCCAAATCAATAAAATATACTATTAAATCTATCCGAGTAAAAGATTTCTTGGACTCTAGGGCATTTTTAACCTTATTTTCAAATAATAAATACTATTTAATTTAACATTTTTATGACTTAGAATATATATGGTTAATATATAGTATATCAAGTAAATTGACGGGCATATGTGAGATGAAATATTACAATCATTAATATATATAGTATATCAGGTATTCTGTTATGAGACGAGTATATGTGTGATGAAATATTGTATATCAGGTATAATGGTATTATGTTATGAGACGGGTCAGTTATAATGTTATTCTATTGTATGTCACGTATAATTGTATTATGTTATGAGACGAGTCAGGTATAATATTATTCTGGTATAAGACGGGTATATGTGAAATGAAATATTAACATGATTAATATATGGGTTATTCTGTGGTGCACTGGGTGCACCGGTGCACCTGAAGGTTTATAGTGTAAATTAGAGGGATAATGTGGTGGTTATTAATTTTTTTTAATAATTATTATTTTATTGAATGGTAAAGATTGAGTAAGAATATAATCTAATGATTGGAATTATTCAGGTGCACCGGTGCACCCGGTGCACTGCAGTTAAACTCTTAATATATATAGTATATCAGGTATTCTGTTATATGTTATGAGGAGTGGGTATATTTGAAATAAAATATTAACATGATTAATATATAGTATATCAGGTATTATGTTATCTGTTATGAGGAGTATATGTGAGATGAAATATATTGTATATCAGGTAAAATGATATTTTGTTATGAGACGGGTCACTGTTTGGTATTCAGTTATGAGACGATATATATGAGATGAGTTATCAATTTATATATATAAAATATACTCCTTCTGTTCCATATTATCGGTTCCATAAAAAAGTTCATACCCCCAAATAAGGAAATACACACAGATCAATAACCCCACAATACACTTTAATTTCAAAATTATCATCCCTTTACAACTCACAAAACTTACTTTATAATTTATTTATTACCTAAATATACCAAAATACCCCCAAAAAGTAACTTTTTCTTAAAGTTCGTACAGTAACAGTTAACTTCTTTATGGGATGGAGGGAGTATTTATTATTGATAATTAAAGTATATTTTTAAATTGTATTATAACATACTAAAATTTTATATTTATATTTTAATAATTACTCCCTCCGTCCCAAAATTGATTGCACACTTTCCACATTTATCCGTCCCAAAATAGATTGCACCTTTCCAAAAAAGGAAATATCATATCAACCCCCACCCCTAAAAGTTCATCTTAATTACAACTTTACTACACTCACCTAACACACATAACATACTTTATAATTTATTTATTACCTAAAAATACCACAATACCCCTAAAAAGTCAACATTTCTTAAACTCTGTATCTCTAGTAACAGTGCAATCAATTTTGGGACGGAGGGAGTATATACTATTGAAAAATATTCTTAACTTTAACAAATGTCACTGTTTTGTAAAAATATAATTTGTGTTGCTAAAAATTTAGAGTTCAACTACGGACACGGTTCACCTAGACTATTTTAACCATTAGATTAAAATTATAACTGAATCTCTACCACTAATTAAATTAAATAATTAATTAAGAAAGTACCCTAAAATGGGTTTATCAATGAAATAACCAATGTAACAAGTCAAAAACGATTTCCAGTCTGAAAAAACCCTACAATTGGAAATTTGTTTTTAAAAAAAAAAAAAAACCATTAATGTGTAAGGTGTTACTACTAGAAACCAGCAAATAATAGTGAACTAAAAGAAAAGGAGAATCGAATACAGCAGCAATGCCAAAAAAAACCCACCCAAAAATTCCCCACTATAACATCTCATAAAAGTATCGAAATAAGTCAATCAAACATTGAGAAAGGACAAGTAAGGTTTTTACCGTATGGCCAGAGCTTAGAGCTGGAGACGGCAATGGCGAGAACTGGAGAAGGGTACTAAGGTTACTCTTGGGGAAAAAAAAATAGAGAAAATCACTTACAGTTAAAAAAAGAAAAAAGAAAGAAATTACCAATGTGTGTCAAGTCAAAGTATTTTCACCGGCGGCGTTTCACATAAAATCTCCTCAAAAGCCAAGCTGTTATTTTTCTTCCTTAAATCTCGACTACTGACTATCCAAATCACTATTAAATTAAATATATTGGAGTAAAAGATTTCTTGGGCTCTCCTCGGGCTATTTTAACATTATTTTCAATTTAAAGAAATAGTACTATTAACATTTTTAGACTTGGAATATACTCCCTCCGTCCCATAGAAAGAGTTACATTTACTGTTTGCACGGAGATTAAGAAATATAGTATTTTAATGTGTAGTGGATTGAGAGATATAATAATTTAATGTATAGTGGGTAGTTGTATTAGTGTTGTGTGTGGGCTCCATGATGATAAAGTGATTAATTTATGTGAGTCTCATTTACTTAAAAAGGAAATGTAACTCTTGTAGCGGGACGCCCTAATTAGTAAAATGTAACTCTTGTTGCGGGACGGAGGGAGTATATGGTTAATATATCAATTGTATTCTATGGTGAGACAGGTATATATGAGATGCGTTGTAAAATAACTTATTATACCGGTAAATATATATTTATATATGGTTAATATATCATGTGCATTCTATTGTCAGATGGGTATATGCGATATTAGTTATAAAATATTCTTTTCATCTGATTCTAAGGTATCAATTTACTTTTTGTATGTGGATTAAGGAATATTATTATTATAGTTGTATTAGAGGGAAGTGATGAGCCACATTGTGTACTTTTTTACTAAATAAGAGAATGGATACCTTTGAAGCGAATGCCAAAAATAATAAAATGAATACCTTAAAAGCGGACAAAATGAATACCTTAAAAGCAACGGAGAGAGTACTTATTTTTATGACTTGAAATATATACGGTAAATATAAAGTTTATCAGGTGCATTATGTTGTCTCGCATTCTGATGTAAGACAAGTATATGTGAGATGAGTTGTGAAATAATTTATTATATCGGTAAAATATGTTTATTTTTATTATTTAAAATATATATAGTTAGAGTTGATATTAGGTGCACCTATACATATATAACTTTTTATTCTATTTTGTATACTTGTTATTCTTGTATACATGTTTTTTAATAATTGTATATTTAATTTTTTATTAATAAAACTAGCATTCATATGTGTATAACTTTTTATTTAATAGTATATCCATATTTTTTAATAGTTGTATACTTTTTAAACTCAATTTTTCATTAAAAAGATTAAGAAACAAATTGTATGTATTTTTATTTATAATTGTATATTCCCTTCGTCCCCTTGAAATGTATCAATTTCACTATTCCTGACATCCGCTTCAAAAGCATCAATTTCCTCTATTTAATAAAGAAAATACACAATATGACCACTACTTCCCTCTAATACAATTACCCACCTTATCTATAATAATAATACTCCTTAATTTATGTGCAAAAAGTAAATAAAGACCTTAGAACCGTCCACGTGCAAACAACAAACGAGTACTTTCAAGGAGACGAAGGGAGTATGTTTTTATTATACGTTTATAAAAGTGAATGCATCCAGGTGTACAGTAATATTAGCCATATGGTTAATATATACTCCCTCCGTCCCTTAGTAAGAGTTCCATTTGCTTTTGGACACGTAGATTAAGAAAGTATTATTATTTAATGTGTAGTGAGTAGTTGTATTGGTGGGTTTGTGGGCCCATATGACATTTAAAAAAAATTGTATTGAAAGTAGCTAGCGTTGTTATAAATTTTTAAAAAATGTCATTTTTAAAAGAATATTATTGCGTGTGACATTTTATAAAAAAATTGTATTGAAAGTAGCATTGTTATAAAATTCATCACAATATTTTAACTAATTTTAATGTATAATAAATACAATTTAAAATTTTAGTAAAATCGTTGTCGTTGTTTGCGAGAGATACAACACAAGAATTATGAGTACATCAATCACATATTTTCGCGTCTATAGAAGGCACGCATACTTTTGAAAAATATTATTTTTAACTATTAATAAACATACTTTATTTATTATGTAGTAATCATACCTTAATACGTGTGTTTGTAAAAAAAAATCATTTAATTACTAATAAACATACTTTATTTATATATAGTAATCATACATTAATACATGTCACAGACCGTCTCATATATTCATGTATTTTTTTAACAACAAAATATTATATTGAACAAAATTTAATTTTATAGTTAAATTGATTTATCAACAAATTATTAGCCAAATCTATCGGTAAAGTTTGATTGGTAAATTTTTACAATAAAAATCTAATTCTGTTGATAAGTATTTATATTGTAGTCGATTGCTAATAAATAATTTATATAATAATTCATTTGATAATGTAAATGTAATTTTTGTTTACAATAGATAAATTCAATTGAGTTTTTATAAAGTTTATGTATGAATGCATATTATAATTAATGAAATAAATCAACTTTATTATAATAGTATATTAATTCAGTAATAAATTATTGACGTTATTTCATAAAAGAGTGAATATTTGGTGCATCCAAGTGCAAATGTGTACCCATATATTTAATTTGTATGTAACTTGTTATTCAATAGTGTATATATGTTACTTAATAATGGTATAATTCTTTTATGAGTGAGGCTTGCATGCGCCCGGGTGCACGGAACACATTCCGTGCTCCTTTAGAAATTTAGTATTATGGGTAAGGGTACATTGCTTTGGTCTAAAGGGTATACACTTTAATTAATAAAAGGTACACCATTTTGTTCTAAAGGGTATACACTTTTCATTAATATTTTTTTTTTCTTTAGAAAATAAAGGGTACACATTTTTATACTAAAGGGTATACAATTTAACACAAAATTCTAAAGGCACACGGAGTGTTCTTCATGCGCCCAGATACACACAATAATTTTCTTTAGAAAATAAAGGGTACACATCTGTATACTAAAGGATATACAATTTAACACAAAATTCTAAAGGCGCACGAAATGTGATCCGTGCGCCCGGGTGCACAGGAGTTTTTGTCTTCTTTTATATTCAATTTTTTATAAAAATACTAAAAAAATTTACTTACAAGTGTAGTGTATATTACATTTTTATTTATAATTGTTTAAGTTTCAAAAAAGATGAGTGTACACAGGATAATTAGACTTCATAGAATCAATCAATCTCGAGCATAGTAGATATTTTCCTTTTATATGATAAAATAAAATATTGTATGGATTGCGTCATACATGATTTAAGTATAAGTGTACACCCATAAGTATATGTCTTTTTATTTTATTGTTTATACTCTCTTCGTCCTATAATACTTTTCACGTGTACTGTTCCACGTTATTTAAGTAAATGTGCACTTTTTGATCAATTTTATTGATTTTGAAGGATATTATGATATTTTTAGAGAATAAAAAAAGAATAAAGTAATGATATGTGTGAAAAATGAGTGACAAATTTGAAATTAAAGGAACTTTTGAGGTTGTTAGATAAAGTGATGTTTCCTTTTTTGGGGTGTGAAAGGTTTTGTGGGACAAACAAATGAGGAAAGTGTGAAAGGCTTTATGAGATGGAGGGAGTACATATTATTCTATTTTGTATACGTGTTTTGTAATAATTGTATATTTTTTTCACATTAAGTTTTCATTAAAAAAACTAACATTTATATGTGTATAATTTTTTATTTAATATATTATATACAATTTTTTATTAAAAAATTAACAATTAAATTGTATATATTTTTACTATTAATTGTATAGTATGTTTTTGTTTATATTTGTATATGGGTGCACCTTATCTTTAGGTGCACCATGGTGCACACTATAAATTGCCTTTAATGATTATTACTTTACTTTATTTAAAGGTAAAAAACTTGTGTGTACCGCACACACGGACACGGCGTGCGCCTTTATAATTTTGTAATATTAAATTGTATACTCTTTAGTATAAAGATATGTACCTTTTATTTTAAAATAAAAATATTAATAAAAAGTGTATACTCTTTAGAACAAAATGGTGTACCCTTACTAATTAAAGTGTATATCCTTTAGAACAAAATAATGTACTCTTACCTATAATATTAAATTTATAAAATATTGTACTCTTACCCATAATACTAAATTTTAAAGATACGCGGTGTGCACCCGAGCGTACGCAGACCTTACTCTTATTAAAAATATTAATATTTAATTTTAAATTTTAATATCTAATAATGATCTTCACCTCTCTTCTAATGAGGTATAGAATCATCGTAAGTTGTTTTTCAAGTAATAGGCAGGTGGCACTAAATTCGTGTTATTTTGTTTGGTCCATGTCCACAACAAATTCAAACACAACACGATAAGTATTCGTTCTGACAACACGACAAAAATCATGTTAATACACACGATTTGATAAGAGTCGAACACGACATGAACACGACAAAATAACACCATGACACGCTATTAGGATTCATTCCGAGTCTCCGACAACATGACACGATGCGATAAGAGCAATGGCATAAGGATTGTTACGACACACATGAACACGATAAAAATCACATTGATATGACAAAATAAGAAAAAAAAATACTGATTAATTTTTTTTAATACGACAAAATCATGATTAATTTTTTTTAATATCTTTTAAAGTTATTAATTGTATTTTTATTATATATTTACCAAATTCTATCAAATATGTTTTTTTATATCAAGTTGTTAACACTGGTTGACACGAACATTAACCTGTTAATATTTTATATTTATTTTATAACGTAGAATAAAGATATTACTGTATTTAATTATTAATACTTAATTAAGGCCTTCCCTCTCATGCAGAGAACCTGTGTTTTTTGGGGGAGGAGAGAGTGAGGAAAGAAAAGAGTGGGGTAACGGCCCAATCCTCAAGTGCGTGTGTTTCGCTCTGCATAACAAAAAATTGGGTGGGCCTCAGTTTCCGCGCTGTCCCCCACCATTTATACTTATGTTTTTTTTTTCGAACACATTAAAATTAAAAAGTAGGGAGAGTTGTTCTCTGCTCCCAGCAGGTGAACGTTAGCACTTTTACCTTTTTTTTTATTAAATCAAAACTCATATATCTCATTTGAGAACAAAAAAAAATATGACCGTTTAATATAACCGTTGTCATTATTCTTATTATTATTATTATTTTTAAATTCTCCCTATAAATATATCATTCACTTCATTTTTATCCTACATCATATTCTATTATCAATCCCAAATTCAAATCTTATACATCAAATATTTTCTTCTTATAAAAAAAAAATGGATAAAGATTCGTGGATGCATTTCGGGTTCAATTCTTCAAATTCCGGTGAAAATTCAACGCCTCACAATATGAATTTTCGTCCACGTGCCAACTTCTATCCTCAAAATCCAAACTTTTCAACTAATCCTCCGAGTAATTTTTCACCCCAAAATTTTTCAACTACTTTTCCAAATTTTTCAGAAGGTAGTTTCCCTCAATTCAATTCTTTTAATTCATCTGGCGCACCATTTTTCATGTATCCGAATCCCTATATATCTCTTCATCCTCAATACGGATTTTGTCCGTCAATTTCCACAAATTTATCAGATACAGACAGAGACACCGCATCTCCAAACTCTCAGCGTTCGGCTTTCTCGTCTCAATTCTCTCTACCAGGATTGGAGCGAGTAAATCTCGCTGCTGACTTTGAGGACGCCGAAGATCCACCAACAGTTCCTAAAAAGAATTTTTATTCTTTTGATGAAAATGCTCTTCTCGCGAGTTGTTGGCTCGATATTAGCACGAACCCCATTGTCGGAAACGATCAAAAGTCAGAGCAAATATGGATTCGGATCGTCGAGGCATACAATACTAATCGTTCAGATGACATGATATCTAGGACTCCCGATAAATTGAAGTCACATTACTACGCTCTACAAAAATAATTGAAATGGTTCAATTGTTGCTATAATCAAGAGAAAAAGACCTGGGGGAGTGGGTGCAGTGATGCTGATATTGAAGACTAAGCGAAGGTCCAATATAAAGTAAAGCATGGTTCCAATTTTTTACAAATCAAAGCTTGGAAAGTGTTGAAAGAAAGTCCGAAGTTCTCCGATCCAGATGGTGTTGTTCGTGGTTCAAAAAAGGCAAAAGTCTCGACGAGTGGAGAGTATATGGTATCTTCAAACACGGAATCGGAAGCTGGAGATGAAGACAGTGAGGAGCCCCCTCGCCCAATGGGGAGGAATGTGGCAAGGCGAGCCGGAAATGGGAAAGGAAAAGCAACGATATATGCAGGAGAAAGCGACAAAGCTCTTGAGAAAAGACTTCAGAACTTGGAAGAGCATCTCAAGAGAAAGAACGAAGGAATTACTAAGATTGCCCAAGCTAAAGATTATAAGATACTCATGAAAGATACCTCGAACATGACAGAGGATCAACTACGCATCCATCTTCATGCTGTGGATCTAATCAAGAAAGAATGGGGGTTGTAAATTTGAAGAATTCATCGTTGTATTTTTCAGCATTGTAATGTTAGTTAATGTATTTCGTTTCGTATGAAAACTCATCAATATATTTCTTTTCGTTTTAAAAACTAGCCGTTGTGAAATTATCCGTTGTGAAACTAGCCGTTATAAAATAGCCATTATAAACTAGCCGTTGCAAAAATCTACTCTATATAAAGGATGTAATTGGATTGTTGGAACTCCTACCTAAGACCAATACACTCATAGAAACTCTTTATCCTTCAATTTCTTTGCTTCTCTCAAACATGTCTTCTTCTTATTCTGAAAATGATAGTCGTCTTGAGTACATGTTTGATAACACGATAGAGGAAGAAATAATATCGGTACTTAAAAAAACATGAGTTACGTGGTGGTGCTGGATCTTCTGCTGGTGGTGCCAGAAAGCGAAGAACGTACGTGGACAGAAATCGTGAAGCGGGGCACGAAAGACTCTACTGCGACTACTTCTCTGAAGATCCGATATACGAAAGCGAGACGTTTCGTCGTCGCTTCCGTATGTCAAGAGAGTTGTTCTTGTGCATAGTTGATGCACTGGAGTCCCACGATGAGTATTTTCACTGGAGAGTAGATGCAACTGGGAAAAAAGGGTTCTCTCCACCACAAAAGTGCACGGTAGCCATTCGCCAATTGGCATATGGTGGACCTGCAGACCATTAGGATGAGTATCTACGTGTTGCCGAAACAACTGCTGTAGAATGTCTTTTTAATTTTTGTCGGTATGTGATCGAACTCTTTGGCGGATACTACTTGAGAAAGCCTAATGCCCTGTATTGTCAAAAGTTGTTACAAATGCATGAAGAAAGACACGGATTTTCCGGAATGCTAGGGAGCCTTGATTGCATGCATTGGGAATGGAGGAACTATCCGACAGCTTGAAAAGGCCAATTCACACGCGGTGACCATGTTGTTCCAACAATCATGCTTGAAGCGGTTGCCTCTGCAGATTTATGGATATGACATGCCTATTTTGGAGTAGCAGGATCCAACAACGACATAAATGTGCTCAATCAATCTCCGCTATTTATGGATACTCTGCAAGGACGCGCTCCATCTGTTAATTTTACAATCAATGGTAAGCAATATGATCAAGGATATTATCTTACTGATGGAATTTATCCAGAATGGGCTGCTTTTGTAAAAAGCTTTCCATGTCCTCAAGATCCAAAGAGACAACATTTTAAACGACTGCAAGAGGCTGCTAGTAAGGATGTCGAACGAGCCTTTGGAGTGCTTCAAGCTCGTTGGGCAATGGTTAGCGGTCCAACTCGTTTCTGGTATAAGAATAACTTGAAAGATATAATGTTAACTTGCATTATATTGCACAACATGATAATCGAAAATGAAGAAAATGCAGCGATCGATTGGTCCGACGATCTAAATGTGGCCATTCCGTCTCCACAACTAAGTCAAGGATCAACTGGATCATTCAATGACTACGTTAGAAGAGGTGTTCAACTACGAGATAAGCAGAAACATCTCCAGCTTCGACAGGATTTAATTGAGCATGTTTGGACTCAATCCGGAGAATAATTATCTACACATTAAATTGATCGGATTGAAATTCACTTTGTTGTTTTCGAAAGTTTTACTTTTATATTTTAATGTGTCTTTTTAATTTGTATTTTTATGTTTTATGTAATTCAAAAAATAAATAATATTTTTTTCTTTTTTATTTTTATAAATTTTAAATAACTAGAATATAGTATAATTATGTATAATTTATTTGGAAATTAGATGTATATAGTTGATAAATTAAATGAGAATAAAATGAAATTAAGATGGGTCCTACCAAAAAATCTATTTTTTAGTTTTATTGTTGGGAAAGAGATTTGTTTTGGAGGTAGGGGGTTTTTGCTTATGAGGTGGCGCTGACGTGGCACCAAAAAACCTGTTTTTTAATTCTAACATTGGGGAAGGCCTAATAAGAGTATAACACTTAAAAATTTGTCAAACTAAATGCAATTTAATGTTAATAAATATTAGAATCTCAAATCATTAAATTAAAAAAAATAAATAAAGGGTTAATTACAAAATAAATATCCACTTTTAATTGAGTTGGATTTAAATCCAAACTTTTAGAATTTTGCAAAGAAAAAATAGCTTTAATATTTTTTGCAAATCCCACCCACACAGTCAACTTTTCTCTCCAACTGCTGACTAGGCGCAAGTCACCTTCCAACTCACCATGAAACGACATTCCGTTAGGTCCTCCTCAATGATAAAACAAAAAAATAAGTTTTTTGACCGTCATGTCAGCGCCACCTCAAAATAAAAAACCTCTACCTCCAAAACAAAATTCGCCCCGACAATAAAATTAAAAAGCAGGTTTTGGTAGGACCCACACCAATTTCATTTTATTCTCATTTAATTTATCAACTATATCTATCTAATTTCCAATTAAAAATTATAAATAAGTATATATTCCAATTATTTAAATTTTATAAAAAAAAATATTATTTATTTTTTTGAATTACATAAAACATAAAAACACAAATAAAAAAGACACGCATTAAAATATAAAAGTAAAACTTCCAAAAGCAACAAAGTAAATTTCTATCCGACCAATTTAATGTGTAGATAATTATTCACCGGGTTGGGTCCAAACATGTGTGTTTTCACTAAAACACACGTGTGTTTTCATTGAAAACAGCTTGAAATAAGCCTCTGTGTAGGTGGGCAGATGTTTTTTTTTTTTAATTTTACGTGTTTTATAATTAAAAAAAAAGGGAAAAACTTGAAACAAGGGAAAATAGATAAAAGGAAAGAAGATAAATGAAGAAAATAATTTAGGACAAAAGGAAAGAAAATAAATGAAGAAAATAATTAAGGATAGAAAGAAAGATAATAAGTAGATGAAACCGTTGGAAAGAAATAAAAAAAAAAAAAAAAAAGAATGAAAGAGAAAAATGGGCTGGACAGTTGCGGGGCCCACACCATGTTAATCTCACTTGCGTGTGCTTTTCACGTCCTTGGATGATGCAGTGGTGTCGCCAACTCTCTCTTCTCTTCTTTTCTCTTCTCTTCCACTCTCACTGCCTCAAAAAACTTGGGTTTTATGCAGAAAACCCAATCAAAAAATCTTCCCCTCTCCCATTGGAAAAACCTCATTTTTTTAGGTTTTTCAAAAATCCACCTCATAAAAAAACCTTCCATTTCATTGGGGAAGGCCTTATATGTTTCATTTCTAATTCAATCTTTCTCTCTTCCTCACCGGAGATCGCTGCTATTCTCTTCCCCGATTGATCGCCGAATCGTCATCGTTTAGTTAAATGTTCCCTTCCAAATTGAGTATTGCTTCCTTCTTCACCGGAGATTGCCGTTCCCTTCCCGATTGGTCGTTGAATCGTCATCGCCAGGCGCCAGGCGCCGCCTAGTTAGTAGCCAATCGCCATCACCGTCCTCCACAAGTCCTCCACAGCCGTCAGCCGCGCTCACCGGATCTAGCGTCATAGCCAAAGTCCCCACATACGATGCCATAATAATCACCGCCACCGGCTCTCCGATCCCGACGCCACCACTGCAGGCCAGATCTGCTGGAGGTGAATGGAAGAGGGAATGGCCTTCGCGATCTCCCCTATCTTCCTTTTTCCCAATTTCTCTCTCAGTAACCCATAATTCTTCACACAAACAGTAAGGGAAAAATGCCGTTTTGCAACGTAGGCAGGTATCGAAACCAAGATGGGCAGGTTATTGAGAATGTTGTTGTACTATTATGAATTTACATCCCTCATCGGTTACATTGTATAGGATTCCATTACTTGTAATTGTATATAACATTGGTTTCATATTAATGGAAATATCTTTCCTCCAATCTCTATATGGTATCAGAGCTTTTTTTTTGGCAAACGCCATCAAAATCTCGATCATTTTTTCTCTCCGCAATTTGCTGCCCTCTGATCGTGCCCTACGTTTCATCCATGGCCAACGATCTTGCTGCTCAATCCACCGCTGCAGCCGCCGACGCCGTTTCTCCAGTGGTCGCCTTCAACCCCGCTTCTCAAGCACCTTTGAAACTCAATTCCTCCAACTATGTTGCCTGGAGCTTCCAGCTTCGCACCCTTCTCTCCGGATTTGATCTTTTCCGATTCGTCGATGGCTCCTATACGTGCCCTACATCACCCGAGTCGCTGAAAACTCACTGGACTCGTCAAGATCAATTGATCCTCAGTGCCATCATTGGTTCGATTGAACCTGCCCAGATTTCTTTTATCGCCGCTGCGAAAACATCAGCCGAGGCTTGGAAAACCCTAGCCTCCACATATGGGTCCTCCTCACGTGGTCGGATTTTAGCCCTCAAAAATCGTTTGCACAATCCCATCAAGGGCACTCGCTCCATCACCGAGTTCATGCTCGACATCAAGGGTGTCGTTGATGACCTCTCGCTTCTTGGTGTCGCCACTGACAGCGAGGATCTTGTCATCAAAGTGTTGAATGGTTTGGACGATTCCTACAAGGACTTGGGGTCGGCTGTTCAGGCTCGTGATTCGCCCATATCCTTTGAAGAACTCCACGACAAGTTGCTGAGCATGGAGTCCCAAATCGCTCACGCCACGCCAGCCGCCGTCTCTCTGCCGGCGACTGCCCTACCGGCTGTATCTCCCATCTACAGTGGCCGAGGTCGCAGCAGCCGTGGTGGACGAGGGGGCGCGGGTTGGCACGCTGGCTCCAATCGTCTGTCGGCTGTTGGCGTCTCTTCGCAGCGCCTGTCGGATCCTTCACCGGGTACGCAGGGTCGTGGCTATCAAGGGAAGTGCCAGCTCTGTGGCGTGTTCGGTCACTCGGCACGGCGCTGCCCAGATCTACCTCAATCTGCCATGCACACCGAGCCCCGGCCACGCCCGAACCAGCCGCTGTTTGCGCTGCCGACGGCCCACTCGGCAGTTTCTGCACCACCGTCCAACGAATGGGTTCTTGACTCCGGCGCATCGCATCACATTACCACGGATCTGTCAAACCTCTCTCTTCACTCACCATTTGTTGGTCATGATAGTGTTGTCGTGGGTGATGGTAATACATTGCCTATCACACATACAGGCTCCTTAACCTTTCCTTCACTCCAATCTCTTATTTTTAATAATTGTCTTGTTGTGCCTACAATCTCCAAAAATCTTATATCTGTCTCACAGCTGTGTCATCAAAATAATATTTCTGTTGTGTTTCTCTCCACTTCTTTTCAGGTGAAGGATCGGGGGACTGGAGTCATCTTGCTCGAAGGCCCGCGAATTAATGGACTGTACCATTGGCCCTATGCTCCTACAACTCCACATGCACCACAAGCCTATGTCTCCTCTCATCTCAATTCCTCTCTGTGGCACTCTCGCTTAGGTCATCCCTCCCCCAATATACTACGTCATGTTTTATCTTGTTTTAATCCACGTATTTCTTTCAATTCTGCAATAAATTGTGATGCATGTAAAACAATGAAGAGTCATAAACTTCCTTTGGCGAATCATCATTAACTGCTTCTGTGCCTCTTGAGTTACTGTTCTCTGATGTCTGGTCGTCTCCCGTCACCTCCACTGATGGATACAAATATTATGTAATCTTTGTTGATCACTTCTCTAGGTATATATGGCTCTATCCACTAAAACGTAAATCTGATGTTCTCCCTACATTCATTGCTTTCAAGTCTCTTGTTGAAAATAAGCTTCAATCTCGAATTAAAACGCTATATACTGATAATGGCGGTGAGTTCATTGGTTTACGCCCCTTTCTTACCTCACATGGTATCTCTCACCTTACCACTCCTCCACATACTCCCGAACACAATGGAGTTGCAGAGCGTCGTCATCGACATATTGTTGACACTGCTCTCTCACTTCTACATCAGGCTTCTGTACCTCTTAGCTACTGGCCGTATGCTGTGTCCACAGCTACCTATCTCATTAATCGTCTTCCAAAAGTGAATCTTCAAATGGTTTCCTCGTTAGAGAAACTCTTCCATGTGCCCCCTTCGCTTGACAAGCTCAAAATCTTTGGTTGCCTGTGTTATCCGTGGCTTCGTCCATATACTCCTCACAAACTTGCACCCCGCTCCACGCCGTGTATCTTTCTTGGTTACTCTCTCACTCAGGGTGCTTATCTATATCTTGATCGTGCCTCACATAAAGTCTTTGTGTCCCGCCATGTTGTCTTTGTTGAGAATGTATTTCCGTTTTCCATGATCTCTCCTGCCTCGTCCATCCTATCAGTACCTGTTCCCCTTGACACCTCGATTCCACAGCCACCTCCTCTTGCTCCCTCACCTATTCGGCCGGGCTCTCCTTTACTTGGGCCTCCCCAGCAGGGTACTCCTCCCCCCCCTTCGCCATCGCCAACCCCTCCTCCCCCGCCATTGCGTCGTGTGCTCACCAGGTCTCAGAATAACATCTTCAAACCAAATCCCAGGTACTGTCTCTCTTCCTCCCTTCTTACTAATGTTGAACCTACCTCTGCTTCCCAAGCTTTATCTGTTCCGTGTTGGCGTGATGCGATGGCTTCTGAGTATAATGCCCTGTTGAGCAATGATAAGTGGGATCTTGTTCCACCCTCGTCTGCTCAAAATATTGTTGGTTGTAAGTGGGTCTTTCGTATCAAGCGCAAATCTGATGGTTCTGTGGATAAGTACAAGGCTCGCCTTGTTGCCAAGGGCTTTCATCAACGCCCGGGGGTTGACTTCTCTGAGACATTCAGTCCGGTTGTTAAGTCTGCCACCATCCGTATTGTTCTCAGCATTGCTGTCTCTCAGAATTGGCCTCTTCATCAGTTTGATGTCAACAATGCTTTTCTTCATGGCACTCTCTCTAATGAAGTTTTTATGCAGCAACCTCCCGGGTTTGTTTCTGTTGCTCATCCGACACATGTCTGTAAACTTCGGAAGTCCATTTATGGGCTAAAGCAGGCTCCGCGGACGTGGTACACGACTCTGAGGAGTTTTCTTGTTTCCTATGGATTTATCTGTACCAAGTCGGATGCATCTCTCTTTGTCTATCACCGTCAGGGTGTTCTGGCCTACTTCTTGGTCTATGTTGATGATCTTGTTCTGACAGGTAATAATTCGGAGTTTCTTTCCCGTTTTGAGAATGATCTGGCGTCGTCCTTTTCTGTTAAGACGTTGGGTGATCTTTCGTACTTCTTGGGCATTGAAGTACATCGGTCTTCCCATGGCTGTCGTTTATCTCAGCAGAAGTACACGACTGATTTGTTGACTGAATTTGGTATGTTTTCTTCGAAATCGGTGTCTACCCCTATGGCAACTGGCTCGAAACTTTCTCGTGATGATGGTCCTACTGCCTTTGATGCCACTCAGTATCGTAAGGTTCTTGGTCGGCTTCAGTATCTTCTACTCACTCGACCAGATATTGCGTTTGCGGTTAACAAGCTTTCTCAGTACATGCATTCTCCGACTGTTACTCACTGGAGTGCTGTTAAGAGAGTTCTACGATACCTTAATGGAACCCGTCGTCACTCTCTTCTTCTCCGGAGCTCGTCGCCGCTATCTCTGCACTGTTTTACTGACGCCGATTGGGCTGGTGACACTGATGATAGATCTTCCACTGAGGCATATGTTGTTTTTCTTGGGTCGAATCCCATTTCGTGGAGGTCTCGGAAACAGAGAACTGTTGCTCGCTCCTCCACTGAGGCTGAGTACAGGTCCATAGCCTCAGCCACTGCGGAAGTGCAATGGACGCGCTCTCTACTTCATGAGCTGTGTCTTCCTCCATTGCGGGATGTTCCTACTGTTTACTCTGATAACATTGGTGCCACGTATGTTTGTGCGAATCCTGTGTTTCATTCCAAAATGAAACACATTGCCATTGATTATCACTTTGTTCGTGAGTTAGTTGCTTCGGCTCGGTTGCGTGTGTCTCCTGTCTCATCCGCGGATCAACTTGCTGACGCGCTAACCAAACCGCTCGCTGGTCCTCGCCTCAGTCTACTCATGTCCAAGATTGGTGTTGTCCATCCACCACCTTCTTGAGGGGGCGTATTGAGAATGTTGTTGTACTATTATGAATTTACATCCCTCATCGGTTACATTGTATAGGATTCCATTACTTGTAATTGTATATAACATTGGTTTCATATTAATGAAAATATCTTTCCTCCAATCTCTATAGGTATCAGAACAAGTTTCTCACCATCGAAATTTTGCTTCGTTCATGTGGTGATTGGTGGAGATAAATCTCCTCCTGCTTTGTGTAGATCTCCTTCACTGAAAAGGGGGCAGATACAACATGGGTGACGTGGCGTGGGACACTGTAGCACTCCCTCCGTACCAAGATATTGTGTGAATATCTTGGGACGGAGGAATCTTTTTGGGTTGTTTCAATGGACATATTTCTTTTCAAAAAATATGGGACCCACACAAAAATAATTTATTTATTTACATGGTTCACACACACACCACTCACTACTAATACAAATACCCACTAAATATTAAATATTATTTCTCTCACTTCACTTTATATTAAATTATTATACTCCTTAATTTTCGTGCTAAAAAAAATACGTCAATAACATGGCATGGTCAAAAAAAGAGAAAATTGACCATGGGTCTAATTTGCAAGTAATATGAAAGGTGATAATTTTTTTTTTCAAGTTTGGACTATTTTGCAATTAAAGTAAAGGTGAGTATTTATTTTACAATTAACCCATAAATAAACAAATAAAGACTAATTAATCAAAAAGCAACATAATAAGTATATTAAAAATAAGAGTAATTTAAATACACATCCCTTTTTATTGAGTATATAGCCTTTATTAAAATACACACCCCTTTTAATTTTTTTAATTTTAATTTTATTAAATACACACTCCCTAAAAAATCAAATTTACCCTTTTCTAATTTAAAGATTATTACATACCTCAATAAATTTTCTTTTATAAAAGTAAATAAACTAAGAAAAAACCTCACGTAAAGCACTGTCACAAGCTTTTAAACTGTAATTCCTCCAATTTCCCCCACCACCGCCTCTAGAGTAAGAACGGTCCTTAACTGCCGCAGCGAAGACCACCATAACCTCCTCCTCCGTTACCTCCATAACCATCACCACTGCCTTCACAGCAAGGAACGCTGAATCTCCTCTACCTCCACGACCCTGCCACCGTGAGAGTGAAGCATGTCCGTGGAGATCCTGCTAGTTCATCGCTTCGATCACATCTCACATGGCCTCTGGATCTACGGGTCTCGCAATCATTTATGATCTTCGGTTTGATGACTTCGCCGTACTGAGAAAAGACCTACTCGAGTGACTGATCGGTGGAGGCCCAAGAAGACGAAACATCTATATTCAACCTCCTCCAATTAGAATGAAGCGATACACACTTCTTAATATTTTTTTTTCTATTGGAACTTACCATCCGTTTTGAATCAATAATACATCCTCAAACCTTGTTCATTATTTTCTCATTTGACTGAGACGTGTATTGATGATTGATTCCATTTTATGCGATTTAGGTATTATAAGAAATGAAAAAATATGTAATTGTTGGGGTTTCTTTGATTTGAGTAATTTAAATCAAAGCTTTCAATATGGGAATTTTTGAGCAGTATTTTGAAATCCGCCCCCCCATTTCAATATGTTGTTCGTCTTCTTTTCATCTCAGTGAGAGTGTGTATCACGTTTGATCCATATATATAACTTATTATATAAGAAAGTGTGCATTCAATAAATTAAGGGTAATTTAAACTTTTTAAAAATATATATATGGAGTATATATTAATGAGGGTGTATTTAATAAAAGAGAGTGTGTATTTAGTGCAACCCAAAAAATAATTTAAGAATGCACCTAATGTTAACACATATGCAAAAAGTTACTCCCTCTATCCGGTTTTAAGGTATTCATTTGCTTTTTGCACATGCCCGGCTCTATGGTATCAATTTGCTTTTTGCACGTGGATTAAGGAGTATTATTATTATATGTAAAGTGAGTAGTTGTATTAGAGGGAAGTGGTAGACCATATTATGTATTTTTTTTACTAAATAGGGGAAATAGATACCTTTGAAGCGGACATCAGAAATAGTAAAATGTATACATTAGAAATGGACAGAGAGAGTATTTAAGATACTTCTCAATTATACTCTCTCCGACTCGTGTTAACATTTCCGTTTACTTTTTGCACGTAAATTAAGAGATATAATATTTTTTATGTGTAGTGAGGTGAGATAAATAATATTTAATGTGAGGGTAATTGTATTAGTATTATTTGTGGACCATGTATGCAATAATTAATTATTTTGTGTAGGCACAACTTAATAAAAAAATGTAACATAAACCTTAACTTAAGACAAATGAAAGTATAGAGGGATGGAGGGAGTATATATGATGATAATAAAAATTACATTATTATTAGTTAAGTAAAAAATACTCCCTCCGTCCCAAAGATATTGACACACTTTCCTTTTTGGTTTGTCCCACAGAAATTGACATATTTCCTTTTAAGAACATGGAACCTACCCAAAAACAATTTATTTATTTATATGGAACCACACACACTTCACACTCACCACTAATATAACTACCCACTACACATTAAATATTATTTCTCTCACTTCACTTTACATTAAATTATTATATTCCTTAATCTCCGTGCAAAAAAAATGTCAATTTTACCGAAACAGGGGGAATAATATATATACTCCTTAATTATTATACTCATTAAATATTATTTCTCTCACTTCACTTTATATTAAATTATTATACTCCTTAATCTCCGTGAAAAAAAAAATATGTCAATAACATGGCGTGGTCAAAAAAAGAGAAAATTGACCATGGGTCTAATTTGCAAGTAATATGAAAGGTGATAATTTTTTTTTTGCAAGTTTGGACTATTTTGCAATTAAAATAAAGGTGAGTATTTATTTTGCAATTACCCCATAAATAAATAAATAAAGACTAATTAATCAAAAAGCAACATAAGTATATAAAAAATAAGAGTAATTTAATACACGTCCCTTTTTATTGAGTACATAGCATTTATTAAAATACACACCCCTTCTAATTTTTTTAATTTTAATTTTATTAAATACAAACTCCCTAAAAACCAAATTTACAATTTAAAGATTATTACATACCTCAATAAATTTTCTTTTATAAAAGTAAATAAACTAAGAAAAAATCTCAATTTACGTGTTCAACAGAAACCTTAAGTTGTACATGGAAGGAAAGCAAGAAACAAGAAAAACAGAACGCTAAACCATAGATTCTACGGAATAATAAACAATTGAACGTAAAGCACTGTCACAATAATTCCTCCAATTTCCCCCACCACCCTCTTTAGAGTAAGAACGGTCCTTAACTGACGCAGCGAAGACCACCATAACCTCCTCCTCCGTTACCTCCATAACCATCACCACTGCCTTCACAGCAAGGAACGCTGAATCCCCTCTACCTCCACGACCCTGCCACCGTGAGAGTGAAGCATCTCCGTGGAGATCCTTGCCGATGGAGCATAACATGCGTCTTCCTATGATCCACCAGCAGCTCATCACAGTTATTCACCATCAATCTTATCTTTCTTCTTTTAATTCTTCTTGATTCTCCGCCGTTAATGAACTAGTAGTATTAGATTTAGGGAAATATTAATTTTAGTCCTCTCTTTAGTAATTTCTCAAATGCTCCTACTTCTTTGATGTGCAACATGTAATATTAGTTATAACTGCATATTCAAATTTAGTTCAATAGAAATTATCTTTAGTCAACTGATCATTCTAATGTAAATTCTTTGGTAATTAACTATTTAAGCATTCAAACTCAATGAATTTTCGCACATAACAATGAAATGCCCATATGCACGGATTACTTAAAAGAGTGAGGTTGTGTACGCCGGTGCACTTTAGCCTTTACTAATTTAGTATTATGATTACTTTAGCCTTTAGTAATTTAGTATTATGATTAGAATTTAGTATCATGACGAGGTAGTACACATATTAATTAATTAAGGTATATTATTTTTTTCTAAAAGTGTACATTTTTCATTAATATTTTTTACTTTTCTTCAAAAAGTAAAGGGTATACATTTTTATACTAAAGAATATACAATTTAACATAAAATTCTAACACACACAGGGTGTGCTTCCGTGTGCCTTGACGTACACAAATTTTTACCTTGTAAAATAAAAAGTACACATCTTTATACTAAAGGATATACAATTTAACACAAAATTTAAAGTCACACGAAATGTACTTCCATGTGCCCGGGCGCACACAAATTTTTGCCTTACTTAAATATTAGGATTAAAAGTTTTCAACTTGACCATACAACTTTCATTAAGAAAGTGTAATTTTTGAAATATTAATATATTTTTTTTGTTATAAATATTGCTTCGACCAAGCGAGCAAGAATTATCTATTCCAAAGTGTTGTTTCATCAAGTGTTCAAATTTTAAAATGTATGAGCTGACATCATCTAATATTGTTGGAACATCATTTGGTGAGTATGGGACAAAGTTATAGGTATGCATAAACCTTTTTACATAAATTATTATTATTATTATTATTATTATTATTATTATTATTATTATTATTATTGTATATGTAGTATATAGTTTTAGAGTGTGATGAACCAGTTCCACCAAATGAATTGGTGACCTACACTTCTTAATTAATTAATCCTTCTTTATTAATGTTGTTTTTTATTTTATTTTTAAATTTATTATATTTAAATGACTATTATATCCTAAACCCTAAATATTAGGGATAAATTATACAGTAAACCACAAGGGTAAAATTACAATTATACCCTAAATCACAAAGGTAAAATTATAATTATACCCTAAACTCTAAGGATAAATTATGTCCTAAACCACAAGATTAAAATTACAATTATATCCTAAACCATAAATTCTAAGATTTAAATATACCCTACACCACAAGGGTGAAAATTATAATTATATCCTAAAATTAAATAAATAAAAAAACAGAAAAAAAAACAAACAACAGTTTTCATAAAAAAAATAGATGAAATAACAAAACATACATTGAAGGTGAAGGAATGCGGTTGTAAAATTTGGATTTGGTGGACTAACTCCATCCAAGTCATTACAATAGTTTTATTAGAGGATGTGGTAGATATGTGTAGGATTTTTTATTTAAAATAATTATAAAATAGATACCGAAGGAAATAAATGATAAAATATATATTATTATGTGTTAGGTAAAAGTAATATTTTTGTAAATAAAATGTATGGGAGAGAGGTTCAAAAATTATTTTATTTTTTTTAGGTGGAAACTTTTATAAGACAGAAAAGATGAAAACTTTCAAAGAATTTTTTTATCTCAATTAATTTAGGCTAATATTATTGTGCACTTAGTGCACCCACTTTCAGAAATGTATACAATTATGAATAAAAATGTATATACTTTGTTAGTGAATTTTTGTTATTTTTTTAATAAAAAATTGAGTGTAAAAAAATATACAATTATTAAAAAAAACATGTATGCATTGAATAAAAAATTATACAGATATGGATGCTAATTTTTTTTAAAGAAAAATTGACTGTGAAAAAAGTATACAACTATTAAGAAATATATATATATAATATAGAATAAAAAATTACACATATGAGTGCACTCTTGCACCCGGACACTGAATATCGACTCATTAATTTAATTAAAGAAACATGCTGGTGTACCGTGTGGGTGTGTGAAGCACCCTGCGATTACTCTTTAATTAAATATAGGACCAGCTATTTACACTCTTAAATTACTTGAACGTACCCCAAAAATATTTAATAAGATATAATTATTCATATGAAACTTATACTGTTTGGTTGTAACAACGAACAAAACAAAGAATTCATCTGTGTTATCTGTTTGATTGTTGCAACCGAACATAATAAAGAATTCATATATGTAATGTGTTTGTTTACAACAACCAAACAGAATAAAGAATTCATACTCCCTACATCACATCCGCAAAGTATCCATTTTACTATTTTTGGCGTCCGCTTCAAAGATATCAATTTTCTCTATTTGGTAAAAAAGTACTCTAGCCCACCACTTCCCTCTAATATAACTACCCACTTTAAATATAATGATAATACTTCTTAATTCACGTGCAAAAAGCAAATGGATACCTTAGTACCGGACGGAGGGAGTATATGTTATTTGTTCGGTTGCAGCAACCGAACAGAACAAGATTTGTAATTTTTTTAATTCATATCAACATTACCATAGATAAAAAAAAAAAAAAGATAAGTGTTATGGACATTAATCTTTAAACAAAGATGATGATTCTTCTTCCAGTGAAAGTAAACAAATTTCTGTTATTCTATCAACGGAGCAACAGTAGTAGTGGTGAATTTCACTACCACTGTGAAGATAGAATCAACAGAAATTTGCTTACTTTCACTGAAAGATAAATTACCATCTTTGTTTAAAGATTGATGATGTCATGAAACTTATTTATTTTATATATTTGGTAATGTTGATATGAATTAAAAAAATTATAAATCTTGCTCTGTTCGGTTTCAGCAACCGAATATATAACATATATGAATTTTTTGTTCGATTGTTTCAACCAAACAGATATGATGGATGATTCTTTGGTTGTTGCACCCGAACATTATTTGTTCTATTCAATTGTTACAATCGAATATATATAAATTTTATAAAGATAATTATGTTTTATTAAATATTTTTGAGAAACATTTAGTAATTCTGAATATGCGAATAGTCGTCCCCTCAAATATAAATATTTTATTATATTTAGGATAGTTAAATAACAACAATAATCAGAGATGTCGATTTAAACTAAATCTAATGAACCAGCCCACTAATAAGCTGCCAAAAAAAATGACTCATCCTATTTAAGCCTAAAACACAAGTTACACTAGATTATGGCATGGGTTAGCCCATCCACAAACCCACCAGGGCCACCACCTACGCAACACACCTTACCCCTCCCTATCCACCCCTTCCAAATAAACACCACAAGCCCCCTCCAATCTCACCCCCACCCTCTTTATATTTATTACTTCCTCCGTCTCCTAATTAAATTTATAGTATATACGAAAATTAAGAAAAATTATTTTTTTATCAATGGTATGTTATGTGTGTTAGGTGAGAGTGATATTTTTGAAATTAAAATAATTTTTGAGGTTGTTGGTTAATGTGAAGTTTCCTTTTTTGGGTGGTGAACATAAGTATGAGACGGAGGAAAACAGAAAGTGAGAACATAAGCGTAGAACTAGAGCTGTCAATTTGGGTTATTGGGCTGGTTCAGCCCATAACCCATTACAACCCGTCCTTTGGTTGACCCATTTATACCCAAATGGGTTGGGTCACCACGGATTGGGCCCATCGTGGGTCGGACCACCTATGGGTCGGGTTATTGCGGGTCGACCCATTTTTTTATTTTAGATTTTAATATTTAAATAATAAAAATATTATCACCACCCACCCACCCCAAATATTTTTAAAATTTTAGATTTAATATTTAAATAATGAAAATATTATCAGCCAACCCTACCCCACCCACCCACCCCCAAAATTTTTTTTTTTAATTTTTTAGATTTTAATATTAAATTCTAAAAAAATTGGAGGGAGGGTGGGGGTGGGTAGGGGTAGGGTTGGGTGATAATATTTTTATTATTTAAATATTAAAATTTAAAATAAAATAAATATTTTTTTGGGTAGAGGGTTTGGGGGAAATTTTGGGGGGAGTGGGAGTGGGAGTGGGAGTGGGGTGGGTAGGATTGGGTGATAATATTTTTATAATTTAAATATTAAAATTAAAAAAAAAAATTGGGGGTGGGTGGGTGGGTGGGGTGGGTCAGGGGTAGGATTGAATGATAATATTTTTATTATTTAAATACTCCGTATTAAAATCTAAAAGTTGTATATTACTTTTTTTAATTTTAATTTATAAAAGTGGGTTGATGTTGGGTTGGTGTGGCACTGCGGATTAGCCACACTCTAGTGGGTTTGAGGTGGGGCGGGTTTTATGGGGCGAGGTAATTTTGGGTTGAGAAATTGGTGGGTTAAGACGGGTTGGGGCATGTTGGCCCAACCCATTAAACAATGCTACGTAGAACGGAGTGAATATTTATTAAAATAATAATTACTCCCTCCATTTTTTTAATAAATATTCATTATGTCATTTTGATTTGTCTTGCTACAAACAATTTACTCCCTTTTTTTTCTTTTGCACATATGATCCATAAAAAAACAGTTATTATACTCAGTCAACTATATATGAGATTCACATTTAATATTAAAATAACTATTCATCACATATTAAAATATTATGAGTATTTTTAAGTCACTACTTAATAAATTAGTTTACTCTTTAATGTGCAAAAAAAATATTTAATATTAATACAACTATTCATCACATATTAAAATATTATGAGTATTTTAAGTCACTACTCAATAAATTAGTTTACTCTTTAATGTGCAAAAAAATAAACATAATTAATATACTCTTTAATCAACGTGCAAAAAGTAAACATAATTAATATACTCCTAAAATTAGTAGTATACTTTTTGGGGCGGACACCAAAAATAGAAAAAAATGACATTTTTAAAGCAGACGTAGGTAATAAAAATAAAACATGTACTCATAATACTTTTCACGTTTACTGTTTCACGTTGTTTAAGAAAAATTTAGTCTTTGATTAATTTTATTGACTTTATAAAAAGTAGCTTTCTAACACAAGTATGCGAAGTCATACTTTTTTAACAGAAATCAGAAAGTGATTACATTCTCCGTGTTGTTGAAACTTTTGAGCGACACAAAACTTGGCGTGTGAAGAAGGGATTCGAACCACGAACGGACCCCACGCCTCCACCACCCTCCTAACGTCTCAAAATGTTTGTTCTTGTCGGCGGCGTAGAAGATGCAGAATTTGCCATTAAAACTTTGAGAGGAAAAAAATGATGTTGTCTATAAAAATAATGCTTCAACAGCACAAAATCTTTCGCCAAATATATATAGAGATATACTCCACCATGTAGATGACAATTTCATCATCGGATGTACTGTCACACAAATATAGAGAATCATCCATGACACCAATATCAACCATTAAATCATCTACCTCATCAACACATCATATGTCTCAATGTCAAGATCAAAATAGCAAATCTCCACCTGCTTATTGGATACATTATAGTATACCCAATGGAGTTTCCCATCCAGAAATGAAGCTCGAGAGGATATGTTGAAATAGTGAGCAATTGATGGTAATGTTATTTTTCTCCAGAGTCTAGTTCCAACTGTATACACCTGCCACCGAGACACATACCCCGACCTTTGGGAGATCCCAGTACTCACCCATTTTGCTCATTCCAAATCCAAAAGTTAAGCTTCGTTCAACCTTGGAAATAAACCCTTCTCGAGGACAATCAAGCTTAATATAGTCCCTTGTGATTGGATTGCATATGAAAAGACTTTTAGGCTCGCGGAGTAAAACCAATCCATTTACAGAACCATGAATCGTCTTATTCGTGAAAGGATGTTTAAATCTTGCCACTGGATTCTCAAAAAAATCCCCACTCTCAAGGGCAGCCATGTCTTCAAAATCAAGAATTTGCCACTCGTCTATATATACAAGCAGCGCAGGAACAGACTTCGAAAGATGGTACCTGGCGAACTCAGGGCTCTCGAGAATGTGCTTCCATGACTTCCGAACACGCTTAAATCTAGTGAGATCTTATACAGAGTGTTGGTTTTTAAAGTAATAGTAAAAGTTGGGTGAGTGGCATGAGTTAGATGATTGAGGATAGAGAGGTGATTATGGTTGATAGTGGCCCGTGTAGGAGAGAACTAGTTGATGGGTTTATTAGTTTTCCATGTATCATGTACAATACTTGAGCCATATTTATAGGTCACGGCTAACTAGAATATTCTAGGCTAATCACCATTAACTAGCTTTCTCTAGATCATTCTACATTATGCCATCATCTACCCACTTCTAGATTTTTCTTATATTAATACACATGTTTCTTTCTTTTTTTCTATTCTTATTACAAATAATTTTATCAATAATTTTTTAGAATAGTCTAGGATATGCATCATATTTTAATACTCCTCCTTGATGCATATTCGGATGATCTCGAGCTTTTCATATAGTATCTCGAACCTTGATTTTGATAGCGTTATTGCTATTGTTGACTTGTTGTCCTAGTAGATCTCTGTAGGATCTCTTTTTGTTCTCCCATCATGTAGTTGTTGCACCCACTTGCACTCTCTCTCGATACTCCTCCTTTAGAATAATGACTCTGCCACAGTCATCTGTAGATTGTTGAACGCCAAGTTGTCCTTCTCCATGCTTTTGTTTAGTTTTCTTTATTTGTATTAGACAAAGATATTGTGTCATTTGGGACATGCTTTTGTCTAGTTTTCTTTGTCTGTATTAGACAAAGATGTTGTAACCGTTTGGACATCATATCCTTTATCACGGTCTCCCATAGGCCTTGAGACATGAAGTATGGCCCAATAGTTGTAGCCTTCGTTTGAGAAGGTTTGGATTGGGATTTAGTGGATATTAGTAAGAGAGGACATTTTTTGGAGGCTTAGAAATAGCTTAGGTAGTATAATAAGGATTTTGGATGTAATATGCGGAAGCTTAGTTTAACGCCAGTTATTGATCTAACATGGCTCTGATACCATGTTGGTTTTTAAAGTAATAGTAAAAGTTGGGTGAGTGGCATGAGTTAGATGATTGAGGATAGAGAGGTGATTATTGTTGATAGTGGGCCGTGTAGGAGAGAACTAGTTGATGGCTTTATTAGTTTTCCATGTATCATGTACAATACTTGAGCCATATTTATAGGTCACATTGTGGCTAACTAGAATATTCTAGGCTAATCACTACTAACAAACCATTAACCAGCTTTCTCTAAATCATTCTACATTATGCCATCATCTAGCCACTTCTAGATTTTTCTTATATTGATACACATGTTTCTTTCTTTTTTTCTATTCTTATTACAAATAATTTTATCAATAATTTTCTAGAATAGTCTAGGATATACATCATATTTTAATACAGAGAATCCAGAGAAAATTTTGGAGATGATCTCTGATGGAAGGTCATAGAACCTGTCTTCTTTCTGAGGGTTTATTTTTTTTTTGAGGGGGTTCTTTCATCAAGTCTTGGTTCATTTTGTTGGGGTAATCGGTTTTCAATAAGTGGTGGAAGAATGGATGTAGGAAGATGGATATTGTCGCTTTTTGAATCTTATCCTCCTGTTCAAACACAACACAAAAGAAGAGAGTTAATCAGAGAGATTTCTACAAATTACAACATACATATTCATAATAGTGCAGAAAACCATCCGATCAAATTACAGCATACATATTCACAAAATTGCAGAAAACCATCCGATTGAAAGAGAGATTTTCTGAGTAAAACCTAGTTTGTTTAATTAGGTCCGATAGAGAGAATTTCTGAAGAATTTTAAACAGAGCACGCCAGACTTTTCTTCTCAAATCACCAACAAACCCAAAAAAAAAACCCCAAATAAGAAATCCTAATGAAGAATTTCGAAATAAATACTCCACAAAGATTACAGCAAGAATTTCTCTTTTAACTACCAACAAACAAGTAACATAAGCGAACATAAGCATGTATAAACACAAAAATTGAAGTAAAATGGAAGATCGCTGAAATAGTCAAACACAAGTTCATCAAATTGAAGAAAGTAAAAAGGAAGAGCGCTGAAATAGTTAAACACAAGTTCATCTTACCTACTGCTTCTGTTAACTAAGTTTTTGAATTAGACGGCCGTCGTGGCGGGCGGACCTCCGGCGACAGGTCTAATCCGTGCTGTGGGTTGGGGGTAAATCTTCGACATTTTTTGGAAGGAAGATAGAAGAGTGGGTTTTCTCTTTAAATGGAAATTAACGTTGGAAGAGGGTTTTGTTTGATCAAATTCAAATTTTAACTTTTGATTGAATCAGATTGGTCTAATTTTTGGACCTTCACCAGCAGGTAAACTTGGACCACAAGTAATTGGGCTCAATAAATTAATTAATTAAATGGACCTAACTCACCAAGCCAAGTTAATTAATTAAATAGTGGGTCTCCATGCTCTTAATAACTCCCTCTTAATTCATTTCTTTACAATTAGGAGTGGATGAAAGTATCGATATTGGTATATCGTTAAATAATGAATTTACCAAAAATTTCAGCGTTCTGAAAAATTCGGTTACCGGTAAGCTATTTTTAAAAAATTTGGTACTTGGGTATAAACGGTGGCAAATGGTGCTCTCCGCCGCATTCCAGGCCTATAACAGAGAATTGGACGAGTGCTGAACAATCTGCACTGGAAGATCTGTTCGAAATATATTCCTCAGAGAAGTCCGCCGTCGAACTTTACGCCAAAATCGCCCTAACCTTGAATCACAAGTCGATTCGCGACATCGCTTGCCGCTGCAGATGGATGAGCGATGGGCGTAGGGTCAAAACACAGGGAAGAAGACAGATGAAATTAACGGCTTCACCCCCGAATTATAGGATTTTGGATCAGATACAGAGGAATTTGGTTGGTTTAAGGATGAATGACAACATCGCTCTGTTTCGTCAATGCGTCACCGACATAAATGCGATCCTTGAATCCATGCGTAGGATGCCGCCTCTTCCCATGATCGACCAGACCCCCATAATCGGGGTAAAGATTTTTAGTATACATTCTTGAGTTTACACCATTATTAATGAACTGATCGTGTTGTAGTGTTAGATTTCAACCTGGGTAAAAATTTTTAGTATACATTCTTTGATGTCTTTAAACTGTATAACCAGATTTAGTTCAATAAAAAATGTTTTTAGTAACTGTGTATCCATTTAATCACATTGGAATGAAAATTTGGATGTCTATTAGGTACATATATTTTTTTAGAGGGATATTTTGTTACTGCGGTGGGAACAATTTTCAATTGGGTCCGAAAAGTTTAGTGTCCATCCCTTTTGGGCCTTCTTGTTCGGAAGCTCAATAAGAGCCCGATGATTGAAGTTGCATGTCCTTGATAGTGACACCCAACCATTGGGCTTTTTCAGAAGCCTGATAAGAGCCCGCAGTTTAAGTCGATGAGGACATTCTATTCTTTCAGAATTAGAAAATATATACTCCCTCCGTCCCGGGCTAAGAGTCCCATTTGCTTTTGGGCACGTGGATTAAGGAGTATTATTATTTAATGTGTAGTGGGTAGTTGTATTAGTGGGTGTAGGGGCCATGTATTAATTGTATTAGTGGGTGTGGGTGGGTCCCATATGTCCAAAAAAGGAAATGAGACTCTTTGGGTGGGACGACCAAAATGGTAAAATGGCCCTCTTAACCTGGGACGGAG
Organism: Pogostemon cablin; assembly: GCA_023678885.1. Classification (NCBI taxonomy): domain Eukaryota; kingdom Viridiplantae; phylum Streptophyta; class Magnoliopsida; order Lamiales; family Lamiaceae; genus Pogostemon; species Pogostemon cablin. Next base: position 7,168,040 of record CM042965.1, read on the forward strand.
GGAGTATAAGTTTTGTACTACCACTATTAACGTGTTTTAACATTTATCAATGTATAAATTAAATATATTATAGTACCGCGATTTATAATGTTAAAATATTATAAAAATTAATATTTAATTACAAATAATAACATCTAATATCCCGTATAGCAGCGACTTACATGCTACTTTTATTTTAAATCTGGAATTTAATAGGACTGCTTAGTGATAATTTACCCAACTAATCTAACACATATCATTATTTAAGCATTCAAACTCAATGAATTTTTCATAAATCAAAAAGGAGAGGGTCTAAACTCAATAAAATATTAAAATTTTCGCATATGACAATGAATTGCCAATTATTTTCATACGCAGGGATTATTAAGGAGAGAGTCTTTAGATAACTCAGTTTTGCACTTTATTTTTATAAAATTATTTTTTAGTACGAAATTTTACTTTTTTAAGTAGGCGAACTATTATATTTTAAATAAAAAAGATTATTATTTATATAAATAAAAATATAAAAAATTATAATATTTCAGAATTTAGGAGTAGCCTTTTATTTTTCTAAAGAATAATCCTATACTTTCATTTAAGAGTGAGGCTTGCGTAGACCCGGGCGCACGGAACACATTCCGTGCGCCTTTAGAAATTTAGTATTATGAGTAAAGGTACATTGTTTTGGTCTAAAGGGTATACACATTAATCAATAAAAGATACACCAGTTTGTTCTAAAGGGTATACACTTTTCATTAATATTTTTTTTCTTTAGAAAATAAAGGGTACACATCTTTATACTAAAGGGTATACAATTTAACACAAAATTCTAAAGGCGCACGGAGTATTGTTCATCCGCCCAGATACACACAATAATTATCTTTAGAAAATAAAGGGTACACATCTGTATACTAAAGGGTATACAATTTAACACAAAATTCTAAAGACGCACGAAATGTGGTCCGTGTGCCCGGGTGCATAGAAGTTTTTGCATTCATTTAAAAGGGTAATACTACATCTATCCCACCCAAATAGTATCATTTTACTATATTGGTCTACCAATGATCCACCATTACCCATCACAACTCTTTAATGCACCTACCCACTTTACATAAAATAACAATACTCCTTAATTTATGTGCAAAAAACAAATGCATCTCTTTGGGCGGGACGGGGGGAGCAATCCATAAGATGTTTGCCTTAATTAAATATTAGGGAAAATATATTTTTTCGTCCGCTAACTCATTCATTTTGAAATTAGTCCATTAACTTTTTTTAATTTTGAAATTAGTCCGTTAATTTTATAACAATTTTGAAATTAGTCCATTAACTTCATAAAATTCAACATTTTGGTCCTTTGACCTGCTATGGTAGGTCATTTAAATATTTTAACCCCAATTAATCTATATCATTTTTTATTTAACCAATTTTATTTCACTTTTCATTTTTCACTTCCGTATACCAAACAAATAATATTAATTTCATTACTAAAGTGGAGCAAATTTGAGTAAATATTGATACTTCCTCCGTCCGCTCGAAAGAGGGTCTTTTTTTCATTTTGGTCATTCGTTCCAAAGAGGGTTACTTCCTTTTTTACACACATGAGATCCACACACACCCAATAATACAATTAAAATATGGGATCCACACTTCCACTAATACAACTACCCACTACACATTAAATAACAATATTTCTTATCAATGTGCACAAAAGCAAGATGTCTTCTTTCGGGCGGACGGAGAGAGTATAATATAAATTCTTAGTGGAGTCTATTTTTTTAAATAGTATATATATATATATATATATATATTTACATATTTTTTATTTTTTAGAATAACCTGCTAATGACCTGTTGAAACGGACGATTTTGTTGAACTTGGTAAACATGATGGATGATTTTCAAAATTTTCAAATATAATGGACAATTTTTAAAATTCTGCAAATATAATGGACGATTTTCAAAAAGTTAAAAATTTATGGACTAAATTCAAAATTGGACAAAGTTAGCGGGCAAAAAAATCTATTTTCCCTAAATATATGATCAGATGAAAAAAATTGACCATTTACAGGGTGATGTTGGAGTATACTCCCTCCGTCTCACCCAAAGGTAGTGTTTGTTTTTTGCATGTTGATTAAAGAATACTCCCTCCATCCCAGGCTAAGATGACTATTTTCCATTTTGGTCGTCTTACCCAAAGAGTCCCCTTTCATTTTTTACACACATGGACCACATACTCCCTCTAATGCAATTAAAATATGGGACTCACACTCCTACTAATACAACTACACCAATACAAATTAAATAATAATACTCCTTAATCTACGTGCAAAAAAATAAATGGTCCTCTTACGCTGGGACGGAGGGAGTATTGTCATTTAATGTGTAGTGGATAGTTGTATTAGTGGGAGTGTGAACCCCATACTTTAACTGTATTAGTGGGTGTTTGTGGGTTTCATGTGTGTAAAAAAGAAAAAAAAAAGACTCATTAGGTGAAATGCCCAAAATGAAAAAAAAAATAACCCTTTGGGTGGGACAGAAGAAATATATTTTTAAGAAAAAAAATTTATCCGGCGAGAGTTGTTGGTACATGTTATATGAATAATGTTTACTGTATTTTTTTATCAGACAAACTTTAATGTAAAAGTTTGGAGTCCTAATATGGTGTACTTGTACGGTTTAAACCGTTAATTTAAACAATAATTTAATCTTTACCACTAATTAAATTAAGAAAACCACCCACTATCTATATTTTAAGTTTTAAATTCTAGGGTACACCATGCACTCTAAAATACTATTATGATACATGTAAAAGTTAAATATATTTATCTAAGATAAAGTATTACTCTTTGTATATAATATAATTTTTTAAAATCAAAATTAAAATTAAAATTAAATTACTTTTAGTAATACTACTGTGATGAGTCCAAAGCCCTTTAGAAAGACAAACCCATTTCAAATGTATGAATAAATTTATAAAGTGCCCCCAGGGCATAGCTCAAGTGGTAGAGGGGAGGGTGGAAAGGCCTTCCAGCTGAGCTTGGTTGCTGCAGAGTGGGGGTTCGAATCCTGCCTTTGGCATGGATTTGGCCCCTTGCAAGCACAAGTTTAACAGTGAGTCCTCCCTATAAGCCACTTGAGGCACATCCTGCGATTTACCTCCTCCACCAATCCCCAGGACAGGGGCGGTGGGGGCCCCTAATGGTGGGGTACACCATAAATTTATAAAGAAGGAAAAGAATGGCATATACTTCATGGTACAAGTAAAGTAAGCATATCTAGGTACAATAATTCAATGCGCTGTTAACTAAACCTCGAGCGCGCACAGGGGTGCGGATAAAACAAAAACCCAGGCTCAAATTCTTACCTCTATACCATATTACTACTGCCCCTACCTTATCATCTTCCCCATTCCCCTTCCTCTGCACTCACACACAACACCCACCGAAAACTCAGCAATGTCGAGCATGAATACAGAGGACGAAGCCGAAATTGAGCCCCAAAACCCCGACGAAAATGACTCAGATTCCGAGCCCGAACCCGAGGAATCCTCCTCTTCATCTTCCGACTCGGACTCGGATTCCGACTCCGAACCCGATGAAGAACCCATGACCTACGTTCGACCTGATGGAACAGTAAAGGAAATTGATCCCTACGACTCTGACGCTGAAAACATCCCCGAGGTCAACATCCCCCGCTTCACCAAAATCCTCGATTCGAAGCGCCTGCGGAGGGAGGAAGAGGAAGAAGAACTGGACATTGAATACCATGAAGACCAATTCGATTTCCCACCTGACCCGGAAAATTGGAAGGAGGAGGATTTGAAGGAGCTGTGGGGAGATGCTCCTCTTGGGATGACTAAACCTGGTTGGGACCCGCATGATGTTGATGAGGAGGAGGTAGATATTATCAGTGAGGAGATTAAGGAGGGTCGTGACCCGCCCATTGCCCCGTTTTATGTTCCGTATAGGAAGCCTTATCCCGTGATTCCGGATAACCATTATGATATTTCGAATGCTAAGTCAGTGATTGAGGAGCTGGATAGAATTGAAGAATTCTTGGTTTGGGTTAGCTACATTTTCGAAGACGGCAGTTCGTGAGTGTTCCAATTACATTTTGAATGTTTCTGTGTTTTTTATGTGGGATTGAAGAGTGTTCCGTGGTTTGGCGCTCGTGTATGTGCTTGCGTTGAATATTTCGATTTTGGTTTGTACTTGAGTTGATTTAGTGCTTAGGAGTAAAATTTGCCTGTTCTATTGTATTTTGGGATGCATTATGGTTTTAGGACTTTAGAAATTTGGTGTCTTACACTGGAGTGAGGTCCTGCACTCAGGCCCGCGCACGGAGACTTGTAATGCTTAGTTATGGTGCAAGACAGAATGCCTCAACCTCATCTCCTTCATACACTGTGGTTGCTTGTCATAATCTCTATAGCCATTCGTTTCTTAAGGTTCTTCTATTGTAAATGAAGCTTAGTGTTGGCCCTTGAGGTGAATAATTGTTTTCTTTCAGTTGTATATATGTGTTTGTCTGTTTGATCATTTTACTGTATTTGTGTTTGTTCTGTTTGTTTGACCATTTTTAACCTGTTAACAATCCAATCCAAATCATTTTTGCCCACTGTGTTGGATTACATGCCTTGATAGAACGCATGGTGTCTTTGACAGTCATGATTTGCAGTTTATAAATATGATTTGTAGCTCACCGTCATAATGTAACTGCATACATTTGTTTGCATGGTCATTTGCTATTATAAATCTGTTGTAGTCACTAGTCAATTTCATTGTGAGAAATATTGGGCGTGGTTTTTATGAATCAGTATCAATTCCCATTCAGATTTCTTTACCTCTCTCAGATTTTAAGTTTATAATTGATAAATCTGTTTTCTGAAGATATGAAGGAACTGTTTGGGATGATTTGGCTCATGGAAAAGGTGTTTATGTCGCTGAACAAGGGCTTGTCAGGTTTGTGTGGAAATTTCAAGTTCTTTTTGATCTTTAACTCTATTCAATGCATTTATGCTCTTTTTATGTCAGAGATATGCACACGTGCAATTATATCCAGTTAATCACGTGTTCTCAATTGATAATTGCTGCTTGTAGGTATGAAGGAGAATGGCTTCAAAACCAAATGGAAGGTCATGGAGTTGTTGAAGTGGATATTCCAACTATGGAGCCTATTCCGGGTTCAAAGTACTTTTATTACTGTGTTGAACCCTATAAGACATAATCAGCGGATATTAAAGGAGCATATTCATTAATGTCTCATTTAATTGTTTCTCATGTTAATAATAGGCTTGAAGCAAAGATGCGAGCTGAAGGGAAAATAATATCAAGAGATTTTATGTCACCTGAAGACAGAGAATGGCTTGAGATGGATATCGAAGACAGTTTGAAATTAGCGAATGGAGATTTTGAAATCCCGTTTTATGAGAATGATTTGTGGGAGCAAGTATTTGGAAGCAAGCCGTAAGTTCTATGTTCAAAAGCCAATACCCCCACCCCTCCTTCCCTTTCATCTTTGAACCTGTAGTCTTTACTATGAGAAGCTTGATGATTTTACACCCTCTGGAGTGGATCATGTTCTCATGATAGTAGATTCTTTTTTTATATGTATTAAGCTAATCGTTAGAAATCTTTGATAAAACCTTCATAATAATTACTTTCTTGTGCTCAAATATGAGATGATAGTTTGCTCTTTGCATTATCTATATAATACATGCTGTGGTCTTACTATTGCTAGGAGTGTCAAGTGTAAAATATGATAAGTGACAGAATTATTTTATGACATTCAAGTGAAGGCCAACTGCAAATTATGAAGCACCATATTATATATTTTCCTCTAATCCTCTTCCAGTAAAGGAATGTTCAACTGGTTACTCATGAGTTTACTAAAGTGACTACCGATTTCCAAAGTGCAGATAATAAGAGTTTGCCTATTTAGATAATCAAGACAAAATAAGATCCTGTTTTATATATGACAATTTCACATCTACTTGAATAATTCGTGGATTAATTTCTTCACAATTTATTATTCTATGCATGTTGTAAATATGTGAATTTATTTGGGTCTATAAGTGATTGCTGTGAATGTGATTAAATGATTGGTGCAGGGAGAAAGGACGATACCGATATGCTGGACAATGGAAACATGGGAGAATGCATGGTTGTGGTGTATATGAAGTCAATGAGCGAACAACATTTGTAAGGACACACTAGTGTTATCTTGAATTGCGTATTACTTATCCTAGAGAAACTAGGAAGAATTCATGCATTGCCTCACAGTAAAGATTAGTAAAAAATGATGGTTAATATAGCTTGCTTACATATGATGTCAGTATCTCTTTCTATTGTAAACTTCTTCTTTTTTTTTTTCTTTTTCTTTCCTGAATAGCACCTTGTGCTCAGGGTTCTCACTTCTCATCTGCTGCTCCTTTCCTCAAATGCAGCTTATATGGTTCAGTCGACTGCTCAACTTGTTCTATTATCTGTATAAGTAACAATTATGAAAAAATGTTTGAAATCAACAGAAATGTAAAAAATTGTAATAATGTTATTGTTAGTCAAATAGAAGCTGTGGTAGTAAAATTAAGACAACTATTAAGAAGAGCTTAATATTATGGTACATATTTGAAAATAAATCTTCTTACATAGTTTCTAAGAGCTCATCCTTAGTATATCTAATGTTAGAAGCAGTTTGTAAAATATCATTTTTATTTTTTCTTATTTATGTATCCAGGGGCGATTCTATTTTGGCAACCTTTTGGAGGATCAGACTGGTTGTGAAGCAGAAATTTCTGCGGTAATAAAAGATTCCTTAAACTATCACCTTTCTCAAATTTCTACATTCTGTGGTGAGGACAACTTAGAGAGTATGTTACCTCAGATGCATGCAGGTATAGCCGAGGTTGCAGCTGCAAAGGCCCGCATGTTTGTCAACAAGCCTGATGGAAGTAAGTTGCTTTAACAGTTTTTCGCCCATTTCAATTACGTGTTTCGTTCGACATCTGGTATTACTTAAGAGGCTTGCAATTTAGGAGAACTCACATACTTAAATTATGAAGTATTAGTTAAAGCTTTGTAGTTTGCGATGTGCATATAGGTCTTTGATGAAACCTTCCAGGAGGGCCACTAAGAAAATTGCAATCAACTTGAACTGTATGTGATTGGAACGGTTCTTTTGGATTCTTTACTTATCCTTCTATCTTTTTGTGTCTTGGGAGAGTTCTCTTTTCATGACATACAGAAAGACCACTACACTATAAGAATTTGAAATGTGAGTTTGTGTTAGGGGGGATACAGCCGTCACACTATAACTAATTATGACCCCAGTGGAAAAAATTGACACCATCTAAAGTTGGGCTTTCATGATTGTCATGTATATCAATGGGATTTTCTGTATTTAGAAAATGGCTGATAAATGTTACCCAGAAAGACTCCTGCTTTGCGTTATTTGAATAAACTGTTCTTAAATGGGATTAGGGTGTGTTTGTTGTTTAATGAGTCCTAGTACCCGCACAGTTTAACGAAAAAGAGCTGCCTTTGTTTTCTTCTTTTCCAATATATTATTAGAACACACGAATCAATTTGATTATCTTGGCATAATTGGATCTTATGATTATATTTTTCTCACAATACTATGGATGTTAATCTTTCCCTGAACTGCAAATGAAAGCAAAACATAAAAAAATATTTAAATTCTTGTCATGACTTTGCAAGCGGTCAACACTATCAAACTATTCCTGTAGTTGCTCTCTCTTCATTTGAATAATTTGTGAAATTTTATTAGCTTTCTTCTTTCTTACGATCACTTTTCCTATTTCATGCAGTGGTCAGAGAAGAGAGAGGTCCGTATTCTGATCCTCAACATCCCTACTTATACGAGGAAGAAGATGTGTGGATGGCACCAGGCTTCATCAATCAATTTTACGAAGTAACCATCATATTTAAAACTGGTGAAGAATTAAGCCACACAGTATCAATAATGTAAAAGGTAATTGTTCATTTTGCAGGTTCCAGATTATTGGAAAATGTATACCCATGAAGTAGATCAAGAGAGGGAGATGTGGTTGAACTCTTTCTACAAAGCTCCACTAAGGCTACCTATGCCTTCAGAACTTGAATACTGGTGGTCCAAAGGTTATCACTTCATTCTTGCTGTTTCTTGCTGTAATTTGAACAATTAAACGAATTGATTGGCCCTTTTGCTATATTCATCAGATGAAACGCCGGAGTTTGTACTGATCAATAAAGAACCTGAGCCTGATCCAAAAGATCCATCGAAACTAATCTACACTGAGGATCCCCTCATCCTACACACTCCAACAGGAAGAATAATAAATTATGTGGATGACGAGGAACATGGAGTTAGGCTATTTTGGCAACCTAAATTGGAGGAGGGTGAAGAACCTAATCCTGATGATGTTGAGTTTCTTCCCCTCGGATTTGATGAGTTCTACGGGCGAGATGTTAGCGTTGAGAAGGATAGCTTTTGGGTTGGCTTCCTCAAATCCATGGAGAGTAAATGCAAACCATTTTTGGAGAAATTGGAGAAGAAGGCTGAAGAGAAGAAGAAAGCTTTTGAGCTAAGGAAGGAACTGTACAAGAAAGAGCTGGAATTGATCGATGCTGAGTTTACTCTGAAAGAGGCTATCGAAGACTTAGATGAGCAACTGAAGATATTGCAGAAAGAGGAGGAAAAGAAATTGGAGCAAGGAATCGAAGAGGAAGATGTTTCGACTTCTGAACCAGCCAAACAGACGGATCAAGCTGCACTAAAAGCTGAAGAGGAAGAAGACGTGGATGAAGAAGAGGAAGAGGAAGAAGATACCACTGCTTCCAGTTTTGGAACGATCGAAGGTGACAGTTTCACAAACAATGATCAGAAGGATAAAACTGGAAAGTCTAAATTCGCATCAACATCCCTATCATTTGCAGCTTCAAACCTCGTTTCATTGGTGGTGAGCATTTCTCCCTCGCTCGCTCTCCCTCTGTCGAATCATCATATGTTTCTCATATTGGCTTGTTGACAGGTTCCACAGAAACTACAAAATCAATTTTCAAGGTGGTATGAGAGGAAGTCTGCTAAGCAGGCGTCGTCCCACACGACCCCAACGCACACGTACGATCCACAGTGTGTTCGGTTTCCACTCGTGTGCAGAAGCTTGAAGTTGAGATGTAGTGGGAGGCAAAGACAACATTTACAACACATGCCCAAGTTGAGAAATCAGTGGAAAAAGAAAAATAGTGTGGAATTGAGACAAGATTGGGAGGACTTGGGCATACTGTCATTACACACTCCAATCACGATGTAACATTGTATTTGTATCTATAAATTTTTGTTGTGCCATAAACCAGAGTTTCTTCAGTTGATCTGAGCAAAAATTTTTTGGACCATTATTGTTGTTGATGTCCAACAAATACAGAAGGTTATTTTTGTACTTTTTACACCCTGATCGGGACAGGATACTCTCAGTTAATGAATAAATATATTTTAAATCAAAACAGCATGTTGCATCAACATCTTCCATATACAGTATTATCAAAAAGAATATGTTGCATGAAAATCCTTCCAAATACAGTATTATCAAAACCTTTTTCATTTTAAATAATAAAAAAATATAAAAATAACTCGATCGCAGTGGGAGTCGAACACCCACGACCTTTAGATCCGGAGTCTAACGCGCTATCCACTCCGCTATGCGATCATTCCACTCAACTTTATTACAAAATAACAATAAATACTTATATTGTTCAATCGACATATACACGAATTGAAGACAACATGTGTGGGAAGAACAAATCAAAATCAAGGAAACGATAGCCAGAGATAGGGAAAATCTGAGAATCTAAAACTAGAAAACGACGAAAATTATATAACAATGGATACATACGTTTGCAGTTTTTTTTTTTTTAATTTATTTAAATAAAGAGAAGATGGCAGAAATAGGGGTAATTACCTTTGTAATGAATCGATGATGGATGAAATGATGGAAAGGTGGTAGTAAATCGATCACAATTTGGAAGTGGGATCTGAGAGAGCAGAGTTGCTTTGAAATTAAGAAACGCAAGTGCTGTTGAATTTACATCCATACCCCTATCTTTCTTCTGCCAATTTGGCCATATCTACCAAAACTAATTTCAAATAGCATGCGCAATTTATCTTGTAAAAAATAATTATCAAAATTAATTACTACACTTTTTTATTTTTAATACAAAAGAGAGTGAGATCCAGCACCATTGGTTTCATGTTTTTTATTTTTTCCTATCAAAATCGTACTTCATATATATATTAAACGGACAAGCGAATTCCTCCCAAATATAGCAAGTGATGTTGGAGTTAGAATTTGTTTTTTCTCGTAACTTAAAAAAAAAAAATTGTATCAATTTATTACCATAATTATGAATTACATTCAAATTTATCCTTAGCCAAAATCCTCGAATTTGGCAAGAAAATAATCACAAATTTTAGGATATCATTATATTTTTATTATGGATAAATATAAATGGATCAAATTGATCCGATCAATTGAGTTTTTATGATAAATTTTGAATAATTAAAAAAGTTCAATGACTAAATTACCCTTTTAATATATAATGTAGTATTAATTATAATTTAAGTAAGAATTTATCATATTAATTGAATTAATAAAATGCATTAATTGTTTGTCATAACATATAAAATAATTTTAATTATAATTATCTAATTTATTATAATTAATTAAACAAAATTATATATATATATATATATATATATTAATATTTAAAATATAAATGGGTTTATAATAATAATTATTATTATTACTTTAATCATTCTTTTCTTTTATTTTTTAAAAGTATTTTAATGTTATTTAACGTATAATTTATTTAAATAAAAGCTAAGAAAAACTCACGCAATAATTTTTTTTCTCATGTTTATAATATTTTAAAATAAATAGTTTTTTAATTATTAAAAGTAGTATACTTTATTTTATTAAAAAATATTATCAATTTTTATAACTAAATATTTTTAATTAAGAAAGTTATCATTTTTTATTTATTAAATATATTTTTATTAATAAGTTATCACTTTTTATCTAGCTTTTAAATTATTTTTCATAAAAAATTTCAATTGATTATTATTATAAAATATCATTTTCTTCTAAAAATATTATTACTTTTTCATTTATCACACAAATTGTTTATTAAATAATCTATTGGATGATTATCATTTTTCATTGATCACACATACCAATTTTCTTTTAAAATTATTATCACTTTTCCTGAGACCTCAACCATAATAAATATAATTTTACGCCAAAAATGCAATTTAATTTGCGTTATTAGCTAGAAAAATAACAGTGAATAAAAAAATCTTCTAGAAGGCGATAAATTTGGATCTCAAAAGGATCTCTCTTACAAAATTATATTCGTGAGACTATCTCGCACAAGTGTTTACCTAAAAGTTAATAGTTCATTGTATATTATAAAACGAAATTATTTTTTATGAAGATACTATGAAGTAATAATTTATTATTGTATATGTTTTTTTATATTGTAAATTATATTATATAAATTAAAAAATATACAAAATTAATATCTTTAGATATTTAAATTTAAAATTATATTAATTTGAAACTAACTTTAAATTTAATAACATTACAAAAATACTGAAGTATTTTTTATCAACGGAATATTCTGTTGGTAAAAGTCTTAATTACATTGTTAAATTGGTTTACCAATAGAATCCGTTGGTAAAGTGGAGGTTGGTAAATTTTTGTTAACGAAAATTCAATTCTGTTGGTAAATTATTCTGTTGGTAATTTATATAAAGATTCTCTTGGTAATCCTTTGGTAATTACCAACGGATGAATTCCGTTAGTAAAATAGAGAATAAATCTGTTGGCATTACGTTGCTAAAAGAAAAATATTATTTTTGTTGTTAATCTGCCGGTAATTACCAATGGAATTCACCGTTGGTGTTAAAAAAAATTTATAGTGTAAATCGTCCATGTCTTTTTATAATAAATAATTACTCCCTCCGTCCCATAATATTTTTCACACTTTTCTCATTTGTTTGTCCCATAAAACTTTTCACACCCCAAAAAAGAAAACACCACTTTATCCAACAACCTCAAAAGTTACTTTAATTTCAAATTTGCCACTCTTTTTTCACACACATATCATTACTTAATACTTTTTTATTACCTAAAAATATTACAATATCCTCCAAAGTCAATAAAGTTGGTCAAAAAGTGCAATTTTTCTTAAACAACGTGTAACAGTAAACGTGAAAAGTTTTCCGGAACGGAGGGAGTATTAATTAAAATTAATTTTAAGTATATATATATATATATATAATTTAATAAATCTTCCATGCCTTTTTTTATTTTTGAATAAATAATTATTAGTTAAAATTAATTTTAAATATAATATACATAATATAAAAGAAAAAAATAAAAATAGTAATGCTAAGATAAGATATTCAAATAATCTAAATTAATTATAATTTATTTATGGAAGAAAATTAATTAATCTAATTAATGAACTCATATTAGCAGTAATGTTAAAATACTAATTGGACCTTTCTAAAAGGCTATTAACTCGGATCAAATTGATCCAAATAACAAGCTCCTTTTATTATTATGATTATGCATGTCATAATCTCGTGTTGTATGCCTAATCACATTAATCAGTATGTTATACTCCCTCCATCCCGTTCTAAGGTATTCATTTGCTTTTTACACGTGATTAGTGAGTATTATTATTATATGTAAAGTGAGTAGTTGTATTAGAGGGAAGTGGTGGTCATATTATGTACTTTTTTACTAAATATGGGAAATTGATACATTTGAAGCGGACATCAAAAATAATAAAATGGATACTTTAGAATCAAACGGAGGGAGTATATAGTTCTATCAAAAGTCTAATTTATAATAGCTAAAAAAACACTTTTGTGAGATCATGTTACGGAATCCATTCCCTAAAACGAATAAGAAATGATAATATTTTAATGGAAAGTAATAATGATTCAATCAATTATTTCATTAATAATTTATAATATAAATAAAAAATGATAACATTTAAAAAAAAATGATATCATCTTCTTTAATAAAAAGGAGATAACTAACTGAGAAAAGTATAAAATTATCTTATTGCAAAATGGTCTCATGCAGGTCTACGTCTACCCGTCAAAGTTCCGACAATTGTGATGCAACTTGAATTAGAGATTGGAAGTATGTTTCATCTTTAAAACAACACGTTGAACCATAAATATTAGTGGAGAAATGTTCATTTTGCCAAGAGAGAATTTCCTATTCCAAATAGTGTTCCATGCATTTTTTATTGGGAAAAAGTCATTGAAGCCCTCTATCTTATATCTTGGGATCAAATTAATTCTTCATCTTTTATTTTGTTCATCTAAATCCTTTTCATTTTTAATTTGGATTAATTACACCCTTTATTTTTTTAGAATAAAATATTGAGGCACTACCGTTAAAAATCTATCAAGGGTGTTAGCAGGGCATGAGAATTGGTTCTCTTTCCCTCTTCGCCTCTCTTTCCTCAGAACCCTAACCCTCAAATATCTACTGAATCTAATTCTCTATCAATTGAGAATCAAGCCCTATTTTGCGAGTATCTTCACAAAGGAAACTACTCACCATTCAACACTCAAGCAGAGGAAGCAATCAGAGCAGAACACCAATCAATGATCAAACATGCATTTTAATGGGAAATAGCCTTGTGGAGTAAATCCGAAATTGAAGATAGTCCAGCATCCCACAGTCACTGACAATGAAGAATAGAATATCTGGGATGTTGAATTGACGAGCTGCTTCAAGAGTGAAACTCATAATGCCATAAGAGACGATGCAACAAATTGGGTGCGAATCGGATGAATTGGTGAGTTTTGGGGCTAGGTTGCAGTTTCTTTGGAAAAGAATGAAGGATTTGAGGTGCATGTAGGGCTCTTCATGAGCTGGGTTTTTCTGATGAGGAGAGATTAAGATGGAGATGAAAGTTCATAAAGACTTCTCTCTTCCTCTCAAAAATCTCTCCCTGCAATCTAACTGGATCTGAATCATTAATTTGCTTATCCACTGATGCATCCTGCCCTCATCACCACCATTCTCCAAATTTAACGTCATTAGTGAATTATGGTCATGTGTACTTATTTGTTTTATTTTAGAAAGATAAAGGGATTTAATTGATCCAACCTACTAATAAAAAGGGCTTTGATGATTAAAAATAAAGGTAAAGGACTTGTGTGATCCCGTGAAATAAGATTAAGGGTCAATTAGAACATTTGCCCTTTTCTATTTAAGAGGATGGAAGATTGACATATTATTTGAAATTTGATAATACTCTTATAGAAATATATGATGATCCGCCAAAGTTGATTATTAGTATAATTAGTAATTAGTTAATTTACCAAGCATTTATACACCTTCATTTTTCCAAATCCCCTTATAACTCCTTCCTATGGGCTAGCCCATAATGTAGGATGATTTTATTGTAAATGTTTTTGTTAAATAATTTCTTATTGATTATTAATTTGTTTAATAGATTATAATGGCATAGAAATTAATGCGCAATCTCAATAAGCTTTACACCTTTTGGATAGAAATACTATTTTATATTTAGGTATAGAGTTGAGCTTAAAAATTGTGAAGTAATTGGTGGTAATTGCTTTTACGCGTGGAATTGCTATAGCTATTAGCTAATATACTTCATTTTTTCAAAATGTATACACTTCAAATGGTCTCCCTTTGTTTATCACATCATATCTTGCCTATTTAATTGATTTTTTCCAATTCCCTCCTTTTTCTTTTTATACTGCTCAAAGTTGAAATTGGGTAGTTTTCAATTCAAATTTATTTATTTATACGTGGAATTTTTCATTCAATGTAATTCACGCAAACGCAATATAATATATATATATATATATATATATATATATATATATATATATATATATATATATATATATATATATTCAAATAATAAGTACATGAGTTTGAAGGTAATAAAAGTTATTAAGAAAATATATTTCATATTGTTCTAAGAAAATATAAATTTCTCTCAAATGTAATTTTAACATGTCGCAACAATTTAATTATGTTGATAAAAATATGTAATTATATTTTTATAGTCTTGCTCATATATTTTTAAATAAATTTGATCATTTTTTAAAACTACATATGCAATTGCAAATATAAGTGTATTTTACTGTTATTTTGTATAATTACGAAAAATATAACCATTAATTTATTTTATTTTACTTTTTTCCGCCTCGTCACGTTCCAATATTTAAAAATTGATCATTAGTTATTTTATATGTTATAGTGGGTATAGTTCTAGAGATGTCAATATCTAAGATGTACTATAAAAATTAATAAGAATTATCGAGTGTGCATGATGACAAATCCATGATGTATATATACTTACTATTATAAATATTATTTTTTATTTAATTAATTGATGATAATTGATACCTAAGAGTTGATAGAGCTCGTCGTGTCGACAAATCACACGCATGACGCAACTTATCCTTTATATTTTTCACCCCACAAATTTAACCCCCAAAAATATTGAATTTGTCATCTCATCCCATCTGTAGTACATGGCTACATGCATTATAATTTATTTAATAAATTAGTTAAAATCAATTTTTATATTAAAATGAACGTCTTATCTTTTGTGCACAACATTTGATCTCACTTGTATCTACTCAAATTTAATCTTAGTGATCACATTGTTAGAAATACAAATATCTTATAGTGATTTTCTCAAGTAAATAAAAAAAATGTTTTTTTTTTACTCTCGTCAATAAGAATTCAAAATTCCATAATATGATAACTTAAAAAAATAATAATACTACTACTCCATTAATTTGTCATTTGAAAGATTAATAACTTGTAGAAATTTTACAAATTTCGTCGTATTGTAACTCTCAAAGAGTTAAAATTATTAATTATTATTTTAAAAATAAAAAGTATTAAGTGAGACCGTTTCAAATTATTTTATATTTTTAATTAATTATCGTTTTATATTAAAAATATTATTATTTTTTAAATATATATATATATATATATATTTTGTCATTTTTTAATTATATTACTATAATTTACTCAAAATTGTTCCCTAAATCATTATTACTTTTCACAAATTAAATATTATTTTATCATTTAAATATTATCGCTTCTTCCATAAGTCACCTCGTGAGATTTACACCGCTTACAAGATTAATAACTCCTTATTTGATAAGTGATAATATTCAATCCAAGTATAATAACTTCTCATTTTGATAAGTTATAATATTCAAACCAAGTATTTTATCATTTTACTACACGTGTTATAAATTATTTATTTTTAGTTAATTTAAAGAGTAAATCATAAAAATAATTCAAAATACTCTTTATATTAACTTTTGGGTTTAACTTTTTTTGCTTCACTTTTCAAATTTAGAAAGTCTATTAAATTCTTTAAAATTTAATTTATTAACGGATTTACAACTTCCAATACTAATTTTAGAGTCCAACTGGTGCATCGGTACACCGGTATACCTAAATAATTTAAGACATTAGATCATAAATATATTTAATCTTAACCATTAAATAAAATAAAGTAATTAAAATTAAAAACAATAACCACCCACTAACTACCCATTTAATCTATAAATTCTGAGGTGCACCAGTGTAACAACCCTTAATTTTATAGGAATCTAGAAAATGTGCCATTAATAAATTATAGCATAATTATATGGTTGGATAGAGTTTTACTAAAATAAAGTTATATATATATATATATATATATATATATATATATATATATATATATATATATATATATATATATATGTATGCTCTTTTAGAGTTGCTCAGCGTGTTGATTGATAATGCCAGTTTCTCCAACAAAATTGTTGGGCACCCCCAAAATTGCTTATTATGATTGGCTAGCCAACCAAGTTAAATATAATTGATATTCCCAAATCCCTCCATTTTTGGTTGATTTTGTCTTAAATTTATGGATTTTGAACCAAAACTTGACCTCCCTCCTACAATAATTCTTTTAACTAAAAATATATCTATATAATATCAAACAATTATAAATTGTGAATTCATAAACTCCACATATCATTATAAGTGACGTCAAAAGTATAATTACTTAAATAGTACTCCATATTATACGATACTCTTTCTTTATCCGTTTAAATTTTTATATGGGAGGTGATAGTTTATATAGTAATTTACCAACGATTTATTTCAATTAAAAAAAGTGATATATTTTTAATTAAAATAATATTTTGTTGTATATTAAAAAATAAATAAATTATACCCATCTTACAAAACTACTCATTTTCACAAAATCGGTTTTTTTTTAAAACAATCTCTCATAAATTTTTTATTTTTTTAATTAGATGCAAAACAGTGATCACAAAAAATATATTATTCTTTGTTTTCTTTTAATATAATTATATATGTATATGTGGTAATAGACTATCCATTATTTTAAAAGTATGTGTTAGTTATTTAACTATTTAAATTACACTGTATAGCACATTATAAGTGAGTGGATTAAGATGCAACTATATATTGACAAACGTGTGTAACTAAACTTTATTCTATCATTTGTAATTGTAAATTTAGTAAACTTGCTCATGATGATTTTCATTCTGATATTTTGAGAACAGAGAACAAATCATTCATTCATTCATTCTGTGACGGAGATCAGTCGTTCAACATGACCAGTTTTATTATAAAATATTACTAATCCTAATTAAGATTATGATTGTTCTTTAACCACAGACATAGTATATCATAACAAACACTTATGAATTAACTTCAGACATATGATCTGATTAACTATTATTACACGTAGTACACAGGAAAATTATTTTAATAAAATATAAACTACTATTTTAATGAAAAATATTATTCTTCAAATTATGATATTTTGTGATTCTTTATAGTATTTTTATTGAACATAGGATGCGAATAATTTTGCCAAACCACCAAAACCGCACAAGCGATACTGAATTGCACCACATTTATTGATATTTTTATATAAATCATAGTAATTTTTATTGGAGAAAATCGCACCGTTTAAACGGTACAATTTCAATTTTATCTAAAATTGCACTGCACCATATTACACCATTGTTTATTATTCAAATTATATATATATATATCACTGAATATTCGAAAAAATATATACAAAGTTAAATATATTTGATTGTAAAAATAAGTAAATTATCAATTTAGCACCTAAATTATATTTTTCAACTAGTTAAAAACTCAAAAAATATAAAATTATTGATTCTAGGTAAAATAGGAGATAATATATAGCAAATTTAGGTTCTGAAATAATGGTATATATTTGAAATAAAAAAAATTAGGATTTCAATTCATGTTTACCCATTTTTCAATAATTAAATGGAAATTATTCCTTTTAAATAAGATATTAATTAGGAACATAATGATTACTCATAAATCTATTTTCCAAACTTTCAGTTAAACAAGCTTAATTAAAATGAAAACTAAGTCACAAGAATTAAAAACCACCACACCAATAACTACCAAATCCATGAATCTTTCATGACTTTGACTGATTAACCTTCCCACACAATTCACACTTTCTTGATTAAGGAAACAAATTAAAGTACGGCTTAATCATAAAAATTGATATATTCTCACTTAAATTCTAATTAATATATATTACCTTATATGTTAAAAAAGTAATTCACAACACACCTTCCCATCGCGAGCATCGTGCTGATAACGTGTTATAAACAGCTTGTGGATATTGTCCGCTTTAGTACTTCAGGACCTTACGGGTTTAAAACGCATCCACAAGTAAAGGCTTCAAGCCCTGCTTATAAGCAGGCACACAATCCCGTACGCGGGTTTAAAACGCATCCACAAGTAAAGGCTTCAAGCCCTGCTTATAAGCAGGCACACAATCCCGTACGCGAGCTATGTGAGAACTTCAGGTTCACAACACACCTTCCCATCGCGAGCATCGTGCTGATAACGTGTTATAAACAGCTTGTGGATATTGTCCACTTTAGTACTTCAGGACCTCACGGATATTGTTCGCTTTAGTACTTCAGGAAGCCCTGCTTATAAGCAGGCACACAATCCCGTGTGCGAGCGATGTGGGAACTTCAGGTTCACAACACACCTTCCCATCGCTAGCATCGTGCTGATAACGTATTATAAACACACCTTCCCATCGCGAGCATCGTGCTGATAACGTGTTATAAACAGGTTGTGGATATTGTCCGCTTTAGTACTTCAGGACCTCACGGATATTGTCCGCTTTAGTACTTCAGGACCTCACGGGTTTAAAACTGGGAACTTGAGGTTCACAACACACCTTCCCATCGCGAGCATCGTGCTGATAACGTGTTATAAACAGCTTGTGGATATTGTCCGCTTTAGTACTTCAGGGCTGATAACGTGTTATAAACAGCTTGTGGATATTGTCTGCTTTAGTACTTCAGGACCTCACGGATATTGTCCGCTTTAGTACTTCAGGACCTCACGGGTTTAAAACTGGGAACTTCAGGTTCACAACACACCTTCCCATCGCGAGCATCGTGCTGATAACGTGTTATAAACAGGGGTTTAAAACTGGGAACTTCAGGTTCACAACACACCTTCCCATCGCGAGCATCGTGCTGATAACGTGTTATAAACAGTTTATGGATATTATCCGCTTTAGTACTTCAGGACCTCCGGATATTGTCTGCTTTAGTACTTCAGGACCTCACGACGTGTTATAAACAGCTTGTGGATATTCTCCGCTTTAGTAATTCAGGACCTCCGGATATTGTCCGCTTTAGTACTTCAGGACCTCACGGGTTTAAAACGCGTCCACAAGTAAAGGCTTCAAGCCCTGCTTATAAGCAGGCACACAATCCCGTGTGCGAGTGATGTGGGAACTTCAAGTAACGTGTTATAAACAACTTATGGATATTGTCCGCTTTAGTACTTCAGGACCTCACGAAAATTGTCCGCTTTAGTACTTCAGGACCTCACGGGTTTAAAAGCGTCCACAAGTAAAGACTTCAAGCCCTGCTTATAAGCAGGCACACAATCCCGTGTGCGAGCGATGTAGGAACTTCAGGTTCACAACACACCTTCCCATCGCGTGTGCGAGCGATGTGGGAACTTCAGGTTCACAACACACCTTCCCATCGCGAGCATCGTAAGCAGGCACACAATCCCGTGTGCGAGCGATGTGGGAACTTTAGGTTTACAACACACCTTCCCATCGCGTGTGCGAGCGATGTGGGAACTTCAGGTTCACAACACACCTTCCCATCGCGAGCATCGTAAGCAGGCACACAATCCCGTGTGCGAGCGATGTGGGAACTTCAGGTTCACAACACACCTTCACATCGCGAGCATCGTAAGCAGGCAAACAATCCTGTGTGCGAGCGATGTGGGAACTTTAGGTTCACAATACACACCTTCCTATCGCGAGCATCTTAAGCAGGCACACAATCCCGTGTGCGAGCGATGTAGGAACTTTAGGTTCACAATACACCTTCCCATCGCGAGCATCGTGCTAATAACGTATTATAAACAGCTTGTGAATATTGTCCGCTTTAGTACTTCAGGACCTCACGGATATTGTCCTCTTTAGTACTTCATGACCCATCCCATTGCGAGCATCGTAAGCAGGCACACAATCCCATGTGCGAGCGATGTGGGAACTTCAGGTTCACAACAGGCACACAATCCCGTGTGCGAGCGATGTGGGAACTTCAGGTACACAACACACCTTCCCATCGCGATCATCGTGCTGATAACGTGTTATAAACAGCTTGTGGATATTGTCCGCTTTAGTACTTCAGGACCTCACGGATATTATCCGCTTTAGTACTTCATGTGGGAACTTCAGGTTCACAACACACCGTGTTATAAACAGCTTGTGGATATTGTCCGCTTTAGTACTTCAGGACCTCACGGATATTGTCCGTTTTAGTACTTCATGTGGGAACTTCAAGTTCACAACACACCTTGTTATCGCGAGCATCGTGCTGATAACGTGTTATAAACAGCTTGTGGATATTGTCCGCTTTAGTACTTCAGGACCTCATAGATATTGTCCGCTTTAACGTGTTATAAACAGCTTGTGGATATTGTCCGCTTTAGTACTTCAGGACCATGTGGGAACTTCAGGTTCACAACACACCGTGTTATAAACAGCTTGTGGATATTGTCCGCTTTAGTACTTCAGGACCTCATGGATATTGTCCGCTTTAGTACTTCATGTTGGAACTTCAGGTTCACAACACACTTTCCCATCGCGAGCATCGTGCTAATAACGTATTATAAACAGCTTGTGGATATTGTCCGTTTTAGTACTTCAGGACCTCACGGATATTGTCCGCTTTAACGTGTTATAAACAGCTTATGGATATTGTCCGCTTTAGTACTTCAGGACCATGTGGGAACTTCAGGTTCACAACACACCGTGTTATAAACAGCTTGTGGATATTGTCCGTTTTAGTACTTCGACCTCACGGATATTGTCCGCTTTAGTACTTCATGTGGGAACTTCAGGTTCACAACACACCTTCCCATCGCGAGCATCGTGCTGATAACGTGTTATAAACAGCTTGTGGATATTGTCCACTTTAGTACTTCAGGACCTCACGGATATTGTCCGCTTTAGTACTTCATGTGGGAACTTCAGGTTCACAACACACCTTCCCATCGCGAGCATCGTGCTGATAACGTGTTATAAACAGCTTGTGGATATTGTCCGCTTTAGTACTTCAGGACCTCACGGATATTGTCCGCTTTAGTACTTCATGTGGGAACTTCAGGTTCACAACACACCTTCCCATCGCGAGCATCGTGCTGATAACGTGTTATAAACAGCTTGTGGATATTGTCCGCTTTAGTACTTCAGGACCTCACGGATATTGTCCGCTTTAACGTGTTATAAACAGCTTGTGGATATTGTCCGCTTTAGTACTTCAGGACCATATGGGAACTTCAAGTTCACAACACACCGTATTGTCCGCCACTTTAGTACTTCATGTGGGAACTTCAGGTTCACAACACACCTTCCCATCGCGAGCATCGTGCTGATAACGTGTTATAAACAGCTTGTGGATATTGTCCGCTTTAGTACTTCAGGACCTCGCGGATATCAGCTTGTGGATATTGTCCGCTTTAGTACTTCAGGACCTCGCGGATATTGTCCGCTTTAACGTGTTATAAACAGCTTGTGGATATTGTCCGCTTTAGTACTTCAGGACCTCACGGATATTGTCCGCTTTAGTACTTCAGGACCTCACGGGTTTAAAAAGCGTCCACAAGTAAAGGCTTCAAGCCCTGCTTATAAGTAGGCACACAATCCAGTGTGCGAGCGATGTGGGAACTTCAGGTCCTCACGGGTTTAAAACGCGTCACCAAGTAAAGGCTTCAAGCCCTGCTTATAAGCAGGCACACAATCCCGTGTGCGAGCGATGTGAATATTTTTAATTATTCAAGACTTATCATAACTACTCCACTGATCCAAATAAATTTGATCAATTTATATTTACCCTAATTTGAATTCACACGTGCAGAAATTAATTACAAATACCCAAATTTTCAAAATGAATTATATGGAATTGTGTAACGCAAATATTATTATTTTTGAGATACTTGTATGACATCGTCACCGCTACATCGTTTTAAAAAAAAAATTAAATAGTTATAATTTTTATTTAGTATATTATCATTTTTTTAAAAGAATGTTATTACTTTTAATTTATATTATCGCTTCACCACTATCTTTTTTTATTAATTTAATTATTATTTTTTTTAAAATATTATCAATTCTTGAGACGAAGTCTTCCCATAACATGTTTCATATAAGTTTTTTTTTTTTTTTTTTTTTGGTAAATCTATTTGACTCAAATAGAAGCAACTCAAAAAGGTATAATAGTCTATTTTGTGTCATTTATATTTTCTTATACAACATTGCAAGAATAAAAATGTATTTTTTATTGAATATAAGTAATGAGTGAATGTTATTAAATGAATTAATAATGTGCCAAATGGTAAACCATATATCTAAGAATAAATTACGTCCATGAACTATAATGATAAACCATAAAAATGGTATTATAATTATTAAAAAAATTAAATTAAATTCAAAAGATTAATTACTATTAAATATAAGGATAAAATCATAAAATAATACCCAATTAATTAAACAATAAGGGAAAGTTTGATTTACTAAAATTAATAAATGAGTTAATAAAACTTGTAAATTAAAGAAAAATTTCATAGATGATAAATATAAACAGATCAAATCAATTCGCTTATTATGATAAGTTTTGAATAATTAAAAATAATCAAAGACTAAATTACCCTTTTAACATATAAAGTATTATATTAATTAAAATTAAAATGAGAATCTATCATATTAATTGAACTAATGAGATGCATTAATTGTTTTACTTTTCTTATAAAATAATATTAATTATAATATAAATATTAATCTATATCTAATTTATTATTATTAATTAAAAAATTATATATATATATATATATATTAATATTTAAAATATATATGTGTTTATAATTATTAGTAAATAAGTATATTTATAATTTTAATAATTAAATTATTCATTAGTTATATTTATATACTAATAATTATATACACATATTTTAAATATAATAATAAATATATATCTTTATCTACATTAAATTTTAATTAATAACTAAAATATAACTAAGAGACAATAATTATGGGGATTCAACGTGAAATATATTTAATATAAAAAAATACTCTTTTTGTTCTTATTTATGAAATATGTAAATAACATAAAAAAATAATAATAACATAAAAACTTAACATGTTAAAAATTCACAATTCTACATAAAAATAATACAATTATCATATGTAACATAATAAATAAAAATTTAATAAAAAAGCTCACGACAATAATAAGAGAAAAAGTTTTCATGAAAAATAAAATAAATTAATTAAATAAATAAATTGCATACAGTAAATTCTTTAAAACCGAAAGAAACTTGCAAAAAAAAATTCTGTCGGGAGTGAAATAGACGTAGGAGAAAAATATTCGTTACCTTATTTATAAGTGGTGAAAATTAAATATTTTTATTAAGGCTCTCACTCTCGTGTGCACCCACGTACAAATATAAACAAAAACGTATACATTTATGAGTAAAAATATATACTACAATTTAAGTGTTAAATTTTTTTAATGAAAAATTGAGTGTAAAAAATATACAATTATTAAAATACATGTATAAACTATTGAATAAAAAGTTATACAAATATGAATGTTAATTTTTTAATGAAAATCTTAGTATGAAAAAAGTATACAATTATTACAAAATACATATACAAAAGAGAATAACATATATACAAAATAGAATAAAAAGTTATACACATATGGGTGTACCCTTGCACCCGGGTGCACCTAATATACACTCTTTTATTAATATCTAAAATTAGATTTAAAATAATTATTCGTATTTAACTTAAAATAATTATGTATTTATCTATATTAAATATTAATTAAGAATTAAATTTAATTATTTGATAATATTTATAAATCTTCAAATAAAAATATGTACTCCCTTTATTAAATTTTAATTAATAATTAAAATAATTGAGAAAAATTGTGGAGATGACACCTGATCAAAATTAATATCTCCTTTAGTATATATATATACATATATATATATATATATAATTAAATTAATAATTATATATCTTATTTTATGTATACTAATTGTGAATATGCTACTATAAATAACTTTTATGAATATGATGTGTTGCAACGTGGTTAATCGTTATAATTTTTATATATTTTATTTTAATATTACATATATAATACTCCAAATTTTATTTTTTATTAGAGAGACTATCTTGTGAGACGGGTCAATCCATCACTAAAGTATCCTTATTGTATAGATAAAGTATACTTATTTGACGTTAAAGTATGTCAATAATAAATTAAATTATAACACACTAAAATCATATTTTAATGCATAATCTAACATACTTTAGAAAATATACTTTAACAATCATTAAACATATTTTATCTAAATAATAGATATACTTTAACACGTCTCACAAACAGTCTCACCTAATTAGCGTCTCACAAGAGACTTTGTCTTTTTATTATTATATATTAATATTTATTATTATATCATTATTATATATATAAAAAATATTTAATTAATTATTTCAAAAAGATAATTATTTTAATATTATAATATATTGAGATTCAGTGAGCTGTTATATGAGCCGAGCGAGCTCAAGTAGTGGATACTCGAGATCGAGTCGAGTAATTATCGATCCGAGCTCAACTCGTAAAAGAAATAATCATAAGAACTGGCTCGAGTAATTTTTGAGCCTAGTAGAGCTCGATTGAACTCATTAAGTAAAATGAGTCGAGTTTATTAAAAAGGAAAAATAGAAACATTTAAGTGTGAAACCTAATATAGTAAAATGGGGACCTTTCGGTGGGACGGAGAGAATAGTAATTATATAAATTAATAATTTAACTAATATATTTAATTAGCATAAATATTATGTTCATAATAATTTAATTTAAGATAAAGTATACTAATAAATTAGTGTAGCACGAGAGAAAAATAATATTTATATATATATATATATATATATATATATTATACTATACATTTATTTTTGGTAAAGATTCCAATTAATCAATATACCCTACATATAAATATAATAATCCATAATTTAATTGATATCCGTGAAACACAATCATCCATAATTTAATTTAATTCTTATATATATATATATATATATAAGAATTATAAAATGTTGTTTTATAATATTGTAAGTTCATTTCTGGTGATTTAATTTATCATAGATGAATAAGATGATGTCATTGAAGGAACTCAAAATGAGGATAGAAGAAATCTTATAAACTAACTATTTAGTTCAAGCAATGAAGATAGCATGATGGAAAAAGAGGTGTGAAATTTTATGAATTTAATAATTATATTTAAAATTTAAAATTATTTTCATTTCAAACTAACTTTAAATTTAATAACGCTAAAAAAATGAAATATTTTTTATCAAAGGAATATTCCGTTGATAAAAGCCTTAATTCCATTGTTAAATTGGTTTACCAACGGAATCTGTTGGTAAAGTGGAGGTTGATATATTTTTAGCAACGAAAATTCAATTTCGTTGGTAAATAATACCGTTGGTAATTTATATAAAGATTTCCTTGGTAATTACCAATGAAATTACCAACGGATTGAATTCCCTTAGGCTGTGTTTGGATTGAGTCATTTCAAATCCTTTAGATTTGAAAATGAGTGGATTTTAAATTCCTTGAATTTTAAATCAATTCATTTGAATTTCATTGTTTGGATAAATTAAGGATTTTTGAAAGGATTTCAAATCCATAATTCAAAAATTATTTTTAAAATAGAATTTTATATATGATAAATAAAAATAATAATTCCATCCAAACACAACCTTAAAAAACAGAGAATAAATCCGTTGTCATTCCGTTGTTAAAAGAAAATTGTCATTTTTGTTGCTAATCTGCTGGTAATTACCAATGGAATGAATTCCGTTAGTAAATCTCATTATTAAAAAATTATTTTTTAGTGTAAATCGTCCATGCTTTTTTTTTATAAATAATTATTAATTAAAATTAATTTTAAATATAATATATATATATATATATAATTTAATAAATCGTCCATGCTTTTTTTTCATTTTTGAATAAATAATTATTAGTTGAAATTAATTTTAAATATAATATATATAATGCAGTATAAAAGAAACAAAAAAATAAAAATAGTAATAATAATATAAAATATTCAAATAATCTAAATTAATTATATTTTATTTATGAAAAAAAATTAATTAAACTAATTAATGAACTCAAATAACCTAAATTAATAATAAGGATATAATAGTAATGGAAGCTTGATCAAATGTTATTGATCCGGATCAAATTGATCCAAATAGCAATTTCCTTTCATAAAATTAAAAACAACTAAACAATCATGAGTTACAATATTTCATAAAATTAATAATTTTCATATTCATTTATGGTATTTTTATAAGTTATTAACCCACTCATTAGTTCTAATTTAAAAAAAACCTAAAAAGAATGAAATAATACCTGAATCATGCATAAGATTACGAGGGAATGGACGGTGAGACGATTCCAACAAAAAAAAAAATAGTATGAGTAATAATTTAATTTGACATTAGCAGACCGTATGTTACTGTATTAGTGAGTTTCCTATTCGTGCAATTTACAAACTGATATTTAAGAGTTTTTTTTTTTTTAATTTGATCTTGCAAGATGAAAGAAAATGACAATAAATGATGCGATATTCTTTTTTAAAACGATTTCTATAATATTAATGTTGAATGAAACTAAAAATGAATAGCATACGTGTTGCATATTATGAACAAATCACTGCCATTAACTTTCGATCTGAGGTTTAATAATAATAAAATAACATCACTATGTTTTATCCATGGAGAATCTTTCATTTATTACACACCTATCATGAACAAATCACTGCCATTAACTTTCGATCTAATGGTAATTTTTTAAAAGATGTATAACAGATAAAAAGAATAACATTAAAGATAAAAATTTAATCGATAAAAATAATAATTAAGTCTAATTAAATTTACTCATGAGCAATTCATTGAATTGATAAAAGAGGATAATAATCTTAATTTTAAAAAATAAAAAATATATATATACTACTAATAATTAAGTAAAGATATAAAATAATTTAACCGTGAATTGATCACATAAAACTTGCCCAGTTGCCTAGTTATACAAAATGTAATAGACTTTTCTTAACAAGTTCAGTGAAAAATGTAGTTGAAATTAAATATTAATTGAAAATAGAGGATATGATTTTTATTCTACAAGACATGCAACTGAAAGGAAAATGATTCTCCACAAAGTTGATAGATTTTGAACTGTGTTCGTGTAAATTGGATTCACGATATAAATTCCGTGGTCTCTCTTCCAATTCTATATATTTATTAATAAGATGTTTAAATTAAAGTGGATATAAAATTTATAATGTAAATACAATTTACAAGTGAATAAGGAGAGTGTTTTGCATTTGCCACTTGGAATCATTACTAATAGGCACCCTCTCCCTTTAGTAAAAAATTTCACGGTTGAGTTCTAAAAATAGATGATACTGTTAAAATTAAATATAGCATTTTCGTAGAATTATTGGATAAGGTGTTATTTTGAGATGTGAATTTATTTATGCGATAAATAAAAAATAATAAATGTGAATTTTATTTATGAAACACAAAGAGTAATTTTTTACTATTATTAATTAAAATAAGGATTTTTTTATTTTAATAGATTAAATTAAGAGTTTAACTGCAGTGCACCTGGTACACCGGTGCACCTAGATTATCTCAACCGTTAAATTAAATTTATATTTAATTTTCACCATTCAATAATATAAAATAATTAAAAATAATTTTATTAACTACCTTGGATCCTCTCTATTTTTGATAATTTGTGCATTTCATCCATTTCTTGCCACATCATCTTTTCTATATTAATTATTAATACAACAATCACTTTTTCCCTTCTAGTTCCAGTTTTTTCCTTCTACTCTGTTTTTTTTTTCTTTTTCATTAATTATTATTTATTTCATTTTTAATAATTATATGTAATATTTTATAAATTAAAATACTAGTATAATTGTATTTTTATTATTTTGATTTATGTTATTGAGTATTTTGTTTTTCGTGTTTAATATTAATTATAAATGTATAAATTTAATTCAGATATGATATATTTTGTATTTAGGGTTTAATATTTATTTTTAGGGTTTATTTTTTTATTAGCATTAATTAATTAATTAATTAAAAATAAAGATGTCAGATTATTAGCGATAACTTTTTTTAAAAAGAAATTTAGATAATTTAAAGAAGATTATAATTATAAAGTCGGTTAATAACTTGACTTTTACCCTTCTCACGTTCAACATGTCAAAACCCAAACTAAATAGCGGCTTATAAAAATGATTTTGTTTTAGAATTTAAAAATATCTTTATTTTAAGGATTAATTGCATATAAAACTATTAATTTAATTCGTATTACAAATTTATAATCTTGACTTTGTAAAATAGTCCTTGGTGCATTTTCTAACAAATGCTTAAAGTTGCATTTTTTTTTTTTACAAATTCTCAAAGAAGAAGAATAATTTACGATTGAGTAGAGTTTATGATTTCTCTAGCAAATAAAAATTTATGATTAAGATTTAGAGTTTTAGGATTTAAGGTTTTTTACAATTACCGTTCATAATGTAATTTTAGTATTCTCTTTCTATACATTTTTCAGGCTAATTCTTATATGACTGGATTAATATATGACCCAAACATATAAATATGACCGGGTAATATATGACCCAAACATATAAGAGTCGTTAGATATAAGTATTACGGTTAGATGAAGAAATACTAAAATTAATTTTCTATCCAAGTAGCAGGTAATAATTCATATCCCTTTTATCACATACGCATAGGAGGTGGTTAACTTGAGCATACGTGGCTCAATTAAAAAAAATTATATTTGTTAATGGAATTTTTACTTTTAAAATAAATTATAATCATTTTATATATTTTATTTTATAATTCTTTTTATTATTATACGTTTAAGCATCTTTTACATTTAAAAAAATAATAATAAAATTAAGAATTCAAATATTAAAAGTACGTATGCAAATTCTACCGACAAATTTAAAATATTATAATTTCTCTAAAATTTCATACTAGCATAATTTAAAATACTAATCAATTATTACAAAATAAATTTAATATTAAAAATATTATTTTAAATAAATATATTATTATTATTTGACCTATTAAAAAATAAAGAAAATACTAAATAAGAATAATAAGAAAAGTATTAATAATCATGATAAACAACAATATTGTTAAATCACATAAAATTAGGATACATAATAGGATAATGGATAAAAAATAAATTAATAGGTGATGTGGCAATGATAAAAAAAATCATATAAAACCGATGATAACCGGTAATAATTTGGGTAATAGGTGACATGGGTCACCTAAGTAGGGATGTAATCGAATCGAGTCGAGTCGAACACTATTAGGTTTGAGGATCGTTTGTTAAGAAATTATCGAACTCGAGCCCGAGCTCGAACTCGTCAAGAAAAAAATATCGAACTCGAGCTCGAACTCAAACTATTTGTTAAGACTCACGAACATGTTCACGAACACATAAAGTAACTTGTTTATGAATATATTTTCTTGAACATTTAAATAATTTTGTGTCTGGATATTAAAAGAATTTTTCGTTTATAAATATTTAATGTTACTCATAATATTAAATAAACAAACTAACAAAATATAATAATAAACAGTAAAAAGTATTTAAATATTTAAATAATCACTTAAGTTATTATCATATTTGTGTGGTTTAATATAAAATATTTAATTATTGAATATTAATAAATAAATAAGAATATATAATTCTAAAGAATAACTATAAAATTTACGAACGCGTTTGCGAGCCATTAGCGAGCCTATAAACGAATATGTTCGCGAGCTTTCGAGCCGAACACCCTTAGGCTTGAGTTTGGTTTGATAAACTATTCGAACCCAAAATTCAAGTTTGGTTTGGCTAGTTAAGATTAACGAACGAGTTCGAACGAACATTTAATCAAACCGAAACTCAAATAGTTCGCGAACGGTTTGGTTTGGTTACATCCCTACACCTAAGTAATTCCCCATTTTTCATATATATTACACAATATCATCTATTTTTTTCTTCTTACTATAATTTTACAAATCACACACTTAAAAACTCAGATTAATTTTTTTATTATTAACAAATTAAAATATAATCACTAAAAATCAAATTAAATTCAACCGTCAGTTACTCTGATAAGTCCGGGAAACTAGCCAAACAAATTAGACTTCTTTTACTGCACCAATTATATTAAATACTCTCTTCGTCTCGGCGTAAGAGAGTCATTTGTTTTTTTCACATAGATTAAGAACTATTATTATTTAATGCGTAGTGGATAATTATATTAATGAGAGTGTGGGTCTAATATTTTAATTGTATTAGAGGGAATGTGTGGGTCTCATATGTGTAAAAAAGGAAAGGTGACTTTTTGGATGAGACGACAAAAAAAAAAAATTGGTCCTCTTAGCATGGGACGGAAGGAGTACATATTGTTAGGTAAACTTCAGCGCCACATGATCGTATTTATTTCTTGTACACGTTTTAAATATTTCATATAAATTTTAAAAGACAAATTGTGCATAACAAAAATAGGAGTATATTGTAAATGAAGAGACATGAATTCATGTCATTTTTTTGTTGATTGTATGCATGCCAACTCTTTGCTCCTTGTGAGTGGATAAGTCGCCTTCTTTACCAATCCTGATAGACGTTTTACAATGATATAATATAATAAGTTAATTTATTTGAAACCCTCTCTATGATTATACTGCTTATAATAAAGAACTGAGGGATATAACAACGTAATACGTAATACCATTTTAAGTTTTCATAATTAATTATATTTTTTTATTTAAAATGTTATTATTTTTTAAAAAATATTAGTATTACTTTTCATTGATAGTATAAATTATTTATAAAGCATTTTATGATAATGTTATTACTTTTCATCCATTTAAATATAAAATATAAAATTTGTTCATTGTTCTATGTAAGAGTAATACTTTTGTAAGTAAAATGTATAAGGAATATATGTATATTCTTTGAGAGATATAGTAGAGGACTTGATAAATTATTAAAATGTTACTCATCGTTGCAAACTTTAAATTTTTCGACGATGTAATCTTTTAATGTTGAATGATCTTATTTAAGTATTAAATGATAATCATTTCTATTGACTTGAACTTTTAAATCTCAAATCTCATTATCACTCATATAAAATTCTATTAAGGAAACATGTCACTTATTTAAAAAAGGAATTATATCTTATAGTCACTCATTTAAAATCTCATTAAGGAAATGTGTTAGAATTAGTGATTAGAAAACCAGCCTAGAGACCAAATCGGTGACCCTAACGGTTCACAGTCGGATTGGGCGGTTCAACCGGAAAAACAAAAATTATATATATTTTTAATTTTAATAATATTTTATTATTTTTCATATAATTTTTTATTAATATACTTATTGTAATGAAAAATAATAGATTGAAAGAGTAAAGTTAAAAATAAAAATAAAAATAATTTTTGAATTTTAATTTATTTTAATATCTTATTTATTTCAAAATTACTTTGAAATTGTAAGAAAATTAATAAAGAATATTAAAATTGGAATAGAAATGAAAAGAAAATTGCTAATTCTTTTTGTTTTTTACTCTAATTTTAATTAATATTCATTCAAAAAAAATTTATAATTATTTGGATACAATTTTGCAAATAAATTTATTTATTTCAAAATTAAATAATTATTGAGTGTCAAATTACTTGTAGTTAAAATGTAGAAGTATATGTTTATAGGAAGGGATATGATCTCACATTAGTTAATTATAAGAGAGAAAGAGGTTTTGGATATTTATAAATAAAGATCACATTTTCTCCCTTTTCCCCACAATTTAAAGATCCCACATTGGAAACTTATTAAAGAAAAGGGGTATTGTGATTCTATATAACGATCACTACTCCCTCATTTGCATCCATCCTATCTTGAGATGTTGGCTCAAAAATAAGTCAACGACTCGGATCTCAAATACGAAAAATTTAAAAAAAAAATCGAATCTGGTTTTAGGGTGCATTTGGACCGATTTCTTGACCGGTTCCCGATTGAATCGCCCGATTTAGTTCGATTTTCTAATCATTAGTTAGAATGACTTCTTATTATACTCCATATTTCAAGGGCAGTACTTGTGTAAGACTAAATATAAATGAAAGATGTATTAAAAGTGACTTATTTATGTACTCCCTCCGTCCAGTTCTTTATGTACTCCTCCGTCCGGTTATAAGGTAAGTGACTTAATTATTTATATACTTCTTCCGTTCGGTTCTAAGGTATTCATTTAACTCCTCCGTCCGGTTATAAGGTAAGTGACTTAATTATTTATATACTTCTTCCGTTCGGTTCTAAGGTATTCATTTGCTTTTTGCACGTGGATTAATGAGTATTATTATTATATGTAAAGTGAGTATTACGTTGTATTAGAGGGAAGTGGTGATTTTTTACTAAATATGAGATTTTGATACATTTGAAGCAGATATAAAAAAAATAGTAAAATAAAAATAATAAAATGGACACTTTAGAAGCGGATAGAGGAAGTATATAAAGGATAACTACACTTGTGTATTTGGGCAACACGTGTGTACCTCTTAGAGAAACTTTCAATTCTCCCGACCGATTACAAGATAAGCGTTTGTTTATTATATGTAAATTAAAGAGTATTATTATTATGTGTATAGTTGATAATTATATTAAAAGTAAGTGATAGGCATGTAGTATAAATATGAATAACTTTTGAGTGGAAGCTCAAAATAATAAAATGATACTTTTATACCGAACAAACGTAGTATATCTAAAGGGCAACATTTGTGAGACTAGATATAAATAAAAAGTGTGCTAGAGTGACTTATTATATACTCCATATAGGGAGTGTAGTTGGCAGCATTTGTGTACTTAAATTTATTTTATTATTTAATTAATTTTCATTTTTTTTTATTTTTTAAATATATTATAAATTAATTTATCATACCATTATTGTTTCACATCAATTAAATTGTATCAGAACATATCACACAAGCCTTTGTATGTATATAAACTCCATATAAAAGGATTT
The DNA here is from genome assembly GCA_023678885.1 of Pogostemon cablin. Classification (NCBI taxonomy): domain Eukaryota; kingdom Viridiplantae; phylum Streptophyta; class Magnoliopsida; order Lamiales; family Lamiaceae; genus Pogostemon; species Pogostemon cablin. The sequence goes on from CM042965.1 coordinate 7,201,850, forward strand.
ATCATTATTTACATGTATTGTGTGGTAAGTGATACTAAAATATTAGTATGTCCTTGATAGCAAATAGAAATACTGAATAAAATTCCAAGACGCATCACCGTCTCTTCATAACCGCTCAACCTCAGATACCATTCACCCTCACCCTGCCACCCCTCCCCTCTATAAATTCTCTTTCACATTTAATTATACTTTCCTGCGATTCTCTCCTAATTATGTTCTCCCCTCTTTCTCTCTCCATATAATCGGCCTTCATCGGAAATACTTTTAATGTCGTCGCCGAAGATTCACCGGAAATCGGCTCAGGAGAAGAACAGGAAGGCCAAGTTATCGCGGAAAGCGTATTCGTTTCACGTCAGAGCCGGTGACGCGCCGCCGGAGATTCTATCCAGGCCGTTGACGGTGCCGGACTTGCTTGGATCCGGAGGAAGCTCCGCCAAGGATGTGGTGGCGCTGGTAACCGTACCCAAACTCACAAGGTTGCTACTGAACGTGACTATACAGAGGAGCCCCGGCGCCTTGCGGGTGGTGATGCCGCTGAACGCGACGGCGGAGGATTTGATCGCGGCGGCGCTGCTGCAGTATAAGAAAGAGGCGCGCCTGCCTGCTCTCCATTCCACCGATCCTTCTGGCTTCGATCTCCATTATTCCCAATTTAGCTTGGAGAGTAAGTCAATTGAATTTTGTTAATTTTATTTTTAATTTTCGATCGATATTTTATTTTTAAAATGACTAATTCACCGATAAAAAATGCTAATTAATTGAATCGTCTGTTGTCAACTGTGTGATAGGTTTGGATAGGGGGGAGAATTTAATTGCGTTAGGTTCAAGAAACTTCTTTCTATACCCTAGGACGGCGGCGACGGCGTTGATCGCCGCCGTGGACGGTGGCGGTGCGGCGGCCGCGTCATCCTCTGGTAGATGTTCGAAAGTGGATAAAGGGTGCGAGAAGTGGTCACCCTGGCTTAAATTCATGGAATTTTCACTCTAAATTACTATTAAAACGAAAGAATGAATAATTAGTTTCAGTAATTCTTTCCAAATGTAAAATTTATTTTAGACAATGGAGTTTGATATATTGTTTAGCATTATTATAGAGTGGTGGTCATACATTATGATCACAAGAGTGATAGTTGATCTTGTCTCATGTATATCCAAAGAAATTATGTACATTTGCTATTATTATAATAATAATAATTTTATGTAGGATGATGTCGACTCTTAGCCCACTTTTCAACATAATTATTAAATTCAATAGTTTTTTTTTTTCCAACAGGATCAATTTGAAATGAATAAATTGATGGGAAAAAATAAATAAATAAATAAAATCATGCATGTAATTGAATCAATTTGAAATGGATAATATTGAAAGGACAGTAAAAAACTATAAGCAAAATACTAAATTTTGATGCAGAATTTTATGGAATTAATTTTTTATTTTTTTTTCCTTTGATGAGATTCTTATACTGTCATTATAATTTTATACTTTTATTTAAGTGAAGTGAGCTCCTCCCTCACATAAAAGAAAATTAAATAAATAAAATAAAATAAAATAGAATCGAGCTCTTGTATATCTATTTGAAATAATTTAAAGCACGCTTATTGTAGTGAAATCATTAATTTTCTTCAAAAGTGAATAATATCCTTACAAAAGTTGACAATTACATTTTCAGACAATTATTGGAGGAATAACTTTTTTTATGCATTTATATCTTGAAATTTACTTTAATTATCTATTTAAATTAAAAATAAAAACATTGCTCCTCTTTTAAGAAATTCAATTAGAAGACTAAGTAAGTTTACTGGTAAAACTAATCTCTTAATACCATGAAATTGAATGATGGAAGACAACAATTTTCACAATAATAAAATATCGAACCTTATCAAGTTCAGGCATAATTAAAATTATTGAAATTAAAAAATAAAAATAAACGTGTAGGCCTCAATTCATGGACAAAGTTCAGATAGACCATGATGAATATGTGGGGTGGGTTTATAGATTACTTGGTTAATAACATTAAACCAATATATCAGAAATTGACAATATTTTTTTTACCATATTGTAATATTTAATTTCATTATTATTTACGAGAATTTCCCCCACCTCGCCAAGTCGGCAGCCACCTTTTAGGCCGTTTAAAGTATGTGTTCAGCGAATCCGTCTTTAAGTGGGCCAGCCTGATGGGCCTTGTCGTTCACAATTTAAAATTCCCAACTAACTACTAATGTATACTTTCTTTTTTATCCTTCCCAATATTTATACATTTTTTTAAAAATAAAAAAAATTATTACAATATTATTCATCTTCTACACAAATCTTCAAAATTAAATGTATATTTTTTATTAAATTATCTAAAATGCTCACTTTTACACATATTCTAATAATTTTGTATATCTTTATATATTAAAATTAATTTTTTTAAAATCTCCATAAATTATAATATGTGCACAATTTATCAAAGAGGGAGTACTTATTTATTGTAAAAAATATATCATATCATAGCAATAAGAATATAAAAAATCAATACAAATCAGATTTAAAATACTCCAATAATTTTCATTCGCAATCATAACATTTTATCTCTTTATTGAGTAATTTTTTATATACTCTATCCGTTCCCTTGATAAGTGTCCGTTTGCTTTTTGCACGTGGATTAAGGAGTGTAATATTTTAAAGTGTAATGAGGTGAGAAAAATAAAATTTTTAATGTGAATTAGGTAGTTGTATTTGTGTTGAGGGTGGGTCTCATGTGTAGTGAGTTGAATATAAAAATATTATTTTGTGTTGTCACATCAACCAAAAAAGGAAATTGACAATTTGTATTGGGACGAACCAAAATGACAAAATGGACACTTATCGAGGGGACGGAGGGAGTATTAAAGAGTAATTCATAAATTATACTCCCTCCGTCCCAAATTCAAGTTCACATTTATTGTAGATACAGAGTTTAAAAAAAATCATTTTTTGACTTACTTTTGAGGGTAGTATGATATTTTTGGGTAATAAATAAATGATAAATTATGTTATGTGTGTTAAAAAGGTGATGGCAAATTTGAAATTAAAGTATGTTAGAGGGATATTAGTTTGTTATTTTTTCCTTTTATGGAAATGTGAAGTTGGATTTGGGACGGACCAAAACGGAAAGTGTGAAGTTGAAGTTGGGATAGAGGGAGTATTTTAGAAAAATAATGGTAATTCACATTAAAAAATAATCGATAAATTAGAAGGCTAATATTATTGTGCACCTGGGTGCAATCCAGGATACAGTGCACCCACTTTCAGAAACGTATACAATTATGAACAAAAATGTATACATTTTATTAGTAAATTTTTTTGTTAGTTTTTTAAATGAAAAATTGAGTGTGAAAAAAGTATGCAATTATTAAAAAATATATACTCACTCCGTCCTTTCCAAAGGGCATTGTTTTCTTTTTGTACGTGGATTAAGAAGTATTATTATTTAATGTGTACTGGGTGGTTGTATTAATGAAAGTATGAACCCCATATTTTAGTTGTATTAGTGAGTTTGTGTGGATCTTATGTATGTAAAAAAGAAAAGCAGACTCTTTGGGTAGGATACCAAAAATGAAAAAAATATCCTTTAAATGAGATGGGGAGAATATACAATATAAAATAAAAAGTTGTACCATAAGTGCACTCGTTTGTTTGCACCGAATATCCACTCAAATTACAATGTATGGGTGAACATGTTATTGTATTTGCTATATCTTTTTTTTCTTCGATTAGGTATAAGTTTTTAAATGCAAATTTTTTATAATTTATCTTATGAATTTCTCGTTAGTTTGAATTAAGTATTAGTATCTTTTAATTAATAAAAAATATAACCTTTTTTTATTTATAATTTATCCATTTTATAAAACCCATTCATAAACTTGATGAAGATTTATCATTTAAGACACTCAGCAAGCGGTCTTCTTTTGATGGGCCCATTGCTAAATATCAATTTTCTGAATGTATCATAAACGCCCCCAAAAAGGACCAAAATACAAAGTCACCAGAATCAGCACCGGTGTATCGATAGAAAGGGATCTAGCGAAGAGCCCTAATTCCCAAATCGCAATCGACTGTATCATCACTGCCTCTCTTCAGGAAGATCATCGTGGCCGGCGCCGACCATTAATCCCTCCATGCGGCCAACTGCAGTATAATCTCCTCTCCTAACTTCTGCTGTAATTTTATCCAAGTTTCATGAATTCATCAACTGTTTTTCTTTTCTTTTGTTATATTTCAATATAAATAAATTGTAGGTCTGTTTCAAATATAAAGCTGAATGTCGAAATTTATTTGATCCGATATCATACGATTTCACTAATATATGTATCCAAATGATGAACTCCTCTTCTTCATTTAACTTCAAGATATTTTGTATTTGTGATTTTCTAATTTTTTTAGTATTATATTTATAATCAGATTGGATCAATGCATTGATCGTGTCATCTTTTTGTGCTACATAACTGAAAGAACGTTCACCAACAACTGAGACTGAGATTAGTGTGATCAACGCTGCTTCAAATATTACATGAGCTCATTCTTTTTGAAGTGTTTAGATTCTGAGCTACTCTCACGCTTAAGTTTGTTAGTTTACTTAGAGAATTTTTGAAGTGAAATGTCTGTTCGTATTATCAGTACCATACTGCTTCTTACTTCTCAATTATGTAAATTTACCCTCCTTCTTAGCAGATTTTTGGATTCAAAGGTAAAAAGTTCTGATTACTGAAATAAGAGGGATGGTGCTAGTACTAGCATTGGGTGATTTACATATTCCACACAGGGCTCCAGATCTTCCAGCAAAGTTTAAGTCTATGCTTGTTCCTGGAAAAATCCAGCATATCATTTGCACTGGAAACTTATGTATCAAAGTGAGTTCATGTAGTCTGTGGCTAACTTTTCTTTCATAATTTTGTGTTGGGGAATGTCCATACATGTATGAAGGTTGAAATGACTCATTGTGATATTGTCCTAAATATTGAGGTTTTCAGGCATGAAGCAGTGTAGGTTGATGTTTTGATTTCCTTACAGGAGATATATTAAATTTAGAGAGCATGGAGAATGGGAAATTCAACTTACTTTATAGATCTACATAATATATCTTGTTGGAATGACTTTGTTGCTAATGGTAGAAGGATGTAAAATGGAATAACATGGTTTTGTAATTCTTTTATTCTTTACCTTTGCATGAATCTCATGCTTGGACTTCTTTATTATTCAAAAACCGGGTCACAATATCTTATTTGCTCTTGAGATGCATCAATAGGTATTACCAAGAGTAATTGGTGCTTGAAATAGTTATATCTCAATTCTTGTGGTTTGCACTTGTTGATCTCTTTGATGACCTCCAACAATAACTTAATAAACTGTACTAAGTAGATAAGCTCAACTTTATCTCCCAGATGAAATATGGAATGTGAGTAAGTTCCAAAGTTCTTACTGCTAATATAGTAATATTGCTTGACATTTTTTACCGGCCGGCCAGCTGTTCGTTTATGATTGAAACTACTGCAGAGGTTATTAGTGATTGCCAGAGTTGATTAGGCAATAAAATACAATGTGAAAAATACCGTCTATTTAATTTCTCACTACTTTCCACCCTTCAACAGTAAGAATAGAATGAGATAAATCATATGTTTGCATTACCAATATTGGTGCTAAATACCCTTGGACTCCTGTATTATACATCGTGATGAAACCCTTCAACACCTTTGGTGACCTAATAGCTGTTAATTTTGTAACATCTTCTTCTTACATTATTTCCAGGAGGTTCATGACTATTTAAAAACTGTTTGTCCAGATTTGCACATTACGCGAGGTGAATATGATGAGAACACACGTTATCCAGAAACCAAAACATTGACAATTGGTCAGTTTAAGCTTGGTGTGTGCCATGGTCATCAGGTACATCTTTTTTACCTTTCATTTCTCATGATGGCACGCAAATGTGGTGTTCTCAAAAATAAATTTTACTAGATGATTCATGGTGCGAAATCATTTGCCTGTCTCTAGCTTCTTTTTTTCATTTCATCCTCATGTTTGTATGATTTCCCCTTAGCAAAGGATCATTTTTAGTGCCATTGAATATGATAGAAATTATAAAGCAGAAAGCAATTAGCTGCCGAATTTTTTTTTGCCATAGATCAGTGATTCTCATTCAATCTTTCATTTCTTTTAAGGTTATTCCATGGGGAGATCTCGATTCGCTTGCCATGCTCCAGAGACAGCTGGATGTAGACATTCTTGTGACTGGCCATACACACCAGTTCACTGCTTACAAGCACGAGGCTGGGGTGGTTATAAATCCTGGTTCTGCTACTGGTGCCTTCAGTAGCATCACTTATGATGTCAACCCAAGCTTTGTTCTCATGGACATTGATGGGCTTCGAGTTGTTGTGTATGTTTATGAACTCATAGATGGAGAAGTGAAGGTTGATAAGATCGATTTTAAAAAGACAACAACATCAACCAGTTGACCCCAGTGCCTGAAATGATGATCTGTGTGTGTTGGATTTGCAAGACTGTCGCATATTTGCATTTGGTCCATTTCTTTTGTAATTTTGGGTGCAGTCATCCAAAAAATTAGACTAAGATTGGGTTTAGGAGAACTTTTTTTTTCACTGTTCATTTGGTTCAATGAATATGTAGTACCTACATATTCTATTCTCATGTTGGCATAAGTAAATGATAAAAAAATTGAATGAGATAGACTTGCGAAATAGTTTAATGATTTTTTATTTTATTTTTTTTAGTGAGGCTCTGGTGCTATAGGTTGCTGTGTCTTTTTACAATTTAAATCTTAGTAATGCATAGGGTTAAATAGAATATGAAGAGGGAGAATTGTATTCTCAAGGAGTCAGTACAAATTTTTATCTTTTTTTTTTCCTTTCGAGGATATAATACTCCATTCGTCCCATAAATAAATTTATATTTTCTATTTTTGTTCGTTCCATAAATAAGTTCACACCCCCAAATAAGGAAATATACACAAATCAATAACTCCACAACACACTTTAATTTCAAAATTGCCACCCCTCTACAACTCACATAACTTATTTTATAATTTATTTATTATCTAAAAATATCAAACTATCCCTAAAAGTAAACCAGAAAGTAACTTTTTCTTAAACTAGTATTTGACCCGTGCGTTGCATGGAAATAAGTTATCATAATGTTATTGAATTTTATTTAATAATTAGATTTCTATTTAAATTGAAATAAATTATGTGTATGTAATTATTATTTTTTTATATTATTTAAATTCTATGTTATTATCTTTGGAATTTTTAATATCTCAAACTTATAAGTTGTGATATGGTGATTGGAGTACTTCATTCTTCCTACGAATGTTGTTACATTTACTGTGTTGTGTGTGACTCCATGGAGATATATAGATTACTAATGTTGTTACATTACTGTGTTGTGTGTGGCTCCATGGAGATATATTTTGATTATATTGTGTATGCCTCATTTATCAAAAATAAAAAATGTAACAATATTTGCGAGGCGCTTTATTTAGTAAAATGTAACAACACTCATTGAACAATATATTCCCTTCGTCCTACCCAATTTATATTAAAAAAATATATTCTATTCGTCCCATGAGTGTTGTCACATTTTATTAAATAATGCATCCTAAAAATATTGTTACATTTTTCTTTTTGATGAATAATACCCACACAAAACAATTAATATACCTCCATGGAACAACACACAACACTAATACAACTATTCACTATTGATGGGTGTTTTCTCAACACACAATTAATCCCCAAGTATGAAGGATATCAATTGTAGTCTCGAAAGGTGACCAAGTGAATATCGAACCCAAGGGACGACGTATTATTAATTTAATTATTATCTAAATTAGTTAAGACAAGGCAATAAGATTTGATGGATTTAATTAACAACTACTAAACAAATAATTAAAACAACAAATAAAATAAAGTACCACTCGAAGAATACGAAAGTGGATCAAGTAGGAGAGTAAGTAGCTCTAGGATAATCCAGTTTTACTCATTAATTTCTCTTCCATGTGTTAATGTCCGACTCTGCCTTGTGGAATATGGACGCATCACTAAACCATGCATATCTACTCTATAAACACAAGTAAACATGCGTGTAACACGTGTGAATAACCTCGGAGCAAGAGATATAATTTCACCCCCCATTCTAGGTACTATCAGTATCAATTAATTTCCCCTAGGATTGGTACTCTAACCCGATATGATCTCCCTTTATAGGTACTATAAAATTATCCTCTTTATCCTACTTATTAACACAAATTCAATTCAATTAATAAGTATTCATATAAGGTAGTTCTAATAAGACTTCAGAATCTCTTCACTTAGAATTATAACTTAAAACCCTGCTCAACAGTGAACGCACTCAACCAATAATCATGTTATGTATTCAGACTCTACACAACGATTATTGATGCACAAAACGACTATGAGTATGGATTAAAAAGGCACAATCTTATATAAAATAAACCACAAGTAGTGTTGTACGGAGTGTACACATGGAAGTTCAATTAACTAGATAAAACCTTCACAACCCTAGTTCTACCAAAAAGGCTCTAGCCCATGATGTTGTGAAGAACAATCATGGGTGTTGGATAGATCTTACCCGGATGTCCGGAAAATACAAGATAAATTAGAAAACGAATAAACCCTAGATGTGGCGTCATCGCGTCCTTCTCGCTCTTGAATTCTCCTCTTAGTTCTCCCCTTGATTCCACAAACGAATCTTCAAAGTGATGAATGGATGGAGAAAAGGATGATGGTTGGGGGGTGATCCCCCCTTGTGGGGTGTTGTATGTTGTGGCCTCTCTTCTCCACTCTTGTATTGTGTTCCTCTTCTTTTTGGGGCTGTACAGACCTCCTTTTATACTTGTAATCACGTCTCCTAGGCTTAGAATGAGCTTTTCAAGTGATCACACACGTTTATGCCTCGAAAATATGGATTTGGTAAGTTCCCGAAGCGCGGTTCGACCTCCCAAACAGGTCGAACCAACCCCTACAGGTCGAACCATGGTCGAACCTCCCTTCTGGACGTCCCAGGTGCATGGTTCGACCAGCCAATAGGTCAAACCAGCATGTCGTGGTCGAACCAGCATTTTTTTCGTTGGGTTCGACCTCGGTTCGACCTCAAGCAGGTCGAATCGATTTGTGCAGTATCTTCGTTTCGCGTATAACTTTCACATCCGACCTCCGAATTGAGTGATTTTTGCGCTCACGCGATTCTATCTTCTTGAAATTTCTATCCTTATAAAGAAATCACAAAAACTCCAAGAATTGAATATGTAATAGGCCATGGAAAGTAGCACTGCAATTCTATTCGGCACAGCTCGCGCGGCGTCACCTCTTTGCTCATAACTTTCTCGTTCGGACATCAATGATGGTGTTCTTTACGTAAAAACGACCCTATCTTCAGTGGCTTTCCAACCATATATCACACCAACAGTTTCGAGCTCCACAACAATACAGAATAATTATGAAAGTTGGATATGCATTTTCAGCATTCTTGCACAAATTGCACATTTTCTCCAACTTTGCACTTTTCATCATTTTTCCACCTAAAACACAATAAAATACCTCAAGTGCACATGATTCTCACATATATCAAATATAAGACACTTGTGCTCATATAAGACTACAATATCAATCAAAAAGGTGTTAAATTGGATATTAAAATACGCTTATTTTCACTCTCATCAATCCCCAAAACTTACCCGTTGCTCGTCCCGAGGAAACAAAATAAAGATAAAGAGAAAGAGTAAGAAAATTAGCGGGAAAACAAGGACTATGACCAATACCCCATTCAAAATACAGTTGTCCTCAACTTAGGTCATGCAACTCTCATTATATGTAATAATCAATTCATAGCATACAAGTTAAGAGAATCACCACCAATTCAAATGCTCCATCAACATGTTCTCACGGGAAGTATATATATGATCTCTCACTCAAGTGTAAAATATGTACACTTATGGGTTAAAGTGTTTACGCTCAAATTCAATTCAAGTGCATGCGTAACCATAAGCTTGCCAAACGTCTCAAGCTCTTCACCACTAAAAGTATGATTCGACAATGGGATCAAAAAGGACTTTTCTTTTGGATGTAATGTTGGCTCTTTGGTAAGGGTAGGAAACATATGGATAAAGTGACTCAATTAGTAGAGAATTAAAACCGGAGATCTTATGTACTGCAGATTTTTACACTTCAAGGCTATCCAGCTTCATGCTCTTCTAATTTTCTTTTCTCTCATTTCCTTCAAGCTCAACATACTTTTTCTTGTCTCAAGCACATCCTTTTTCTCTCCCGAGGTACCAGTTTCGGGCACTACCTCTAACATCTTGAGGTACCAGTTTCGGGCACTACCCCTAAGCAACTTATTTTTAAGCTCATATTTTTGTTTTTGCTCATAATCACTTGTACAGCTCCAAATATTTTATTCCTTCCAAACTCCAAGAAAATCAATTCACACACTTTGATAGTATTTAATTCTCCACTAAATATAGGAATTTAAGGCTCAAATAGGATATCAAAGTAGCTATCTTCGTAGGTTGCCAAAGAAATAAGATTTTTAGGCTCAACGGGGTTAACTACGGATATATAATTATTTGGTAGGAAATTATTTGGCTAAGTGACTCATAAATTCAAGGATGGCCTTAGATCATCTCCCATCATCTAACACACATGTAGTTTCAAGTAAGATAAGAGGCAAGTTCTAGAATACACACACAAGAACGATACTCACCAGAAAAGAAAATATCATGTGATTATGTATCATGATCAACGAGGCTCAAAATCTCACATGGGTTTTTAACAAGTAACAGAGCACTTTTCATGGTAAGCAATATCCCACAAGTACACATAGAACTTCATACCACAATATAACTCAAGTACACTTCCTTCATCAATTTCAAGAGCATATGAATTCCAAGACAATTTAAAAATAAGCTCACATGGATCACCACCATAAACACAATCCTTCCACTCCTATGAATTAAAAGCACATATAAAAATTAGAAAAAGAAAACGAGGGCACCTGATTTCTCTTCAACGTACGCACGAGCTCCTCGAGTCAAAGCTTCAATGTAGAACTCGTCTTGCCACTCTTTTACCTTTTTCTATCATCAAAGCTCAAATAAACTCATCATCACATGATTCATCAATAATAAAATAGGAGAACTATAAGAAAGAATTAATTGACTATGTAATCGACTCCACACACTAGAAACACCACTGAACACTAGGCAAATTGCAAAAAATTGACACATCAAAATCAATTAAAATTTCAATATACCGCAAAAAATCAACTCCTCTAGCAAACATTACAAAGAAAAGATTATACTCCTGGTGCTTCAATGAGGTAATAACATCACACCCCCCTAAACTTAGTAAAAACATAAGTCGAAACTAAGTTTGAAAAGAGATGTAATTGCCGATTAGTAAGCACCTTAAATATAAAAATTTCTTACTCACACGAAAGAAATAAAGCAATAAAACGGAAGGGCAAGCCCCCAACAGGCGCTCATGTTTAACGTCGTAGAGTCACGAAGGTAGAGGACGGTCTTCTCACATTCTCACCTTCAAATACTTTCTTTTCCTCTTCTTGTCTACACTCAACACCTCACATTTCTTGGTCACAAAAATATGATCATTGAAATTTTCTTCCTCCCATGGTTGTCTAGACTCCTCCTTGTCAACCTTCCACTTAAATTCAGAATCACCTGTCTTAGAAAAATCAAGATTAAACAAGTTAGAAACCATATCAATGCTCTTGTACGATTGAGTCTCCATGGGCATCTTCATTGCATGATCAACCTCTTTATCCACATCTTCATTATCCATCTGCAATCTAAGCTTCTTGGCTCTCAACCTCCTTACTCTTTCCCACTTCTTCTCCATTGTAAGCTCAGTATTCTACTCATGTAATAGTACTGGAGTAGCATCAACATCATGCGGAGCATTCGGCGCAGAAATGGGTGCGTTCTGAGAGGATTCGACCTGGGTTTGACCAGGGGTACTGGTCGAACCAGGTACATAGTGGTCGAACCAAGCTCCTGGAAGTCCATTCTCACTTTTCAGTTTGGGTTCGACCTGGGTTCGACCTATTCGACAGGTCGAACCAGGCACGTAGTGGTCGAACCACTCTTCTAAAACTTGATTCTCTCTCTGATTATGTGATTCGACCTGGGTTCGGCCTTGTGACTAGGTCGAACCACTTTCCCCCAAGTCGAATCTGCTCTCTGCATGGTCTTTGGCCTCCGGTTCGATCTGGGTTCGACCAATAGGTGTGGTCATGAGTGACGTGGTCGAACCGATGATGATTTGAAATAGAGTGTTTCACTTGATGCGGTTCGACCAGGGTTCGACTTGGTATCCAGGTCGAACCAATAAAGCTGTGGTCGAACCGAGAATTTGTGAAAACAGAGTGCTCCAGATGGGGTAGTTCGACCTGGGTTCGACCAGATGGCCTGGTCGAATTAATTTCTCCCAGGTCGAACCGAGTGCCTGCTACTCTTGGAACACTTTCAGAAGCCCAGTTCGACCTCCCCTTCTCGGTTCGACCTGTATGGTTGGTCGAACCGAAGTCGAACTGGCTCCTCTTCATGTTTGATTTTGCTTCCGGCATCATTGGTCCCTCATACTGTGTTTCCGACCTTAACGTGATGGCTTTATCTTCCAATTTTTGTGTCAATTGATTCACGTCCGTGGTCATCTGCCCCATCATCAAAGTAAGCTCCTTTATCTGCTTAGATAAATCTGCATGATCAACATTCATTCAAGCTTCGATGTGGTCAACCCTTGCATCGTTCTCAGCCATGTATCGATTGAAGGTATCTTCATCACTCTTCATTTCTTGCTGCTTCATACTAGGCCCCCTTAGTGTCAACTCTGTAATCTACCTCTGCTGGGATTCTAGTAGCTTGTTGATGTTAGCTAAACTAGAAACGATCTCATCATCCCGATTCGGCTTCACTTGATATTCAACCTGCGCCACCTTGCCAAGTACATATGATCCTCTATCTCTCTCTATTGGCCAGTCACGTGAATTCATAGAGATGTCTTCAAATAACTTTTCCGCTTCAAGTACTGTCTTTGATAACAGCGCTCCTCCTGATGATGCATCAATAAAAATACGCGACTCACAATCCAATCCATAGTAGAAGATGCTTATGTATTCAGCCTTAGACATTCCATGCTGTGGACACCTCCTGAGCATGTCTTTAAACCTGTCCCATGCCTCATCAAATTTCTCACCCTGATTCATAACAAATCGAGTGATCTCTTGCTTCATTCTTAAGATCCTTGAGGGTGGCATGTATCTCTCCAAGAACTTCTACTGCAGTTGGTCCCATGTATTGCAATCGGCTGGATCAAGGGTCTCATACCAAGCTTCCGCCTTATTAATTAAAGAGAACTTGAATAAGGCGATCCGCCTAGCATTATCATTCGCTCCACTGCCCTTTTGAGTGTTTGCATAACCAAGAAATCTTCGGAGATGCTGATATGGATCTTCAAAACAACCTCCAGAAAAGGGATTCTTCTCTACCATGTTAATAAGAGCGGGATGTATCTCAAAATCATCATCTTTCTCCCTTGCTCTTATCAACCCCATGTTGACATTCCCAAAGTTCGTGAAAATTTTACGTATGGAAATATTATCCGGATTCTGCCTTGCTCCGGCCATGTTTAGATCAATGTGTTATTTGCTCATTTCCTTCCTCTCCTTTTTAAGCGCACAAGTAACTCGGAAAAAGTTAAGGTTAGATAGAAATAAATAATCACAAATAAAAGAAAAAGAAAAAAATCTTAATCAACTAGAAATAATAAAATCAATAATAATATTCGTCCACGGCAGCGGCGCCAAGAACTTGATGGATGTTTTCTCAACACATAATTAATTTCCAAGAAAGAAGGATATCAATTGTAGTCTCGAAAGGTGACCAAGTGAATATCGAGCCCAATGGACGGCGTATTATTAATTTAATTATTATCTAAATTAATTAAGACAAGACAATAAGATTTGATGGATTTACTTAACAACTAATAAACAAATAATTAAAATAACAAATAAAATAAAGTACCACTCGAAGAATACGAAAGTGGATCAAGTAGGAGAATAGGTAGCTCTAGGATAATCCAGTTTTACTCATTAACTTTCCTTCCATGTGTTAATGTCCGACTCTGCCTTGTGGAATATGGACGCATCACTAAACCATGCATATCTACTCTATAGACACAAGTAAACATGCGTGTAACACGTGTGAATAACCTCGGAGCAAGAGATATAATTTCACCCCCCTTTCTAGGTACTATCAGTATCAATTATTTTCCCCTAGGATTGGTACTCTAACCCGATATGATCTCCCTTTATAGGTACTATAAAATTATCCTCTTTATCCTACTTATTAACCCGAATTCAATTCAATTAATAAGTATTCATATAAGGTAGTTATAATAAGACTTCAGAATCCCTTCACTTAGAATTATAACTTAAAACCCCGCTCAACAGTGAACGCACTCAATCAATAACCATGTTATGTATTCAGACTCTATACAACGATTATTGATGCACAAAACGACTATGAGTATGGATTAAAAAGGCACAATCTTATATAAAATAAACCACAAGTAGTGATGTACGGAGTGTACACATGGAAGTTCAATTAACTAGATAAAACCTTCACAACCCTAGTTCTACCAAAAAGGCTCTAGCCCATGATGTTGCGAAGAACAATCATGGGTGTTGGATAGATCTTACCCGGATGTCCGGAAAATACAAGATGAATTAGGAAATGAATAAATCCTAGATGTGACGTCATCACGTCCTTCTCGCTCTTGAATTCTCCTCTTAGTTCTCCCCTTGATTCCACAAACGAATCTTCAAAGTGATGGATGGATGGAGAAAAGGATGATGGTTGGGGGGTGATCCCCCCTTGTGGGGTGTTGTATGTTGTGGCCTCTCTTCTCATCTCTTGTATTGTGTTCCTCTTCTTTTTGGGGCTGTATAGACCTCATTTTATACTTGTAATCATGTCTCCTAGGCTTGGAATGGGCTTTTCAAGTGATCACACGCGTTTAGGCCTCGAAAATACGGATTTGGTAAGTTCCCGAAGCGCGGTTCGACCTCCTAAACAGGTCGAACCAACCCCTACAGGTCGAACCATGGTCAAACCACCCTTCTGGATGTCCCAGGTGCATGGTTCGACCAGCCAACAGGTCGAACCAGCATGTCGTGGTCGAACCAGCATTTTTTCCGTTGGGTTCGACCTTGGTTCGACCTCAAGCAGGTCAAACCGATTTGCGCAGTCTCTCCGTTTCGCGTATAACTTTCACATCCGATCTCCGAATTGAGTGATTTTTACTCTCACGTGATTCTCTCTTCCTGAACTTTCTATCCATATAAAGAATTCACAAAAACTCCAAGAATTAAATATATAACAGACCATGGAAAGTAGCACTGCAATTCTATTCGGCACAGCTCGCGCGGCGTCACCACTTTACTCATAACTTCCTCGTTCGGACTTCAATGATGGTGTTCTTTATGCAAAAATGACCCTCTCTTCAGTGACTTTCCAACCATATATCACACCAATAGTTTCGAGCTCCACAACAATACATAATAATTATGAAAGTTGGATGTGCGTTTTCAGCATTCTTGCACAAATTGCACCTTTTCTCCAACTTTGCACTTTTCATCCTTTTTTCATCTAAAACACAATAAAACACCTCAAGTGCACATGATTCTCACATATATCGAATATAAGACACTTGTGCTCATATAAGACTACAATATCAATCAAAAAGGTGTTAAATTGGATATTAAAATACACTTATTTTCACTCTCATTAACTATACTATACTCCCTCCGTCCCACAACAAGTGTAGTTTTTGCTTTTTGGCACGTGGATTAAGGAGTATTATTATTTAATGTATAGTGGGTAGTTGTATTAGTGGGAGTATGGGCCCCATGTTTTTATTGTATTAGAGGGGATTAGTGGGTTCCATGTGTGTAAAAAAGGAAAGAGGACCCTTTGGGTGAGACGACCAAAATGGAAAAAAGAGACCCTTACTGTGGGACAAAGGGAGTACATTAAAATATTATATTATATTTTTCAGTCCACTACACATTAAACACATAGATATATAAAATATATCCAAAAATACGTTTTCTATAGTATATAAAGTTCACAAAAAATATATACTTCCCTTCGTCCCAAAAAATATATAGTATATAAAGTTCACAAAAAATATATACTTCACAAAAAATTTTCTATTAAAAATGACATTAATTTAAAATTTAATAATTAAACAAATATATTCCCTTCATCCCATCCAATTTGTATTAAAAAAATATATTCCATTCGTTCCATAAGTGTTGTCACATTTTACTAAATAATAATGCTTCCCTCAAATATTGTTATATTTATATTTTTGATAAATGAGACTCATGTCGAAACAATCAATATATCTTCATGGGACCCCCACACAATACTAATAAGTACCCACTATACATTAAAATGTTGGCAAAGATTTATGTGAGACCGTCTCACGTAAGCCTATATATATAACATATGTATGAGGTTTTATTTGTGATGATATGTATATTTAGTTTAATTTTTTTATGTGTAATAAATTAAATAGTTTTTAATTGAATCGACGTTATACGTATCCTTATTTTTTTTCTTGTATAATAAATTAATGTAAATATAAAAAATTGACAATTTTAAAATTTTTATTTATATTTCATTACGTAAACATATATTATAATAATTTCAAATAATGTCTTAATTATTTAACTATATCTTCAAATACAACCCAAAATTTTCAATAATTAACTCAAATTGAAACAAATTTCAAATATTGAAAAAAATATGCATACAAAAGTATTATTTTTAATTTTAATTATTTTGTTGGACATAAAATTATTAGGATTAAAATGATAGTAAAACAATTAAATGTATTTATTTAAGGAAATAAATGAGTGGTGAGAAATTGAAGAGAAATTGAGAAAAAATGAGAAATTGAAGATATTTTGACCAAATTTTGAGCGGGAAAAAATATGTTGACTTTAGATATTGTTATATATATATAGATTTTGTATATATAGTAATCGGGAACTTGTCTTTGAGACGGAGGGAGTAGTGTTTAACAATTCTATAACAGTGTTTGATTTGACATAAATTTAACATTACTTAAATCCCAAAATAAATATAAATTAACTTGTTGAATTTACTAAATTTTTATAATCCTAATTCTACCTATTTAAATCCCCAAATAAATATAAATTAACTTGTTGAATTTACTATATTTTTATAATCCTAATTCTACCTTTTTTATTATTATTACGTGAACCCAAAACAAATATTACTTGTGAATTTGATACACTAAAGAGGAGTATTATTTTCTTTACCGTAATCTTGTTTTCATTTTGGCAACACTTGCGTACTTGTGAATGGATTTTTTTTAATAGTTATAATTTTTATCAAAAATATTATCATCATTTTATTAAAATATTAATCATTGCACCTTTATTGCTTTAATTAGATCAAGTATTATAATTTATTAAAATGTTATTACTTCTTATCGCCTCACACAAATTTTTATTTTTCATTATTATTATTATTATTATTATTATTTTTAGTACCAAAACATTCCATTGTAATTATTATTAGTATCTTTTTAAAGGCCCGGACAATTGAGATGGGCCAGGCCTCTGAATAAAGAGAGATAGAGCCCAAAAATGAGAGAGAGAAAAAGTACAATTATATATATATAAACATTCCTAAATCAAAACCCTAATTTAATCGGTCAGTCGACAACCCTCGCGCTGTCACCTATAAAAACCCTTCTAAAACCCTATTTTCTCGACGCCTCTTTCAAATTTACTCATCTCACTTCATTTCCTATCTTCAACATATTCAGAGCGGCAATGGAGTTTTGGGGTACGATTCTTCTTCTAGAATATTCACACATCTGATCACCACTCCTCCTTGTCTATTATTATGGTTGATGTTATATATTCTTAATGTATTATTATTATAATTAATTTTTCTATCAAAACCTTACGTAGTCTTTTGTGTGTTGGTGTTATAATTTCTTCAAAATTGTTTTCTTCATCAATCCTCCATTAGCTGTTTTGTTAACGTTGTAACTTACAACTTTAAAAAGAGCTTTTTTTTTTCTCTTCTTAAAGCACGGTATGTCCCTTTTATCTGATATATATTTTGATTCATGTGGCCTTTTATTTGTTGCTGTATTTTTGGTTTCCGAAATAATAGCCTTATAATTATTACTTCTGTTCTTTCTAGTTGAGTCATATATTAGTTATTTATTGCTTTGTTGTAATTACCTTCAGGAGTTGAAGTTGAAGCAGGGAAACCACTGAAGGTTCAACCTGATATTGAAAAATTAATTCATATTTCACAGGTCCAAGCATTTCTTATTTCTTTTTAGTTTATCAAGGTTTTGGTTATTAATTTTTTGTTCTAATTTTCATCATCTTGAAGATTCATATTAGTTTTATGTTTTTTCTTATACTTTCCAGGCCTCACTTGGTGAGTTGAAAGATGTTAAGGGAATAAAGAACGTGCCTCTACGATTGAAAATTAATGATAAAAAATTCATTATTGGAAATTTGTCTCCTGAAGATAGGCCTCAATTGATGGTTGATTTGGTTTTTGAAAAGGAGTTTGAGTTGTCTCATGATTTGAAAAATGGGAGTGTATACTTTATTGGATATGTGGCTGATCATCCGGCGTCAGGTGCATGAGCTTTGCCTTTGCTATGATATAAGATTTTAATTATGATGTTAATGTATTGTAATACAAATCTTTTAATCAATTGTGTTGCTTGTAAATCCCATTTCCCTTTCACTAGATGATGAATTTGATGATGATGATGAAGTATTCCCTGACTTTGATGAAGATGAGCCTGTGGACTTGAAAGAAAATGGTAACGGCTATGTTTTGTCAGTACTTTACCCTGTCAGTCTTCATATAATAATAAAGATTGTAAAATTAGCCATTTATTTTGTTTAATTTACAGGCAAAGTTAAGCCCCAGGATGTAAAGGCTGCTAAGAAAATTCTTGCTGCTGCTGGCAAGGCTGAGGCCAAGAAAGAAGACCAGTCAGATTCTGATGATGATGAGGAGGACAGTGATGATGATGATGATGACATGGCAATTGATGGAATACAAGGTGATGACAGTGATGACAGTGATCTCTCTGGTGAAGTATGTCCTAAATCTTAAATCTGAATTCAGCATTTTATACTCTTGCCTAGACATTCTTTACTTGTTTCTACATTTGTCTATTCTAACGAGTTTTCTCTTGTTCTTCAGGATTCTGAAGATGATTCCGATGAGGAAGAAGAGACACCTAAGGTTCAGCCATCCAAGAAAAGACATGTAGAAACTGGACAGAAATCTCCTGCTGCTAAGAAAGCCAAAGCTGCTACTCCTGAAAAGACAGGTATGAGTTTTATCCTTGCTATACATCAGCTGTATGTATATGAATTATTCCCCAAAGAGATGTAACGCATATCTCCTTCTCTCTTTGGTGTGAATCATCTTATAAAGTGCCAAATTTTGGATAATCCTGATATGATTATTACTGCTCTTCTTGTAGGTAAAAAGGGCCAAGCTGCAACCCCTACCCCTGCTAAAGCTGCTGGAAACAAATCAAAAGAACAAACCCCAAAATCTGGAGGCCAAATTTCTTGCAAATCATGTAGCAAGTATGTTTACCATCAAAATGGTTGACTAGTTATTCCTTTAGCAGTTCTATTATTGCAATTTATTGATTCATGTGTTTTTGTATTTCAGAACCTTCACTTCTGCAAATGCTCTGCAATCCCACAGTAAGGCCAAGCATGAAGGCAAATGAAGCTGAGTTGGCAGTTGGACTCTTATTTTATTTTGTTGTTTTTCTCCATGGCTAAGATGTTTTACAATGAGCATTGTGGATTATTTGTAGGGATCAGGTGTTCAATACCCTGGTTCTGTTTTGGAAAATCCACCTCTTTCCCATGGATCACCAATTTTTAATTTTCTGTGATGTGTTTCAATAGTATTCTTATTTTGCCCAAGTGCATTGGAAAGTTAAAGATCATGTTTTGATGAAATGTAATCAGCATCAGGTCTGGCTATTATTATTGTTCATGAGCATGCTTCAAAATTTGAGTGAGGCTCCTGTGCACCTGGGCGCACGGAGCACATTCCGTGCGCCTTTACAATTTTCATGCCCCTTTATCATTTAAACCCCTAGCAATACACATGTTTAAATATGATTGGAGGGGAGGATTGTGTTCACATGGGAACACGGAGCATCTTTCCGTGTCCCCGGGCGCACAGGAGCTTTTGCCTCAAAATTAATACATGATCTAGAACGTGCATGAAATTTTTACTGTAACTGTTCTCTTTGAAAACCTCGATTTTAATGACTCACAGTATAATGTTATGAGGTTAAAACATTCCTCTCGTCACATAATGTTATGAGGTTAAAACATTCCTCTCGTCACATCTTTCTTATTTGTTTGTGTGCTATTACTACCGCAATTTGGATCGATAGAATCAACTAGGGTGTTATACAAGTGAGTTCAATCTGTTCTCATTAGATGAGTACATAGCTAATGGGTAAATGAATATGGTAACACTTGATAAGGATGGAAAGTGTTTTCATTTTTATATTAGACATAAATCCATACACTTTCTGAACTTTTGAATCTTGCACTTAATTTTTGAAAATGGGTCTCCATGCTTTAAATTTGATCACTGCATTCAATTTAAATGATCCTTGAGAGAAAACCCAATATGATTATGTATGCATTCATCAATTTCGGATCCTCAATTGCAATATAATGTACCACGGTTTATGGTTTTATTACACTATATAATAGTAGATGCATACAAATACTTGTATGAATAAATATGAAATACTTATGGATCAACTGGGAGGAGAGAGCCCAAAATACGAGGCGCTCTCAATTCTATAAACAGAGAACAAATCTCATAATTGTACCAAAATATGACCAACTGTTACATGAGATAGCATGTAGCTCATCCTCAACAAAGGGATCTGGAACTGCTTCCACAAAATAACTCCTGAAAAAAAAATTGGTTCGAAAGACGGGACTTCGCATAAAACTGTCCCATAAGTGAAAAAATATACCAGGTACTATAATACAAGATACAGCTGAATTGTGATGTAGAAGCTAAAGAGCAGAGGAACCCAACAGCTTCAATATTTTCCGGATAAATTAGGCGAATCTGAAGCAGGGGGGACAGAGAGATCAGTTTCGAGCATGAAGGAAAGATCATGCAATTGGGAAATCAGCATCTTGACATCATCTGTGGTTGGTTGTCCAAAACCATATTCATCATGTGCAGCTTGACCAGATTCAATGGAAGGGCTTGTAGTGTCACTTAACCTACAGTTTCACAATGAGGTTTTAGGATACTAAAAATTCTTGGAAGTAAAAAACTGGCTGAAAATGTAAAGAGAAAAACAAAAGCTAGAAACAGTTTATGTGAAATAGTTGATTTTCATATAGCAATTGACTCTCATAGACATGAAATAACTCCATGATATTATCACTCAAATAATCAATGACAACAAACAAAGACACTGCCTTGAAGTATAATGAAAGCCCATTACGAAGGAAAAAGTATACCCCGACAAATTAAGATTTACCCACCTAATGAATTCTATGAATAGATACTGCATTAGCAGATAAGATATCATGGCATGGCTGGTCAAACAGCCTCATGCATCAAAGGAAGTACATCAATGTACTAAACTTTTTTGGATATATCCTTAAATACAGTGAGTGGAAAGTATTGGTCGCCGGCAACTATGACATTAAGAGAGGTGAACAAGGTTCGAATTGCAGATTTTGATTTTGACATTTAGCATTCAAATAAGACATGGGTTGAATGGCTATAAAGATTTTTAGTTAAGTTGGATATGCAATGCGCCAAAAGCAATTAATAAAAATAATGTAAGCTACTACAGGTCATAATCAAGATGCAAAGAATGAGAAGTGTTAGTGACCAAAACTTAATACTTGACACACATGCTTATTTACAGTCAAAATCCAGCATGTGAACATATGACCAAGAATACTCATTAAGCAGAACACTTACGTAGAAGCAGGATTTTCTGACATTATAGCATTGATTTCTGTAGGAGCATTACCACTGCTAGTTAAGCTGGAAAATAAATTTGCACGGGGAAAGCCGCCAAAATCTCCTTCAAACTTATCAAAGCTAAATAAGTCTCTCTCAGAGGACTTCTCATCATAAGTGGAAACTTGATGATTAAATCCAGGCAAAGCATTTACAGAAGGATCATGTTGGCTGGTTGAGCCCGTAAAGTCGTTCCAATCATCAAATAAATCCTCGTCTTTTGTCCTATGCTCCTCATTCGTGATCTTGTTCTTAGTCATATCTGCATTGCTGGTTTGAAATTGGAAGTCGTCAAACAAATCATCATTGGCAAAATTATCCTTCGAGTATTCTATTGTATGGTCATTTTGAGGATCATTCTTACTGCCGAAATTAACATCAAATCCACCCGAAAAGTTGGGCTCACTAGAGCTCAGATTATTCCACATGCCATCTGAGTTCCAGTCATCAAATACTGGAGAAACAGATTGACCCTCTTTTGGTTTCTCATCTTTCAGATTCACTTCAGGTACAAACACAGAATCAAAGTGAGCAGAAAGATCAACCTCTGGACCAGAGAAAGTGTGAAATGGCTCAGGATCCTGGAATTTGATTCCAGAGTCAGCTGGTCTCTGAAAATTTTCGGGATCCGGGAATTCAATTCCAGAACCTGCTGAAGATTTTTAAAGGATTCAGGATCCGGAAATTTAGTTCCAGAATTAGCTGAGAAACTCTGAAAGGATTCAGGGTCCTGGAATTTAATTCCAGAATCAGCTGAGGAACTCTGAAAGGATTCGGGGTCCTGGAATTTAATTCCAGAATCAGCAGAGGAACTCTGAAAGGGTTCAAGGTCCTGAAATCTAATTCCAGAATCAGATGAGAAAGGTGCAGCATGCTGTGATGATCGATAACCTCTGTGTTCGATTTCAGTATCAGCAGATTGAAAATCTGCCTCCCATTCAGAAAAAGCTTCATTATTCTTGTTTTGAGAAGAACTGAAAGCTGGCTCAAATGATTGGACATTTCGAAACAAATCTTGACTTTCAAGAGCTACAGCATTTTTTCTAGAGACACCCTCAGTCTGATAATGGTCAGGTGGTTGTTCCATGGGCATATCGGGGTTGACATTCCCCTTCGATTTCAAAAGGAATTTATCAGGAGCAACTCCAGTCAAACTTACGGATCTTTTACTCTCTACTGAGTGCTTATCTGGACTAGTCTCTTGCTTCACTGTTTCAGCTGGCCATGATATCTTAAAATCTAAGAATTCTGACAAGCGAGTTAATGATTTTGGAGAGCTCTGGCCAAAACTTCCCTCACTTTTTTCACTCAGATCAACCATTTCCTGCAATCTTCATATTATTATTAAGATTGTAATTATAGTGAACATATAAAGAATGCACAAAGGTGTCAATTACTAAATTTATGGCTTCAGTGGATCATATAAAAACAATAGCAATTAGATAACGCTATTTAGATGGCAACCAATTCTAAGAAAGTGAAAAGACCATCAAATTTGAAACCCTCCTAATTAGGGTAACTCCAACAATCATAAGCACAATCTTCCCAAGTCTTCTACAACGATACTATAATTCAAGACAATCTATTCAGCCTAAAGCAGTCTATCATATATAAAATTCTGTCCCCCTTCGTCAATCATCCGTAACACTTTGATTATAAAAACAAACAATCTATCATTTTAAGAAATAAATACTCAACTAATAAAACTGAGTTTCCATTTTAAAAAAAAAAGGCACATGCATTCATCTTAAAAGCAATTGAATAGAACCACATTGCACTGCAGAGCACAGGCACAAAATAAATACTATCAATTACCGATCCATCGAGATGCAGAGAACGGAGCAACCACTGATATCCGATGGTAGAAGTAAAGCAGATGTGTTCCGGAAAGGCGTCGTAATGGGGGCCAAGGCCGCAGTACAGGCAGATAATCGACTCCGTTCCTCTCAGGAGCATTCCTTTACAGTTCTTGCAACGGAGGTTTGGACGCGTCGGAGGCGGCTATCGCGGCTGAGAGAGGCCGCAGGGAGGGCAGGCTGGGGTCCGAAGGGTCGTATTTGGGCAGACCCGCAGCTTCCCGGGCGCGGCGCAGATCTGGACCTGGCGGATCAGTTCATGCGGAACTTGGGCCATTTTTCACACAGTTGCACTGTCAGTGCGTGTTTTTTCTTTTTTCCAACTTCCAAGTGTTTTTGAGGACGACGGAGTAAATCGCGTTTCAAGAGTAGCGGTTTATTACCTTTTTCTTTTAAGGAAATAACGCCTTTAAATAATACGCCCTACTTTGATTAATTAAACCAAAAAAAAAAAATCATTGATAAATTCAATTCATATCTTATAATTTTATTTTTAAAATAATATTTACTACTCCTTCCATTCCATAAAAACGACAGCACTTACTGTAAATACAGAGTTTTAAAAAAATTATTTTTAACCAACTTTATTGATTTTTAAAGAGTAATGTATTATTTTTATGAAATAAACAAATTATGAATTATGTTATATATTAGGTTAGATTGATAAATTTGAAATTAATATGTATTTTGAAATTATAGCTTACTGTGATGTTTCCATTTTCTTGGTATGACATTATTGTGAGATAAACGAAAACAAAAAGCATGACATTTATTAAGGGATGGAAGCAACATATAATATTCTCTTCGTCCCACTCAGATGACCCATTTTTTTTCATATGGGGCGTCCCACCTAAAGAGTCACATTTTTTTATACACATGAGACCCATACACACCCACTAATAAAATTAAAATATAGGATTTATAACTTCCACTAATACAACTACCCACTACACATTAAATAATAATACTTCTTAATTCCCATGTAAAAAGCAAAAACTACCATTTGGGTAAGACGAATGGAGTATATAAATTGAGTATATTTACATCAAAGCAAAAATAATGGATAAAAACTTGTGTGAGATTGTCACATGTAAGAGCTTACGTGACGAATAAAAAATGATAACTGATATATTAAAAAAAATGATACTCAAATAACCAATTTATAATATAAATAAAAAATAATTTTACAGCAAAAGTGATAACTAATTTAAAAAATATAAAATAGTCTCACGCGGTATCACGCAAGACTTGCCCAAAACGATCAACTCAAATCCCATATTTCACTCCCTATTTCATAACTTATTTCCTATTAAAATACTATACCCTAGTTAATAACCATTAAATCATTGGGGCATGTGGTGAAAATTTGGCCATTGATTATGGCAAGAATCTAATTTATATAATAGGAGATGAAACATCAAATGAAATAGGCGATCCCATTTATTTTGTTAAATATGGAGTATCTCTTTTATTGAATTGGTTCAACCCTAAAATTAGGGTTGCTCTTTCTTTAGTATAATAGAGGGTATACTATTAGAATAATAAGTTGTTACTCGTATGAAAAAAATAAATGATATTTATTTAAATTAATGTATATTTTTGAAGTGATAGATTATAATATTTCTTTTGGAGGGTAAACAATTATATGAGAAATACAAACGAAAAAGACTGAACAATATTTAAAAACGAAGGAATAAATTTTTTTAAATTTTATTTACACAAAGAGAAAACTACACATACTTTTAAAGGAAAATATGACTTGAGTTATAAACCATATAATTTATCTGTATAATATTTAAGGGCAACCTCAATGGTGATCTTTACCCAAATCACCAAATTTATAGTGATTTGGTGCATATCTCCTCTAATATTTTTATCCAAAATTTTATGCAAAAATGAATATTCTATAGAATTTTATTAAAAATATTATTTTATTAAATTTAAATAATTATAATATTCTAAATTGATTATTTATCCCTCTAATTTTAAATTATTAATTAAATAATATATTTCTATTTTGTATTAATTAATTTATATTTAAATTTTAAATTTCATTTCTAAATTTTAATGTTGTATAAATTTTACAAATTACATCAAAATAAATATCAAAATGAAATTAAAGAAATATATAAACAACACATATTTTATTGATAATTGCATAATACAACAAATACAAATAAAAAGGATATTTATTTATGACAAAATCTCTTGTGAGACGGGTTATTTAGTGAGACGGGTTAACCCATCACTAAAGTATGCTTACTGTATACATAAAGTATGTTTAAACGTTGTTAAAGTATGTTATCTAAAATAAGTTGAATTATGGATTAAAGTATTATTTTAGTGTGTTATAATATGATTAATTATTAACATACTTTAACTACAAATAAGTATACTTTAACTATAAAATAAGCATACTTTAGTGATGGACCGACCCGTCTCACACCCGTCTCACAAGAGAGTTACTCTTTATTTATATGTCTGGTGTCTAATGTATTTGTATGTCTATCTTTTTTAATGTTCAATGTAATTTTTTTAATGTAATATGTCATTTTAATTGTACAAGAAGTAATTTTTAAATTATTTTAATGACACAAAATTTATTATATATTAATTATATAAAATATAAAAAATATAAATATATATTTAACAATTAAAAATAATTATTAAAAGTGGTTAAAAATATATATAAATATAATTATATTTAAATTGAGTATTAAAAATAATTGTAAAAAAATTAAAATTTGGGTAACAAATTTGGGTAAGACCCAAATTTGGGTCACGTTACCCTTTTATCCAATTTTTTGGGTAAAAGAAGTAGTCATTGAAGAAAGTTGACACATTTTATCCAAAAATTTGAGTAAAAGGGTAAGCGAGATGGCCTACTCATGCGGTGTGTTTGGTTCCTAACTTCCTACATGGGTGAAAGTATCAATGAGGGCTTTTAAAGAATTATTATAAGCAGGCTTAGAAAACCCACCAACCACAGAGAATCTGATCAACTCGACCTCTTATTTTATTTATTGATTTATAAATAAAAAGCGGGCCCAGACTTTTACAATCAAAATTAAGTATGTTAATTAATATATTAAGGGCTTAATAGCCCAAGGAGACGTGCCCTTAATTTATTAATTAGTGGTGTTATTACAATTTTCTTAGGAAATGTTCGTTTTCGGATTTGAAATTTAGATTTTGGTTTTCAAAATCCACATCCAAATTTTTATATACCTATTATATTCTATCTCCTCAATTAATACATTTTCTCTCTTTATCTCACTTCTCTCATTTAACTTTTTAAATAAATTAATACACTGATTTGACATAAAGTTAAAACATACCATACTCAAAAACTCAAAACAAACACAGAACACACTATTCATGATTTTCAAATCTCAGATAATCCTAAACCAAACATTACCTTAAAGACTAATCTCTTGTTCTCCTGTGCCCAAAATATGCGTATAACATTGTTTTTAAGAATTACACTTTAATTAATAAGCCCCAAAGTAGAATTTCTACGTTGATAATGTTGATTGGAATATAAAATACTAGTATAAATATTTAATAAAAAAACTTGAGTTTTTTTTTTCCTCACAAAATCGAAAGTATAAATTCATATACTAATGAGTATAATAATATTTAATTTGATAATAAAAGATACTCCCTTGTTCCATACTTTTCACGTTTACTGTTCCACGTTGTTTAAGAAAATGTACACTTTTTGACCAACTTTATTGACTTCGGAGGATATTGTGGTATTTTAGATAATTAAAAAATACTCCCTCTGTTCTACACTTATGTTCACACTTTCCGTTTTCGTCCGTCCCACACTAATGTTCACCACCCAAAAAAGAAAACTTCACATTAACCAACAATCTCAAAACTTATCTTAATTTAAAAAATATCACTCTCACCTAACATACATAACATACTTTATAATTTATTATTACCTAAAAATATCACAATATCCCTAAAAAATTAATAAAGTTGGTCAAAATTAACGTTTCTTAAACTCCGTATCTACAGTGCATGTGAACTTAAGTCCGAGACGGAGGGAGTATAAAGTAATGATATATGTGTGAAAAAAATGGCAAATTTGAAATTAAAGGAACTTTTGAGTTTGTTAAATAAAGTAATTTTTTATTTTTTGGGACGTGAAAAATTTTATGAAACAAATAAATAAAAAAAGTGTATAAAATTTTATGAAACAGATGAAGTACTATTTTCGAAGAGTGCAGAGGGACACCAAGTTTTAGCGTAATTAAGACGGATATGGATATTTCAGTGGCTCTTTTTCCCCTAATTATGATTTATTAACAAGAAAATAGCAGGTTATTACCCATATATGACAGAGAATACCGGTGTTAAAAAAAAAATTATTGGGAGAAAGCAAAATAAAGTTGAAAGTAAAAGCTTAAGCGAGTTCTTCCCTTATGGAAGTTCCACTTCCTGGATTGTAAGAACAGAGGGACTTAATAGCAGCTCATTTGTCATACACTCTACTCTATCACTCTACTCTTACTATTGTCATACACCATATAAACCATACCACGCGACCTCGCAACTTTAAAAAGAAGCTCATTTTTGCTTATTTCAAACAAGGGTTCGGGGTGGTACTCTGATCTGCACTCCCATAAACACTCCTTACGACTCATAATCTTAGCCCGATACCACTCATAATCGCTGACAAACAAACAAAGTTGGCCTCCCAACTGGAAGAATTTTTCACCACAGTTTGGCAAATCAAAACAAACTATTCCTCTGAACATTTCACCACTCTCCTCATAACTATCCTCATACACTGTATCCGAGAGATCATTTAATATCCAATAAATAGATCCATTAACAAAGACATTAACATCATCACAATATAATCCTTTCATCTCTTTCACTTCACCCCATTTGTTGCCTCTGCAAGAATACACAGCATAATGCTCCATATCAGCAAATACTATCTTATAATCCCTCGTCAATGGATCGTAATACATTGCATGAATTGATCTTTTGTCCCTAGGGACAATAACTGATGGTGGAAAATAAAACTCCCGATACGTTACGTTCTATTGGATGGATTCCACAGCACACACACACCCCCTCTGCCTCTGGAATACGAATACTTCAGATATAATCCCTCACAACTGCACAAAGTATCAGTATCAAGGACACATTCAATTGCCGATACATTTTCAATACAGTAATTTCGGAGCTCAACAATTTGCAATCCATTGAAAATGTATGGATCCTCCCATGCTAGTAGATTTCGGGAGGACGAATTTTTGCAGTGCTGGAGATGAATTTCAGCGAATGTTGAATCCGAAATAGTGGCCTTCCACTGTTTGCAAACTTCCCTGAATCTAAGGAAATCCTTCACAGGTGAAGGCAATCCGGACAAGATGTCCTCTATTATTTCATGAGGAAGACCGACATGACACGCTTCTTTCATATTTCTGATTCAAATTCTGTCACTGATTTCAGAGTATTGAAACCTACAACAAATATTTAGGTTCGATAATAACTTTCATTAAAACAACAAAAGAACCCCATAAAGAGATGAGATTATAATCAAATGGCAAGTCAG
Organism: Pogostemon cablin; assembly: GCA_023678885.1. Lineage (NCBI taxonomy): Eukaryota > Viridiplantae > Streptophyta > Magnoliopsida > Lamiales > Lamiaceae > Pogostemon > Pogostemon cablin. The sequence goes on from CM042965.1 coordinate 7,231,492, forward strand.
TCTCCAAACGCAACAAAACCAACCCTAGCCCTTTCAAAGCCTGAATTTTTATTTTTTATTTTTGTTGTGATTCTTCCTTAGGTCTTGATCTTCAACAAGACACTTGATCACACACACTTGATGTTCAATCAATTTAGAATTAGATCAACACACACACACTGAAAAACAGTTGCTATATAAACTCTAAAACTAAGAATGGAAGAAAGAATGCTCAAGGAATTATAGTGGTTCGATCTTCATGATCTACGTCCACTTTGAGGGAAGATAACTTTCTTTATTGATTGATGTATACACGAAGAACAACTGATTCGAAAGCTACAGAATCAGCCTTACAATAGCTACAAAACCAGATGAAGAAGAATGAATGTAAACTGATGAAGATGATCACTTCTGCAGGTGTAGTATGTGAGCTTTATATATATCAATTCCCATCTCATAACCGACTGCCATGTGCACCAATGGATGATCACAACTCACGTGCTTCTTGGCTAACCAACTTGAAGGGATCACATGCTCACAACTACCAAGTAACCACCTCAACATCCTAACAACCTGATGCATCCTCCACATGTGATCACAAGCTGGTGCATTGTCTTGTAGCTGATCTATTCGACTCAACATCACATGTATAACTCATGCACCCTGTCCTTTAAGTACTTCAGACCCTTAGCTTCACAGCAACACTCCAACCACACATGATGGATCAGGATTTACACATCATTCTTCAACATACTCCACCTTAAATCAAGTATCCATCTTCAACTAAGATTACTACCTTCCCTCCATTTGCTGCTCATATTGAGCAGCACTTTAGTTATCATTACACATCTCAACTAAGCCTAAGCTTAGTTCAAACTTTGAACTAGGCAAGGCCTTAGTTAGACAATCAGCAGGATTGACAGATGTGTCAATCTTACACACCTTGACAGCACCACTTTCAACAAGATCCCTCACAAAATACATCTTAACATCAATGTGCTTTGTTCTCTCATGATAGCCCTGGTGTTTTGCCAAATGAATAGCACTCTGATTATCACAGAACACCTTCACTGTTTCTTGCTTCACTCCAAGCTCTTCAAGCATACCACTGATCCAAATTCCTTCCTTAATAGCTTCAGTTAATGCCACAAACTCAGCTTCAGTTGTGGACAAAGCTACAATGGACTGATGACTGGCCTTCCAACTTATAGCAGTTCCATAAAGAGTGAAGATATAACCTATTAATGACTTCCTAGTATCCATGTTTGCAGCAAAATCTGCATCAACATATCCACACAAAACTTCACTGTCTTGACTTAACTTCTGAAACTTTAATCCTTTACTGACAATGCCTTTTATATACTTCATAGCCCATTTTGCTGCTTCCCAATGTAGTTTACCAGGAGATCCCATGAACCTGCTCAAAACACTAAGTGTAAAAGCCATGTCTGGCCTGCAGCAGACCATACAATACATTAGACTTCCTACTGCACTAGCATAAGGAGTCTTGTCCATATTCATAACTTCTGTTTCAGTCTTTGGTCCTTGCTGTAGAGTCAACTTTACACCTTGTTTGAATGGAGTGGAGACTGTCTTACATTCATCCATATTATACCTTTTAATGACCTTTAACATATAAGCCTCCTGGTTCAGCACTAAAGATCCATTTATCCTGTTTCTGTCAATTTGCATTCCTAGGATCATCTTGGCCTCTCCAAGATCCTTCATGTCAAATTCAGCTTCCAACATTCTCTTTACTTTCAAAATTCCAACCATTGTATGACTAGCCAACAGCATATCATTAACATACAATAAAAGATATGTAAACAGACCACCTTCCTCCATGAAGTATACACAGCTATCATGTAGACTTCTCTGGAATCCACACTTAACTATGTATTCATCAAATCTCAAGTACCATTGTCTTGGACTTTGCTTAAGACCATAGAGAGATCTTTTAAGCAAACAGGCTTTTGAACTTGAGTTTTGAAGTTCAACACCTTCTGGTATAGTCATGTATATCTGCTCCTCTAATTCTCCATGTAGAAAAGCTGTAGTAACATCCATCTGATGAAGCTCAAGATTCCATTGAGTAACTAATGAGAGAATGATCCTTATAGAACAATGTTTAACCACAGGTGAGAATATCTCATTGTAGTCAATGCATTCTTTCTGTGAAAAACCCCTTGCAACTAATCTTGCCTTGAATCTAGGCTTTCCAGCTTCAACTGTAGATGGTTTCTTTCTAAAAATCCATTTACAACTCACCAGCTTCTGATGCTTAGGCTTCTCCACTATGTCCCAAGTGTGATTCTTATCCAAAGATAAGAGCTCTTCTTGTATAGCCATTAACCACTGATCACTATCAACACTACTTATAGCCTCCTTGTAATTCCCAGGTTCTAGTGATTCAACTTCAGAAGCAGTATACAAAGCATAAGAAACAAGATCAGCTTGGATGTATCTTGCAGGTGGTATAATTTCTCTTCTTTGTCTATCTCTAGCAAGATGATAAGTATTCTGACCTTCTAAGATGCTGTCATTACCACTACTAGACTTGCCAGACTCCACCTGAGACTCAACTTCATGATCAGAACTAGCTATAGTTTCATCTTTTCAATCAGTGGCATTTTCCCTTCATCAAAAGAAACATCCCTGCTGATCAAAATCTTTTGTTGGTCTGGACACCACAATTTATAGCCCTTTACTCCAGATGGATAACCAACTAATACACACTTTAAGGCTCTTGGTTCCAGTTTTTCTTGCTTTATATGAGCATAGGCAAGACACCCTATTACTTTCAAGCTACTGTAATCTGCAGGTTTACCACTCCACATTTCCTCAGGAGTTTTAAAGTTTAGTGGTGATGATGGACATCTGTTTATAAGAAATGCTGCAGTAGTAGCTAATTTCCCCCAGAAGCTTTTAGGAAAACCTCCACTACTTATCATACATCTGACTCTTTCAAGAATGGTCTGATTCATCCTTTCTGCTGTTCCATTTTGCTGTGGAGTTAATGGAATAGTTTTATGCCTTTTAACTCCTCTATCTTTACAAAATTGATTGAACTCATCTGACAGATACTCCAGACCATTGTCAGTCCTTAGACACTTCAACTTCTTATCAGATTGATTTTCAACCTCAACTAACCACTCTTTGAATTTGGTGAAGGCTTCATCCTTGGATTTCAATATATAAATCCATACCTTTCTTGAGTAGTCATCTATAAAGGAGATGAAGTATTTTCCACCCCCCTTTGTGATGTTCTTGGCAGGTCCCCACAAATCAGAATGAACATACTCCAATACAGATGAAGAGTTATGTTCACCAATACCAAATTTTAACCTCTTTGCCTTACCCATCACACAATGTTCACACTGACTCAAAGTAATTGAAGTGTGACCACATAACAGCTCCTGTTTAGCTAATTCTTGCAGACACCTCTCACTTATATGACCTAATCTTCCATGCCATAGTAAAGAATTGTCTATTTTACTAGTGTTACAAGCTTGAGCAGTGACAATATTTCCACACAAGAAATATAGATCATGTTTCCTAATACCTTTCAAGAATACATCATTTCCCTTTGTGACAGTCAAACAACCATCAGTTGACTGAAAACTATATCCCATGGAATCAAGATTTCCAAGTGAAATTAGATTTCTTCTTAGATCAGGAACATACCTTACATCATGAAGCATTCTCACTGTTCCATCAGATAGTTCAAGCTTGACAGATCCTCTTCCCATAATCTTACATGTCTGATTGTTTCCAAGAAGTACAGAGCCCTCAATCTGATGTTTAAAACCTATCAACCAATGCTTGACTGGTGTCATATGGAAGGTACAACCAGAATCAATCACCCATTCTGAAGAAACTTCAGATGCAGTGACTGTCAAGACTTCAACAAAATTTGTAGTATCTTCTTGTGCAGGGGCAGTTTGATTTGCCTGGTTTTGTTGACCAATTTCTTTCCCCTTTTCAATACCTTTTCCTTTGCTAGCTTTCCACTTGTAGCAATTCCTTCTCATATGGCCATGTTGATTACAATGATAGCACTTCCTTACTTCACCTTCTTTGGCATGCTCTCCTTCCTTTCTGTTTTGCTTATTTCCATCATAGCCCCTCTTCTTCTTGTTATTTCTTTTAGCTTGATAGTTCTTCTTGACAATCAAACCTTCTCCTCCAGAAATCTGAGTGCTATCAGTTACCAACTGTAATTCTCTAGACTTGAGTGCTAACAACACATTATCAAACTTGATGGAACTCTGATTTCCATATAACAATGTATCTTTGAAACTCTGAAAAGATCTTGGAAGAGCTGTCATCAACATGAGAACTTTCTCTTCTTCTGATATCTTTTTATCAACAGTTTCAAAATCATCCATGATTTTGACAAACTCATCAACTTGATCCAATATAGGCTTTTCATCAGTTATTTTGTATGCATTTAGTTTCTGCCTAATGTGAAGTCGATTTGCTAAAGTCTTGATCATAAACATGGATTCTAACCTTTCCCAAATTCCAATTGCAGTTGTTTCCCTAGCAACTTCCCTTAGTGCCTTATCCCCAAACATAGAATAATAGTAGAATGAGCCTTTTTGAGTACCTCATCATCTACTTGTGCTCTTGGAGGTCCAGCTGCTGATGGATCTTTAATGATCTCTGTCTTGACAGGTGGAGGTGGCTTCAATGCATCAATGAGCCCTTGCTGTGTCAAGATCGCCTTCATCTTGAGTTTCCAGAGACTGAAATCCGTTTTCTCAGTGAGCTTCTCAATGTCAAACCGTGTGGTGTTCATCTTCTCAGAATTCAGCAGCTGTGTTTGATGGTTTGCTTCCCACAGATGGTGCCACTTGTTGTGATTCTTCCTTAGGTCTTGATCTTCAACAAGACACTTGATCACACACACTTGATGTTCAATCAATTGAGAATTAGATCAACACACACACACTGAAAAACAGTTGCTATATAAACTCTAAAACTAAGAATGGAAGAAAGAATGCTCAAGGAATTATAGTGGTTCGATCTTCATGATCTACGTCCACTTTGAGGGAAGATAACTTTCTTTATTGATTGATGTATACACGAAGAACAACTGATTCGAAAGCTACAGAATCAGCCTTACAATAGCTACAAAACCATATGAAGAAGAAGGAATGTAAACTGATGAAGATGATCACTTCTGCAGGTGTAGTGTGTGAGCTTTATATATATCAATTCCCATCTCATAACCGACTGCCATGTGCACCAATGGATGATCATAACTCACGTGCTTCTTGGCTAACCAACTTGAAGGGATCACATGCTCACAACTACCAAGTAACCACCTCAACAACCTAACAACCTGATGCATCCTCCACATGTGATCACAAGCTGTGCATTGTCTTGTAGCTGATCTATTCGACTCAACATCACATGTATAACTCATGCACCACGTTCATTAAGTACTTCAGACCCTTAGCTTCACAGCAACACTCCAACCACACATGATGGATCAGGATTTACACACCATTCTTCAACAATTTTTAAGGAAACTGAGACTCAAATTCAACCAAAACCAAATTAAATCAAATTAAAACTAATAAAATTTGGTTTTTGAATCACCAAAGGAGAATAAGAACGAGCCTACAACAGTTTAACTGATAAGACAACTTCAATTGCATCCCATCACTAACTATTCTTACTCAAAAGAAGACACCCTGATAAATGCACTTTCAAATATTAACTGTTCATCAAGTTTAGAGCAGAATAAAAAAAGGGAAATGCCAAGAAATGCCCTAAATGGGATGTGTTCCATCTAATTTGCCCTAACAATTACATTATATCTATTTTGCCAACTAAATAGGTGTAATGCCATGAATACCCTTTAAGGGTGGCCCACATGTTGGCATTGGGAATGAGATGAGATGAGGACACAAGTATTGTGTCAGCCTGATATATTTTCTTTTATGACACAAAAAATAAAATATATATAAATATATTTTTCCTTCTATCTTTTCTTTTACAACACATAAAAAATAAAAAATATATAAATATATTTTTCCTTTTTCCTTGATATGCCTGATAGTGATAGGCGCGGATACATATATTAATTAGAGAATTAAAATTCATGTTCACAGCAATACACATGCACCAGACGCAATTTAAATATTTATTACCACCGAATTCAAAATTATCCTAGCACAGGTTATTTTGGAAATACAAAATTGTGCCACGTGGACATACAAAATTTTATAAAATAAAAAGAAAATAAAAAAGAATTCTTTTAGTGCATGTCCGCCGATAAGATAAATAAAATAAGCAGGTCCGCCGACTGTAAAATAAAAAAGAAGCATGTACGCCAATAGAAAAATAAAAAAGAATTCAAAAGAAGCATGTCCGCTGATAAGAAAAATAAAAAGAAGCATGTCCGCCAATAGAAAAATAAAAAGAATTCTAGTAGTGCATGTCCGCCGATAGGAAAAGCATGTCCAAAAGAAAAAAAAATCTATACAGGTCCGCCGATTGAAAAATAAAAAAAAACATGTACCCCAATAGAAAAATAAAAAAGAACTCAAAATAAGCATGTCCGCTGATAAGAAAAATAAAAGGAAGTATGTCCGCCAATAGAAAAATAAAAAAGAATTCTTATAGTGCATGTCCACCGATAGGAAAAACATGTCCAAGAGGGAAAAAATAATCTATACATGTCCGCCGATTGAAAAATAAAAAAGAAGCATATATGCCAATAGGAAAATAAAAAAGAAGTCAAAAGAAGCAAGTCCGTTGATAAGAAAAATAAAAAAAGCATGTCCGTCAATAAAAAATAAAAAAGAATTCTTATAATGCATGTCCGCCGATAGGAAAAACATGTCCAAGAGAAAAAAAAATCAATACATGTCCGCCAATTGGAAAATAAAAAAGAAGTATGTACGCCAATAGAAAAATAAAAAAGAATTCAAAGCATGTTCAAGAGAGAAAAAAAATCTATACATGTCCGTCAATAGAAAATAAAAAATACTCCCTCAATTCTAAAATTTTTTGCACACTTCCTTTATAATTTATATTTTTTGCACACTTCCTTTATAATTTACAAAGGAAGTGTGCAAAAATTTTTGGAACGGAGGGAGTAATTCTTTTAGTGCATGTCCGTATATAGGAAAAGCATGCTCGGGAGAAAAAAAAATTCTATAGTTAAAAAAACATGCTCGGGAGAAAAAAATCTATAGTTAAATTTACGGCAATTTTGATTATTATGGATATGGATTAAATACTCAATAATTTGATAAATAATTACGGATAGAATTATTACCATTTGAAAGTTATAACATTTATTTTACATGATTAAGAAGTAGTTTTTTTAGCATGTCGGCAAACCAATACGAACGGACAACCATTAGGAAAATAAAAAATAATTATTTTAGTGCATGTTCGCCGATAGGAAAAATAAAAAGAAGTATGTCCGCCTATTGGAAAATAAAAAAAAGCATGTACACTAATAGGGAAATAAAAATGAATTCTTTGAGTGTACATCCGCTGATAATTTAAATAAAAAGAAGCATGTCCGCTAACACAAAAATTAAAAAGAATTCAAAAGAAGGATGTCAGCCAAAAGGAAAATAAAAAAGAATTCAAAAGAAGCATGTCCGCTGATAAGAAAAATAAAAAGAAGCATGTCCGCCAATAGAAAATAAAAAAGAATTCTAGTAGTACATGTCCGCCGATAGGAAAAGCATGTCCAAGAGAGAAAAAAAATCTATACATGTCCGCCGATTGGAAAATAAAAAAAAAACATGTACGACCAATAGGAAAATAAAAAAGAATTCAAAAGAAGCATGTGCGCTAATAAGAAAAATAAAAGGAAGCATGTCCACCAATACAAAAATAAAAAAGAATTCTTATAGTGCATGTCCACCAATAGGAAAAATATGTCCAAGAGAAAAAAAAAATAATCTATACATGTCCGCCAACTAATAGGAACGCGCAATCAATAGGAGAATAAAAAATAATTATTTTAGTGCATGTCCGCCGATAGGAAAAATAAAAAGAAGTATGTCCGCCGATTGAAAAATAAAAAGAAATGTGCTAATTGAATTTCCTATCGGCGGACACCAACATAATTCTATTTTCTATCGGCGGACATGCACCAAACATAATTTTTTTTTATATCTTTATCGCCGGATACCAATAAAATTTTATTTTCTATCGGCGGACACCAACATAAGTTTATTTCCTATCGGCGGACATGTGCCAAAATTTCTTTTTTATTTCTTTATTGCGGACATACGTCACAATATATATTTTAATTATCGAACATCCACCAAACAAATTATTTTTTTATTGTTGTACATACGTCAATATATAGGGAGAGGTGTGTGTGCGTGTAGAAATTGGATTGTTATGTGTAGAAGTTAATAGCATGTGAATATATTCAGTTAACATCAACGGTTGTTAGCGGACATGCTGCAATTTTGAATCAGCGGACATGAGATTTTTTATTTTTTATTTTGACATGCAATATTTTTTTTTCAATTTTGTTCGGCGGACAACAATTTTTTTTGGGTGGATATGACATTTCTTTACTCCACTATTTATTATCACAGTTCATATTTTAAGGATTTATGTTATGATAAGAATTATAAGAAGATAATTAGAAAAGAAATATATAATAATGGAGTAATATGTTTTATTAAATAAATAATAATAATAATTTCCTTTGTTAAATTGACTAAAAAAACTTAATTATCGAACATGTATAAATTTTATTTTTGAAATAGTAGTTTGGAATGGAGAAAAAGGTGAGGTATCCGTCGATAAAATAAAAAATAAAAAGGAGAAAATAAGGATGTGTCATGGTGTCTCCCGATAAATAAATGCAAAAAAAAAAGGTGTCCATTTATGTAATTGGGATGGTGTCCGCCGAGAAAAAGAAAAAAAAATAGTTTCTAAAGAAAAATTGTCATGTGTCCGCTGATTAAAAAAAACTAAAAAAAGAGAGAAAAAAGAAGTATTTGGCGTTGATAAAAAAACTTAAAAAAGAAGAAAGAAATATGTGAGGTGTCAAGAGAGAAAATGGAAGGTGTCGCTGTAATTTTTAATTTTTTTTCCAAAAATAGGAAGTTTTTAAGTGCGTGTCCGCCAATTAAAAAAAAACTCAATAAAATTTTTAAAAAAAAAGAAAAAGAAAAAGAGAAAATACAAGGTGTCCGCCGAAAAAAATGAGAGAAAAAGGGGAGTTATTAAGGCGTGTCCGCCAATTTTAAAAAATAAAATAAATTCATTTACATTTTATTTATTTAAAAAAAATAGAGGTGTCAAGAGAGAAAATGGGCTATGTCCGCGGAAAGAAAATTGGAGAAAAAGAGAGTTATTAAGGCGTGTCTGCCAATTTAAAAAAAAATAAATTCATTTGCATTTTATTTATTTTAAAAAAAGAGAGGTGTTAAAAGAGAAAATGGGATGTGTCCGCCGAAAGAAAATTGGAGAAAAGGGAGATATTAAGGCGTGTCCGCCAATTTAAAAAAAAACCTCATTTACATTTTTTTTAATTTTTATAAGCGGACATGCAATATTATTTATTATTACAATAATTGAATAATAAAATTATACATGTCCACAAATAAATCTTATATCCGTCGAGTGACGTCCGTCCAAATCCCAATCAAATATGTCAAATGTTCAAAAAGAAGGGAAAAGAAATGACATGTGTCAGAGGGGTAAATCAGGTATATACACTAAAAACTGGGCAAATTAGATATTTTTAAAAAGTTAGGACAAATTAGATGTTGCATGGATGAAACAGGGCAATATAAGTGTTGTCCCTTAAAAAATCTACATCACCGAGATCTTAATCTCTCTCGGAAGGTACAGATTAGAGCAGATTAACAATTACAATCTCAGAAACAAGATCGTAATCTCTCTCAGACTACCTTCCCAGAAACAACATCGTTGACTACGTTTTGAATAAATTAAAAATTGAAACCCTAAACGCAACAAAAAAACAAAATTAGAACAGAAAAACGATCTACCATCTCTGACGAGTCTTTTATTATATTAAAAAGCACATATTAGAAAAGATAAAATTATAATTATACCCTAAATCTTAGGGATAAATTATACCCTAAATCATAAGAGTAAAATTATAATTATACCCTAAATCGTAGGGATAAATTATACCCTAAACCACAAGGATAAAATTGTAATTATACTCTAAACCCTAAACGGATAAAATATACACTAAACCACAAGGTAAAATTACAATTATACCTTAAAACCTAAGAATAAATTATACCCTAAACCATCAGGGTAAAATTACAATTATACCCTAAACTCTAAACTCTAGGGGATAAATTATACCCTAAACCACAATGGTAAATTTATAATTATATCCTAAATTATATGAATAAATTATATCCTAAAATATAAGAATAAAATTATAATTATATCTTTAAAATTAAATAAATAACACAACAGTTTAAAAAAAAAACACAGACTGAAAGTGAAAGAATGAAATTATAGGAGTTGTATCAAATGAAGGTTATACACAAGTATTTCCCAATAAATTTTTACCATTGAGAGGCTCTGTTTTTTAGCCAGGTTATAAAACCAGGGTTTTATTGAGAAAGGGAGAGTGAGAAATTGGGAAGTGGGGAATACGACCCTCCTTGGAACGCGCGTGCGTCTCACTATAGCAAAAGGCAGGAAAAAACAACATAAATGTGTGGGCCCAGGAGTCAATCACCTCATAATTTTTATTTAATTAATAAATTGAAACACTGCAAAGACAAAAATTCTTGTGCACCCGGGCGCACGGAACATTTTCTGTGCGCCTTTAGAAATTTATATTAAATTTTATACTTTTTAGTATACAGATGTGTACCTTTTATACGGATAACACTCCGTGCGCCTTTAGAATTTTGTGTTAAATTATATACTTTTTAGTATAAAAATGTGTACCCTTTATTTTCTAAAGAAAAAAGAATATTAATGAAAAATGTATACCCTTTAGAACAAAATTGCGTACTTTTTAGTAATTAAAGTGTATACCCTTTAGACCAAATTAATGTACCCTTACCCATAATACAAAATTTCTAAAGGACGTCCGGTGCACGCGAGCCTCACTCCACTACAAATCAAATTTAAATACAAAGAAGAGATAGGGGCGACTAATATTGTTAATTTATTATCATTAAATTTATTTATTTATTTTTTTATTTTTGAACACTATTTTTTTAAATTCTTCTATTTTTTTATTAAGTATCCTTTTAATTTGTATTTTTAAATCTATATATATATATATATATATATATATATATATATATATATATATATATATATATATATATATATATAAAAGCAAACTTGAATTTTCACTTTTGTTTTCAATTTTTTTTAATTTTATTTTATTTAAAAATAATTCAATTTTAATCTTAACTCTCCAATTTAATTTTAATTTTAACCGTTCAACTAATGCTTTTGATAGATTATTATACTAATGATGAATTTTATTATTTAATTTAATTTTTTATTGTATACTATAAATTTGATAAATATGGAAAATATGTTTTCAAATTTGATTAATCTTAAATCAATATAATATATCAATTTTATTTTCATTACAATCGTCTCTATAAATATTTGCTTTCAATTATGATCGTTCATTCTTTAAAATCATATTATATAATTTTTTCATTACCTAATCAAATTCTTAATATATCCCTTTTTTTTTCTCCTAATCCTTCTTTTTCTCCTCTTTTACCGATTCTACTTTATATCATTTATAACATACTCTAATTTTGTTTCTCTTTTATATATTTATTTGATCATATATACATGTTCAATCGTTCTTCTTAAAGATATCATTATACTATTTAATTTTTTCTTTTGTTCTTCTTTTTAATCCTCTTTTTATTTTTTTAAAAATAATTTTAATATAATAGAAAGTTAATATAAAATTTATTTATCTTAAATACAAAATTAAATTTAATGTTATAAAAAATAAGCATACAAACAATGCGATTTGATTAATAAATATAAAATTATATTATACTAAAAAATAAATTTATATATTATACATAAATTAGTTTTTACGAAATACATAAATTCAAATAAATAAAAAATAATTATATATATATATATATATATATATATATAATATCATGGTTAAAAAATAAATATAAAAATACATAATTGTAATATACTTAGTTCTTTCTGTGCAACGCACGAATGAGTAATGTCTAGTTTTATGTAATAAAAAAATTAAGACTATTTTTTTTCAATTAAAAAAAATATTAACAAATATGTAACGATACTTTTGATTTTTTTATTTTATTTTCGAATACAAATTAAAGTAATTTATATTCTTATGTATTAAAAAATTAATATAGTAATATTTTTTTAATTTTTAAAAATATTAAAATTTTAAAATAATCAAAATATATAATTGTTCCTAATTAATTTGAAAATTAAATAAATATAATTAATAAATTATATAAAAAAATGGAGGTTGGAAAACAAAAAACCTATTTTTTGGATTTATTGTTAGGAAGTATTTTTGTTTTAAAGGTAGAGATTTTTTACTTTTGAAGTGGCGGTGAGATTGCAAGAAAATACCTTCTTTTTATGTTTAAAGAAGGCCTAAATAGGTTAGGTTAGAATATCCCTATTCCCACCATAATTCAATCTTTCAATTAAATATTAATTTCTCTTTCATCAACATATACAACCTACAACAACCCAACATACCATCTAAAAGATTTTATAAATCATCAACAACCCAATTCAACTTAATATTTTATTAAAATATTCATTTCTTTCTTATTTATATAATTATTATAAAAATATATATTATTATTTTAAATTTATATTTAAAATTAAAATAATCTTATATTATAAAAAATATTTTAATTTCATAATTATAATAAAATTTTACTTTATAAACAAAAAAAAATTAATATACAAACATAATAATTAAATTAAAATGTAATCTAAAATATTTCAATATTATTTTTTTATAGATAATTAAATAATAAGATTTTTTAGATAATAATTTAGAATTTAAATTATATTTATATAAATTTTTAGAACCAATTATAGTGTGATAAGTGGTACAATGTGGAACATTTATTTAGGTTGAGAGGTGGCCCAAGTGGGTTGTGACTAGGGATGACAATGAGCCGGGACGGGCCGGGTACCTAGGTGGCCCGCCCCCGCCCCGTGTCCCTTGCGGGTCGCCTACTTAGGACCTGTGCCCCGCCCTACCCATTTTTTATTTTTTTAAAAAAAATTATTTTTAATAAATTATAATACATTTAAATAAAGAATGTTAAATTAGAATAAAATATAGTAAATTTAAATTTTAAATTAAATAATTAAACTTTATTTTCATTTTAATTTTTTTTGTTACATTATATTTAATGATATATATAATATTGTAAAAAAGTTTTTTTTATTACATTATATATTTAATGATATATATAATATTTTAATAAAGTATTTTGTAATAGTTACAATAATTACCATACATAATTTATTTTATTTAAATTAAATAAATATTTATGTATAATATATAATATGTATATATTAATATATTATATTATATAATAAATATAATAAATATTTTTAATAAAAATTTTAATATTTTTATTACGAAGAGGGCCTGGCCTGGCCGGACCGGGGCGAGGCTAGGATCCAGACCCGCCCTGACCCATGCACGGGGCAGGGTGGACCCGCCCCATTCTCTGTGCGGGGGCGGGGCGGACTCGGCCCAAACAGGACGGGGCAGGGCTTATATTTTCTTTTTTATTTTTTTATTCTCTTTATTTGATCTTATTCTCAATTTTCAATCCACCCAGTTGTCCATTATATTTTTTTTATTCTCTCTATTTTATCTTATTCTCACGACCTTCTCCCCAGGTCACTGATGGGTATAGCTTGAGGTCAAGTATAAAATATACTCCCTCCGTTCGAAAGAGGGTTATTTACTTTTGTGCACGTTGATTAAGGAGTATTATTATTTAATGTGTAGTGGATAGTTGTATTAGTGAGAATATCGATCTCATATTTTAGTTGTATTAGTGGGTTTGTGCGGGTCCATGTGTGTAAAAAATGAAATGACCATTTTGAAGCGGACAATCAAAATGAAAAAAAAGACTTTCTTTCAAGCAGACGGAGGAAGTTCTTTTTGTCCTACTGTGGATTGATATACTACTTATTAAATACTCTCTCAACCCTATTTCAAACTTTACATTTGCTTTTGCATGTAAATTAAGAAATGTAATATTTTAATGTACAGTGAGATGAGAAAAAAAATATTTTAATGTAAAGTGAGTATATTAGTGTGATGTGTGAGTCATGGAGAGAGATAATTAATTTGTGTAGCTTCATTTACTAAAAAGGAAAATGTAAAAATTGAATTGGAATATCCAAATTTAAAATATGTAAAGATTGAAATGGTAGGAGGAAGTATTATTAATGCTAATTGAGTTTATTTTTATGAATATTAATCATAATAAACATATTGAAATAATTACATACAATGTATGTAAAGTCGTTAATAATTATGTCATTTCACGCCTTTCGTATATATATAAATTCAAGAATAAGATTTAATAGATTGTACCAAATTAAATGAATATGATTTATTGGAAAAAAGTTTCGCGCATCACCTTTTTTTTTTTCTCTTTTCTTTTCTCTGTTCTTTTCCATTTTCTTTTGTTTAGTTTTTGTTACGAGTGGATTGCAAAAATACCCAAAAGTCAAACATCACCTATCTTTACCAACCAACCCTTATCTTTTATATTTTTTTCTAAACAATAGCCACTTTTTGGACCCTTATATCCTTACTATTTAAAATCTTCTGCCTATTATATCCCATGTAGGGGTGTTAAACGGGCCAACCCTAAACCTACAGGTCTAGACCTATAGGTCCACGGGCTAAACGGGCCACGGTTTATGCGGTCCACTTTAAACGGTTTGCTAATAGTCCGGACCTAAACCTAACCCTAACGGTTTGCGGGCTAAACGGGCTACTAACGGGCCACTAAAAAAGAAAATAAAAAAAAACACAAAACAAAATTCAAACTTAAATTCAAAGTATGATCCATACAATTCATCCAAATACATAACAATCAAACATTAACTTAAAAGATCGAATATAAAAAAGTAAATTCCAAACTTCATGCATTCCCACTCCAACATTAAATTTAAATATTTGTTCCTTCTTTAGCATTTGGTGTTTCCTTGGACAAATAGATATCGCCATCTTCCAATTCACCATCATCTAAATATTGCAAGAGCATATAATTAGTAATATAAGAAATTTAAGAAACGGTATGAAAAACATATCACAATTTAAAACATGTAAATTGTAATAAAAGTATTACCATCAACAAAGCCTTTTAGCCAACTCCGAGTACAAATAAGTGCTTCAACATATTGTCCGAGCAGTCAACTCCTATATTTGTTGAGTACATGTGCCCCAATGCTAAAAGCTGATTCAGAAGCCACAGTGGTGATCGGAATACTAAGAATATCACAAGCCATAGTAGATAATGCTGGACACCGATTCTTATAATTTTTCCAAAACTCTAAAACATCCAAATTTGGATGGTATTTCAATTCAAAAGGCGCCTCATCCAAATATAGATCTAATGTGGATTTTTCATTTTGAGAATTTGTGGTGTATTCTGCCAATCTTCCATAACCTATATAAAATAAAATAAATTAACATAATGTAGCTAAAATAAGTAAAAAAGATGATTTCTTAAAGAAGATAAGATAAAGACTTACATCAAATAAATTGATATCTGCTTGCTCTTTTCCTTTTCCACTTGCTGCTGGTGTAGAGAAAGATGATAAGTTTGAAGTGCTTTGAGAGCAATTTCCATGTGGTTCATTCAATGATATACATTTCTCATACTCACCAAAAAGCATTTGCAATTCACTTCTAATAAGATCAACCTTTGCTTGAGCTGAAGCTGGATCAAGTTGAGAATAACAATACTTGATCATTCCTAATTTTGCTCTACGATCAAGCACTGCACCAAATGCAAGCACATTACTGTACTCACTCCAATATTTCTCAAAATTTTCTTGCATTCTCAAAGTCATACTCTTAATGTCTTCATCATCACTCAACACATTTGATTTCAAGAGACATTCAAACTTCCACACTTGCATAAAGTACAAGTTGGAAGTAGGATAAGACGAACCAGAAATCAGATTTGTGATTGTGTAAAATGGGTATAAGAACTGACACATTTTCTCCCCTCTAATCGACTCATCATCTGTTGGAGCGAATGTGAACCCTTCATCATTCGTCTGAAGTAAACTAAAAGCACGCTTATAACACGAACCAGAAAGCATGTTGATTCGGGCCGTAAGAGGGGCTTTATGGAGGGGTATTTCAAAAGGTCAAAACTCTATTGTTGACCAATTAAAGGCGTGGGTTGCACTGAAAGGAAGCGATTAGGCAGATGGAAATGCTAATGAACGAATTAACAATTAACACAGTGTGAATTTCAGTAATGAATATAATTTAGATGATGAGGATTCATCGGAAAATCTGATTTACAGTGGGCTCAGGGAAAAGTCGGAGAAGATCGAGTTCATGTTATCGTCTCCAAAAAACACGGTTGGGTTTTCGTTGAAATTTACAATGGGTTCAATGGACCAAATGCACCCGATTATCTACTCTCCAATTTGTACGCGACTGTTCATCAATAGCACAAAGACTTACTCTAGGATGAAAATCAAACATATGATAACCCTGCCATGGATAATCCAAATCCCACCCCAAAAGAAGATGAATCCAAATTGAATGTAACACGAGATAAGACTAAATATGGTTGTTCTAGATTTGTAGAAGCAGAGAAGGATTATTGTAATGGAGGGATGAGGAGGAATGTGAAGAGCAAGTATGGAACTAAGAGTAAGAAAAAATGGGAGGAATCTCATAGGGGATTTAGATGTGAATGGGATAAAAAGAGAGTGGAGCTGGATCAATGACTAAACGATCATTTCAATCGAAAGGGATTGAAATGGAAACAAAAAAAAAAATCACTGTGATGTTCTTAAAGCTCTGTCACAAACATTACATAAAACAAATGAGGGGTTCTTCAATCTAAAGCTAGCTCTGACGGGATCCTGTTCTTGTGATTTTGATGAAGGGGGAGGATATGTATGTGATGAACGTAGGCGAGTAATCATGTGCCAACTTCGTTAAATGAATGTTGAGTGGTGTACAAATTGATATATATTGATAAAATGAATATTTATGAAAAAGAATATCTATATATATATATATATATATATATATATATATATATATATATATATATATATATATATATATATATATATATATATATATATATATATATATATATTCCCTCCGTCCCGCGGCAAGGGTAGTATTTGCTTTTTGGCACGTGGATTAAGGAGTATTATTATTTAATGTGTAGTGGGTAGTTGTATTAGTGAGAGTATGGACCCCATGTTTTTATTGTATTAGAGGGGATGGGTGGGTCCCATGTGTGTAAAAAATAAAAGAGGACCCTTTGGGTGAGACGACCAAAATGGAAAAAAGAGACCCTTGCTGTGGGACGGAGGGAGTATATATATACTCCCTCCGTCCCTCCTTAAGAGGGTCATTTGCTTTATGGCACGTAGATTAAGGAGTATTATTATTTAATGTGTAGTGGGTAGTTGTATTAGTAGGAATGTGGGTCCTAATATTTAATTGTATTAGATGGAGTGTGTGGGTCCCATGTGCGTAAAAAAGGAAAGGGGACCCTTTAGGTGGGACGACCAAAATGGAAAAATGACCCTCTTAACCTGGGACGGAGGGAGTATATATATATATATATATATATATATATATATATATATATATATATATATATATATATATATTTAATTTTCATAAGAGTGAGGCTTGCGTGCACCCGGGCGCACGGAACACATTCCGTGCGCCTTTAGAAATTTTGTATTATGGGTAAGGGTACATTAATTTGGTCTAAAGGGTATATACTTTAATTACTAAAAGGTACACAATTTTGTTCTAAAGGGTATACACTTTTCATTAATATTTTTTTTTCTTTAGAAAATAAAGGGTACACATTTTTATACTAAAGAGTATACAATTTAACACAAAATTCTAAAGGCGCACGGAGTGTTGTTCGTGCACCCAGATTTTTCTTTAGAAAATAAAGGGTACACATCTATATACTAAAAGGTATACAATTTAGCACAAATTTCTAAAGGCGCACGGAAAGTGTTCCGTGCGCCCGGGTGCACAGGAGCTTTTGCCTTTTCATAATATGCTTCTCAATTTAAAAATATTGTTTATAAAAAAGAAAATATCTACATAATTATATTTATATATAAAATAATAAAATGAATGTTTATTTGCGTGAGACCATTTTACACTTTTTTAAATAATTATCACTTGCGCTATAAAATATTATCACTTTCACTAAATAATATTATCACTTTTCATTTACACTATAAATTATTCATAAAGTTACATTATCACTTTTTATTAATTTAGTATCACTTTTTATTATAGAAATTATCACTTCACAGTCGTCCTGAAACGGTCTCACACATGTCTTTGCCCAAGAAGGTAGGTTATCTACATGTTTATTAATATACTAGTATAAAGTACCTTATTTCGTAAGGTATGTGCTCGAACTAAAAGGTAATTTATAAAGTATAATTATGTTTTTGTTATAATGTAAAAATTTGAAAAGGGAGGATTACTACTAGGTACACAAAAAAACCCTAAATTACTATGAGATACAAACATACAAAAGTATTACTACTAACTACAAAAATATATAGTGATATTCCAATATTACCCCTATAATGTGCTGCACATAAATATTGTGTGCAGCAAAAGTTCAGTGCAGCAAAGTGTGTGCAGCAAAAAAAAAGTGTGTGCAGCAAAAAAGTGTGGTGGTCCGGCGGCGGTGGTCCGGCAACTTTTCCGACGGCGGCAATTTTTCCGACGACCAATTTTTTTTCTCGGACGAACAGTTTTTCCGGCGACCGACCGCCGGAGCTCCGACGGCGGCGGCTCAGCAGCTTTTCCTACAACCTTTTTTTTTTTTTTTTGACGAACAATTTTTTCCGGCTACCGACCGCTGGAGCTCCGGCGGCGGCGGTCCGACGGCGACAGCGGTGGTCCGGTGGTAGGTGAGGGTTGGGATTAGTGGTTTAAAAGTATATGAGTTTAGGGGTATATTTGGTATTTTACTTTAATATTTTGTATTAAATAATTATTATTTTAAATCAATGTATCTAGTAGTAATTAGGGTACAAAGTGTGTACCTATCAGTAATTATTTCATTTGAAAATATAAGGTAGGAACATATAAGCACATGTATTTATTTAAAGGTAGGCTTAATATATTCAAAAAGGCGCAAGTACAAAAAAGAGCCAAACTATATTTGAGTGTGACGTGGTACTTCTTCTCGAAGGCAAGCTTGTTTTCGATTAGAAACTCGTGCTAGCCCCACACCATTGCCTTGCCTTAAATCTTATCGATATAGTGGTGACGCTCTGCGCACTCGAGCTCAACAGTCTGTGCCCACTTCATCCCACCAGCCATGCTAAACTTCTTGTGAAAAGTCTGCATTTCATGATACAGTTAAACATTCATCTTTAAGTGTATAAAGAAATCAAATCAAAAGATGTTGATGGTTGAGAACCTTACAAATTTAAGGAGGTGATGTGGCTTGAAAACCACTTTACAGTAGAGAGGGTTGAGCTTTCCTAAATATGATGACTTGGCCTTGGCCACATCTCTCCTTCTGTATATCACATCTCTCCTTCATCCCACCAGCCATGCTAAACTTCTTGCGAAAAGTCTGCATTTCATGATACAGTTAAACATTCATCTTTAAGTGTATAAAGAAATCAAATCAAAAGATGTTGATGGTTGAGAACCTTACAAATTTAAGGAGGTGATGTGGCTTGAAAACCACTTTACAGTAGAGAGGGTTGAGCTTTCCTAAATATGATGACTTGGCCTTGGCCACCTCTCTCCTGTATACCACTGGGCAAACCACTCAACAACCCACAAAAGACCTACTAGCACTCGAAAATAATCAAACGATAAACGTTTGCCAAATTAGTCAAAGTGGCTACCAAAATCCAATATTATTCAATGATAATCCCAATAGGTGCATCACGATATATATAGAGAGTAAACAATGAAACACTAAGGCCTACTACTCTAGGCCCAACTAATAAACAGTAATATTAAGTAATAATTATATAAGGTAATAAGCAATATTAAGTAATAATTATATAAGGAAATAGTTATATAAGGAAATCTCTAATCAAGATCATTCCGTTTGTTTCCTGTGGCGATAGACCAACAAGGGTTTCGGCCCTTGTGGCTCCTCCACACCACGAGTCGTATCACTTTCAATACATTAAGCAAATTTTTTTTGAGGGTGCTCATGAATAAAGAAAAATATGATTGCAAGATCATAACGTCATGGGGGAAGGAGAATAAAAGTTATTACCTTGCATATAGAGTAAAACCCCGCATTTGTCTCTACAATATGGTTTTTTAGAATCTCCATTTATACCGACGTGTAAAATTTAAAAGTATCTAATTATTACAAGATGTTATATTTACACAGAAGACCATCATTCTTATAAGAAAAGATTTGATTTTGACGCAAGCAGTAGTATATAAGAGAAGATGGCAAAACAACGTTAATAATAAATTATACAATTCATGAATCAGGTGAAGTACCGTTTATGCTGCCCAAGTTAGTTCTATTCTTCAGAGTTGCTGATTTGATGACATCAATGAACTCAGGGTGTGATGTAAAACAAGAGATTAAAAGCAATTCCATGATGAATTTCAACAACAACAACAGAAATTCAAAACACTAACCTTCAAAGGGGCCCCACCAACCTAAACACTGCCCATATCTGGCTGCACAACCAACTCTTTGCAGTTTGTTCCATTTACAGAACATGTGAATTGGCTACCACAAAGAAACTGATGTCATGTAGAATAAGATGAAATGCAGCATACTATAAACTTTTACGTTCTGTATTTTTTACCACTTAACACGGCAAGAATTACAGTGAAAACAATAGGATGTGGAGTACTATTGGGGGCATATTAATGAGGCGTTCCCTGCCCTCGACAAGGCTCGTAATGATGTTAAATTTGAGCTAGGTAATCAACTTATTCCTCAAACAAAATATCATTTGCCCTTGCTTTGCTGAATTAAATATTTCAAAACACGTCGAATGTTTATCATTTCAAATGTATATAGAGAGAGACTATTGCAGTATATCATAGAAAACTATGAATTATTAGATCAACTTTTTCCTCTCCACAAATTACAGCATTGTCTGGAAGTTGGAAATGCAAATGTAAAATGAATTGGATAAAGAACCTTTACATTTAGTACCTTCATAAATAATTCTTATTGCTGCAACAACTTTGGTGACAGCATTGGCCTGTAGCCCTTTCCGACCTAGAACACAATTTATCTTCAACCCTTCAATTTACTTCATTCAATGGAGTTATAAAATCTCAACCGCAATGCATTTTGAATGTTCAGATTCAATCTCACAGGAAATTAAATTTTCATACAGATAATCTGTTGGTTAGAACTCATACCAATGTAGAATTGCCAAAATAAAATATTGTACCCAATAAAGTAGGTAAGTAAAAATGAGATGCACGATATTTGACCACTAATATGGAATTTACTTCCTCAACTTGGGAAGGAGTTGCAACTTTCCCTGTTCCAAACAGGTCATATAGACCAACACAATATTTGACCAGTCAAGGAGTTATCTGGAAAATATGATAGAACATCGATTTACATAACAATGGTGTGAAATTGCAAATAAAGCAAGGCGAATATTGTGAACCGTATGACATAAATTGTAAAAGATATTCCACTTAGCAAATGATTCATTAAGATTCTGAGTTGTGTTGGTGGATGAAAACTTTTTTAAAAGTTATAAAAGTAGCACACCAGCTCTCTGATTAGTGTGAAAATCTGCATGTTTTAAGATCCGATTTAGCACCGTTTTGAGGAATTTATGTTCTTATTTTAGCACTAAATGATTAATTTTCATACATTTAAGATATTAGTGCATTTGAGGTGTTATTTCGTGTTTTTAGGTGGAAAACAGATTAAAAGTGTTGGAATGAAGAGTGAAATCGTGAAAGAATGCTGAAAAACGCAGGTCCTCTTTGCACAATTTTTCTGTATTGTTTTTCCTGAATTTTCAAGATCCCACATCGTTTTACTCCTTATTTTATTCCACTCACATACCTATATATACACATTCTCATAACCACATAAAATTGTGGAGAAACCGCATAATCTGCCACCACCACATCACCTAGGGTTTTAACCCTAATCCACCATATCTGCCTTTCATCTTCTACCCTTCACCCGCCTTTCACCTATCACCCTCAATCACGGTGTTTGCTACTTGAGAAGGAGAACGGAGGAGGATCATCAAGACGGAAAGAGAAGACGGAGAATCATTCCGGACACGGGTTTTTCTTCCTTATTTAATTTCTTATTGTTGATTTATTTTCTCTTGATAGTTTTATGGTTTGAAAGATTATGATGTTGATATGAGATTTTAGACATCTATGATGATAATTTTTGCAAAATATTTATTCCTTATTGAAGTTAGTTTTTAGACTTATATAATCATGTTTCTTAATTCTTATGATATTATCATTGATTGATGTATGATTGAGTTTGAATATATTTCATGATTATATTTGTTATTTCGTGACAATTGAAGGGGATTAACCCATATAGCCTTTGATTGTTTGACCATCAATATAGGATACCTTATTATCTTTGCATGACCATTGTTAAAGAGAAATATGGTAAAGAAGCCCTAATCCCATTCCTTTAGTACCTATACAGGATATATCTCTTGCACTAGCCTATATGGAATTTTGCATGTGAATCGCCTAGAAAACGAATAAGGGGTTGTGGGTATTTAATTTTCTTAGTACCTAAAGGGAATAGGGAATTATCTTATTAATTTGGTCCTATGAGTATATGTTCTTTAAAATTGTTAAATCTCACTTGTCTATGAGTGGTTTAGCATGCTTAAGTGATCATTCCTATAAAATTCTGCATGATTTGATTCACTTGTCTATTTGTCTTATTTCGAATGATAAATTAGATTTTTCCTAAAACTATCTTGTTCTTATCTCTTGAAACACCTGTGATTGAGTGTGGCTTCTATTTATTTATTTTATTTAGTATTTATATTCTGCATAATTAGTTTAATAATTTCCTAAATCAGAAAAGGATTTTATGTCTTAATTATTAGTGGTGACAGTTATTTAGTGTGTATCTTGTTTAGCTCTAATCCCTTGGGTTCGATATTTTTACTTGGTCACACGCTGAGCTACAATTGATTCCCTACACTTGGGGACACGCAAAAAGGTGAACAAGCAAATGACGCCGTTGCCGGGGATTAGATTGTTTAAATAGGAGATCACTAAATTATTTGTTATCACTTTTAATTAGGAATTTTTTTATTGCTTTAATGTGTTTGTTTGGTGTAGAAAATTTTATTAGATGCTTCTTCATCTATCGAATTCACTTTTTGCAAACTTAGTTTCTCACTTAGTTTGAACTAAGTTTGGGGGGTGGACGTGCATCCAATGTCTTGAAGCACCAAGGTAAGTTTTCTTCACTTGTGTGTGATGCTTGGAGGTTGATTTTTTTTTTAGAATTTTTGGAATTTATTTCGATCTTTCGAATTTTTTGCGACTTTCCAAGTACTTGTTTTGTTATGTTTATTTTTCTTAGATTTGTTGTGATTTTATTTTTGGTTGAATTTTTTTAGTTCTCCAATGATTTTACTGATAAATTGTGTTTGAGTGGTGATAAAGTTAGTGGTATTTTATTTATTTTCTATCAGAAATTCATATGCTCTTGAAATTGATGATGGAATTGTACTTAAGTTATATTGTGATATGAAGTTCTATGTGTACTTGTGAGATATTGCTTACCATGAAGAGTGCTCTATTACTTGTTAAAACCCATGTGAGATTTGAGCCTTATTCATGTACATAATCATATGATATTTCTTTCTGGTGAGTATCATTCTTGTGTGTGTATTCTAGAACTTGTCTTTTGTCTTGCTTGAGACCGCATGTTATATTAGATGATGGGAGATGATTTTAGGCCATCTTTGATCTTTATGAGTCACTTTGCCAGATAATATCCTACCAAATAATTATATATCCGTATTTAGCCCTTTTGAGCCAAAAGCCTTATTTCTTTGGCAACCTACGAAGATAGCCACTTTGATATCTTATTTGATCCTTAAATTCCTATATTTAGTGGAGAATTAAATGCTATCAAAGTGTGTGAGTTGATTTTCATGGAGTTTGGAAGAAATAAAATATTTGGAGCTGTACAAGTGATTATGCGCTGAAAAGTATTGAGCTGAAAAATTAATTGCTTAGGGGTAGTGCCCGAAACTGGTACCCCGAGATGTTAGAGGTAGTGCCCGAAACCGGTACCTCGAGAAAAGAAAAAGGAAAGGAAAGGAAGAAAAAAAATGTTGTGCTTGAAGGAAATGAGAGAAAAGAAAATTAGAAGAGTATGAAGCTGTATAGCCTTGAAGTGTAAAAATCTGCAGTACAAAAGATCTCCGGTTTTAATTCTCTACTAATTGAGTCACTTTGTTCATATGTTTCCTACCCTTACCAAAGAGCCAACGTTACATCCTAGTAAAAGTCCTTTTTGATCCCATTGTCGAATCATACTTTAAGTGGTGGAGAGTTTGAGACGTTTGACAAGCTTATGGTTACGCATGCACTTGAATTGAATATGAGCGTAAACACCATACCCCATAAGTGTACATCTTTTACACTTGAGTGAGTGATATACTTCCCGTGAGAATAAGTTGATGGAGCATTTTAATTGGTAGTAATTGTCTTAACTTGTATGCTATGGATGAATTATTGCATGTAAAGAGAGTGCATGACCGGAGTTGATGACAATTGTATCTTGAATTGCCTAGATGTCATATCCCTTGTTTCCCCATTTGATTTACACACTATCTTTCTTCTTTGTTCGATTTCTTTGTTCGGGGACGAACATCATCTTAAGTTTGGGGGGTTTGATTAGTGTGAAAATCTGCATGTTTTAAGATCCGATTTAGCACCGTTTTGAGGAATTTATATTCTTATTTTAGCACTAAACGATTAATTTTCATACATTTAAGATATTGGTGCATTTGAGGTGTTATTTCGTGTTTTTAGGTGGAAAACAGATTAAAAGTGCTGGAATGAAGAGTGAAATCGTGAAAGAATGCTGAAAAACGCAGGTCCTCTTTGCACAATTTTTCTGTATTGTTTTTCCTGAATTTTCAAGATCCCACATCATTTTACTCCTTATTTTATTCCACTCACATACCTATATATACCCATTCTCATAACCACATAAAATTGTGGAGAAACCGCATAATCTGCCACCACCACATCACCTAGGGTTTTAACCCTAATCCACCATATCCACCTTTCATCTTCTACCCTTCACCCGCCTTTCACCTATCACCCTCAATCACGGTGTTTGCTACTTGAGAAGGAGAACGGAGGAGGATCATCAAGACGGAAAGAGAAGACGGAGAATCATTCCGGACACGGGTTTTTCTTCCTTATTTAATTTCTTATTGTTGATTTATTTTCTCTTGATAGTTTTATGGTTTGAAAGATTATGATGTTGATATGAGATTTTAGACATCTATGATGATAATTTTTGCAAAATATTTATTACTTATTGAAGTTATTTTTTAGACTTATATAATCATGTTTCTTAATTCTTATGATATTATCATTGATTGATGTATGATTGAGTTTGAATGTGTTCCATGATTATATTTGTTATTTCGTGACAATTGAAGGGGATTAACCCATATAGCCTTTGATTGTTTGACCATCAATATAGGATACCTTATTATCTTTGCATGACCATTGTTAAAGAGAAATATGGTAAGGAAGCCATAATCTCATTCCTTTAGTACCTATACAGGATAGATCTCTTGCACTAGTCTACATGGAATTTTGCATGCGAATCGCCTAGAAAGCGAATAAGGGGTTGTGGGTATTTAATTTTCTTAGTACCTAAAGGGAATAGAGAATTATCTTATTAATTTGGTCCTAGGAGTATATGTTCTTTAAAATTGTTAAATCTCACTTGTCTATGAGTGGTTTAACATGCTTAAGTGATCATTCCTATAAAATTCTGCATGATTTGATTCACTTGTCTATTTGTCTTATTTCGAATGATAAATTAGATTTTTCCTAAAACTATCTTGTTCTTGTCTCTTGAAACACCTGTGATTGAGTGTGGCTTCTATTTATTTATTTTATTTAGTATTTATATTCTGCATAATTAGTTTAATAATTTCCTAAATCAGAAAAGGATTTTATGTCTTAATTATTAGTGGTGACAGTTATTTAGTGTGTATCTTGTTTAGCTCTAATCCCTTGGGTTCGATATTTTTACTTGGTCACACGCTGAGCTACAATTGATTCCCTACACTTGGGGACACACAAAAAGGTGAACAAGCACTCTCACCAACACAAGCTGTCATATTTAATCCTTGACTAAGTGCATAAGCTAACTTAGCAATAAAAAACTGAATACAGGAGAAAAGCTATTGTTATTTACATTTAGATGATGCATCTTTGTGAACCTCCATTTCAATCATGTATGCCATCTATGAATTCGTGTTCACATACATTATATCTAGATAATAGTTATATTTCTTTTATAACAATAAAACAAAAACAAGGTATTAGTTATTGTTGGATCAAGCATAGAGTAATGCGACATACTTTTGTTTGGCTCTGCTAAAGATTCTGCAAGTTGGGAAGCATATGTGTTTGATGTCAGTATGTCATACCTTCAATAACAAAATGTTAAGGTCAACAATGAAGTGAAATATCTCTTGCATAATTACGGGACTTGGCAAGAGGCACAAAAAGAATTACTCCGCTCTCTAATTCAAGTTTCTCTTTCTGAGCATTAGGAAACTCATGACAGTGATTAAGAGGGGTGAAGGGAATCAAATTTGGGTTGCCTATAAAATTATAAATATCACCAAGCATCATACTTTACTCTTCATTACCACCTGCATTAATTATTTTATTCATGCATATCAAAGAAAGAGGACGTAAAACCTAAAAAAGCAAAAATTCATATTATCGAAAAAAAGTCGCAATGCAATCGAATGTTCTAACAAAATGAAAAGTCCAAGGTACGCATAACTAAACTTCTAAGGAGAAGTTCAATCGACACATGTTTAAGAAGACATTGATAAAATTCAAAAACATGATGTAACACCCCAAAAAAAAAAAAAAAAAAAAAAAATTTTTAATATATAATTTTATACATGAATCCAAATTCTTTTAGGCCCAACCCTTAAAAGCCCAATTGTTTGCTTGCCAAACCGCGTGAGTGAGGAGGAGAAATCAGAATGTTATACTCTTTCCATATTAAACAAATCTCTTCCTGCCCAAGAAAATATCATCATATCCCGTTAATTTTTCAAGAAGATATTCCCCTGCTATCACATCCAAAATTATTCTCTTGCTAAGGAAAGTTTGACTCCCTTACGCGTTAATTATTTTTGAGATTTAGCCCAACCATTCAAGCATAAAAGGTTGATCATTCCTTTGTTCCTACACATCCAACTTTTATTTTTTTCACACGGCTGCTCTTATACGAAGAGAGAAGGGTTTCAACAAGGCTGATCACGACATTCAACTCTCTAATCCAAGGCTTTTACGTGATCACAGGTGGGATTTATTATGTGTTGTTTATGTATTTAAAACCCTACATGATGTGATTATACATGAACATGCTATGTTATCCATGAATTATTAAGTACAAGTCAAGGGTATTGAACCGAAAGGTGCTTGCCAACATGGGTATTGAACCGAAAGGTGCTTACCAACATGGGTATTGAACCGAAAGGTGCTTACCAACATGATATGAAATTTCAAGTTACAAGTGTAAGAATTTCAGTTTCACTCTAGTAGTGTTTGAATGATAAATAGTACGTAATTTATTTCACTGAGCTGTGGTTTGCTCACTCCCTACAATTTACCCCCCTTTTTCAGGTTAGCGTGGCGGTAGCGTACGAGTGGGGGCGCGTTGGCGGAGAGACTAAATAAACGATATAAAAAAAAAGAACAGCAGTCCATAGGCTGCGTATACGCACATTTTAAATTTGATATTTTCATTGAAATTTAAGTGTGTGACGTATGTGTTTAAGCCTCTATTTTGGACAGAGCATTCTGCAAATTATTTTGCTGGTACTAATTGGATGAATTAATAGTTGGTGCCGTGTATCAGTGAGTTATTGGGAGTAATTCGCATAATTTTATTAATGAGCTTGGCGTGTTTATTTAGTTTATTGTTGTGTTATTGATTATTCTTAACAGGAGTGGTGAAACCTTAATCCCACAGTTGATTTTGGAATATCAGATAATATGCATGCAAAGGTATAAGTCTGCCATATTTAGTTGGAATAAGAAATTGTCATGGAGCCAAGTGTGTGCTTATGTGTAAAATGAAATTTAATAATAATTTTTGTGTGATTAGTGACTGACAGGTACTTATTTGTGCAAATGTACATGCATGCATTAATTGATTTTATTGAAGTGTAATATGTTACTGCCTATCTAAGTTTTAAGTTATAGATTGACAAGTCTGCAAGTTTGTGTGTCAATTTGTGGGAAATAAACTTGTAGTTCTTTTCTAAAAAGGTTTTTGCTAAATACTCTCTTAACAAAATTTAAGTTGCAGAAAAACTTAAAGGACTTAATCCTTAATTAATTTCTTTTACTTTGCATTCTTTGATTAAAGTATGTTAAAACTTATAGGACCAAAGTCTTTATTTAAATTCTTTTACTTAAATTAATTGTTTAAAGTGGCTGAACACATAAAGGACCTGCCTTTTTTCTTAATTTCTCTTAATTGAATTTATTTGTTAAAAATTTATAGGACCAGTTCATTATTTAATATCCTTTGTCTATGCGTTATTACTTATTTGATTATTTAAATGTTTTGGTCATGCCCTATCTAAATTATTTAAAAGAATAAATGTAAAATCTCCTTATTTAAAAAATGGGGTGTGACACATGAACACTGACCAACCAGCCTGAGAACTACCTAAATTGGAATTGTGCTAAATGAAATTAAAATGTTGGTGTAAGAGGTGTAGATGCTAGTTACTGGAAGAGCATAAATCAATATACGAAAGGTACCTTCAACACTATGAGAGTGGAATGTTCCTTACTGCCTTCGACTTGTACGCGGAAATGGAGGTTCCAATGAATCAGGTGAAGAATAAACAGGCACTAATGGTGAAGTAGTAGTAAACAATTCAAGGCACGGGAAGGAAGAACTGGCAATGAGAAGGTGGAGACGAAATGAAAAGGGAAAGAGAAAATGGCATGGAGATGAACGGCGTTGACGCGTGGGCGTGAGAGTCATGGCAATTAGGAGGATACCGAGCCAAATTAGCGGATTGGTGACGGAGGGAAGCGTAACAGCGTCGGCGAAGGGCGGCCACGTAACTTGATCATTTTCATTATACAAAATCAAATGAGGTTAACTTGTGAGAGGTGCTCAGACGTAATATATAGGTGTAATTAGTGGGCAGTTTGAGAATGAGGGCGGGGCGGCTGTCAGCGCGACATCGGCGAGAAGGGGAGAAGAGTTCTGTGGAAATTGGGGAAATTGTGTTGATGAGGAGTTGTGGAGTCATGGGGGCAGCGTACGTGTAGAATTGGGAGAAGGGTTAAATGAGTAAATTTTAAATTCCTTGAACTTTAAATCAATTCATTTGAATTTCACTTGAATAAATTATGGCATAAAAACTAATTACCAAAGTTAAGAAGGTCGTGCAATGGGTTTGAGTCAAGTTTTTAAGTAAAATTGACGTGCCCGAAACAAAAAGAGTAATTGATTTACATGAGTGTGAGTCCATATGATTACTTAATACCAAAGCAGGTTTTCAAGAGCCAATCTGCCAAAGTGCAGAATCGCACTCGGAAATAGAGAGTTCAGAATCAACTTAATAAAGACTCGAACGATTTCTCATTACTCTTTCCTACCCTAATACAAGGCATACATGAGTAGGAAGAGGCACAAAAATAAGAAGACAAGAAAAAGAGGGAATCACCGAAACAAAGTGTGCAGTGAGATCCGAAATAGAAACCAAGTTACCAAAATAAATTAACTACGAAGGTTTTCTTGCTACTCAACACCATACAATGAAATTTAATTAGCCAACACCAAAATCAATCTAGACTTATGCATGCTTTGACCGAGGAATCGTATGATTAGTTGCCCGAATTTCATGCTACAAAGAGAATCACAGTGTCAGAAAAATTCAAGAACTTCTAAATCGGGTGGGCAGTAATCAAACAGTGATGATGAAGCCATTGGTGCCATTACTGTTTAGAGTCGCAAAGGAGGAGGAAGAAAGATGGGGAGGGCAGCAGGGTGCGGTGGAATTGAGAAAGTGGATGAGTGAGAGTGACAGTATTCACACTGCTCACATACAAAAAGATTGTACACGTGGAAGAGATAATCAACAGTTGTGTTAACGTAGTGTGTTCTAAAGGTGGGAGAGATGGGCAATTTCAGTATATTGAAAAGAACGGGTTCTAACTTAACCAACTATTATAAACTGTACTTGTAAGTTGTAAAGCCTCAAATTAAAGAAAAATTTATGCCACTATGACTCTGAATTCGTAAGCTAGCAAGCGCAGGAGTGTTTCATATGGAAATGGACTTGTATCAGGTCATCTGACATGTGCTAATAAAAATACAATGAAAAGTTCGGGGCAAGAACATTACAGTATATGACTGTGCTCTATAAAAGTTAGATCAAAACACGAAATAACAAACCAAAAGCACCATTTTATTAAATAATTACTCCATTCTGAAAGCTACAAAAATTCATCTGATCAAGCAGACTTAAGCTCGTGGAAGCATTATATTCAATTATAACGCAGATATGTACCATCAAGTTTTTCACCTTAGACACGACTCAAACCCTCCAAGAAAGAAAATAAGGGTAAACATTGAAGAATCATAAGAGAGATGGATTAAAACAAGAAACTACAAGAGAAAGAGATGTTGAATTTGTAATAGGCAATTTATCAAACATGTACTGGGCAATAACTTTGAAAGTATTAAGGCTGTAGTTTCCAATTTCAATAGCACCAATAAAAAGCTAACAATTTCAAAGCTGACCACAAAAATCAATCTATACAAATAGGCGCGCTGTGATTGAGGAAGTGTATGATTGGTTACCCGAATGTCTTCGCTTGGAAGGGAGATGAGGTGCTCCAAAGAGTGGAGAAAGAAATCGAATGATAGACTTATGCAGTAACACAGATGTGCATTGGGCACCTTATATCCGGCTGAAAGTGAAAGTGAAAGTGAAAGTGAAAGTGGGAGAGGAGATATAAAAACCCAAAAGACAGTAACAGGGGGAGGGAGAGTAAGAAGGGGAAGAAGAAACTTACAAAAAGGGCAGGTGGATGTAGTAGAATTAACCATGGTACACGTGGCAGCGCTCTACGAGCAGCGGTGGTGAGAACCACGACTAACGCATGGCGACGGTGAAAGTCAAGCAGGAAGGAGAAAAAGGGGCAAGGGAGGGGACTATTCTGCAGAAAAAAAAATAAAGAAAGATGGTGAGGATGAAGAAGCAGGAGAGACCTACACCTTTACGCAGTGAATCCAGGTGGAAGGCGGAGGGGATAGCCGCTGTTGCACGTGGCGACATCTCCGCTGAAGAACGGGTGGGCAACCGGCAGTTTACGGGACCAATTTGCACAACTCGCCGACTCGCGTTTTTCTATTGTATAGATATAGATATAGATATGCGGATAAAACAATTTAAATGCCAAAAAAGGCCCAAATATCTCAGTTCAGCCCAAACAATTTAAATGCCAAATAAGGCCCAAAATCTCAATTCAGCCCAATCCAGTATAAAATAGAGATCTGCAGAAAATTTAAAACACATCTAATAACCTAGCTATCCACAGTTCCAAATTCGAATCGAGGGAGAAGATAAGTTTGGAGAAGGATGGACGCGTCTGCTCACCTGATCATCCTCCTCTTCGCGGCCGATCTCGTCTTCGTTGAGATTGTAAGTGACGTATTTTTCTTTTCTTAATCGATCTCAATTTCCTTTCATAATAATCGTTGAGGATGCCAATTTCTGTGTTTTGCCCTAGGTTTAGTCTTTTCGTGCCGTAGATCCCCTGTTTGATTTTTATTTTTTTTTATTACTCCTTTTCAATTGAGTTTCCCGGATTCGAAATTTAACACTTGAGTTCCTTTTCAATGTTTTGATCTGCAAGATGAAGTCTTTCTACCAAAATTGTCTAATTATCCCAATTATAAAAACCTAAGATTGCAGATTGTCGATCTGCTCTAATCACTTTTATTTGTGATATTAATTTTTCATTTAATCAGAACCTGATGAGTATTTGAATGTGTATTTAGACGGCTTGTCTTCTTTTAAGTATGAATAATTAGTTATGGGAATGCGATTGAAGTTGCCTTATTGAATATCTGGTGTTAATCTGTGGTAGGCTCGTTTGTATTCTCCTTAATGATTGGTTTATTAATTTGATTCGCTTGGTTAGGGTTGAATCTGAGCATCAGGTCCTTGAAAAAAATGGTTCAGGATTTGGAATGGCTGGACATGGTTTTGTTGCGTTTGGAGACTGACTTGTCACTTAATTATCATCTCATCTCTTTTTTGGGTTTTTTTGTTGTTTTAATGAAAGTGGTCCATTTGGCCTAAATAATTTGTAGGTTTCAATACTCTGAAATCAGTGAGAGAATTTGAATCAGAAATATGAAAGAAGCGTGTGATGTCGGATGGTGGAAACTGAAAAAGCATAGATTTTGTACTAGTCCTAGTCTTCCTCATGAGATAATAGAGAACATCTTGTCCCGATTGCCTGTGAAGGATTTACTTAGATTCAGGGTAGTTTGCAAACAGTGGAAGGCCACTATTTCGGATCCAACATTCGCTGAAATTCATCTCCAGCACTGCAAAAATTCGTCCTCCCGAAATCTACTTGCATGGGAGGATCGAGACATTTTCATTGGATTGCAAATTGCTGAGCTCCGAAATAACTGTATTAAAATTGTGTCGGCAATTGAATGTGCCCTTGATGCTAAAACTTTGTGCAGTTGTGACGGATTATATCTGAAGTATTCGTATTCCAGAGGCAGGGGGCGTGTGTGTGTGCTTTGGAATCCATCCAATAGAACGTATCGGGAGTTTTGTTTTCCACCATCAGTTATTGTCCCTATGGGCAAAAGATCAATTCATGCAATGTATTACGATCCATTGACGAAGGATTATAAGATAGTATTTGCTGATATGGAGCATTATGCTGTGTATTCCTGCAGGGGCAACAAATGGGGTGAAGTGAAAGAGATGAAAGGATTCTCGTTGAAATATAGCGAATATCTTGATGTCTTTGTTAATGGATCTATTTATTGGATGTTAAATGATCTCTTGGATACAGAGCATGAGGAGAGTGATGAAATGTGCACAGGAATAGCTTGTTTTGATTGCAAGGATGAAAGTTTCAAGAAATTGGCTTTGCCAGACTGTGGTGAAAAATTCTTCCAGTTGACTTCGTTGGGAGGCCAACTTTGTTTGTTTGTCAGTGATTATGAGTCGAACCGGGCTAAGATTATGAAAAAAGTTACTAGTAGTGATGAATGGATGGAGTGCAAGGAGGAGTGTTTATGGGAGTGCAGATCAGACTTCCACCCTGAACCCTTGTTTCAAATAAGCGAAAGGGAGCTTCTTTTTAAAGTTTTCAGGAATTCTAGGGCGGTTTATATGGTGTATGATGAGAGTAAGAGTAGAGTGATAGGGATTCAGAATAACCAAATGCCAACTAATTTTTTGTCTCTAACTCCCATTGTTCATGTAGAAAATCTCCTTTTGCTTTGACACAAGTAAATTTACTTGTGTTATAATATTTATCAAGTAATTGTGCTAATTATGTAGTTATGTCATAATGGAGAGATGCAAGGGAAGCCGATAGTCGATTCTGACCCTGGTGAAGAAGAGAAGGTTTACTTTGAGCTGCTATTGAGTCCCTCTGTTCTTTAAATCCAGGAACTTCCATGAATAAGGGAAGAAGTCTCCTTAAGTTTTTACTTTTACCTTTATTTTGCTTTCTCCTTGTAATTTTAATCTTATGTCCTTGTTATTTTAATCTTATGTTTGATGACACATGTACTTCGTGGTTTTTAATATTAACTTTAATGACAAATATACTTAACGGTATTCTCTGTCACATGGGTATAATCTGCTATTTTTTTATTTTATTTTTTTATATTTGTGAATGGATTCAAAATTAGGGAAAGAAGAGCCACTGGATAAATGCATATATATCCATCTGTCTTTACTTATATATCAAGTGGGAAATGGGATGGTATTGGTATGTCGGCCATGCCTTTTTCTTCCTTAAGGTTTTACTATGGGATTCAATGTTAGAGTGATTGATTGATTAAGTATTAATCGATTCTCCTATCTAAAAGTTTAAGCTTTTAGATGAGGTAGTCATTTAACATGGTATCAGAGCACATGGTTAACAAAGGTCCAGAGTTCAAACTTCACCGTCACCCATTTATGAGAAAATTGCACATGCTAGGCTTAAGGCAAAATTTCTCCGACTGCATGTAAGGGGGCGTAAATTTCCCCGACTGCATGTAAGGGAGCGTATTAGAGTAAATTTCCCCGACTGCATGTAAGGGAGCGTATTAGAGTAAATTTCCCCGACTACATGTAAGGGAGCGTATTAGAGTATAACATAATTAAGTATTAAACGGTTCAACTCTCTATAAGCTTAATGATCAGTTATTTGATGGCTATATGGATTTGATGCTCGCTTTCCTTGATTCCTGAAACTATTAATTCACTTACTAGATGTAACTAAGTTTTTTTTCTTTTTCTTGATACTGAAATATAAATTTGTATTAAATCAAGTGTTAAGTTTTTTTTTTCTTTTTTTTGATACTGAAATATAAATTTCTAATAAATCAAGTGCATATGTGTGGTAACAAAAACCAGAAAGTGATAAAACACCATTAAAAGGGAAAGTGGTAGCCTTTTAGGCTATGTGATAAAGTATTTCCCTCCCTACAAATCCAAACACTTTGAAGTGCTGCCAATGCTTCTCTTATGTCTGGATCACACAACTCTTTAAAGGACCATAAAAACCTTGTCATTGTGATCTCTTGCCATTCAAACATGTTTATACCCATGGAATTATAGTGATAAATTTATTATTCTCGCGGTCCCAAAATATAGACTTCACTTTCATTTTTGAATGAACTCATTCTCATTTTTAATAAATTGTCCAAAAAAAATTGACATATTTTTTTTTTTTATGAATATAAGACTCACACAAAAATAATTTATTTATTTACATTGGCCCACACAAATATCGCATTTACAACTACTACCAGTGCTCTGAAAATATTTTTAACTTTTTTAATTAAAAAGATAGATCTGTGTATTTTTCATAATAATCTGCTCACCCATGAAAACTCCCTTCAACCTCCTCCAATACATACTCTGTTCATCCATTGAAACTCCTCTCAACGTCCTCCAATACGTAAAATTTTGATTACACACTCAATTCTTCCAATAATAAATGAGAGAAAATAATAGAGAATATTAAGGAAAAAAACCCTCCCTGTAGAGAGGGTCAGACCACCACACCAATGACTATTTATAAAGAAATAAATGGATGTTTGTATGGGTGAGAAAGATACGAGAGAGAGAGAGAAAGAGAGAGAGAGAGAGGAGGGGGGGGGGGGGGGGGGGGGGGGGAGTGTTGCAGAAGTGGTAAGGGCGTGTTGCAGGCGGCGTTCCTTTCTGGAGAGAGGAGGGGGAAGTAATGTGTGTAAACCTTAATTTATTAGCTAGGTATATTTAGTTAGTGGGCTTGGGTTTTAGTAATAATATTGATGTGGGCTGGGCTTTGCATTCAAACAACTCCATCTTTTTTTTTAAAAAAAAAATTGTATTATATAATATCTTTTTAATATTTATTATAAAATATAATTAAAAATATATTAAATTTAATTTTCTGGTTGAACCGCCCGGTCAAACCAGTCGGACCTTGAACTGTTAGGGTCACTGGTTTGACTTCCGGTCCGATTTTTCAATAATCGACTAATACAACTACCCACTACATATTAAATATTATTTCTCACTTCACTTTACATTAAATTTTTATACTTTTTAATCTCCGTGCCAAAAATAATGTGTCAATTTCTCCGGAATGGATGGAGTAATATTGATCTGAATTTATAATAATATATACTTCCTCTGTCCCACATTTATCTTCACCACCCAAAAAAGGAAAATCCACATTATCCAACAACCTCAAAAGTTATCTTAATTTTAAAATTACCACTCTCACCTAACACACCTAACTTACTTTATAATTTATTTATTACTTAAAAATACCACAATACCCTTCAAAAGTCAATAAAGTTGATAAAAAAATAACTTTTCTTAAACTCCGTGTCTACACTGTGAAGACAAATATAGAATGGAGGGAGTACTTGTCTAATATTAAAATGGAAAATAATACTCAAAGGCTTTTGGAAATATGGTGTATGACAATAGTAAGAGTAGAGTGAGAGATTAAGATTAACCACCCGAAAAGTGAAATTGCATCTCTATCTCCCATTGCTCAAGTAGAAAATCTCTTTTTGTTTTGACACAAGTGAACTTGTGTTATTATTTATGTACAAAAAAAATTAATAATATTTCTTAATATATGTGAATAAATTATGGATAGATTAATGTTAGACGGGAGGAGTATTATTTTTAATAAAAATTAACATCTAATTGAGTATGGATGATATCTATCAATTTGAATTATTTCTAGTTTCATAGTTCATAGAAGAATTTAAAGTGATAACATTAACAATGAAAAGTAATATTCTCCCCGTTCTGCCTAAACATCATTGGTTGTTTTTTGTGCATAGATTAAGGAGTATTATTATTTTATGTGTAGTGGATAGTTGTGGTAGTGAGTGGTGTGCCACATGTGGTACCTTTTTACAAAAAGTGAGAAATGGTGACATTTGAATGTGACGCCTAATATAGTAAAATGGTGACATTTCGATGGGACGAATGTAGTATTATTTAATGATAAGTGATATATTCGTTCAAAGGAATTATTTCAAATAATTTATATAAAGAATAAAAAGTGATATATAAATTGTTATACTCAATAAAGGTTTATTGATAACTATGTATTGAATTATTTTGTACATGAATAATTTATAGGATGAACAATTCATGATATTATTTTAAATAAAAAAATTATATTTTTTTCAAGGAAAATAATATTCGTTTATTTTGACTAATTCATAAGAACAATGTAAAATTATGAGGGCAAAGACTTGGGTGATACTGTCTCACGGATCCCCTTATGTGAGATTGGTCATCCATTAACTCATTAATTATATTTTTAAAAGTCCTGTTTAGTAGTAGTCAAATTAGAAAATTAAAAATTTAATTATTAAAGTAAATTAATTAGGTCTTTGATATATATATATATATATATATATATATATATATATATATATATATATATATATCTATATTAATTTTTAATTAATAGTAATTAGTTTTGATTTGGTAATACCATATTAAAATTATAACAAAATATATGTATTTATCTATATTCAATTTTAATTAATAATTAAAATAATTGAGATTTTTAATTTTAATTAAAAATTAAAATAATTGAGATTAATTCTGGTGACGACACCTCATCAAAAATAAACTCTCCTTTAGTATAATAAAGATTTGGTAATACCAAATTAAAATTATAGCATAATATATGTATTTATCAATATTCAATTTTAATTAATAATTAAAATAATTAAAATTTTTAATTTTAATTAAAAATTAAAATAATTGAGATTAATTCTGGTGACGACACCTCATCAAAAATAAACTCTCCTTTAGTATAATAAATATATATATATATACACACACACACATATATATATATATATATATATATATATATATATATATATATATATATATATATATATATATATATATATTTACGTTATTTTTAAAATTATATTTTTATTATTAAAATTGTTACTAATTTAAATTATTATTTATTTATTTAATTTATTATTTATTTAAATATTATAAATTTATAAAATGTGATACTCAATTGATGAAAGTGATAACAGTTTGAGGCGGATGCAGACCGGTACATGGGGTACAACTGTACGTCTGTACCCCCAAATTAAATTCCTCCATAAATCGCTTTCTCTTTTCCATTTCTGCTTTCCAATTTATGAGAGATTTTTTCTTTCAACATCATTGTTTCTTCCCCCATAAATCATAAATCCACCATCTTCTGAGAATAACTTTAATTAGCCGCACCATTATTGTTGTTGCTGGAGTTCACACTATGTCTTTCGCCAAATATCAGCACCGACAACTGTTGGTTGGGTGTCAACCAAAGCCCCACATCGGTTAGAAAGTGGGGATGGCGAGGGGTTTATAAATTAGGGATGGACTCTCCCTAGCATGAGGCCTTTTGGGCGTGATGCCCAGAGTGGTAAAACCGTGCGGCCTGTGGGCGGCCCAAAGCGGACAATATCATGCTAGTGGATTGAGTGTGCCCGGCTCCCTGGGCGGATAAACCCAACAAGTGGTATCAGAGCCAGGCCCCAGACTTAACCAGCCCAGCCCGGGGTTGGTGGGATGTTCGGACCTCAAACTGGATGGTCTAGCTGCGGGACTTTGTTTGAGGGGGAAATGTTGGTTGGGTGTCAACCAAAGTCCCACATCGGTTAGAAGTGGGGATGTCGAGGGGTTTATAATTGAGGGATGGACTCTCCCTAGCATGAGGCCTTTTGAGCGTGATGCCCAGAGTGGTAAAATCGTGCGGGCCAGTGGGCGGCCCAAAGCGGACAATATCATGCTAGTGGATTGAGTGGGCCCGGCTCCCTAGGCGGATAAACCCAACAAGTGGTATCAGAGCCAGACCCCAGACTTAACCGGCCCAGCCCGGGGTTGGTGGGATGTTCGGACCTCAAACTGGATGGTCTAGCTGCGGGACTTGGGCATCACGGATGTGGGGATGGCGAGGGGTTTATAATTGAGGGATAGACTCTTCCTAGCATGAGGCCTTTTGGGCGTGATGCCCAGAGTGGTAAAATCGTGCGGGCCAGTGGGCGGCCCAAAGCGGACAATATCATGCTAGTGGATTGAGTGTGCCCGGCTCCACTGGGCCGGATAAAAAACCCAACAAGTAGTATCAAAGCCAGGCCCCAGACTTAACCGGCCCAGCCCGGAGTTGGTGGGATGTTCGGACCTCAAACTGGATGGTCTAGCTGCGGGACTTTGTTTGAGGGGGAAATGTTGGTTGGGTGTCAACCAAAGTCCCACATCGGTTAGAAAGTGGGGATGGCGAGGGGTTTATAATTGAGGGATGGACTCTTCCTAGCATGAGGCCTTTTGGGTGTGAAGCCCAGAGTGGTAAAACCGTGCGGGCCAGTGGGCGGCCCAAAGCGGACAATATCATGCTAGTGGTTGAGTGTGCCCGGCTCCCTGGCAGGGGCGGCCCTGGGGTGGTGCCGGAGGTGCCGCCGCACAGGGCACCACCCCGACGAGGGCCCCCTGAATTTTTTTTATTATATATTTATATATATCTAATTGGTTATATATTTTAAACTTGAATTATAAACAGTATTAATGCTTAGCTCAGGTGATATCCCGTCTTTTCTTGTTCCAAGCTGTGCGAGATCGATTCATTGTGATAGTACTTTTTATTTACTTCTTTCTTTTTGTCAAATGGAGTCTTTATTAATACTATATATTCCTTTTTGATTTATAATTTTTTTTATTATTCTCTTTTTTTTTTAATTGAGGAATATGAAGAACTTAAAAAAAGTCTTATTATTAATAATTTCTCAATGAGATTAAACAATACTTCCTCCGTCCCTCCTTAGGAGGGTCATTTGCTTTATGTCACGTAAATTTAGAAGTATTATTATTTAATGTATAGTGGGTAGTTGTATTAGTAGGAGTGTGGGTCCCAATATTTAATTGTATTAGAGGGGGTGTGTGGGTCCCATGTGTGTAAAAAATGAAAAGGGACTCTTTGGGTGGGACGACCAAAATGAGAAAATGACTCTCTTAACCTGGGACGGAGGGAGTAATATTTTTTATTAATTTTTTTCTTAATTCATTTTCAATTCATCTTCTATGTTATTTGTTCAACATAAATTTTGGTAATATCAAAGAATAGAATATTGTATTCTTTTCGAACGAGGTACTTTCATTTTATAATTCATATTCATATTTAAGTTTTATTCCATATATTTTTTCTGTTCAAATTTACTTTATAATTTTCTAGAATTTATTTTATTTTGTAATTTATTCTTAATAGTTAATTGATAATTATTCTTATTTGGGATCATCTAAATCAATAAGATTAAATGCATTATTTTTTATTTCAATTGAGAATATTTTTTTTAGAGAAATTCAATTTTAAAAAATTGATAAATAATTTTACTGAAAAAACTATAAGAAAATATCAATTTTTCATAATTAGTTTCATACATAATTTTTGTAATAAATGTTAAAACTTTTTTTTATTTAATGAGTTATATTACGTATAAATATTAAATATTCATATTATAAATTTATTATTTCTTTATATCTTATATAAACATAAAAGGCCTTAAAATTTTTTTGCACTGGGCCCCTCATATCAATGGACCGGCTCTGCTCCCTAGGCGGATAAACCCAACAAGTGGTATCAGAGCCAGACCCCAGACTTAACCGGCCCAGCCCGGGATTGGTAGGATGTTCGGACCTCAAACTGGATGGTCTAGCTGCGGGACTTTGTTTGAGGGGGAAATGTTGGTTAGGTGTTAACCAAAGTCCCACATCGGTTAGAAGTGGGGATGGCGAGGGGTTTATAATTGAGGGATGGACTCTCCCTAGCATGAGGCCTTTTGGGTGTGATACCCAGAGTGGTAAAACTGTGCGAGCCAGTGGGCGACCCAAAGCGGACAATATCATGCTAGTGGATTGAGTGGGCCCAGCTCCCTGGGCGGATAAACCCAACAAAACCGACGTAACAGAGGCGGATACTAAAACCGTCGTCTCCTTTGAGATCAAGGGGCCCTCGTTTGGAGGTCGCTGGTGGTATTTTGTTCATACCAACAATCTGAAGGAGAATCAGTGGCTCAATTTTACTCTCACAAAGCCGAATTACTTTGTTGTTACTCTTCTCTCGGCCGGCGCCGCCGCTACTCTGCCTGCTGGCGCCGTCGATCCTCTCCCGGCCTTAACCGCCGCTGATGATCCATTGGCCACTGCGTTGGTTATTCTCGCGGATCCGGTGGCAGCCGCAGCCAGCGCTGCCGCGCGTGCAAAAAAATTCTCCATTGCGGCGAAAGTGTCCGACGCTTCTATCGTGGCCTCCTGTTGAAGACTGAAACATATTCCTCATTTCCTTCCAGAAATTAAGGCTTACTTATTGCCTTTGTTCCCTTATTGCAACGGCTATATTGCTTCACTTGTCTATAAATAGGTTGTAGTTTACTTTGTAAAAAACACACAAGATCAATGAAATCTTCATTTCCATATTTCAATCCCAATTTCAACATGGTATCAGAGCAGGTTAATCCTGTCTCTTAGCCCTTCAAATCTGTTCAACATTCCATATACACCTCTAAGGTGTCTGATTCAAAGAGAAGTTAAACCTCTTATCTGTCATCAATCTATCAAGTCTGCTTACAGACTCCAATTACACCTTAAAGGTGTTCTACTTCTAATAAGAGGTTTTAATCCTCTTCTGATATTTATCTACACAGTACCTTCAGAAAATTGATTTCTGAAAAAGGTTCAAGCATTCTACAAAACACCATTAAAGGTGTCTCAATCCAAAAGAGGTTCAACCTCTTCTTCATTCAATCAAAACACCATTAAAGGTGTCTCAATTCAAAAGAGAGGTTCAACCTCTTCTTCTTTCAATCAATTCTACAAAATACCATTAAAGGTGTCTCAATTCAAAAAGAGGTTCAACCTCTTCATTCAATAAGCCTGACGGAGAGAGCAGTAAGCCCTACTCCCAACATTCACCACACTTGTATTTCCAGAACTTGAATTCCTCAGAGCAGTGACACCCACGGCAACACACACGAGAAATCAAAAACTAAACAGAACAAAAGCCATTGATGTCACCCGCTGAAACTGTGCCGCTCGCTGTCGATCGGTTCGTAAAGAACGCGCCGCGAAAACACGATGAGGGTTGAGCCGTCGTGGCCAGACCAGTCGCCATCAGTCGACAAGGAACGCGCCGCCGGAAGCGCGACCGCTGCTGTCAGCCGCTGAAACTGAGCTGTCCCCGCTGACGACCTACTCGCTTCCGCTGACCTCCGCTGCAGAGCCGCTCAGATCGGTCGTCCGTCAGGCTGCTGGACGCCTGTTGATTCCGGTGTTCAATTTAGAAACGCCGCCGCCGTCAGCCCGCTGTGCTGCCAGCCGGAAGCGCAATCTAGTCGGAAGCCGCTGCTGCCCGTTCTGAAGCCACTTCAGTCCACCGCCCAGCCGCTGCTCGTCTGTCACTGCCGAAGGACTCCATGGTTCGCAAGCCCAACGAGGTTATACGGCGGGGAGAAAATTTAGGGCACAATGAAGGTTGTGTTCCTAATCGTGTCATGAATCGAAGATTAAAGAAAAATGAAGCTGGGCCTCATCTCAGTGCAGCCCATGCCAACATATTGGGCCCAAACCAATTTTCTTATCTTGTGGCCCAAGTTGCTCAAGCCCTGCAGGCCCAAAATCAAATCCAATCCACTAATACAGTAGTGGATGCAGGTCCATTTCCTTCTAATATTTCATTGGGCCCAAAATATTTAAATTTTAATTTTGAAACAAGGCCCACTCATTCTTCAATTTTTCAAAACCCAAATTTTTTAAACACAAAATCCATTAATTACTCTAGCATGTTTTCATCAAATAATAATTTAATTGATTTCTCTAAAGCTTGGGTGGTTGACTCTGGAGAAACCGATCACATGACCGGAAATCGTTCCATCTTTCTAGAAAACTCCCTTATTTTAGGCAACTCTCAAAATGTTACAGTTGCTAATAACGCTTTCGTTCAAATCCGTGGAAAAGGATCAAGTTATCTTTTTTCTAAAAAGATCGACAATATCCTTTATTTACCATCCTTTACTTTGAATTTGCTATCCGTTAGTAAAATCACCACGGAATTAAATTGTCAAGTTATATTTACTGACACTGATGTTGTATTTCAGGAAAGATTGACAGGACGAACGATTGGTAAAGGAGTTCGTATCAATAATTTATACCTAATTAACTTCCCTAGTATTGCTTTAAATGCTGTTGATATGTCCCTTTGGCATAAACGTCTTGGACATCCGTCCAATTCAGTTTTCAACAAAATATTTCCTAATTCGTCATATCATGATAAGTGTGATATTTGTTCTTTATCCAAACACACACGTCTTCCTTACACAAATTCCTCTTCTAATTCAAAATTTATTTTTGATTTGATTCACTCGGATGTTTGGGGTCCCGCCCCAACTACATCTTATAACGGTTTTAGATATTATGTTAGCTTTATAGATGATTTTTCAAAGCATACTTGGATATTTTTACTTAAAAATAAAAGCGACACTTTCGCAAAATTTCAAGAATTTTTCGTCTACGTCAAAAATCAGTTCAATAAGTCCATCAAAATTTTTCGAACGGATAATGGAACTGAATTTATAAACTCAAATTTTTAAAATTTTACAAAAAGTAATGGAATTATTCATCAAACCTCGTGTCCCTACACACCCGCTCAAAATGGGATCGCGGAACGGAAAAATTGTCATATTTTAGAAGTCACTCGTTCTCTTCTTTTTCAAAACAATGTTCCAAAATATTTTTGGTCAGATGCTCTTATAACTGCCAATTACCTTATTAATCGTCGACCTTCCCCTAATCTCAATAACCTTAGTCCCCACAAAATTCTTTTTAAAAGGGATGTCGGTCTTGACCACTTACGCACTTTTGGATGTACGTGTTTTGTTCACATTAATCATACCGATAAACTCAGTCCTTCTTCGGTCAAAGCTATTTTTCTTGGCTACTTAGTACCTCAAAAAGGTTACAAATGTTATGATCCTATTAATAAAAAGCTCTATATTTCAAGAGATGTTACCTTCAATGAAAATGATCCTTATTACTCTATTGATAACTCCTCCATTGATATTAACGACTTTGTTTTCCCTATTTCAGCTCCTACTGATCTTATTCCTTCTCAGGATCCTCATAATGATTTGATCAATACGATTCCTCTCGAGAATGATGCAAACATAGTCGAAGAAAATGCTCCGACAGGGGGAGATCATGTCTCAGTCGAAGAAAATACTCCGATAGGGGGAGATCAAAACCAAAACCCAACTCGAGCTAATTCACCTCGGAGATCTCATCGACAAACTCGGCAGCCTACCAAACTAAGAGACTATATCACTTATTCGGTATCATACCCTATCCAAAACTTCTTATCTTATTCCAACATTTCAAAAGAGCATCATGCATTTTTAAATTGCATAAATCAATCTGAACCTAAAAGCTTCGAAGAGGCTAATTGTTGTCCTACTTGGCGTAAAGCAATGGAAGAAGAAATAAATGCTCTTGAGAAAAATAATATTTGGTCTCTTGTTCATCTCCCTAAAGGAAAAAAGGCAGTCGGATGTAAATGGGTCTACAAAGTAAAATTCGATAGTTTGGGGAAAATCGAAAGATATAAAGCTCGCCTTGT
Source organism: Pogostemon cablin (assembly GCA_023678885.1). NCBI lineage: Eukaryota > Viridiplantae > Streptophyta > Magnoliopsida > Lamiales > Lamiaceae > Pogostemon > Pogostemon cablin. The sequence continues at coordinate 7,276,406 of CM042965.1, forward strand.
GGATAAAGGCTTCACTCAAACTTATGGAATTGATTATGAAGAAACCTTCGCACCCGTCGCTAAAATGAACACGGTAAAAATCCTTCTTTCTATAGGCACTAATAAAAATTGGTCTTTTCATCAAATGGATGTTAAAAATGCCTTTTTACAAGGAGATTTAGAAGAAGAAGTGTACATGACTCTTCCTCAAGGTCTTAAGAATTCAGATTCTACCCTTGTTTGCAAACTTCACAAATCCATTTATGGTCTAAAACAATCTCCCAGAGCTTGGTATTCTAAACTTAGTAATGCATTACTCTCCCAGAACTTTCAAAAAAGTTCAGCTGATTCATCGTTATTTACTCGCATATCTTCAAATTCCTCAATTATTGTTTTAGTTTATGTCGATGATATTATTATTACCGGTGACAAGGAAACAGAAATTCAAGATATTAAGAACTTTCTCAAACAAACATTTGATATCAAAGATCTTGGTTTTCTTAAATATTTTCTTGGAATTGAAATAGCTCACTCCTCCAAAAAAGGATTATTCCTTTCTCAAAGGAAATACACCCTCGATCTTCTTCAAGAAACAGGTAAACTCGGTGTTAAGCCCGCTAGCACTCCCATGGAAACCAATACTAAACTCAATTCAGAAGATGGATCTCCTATTAAAGATGTGGGCATGTACCAAAGACTTGTAGGAAAACTTATTTACTTAGCTACTACTCGTCCTGACATTGCTTTTTCTGTGAGTGTTGTTAGTCAATTTATGCAGGTACCCCGGACTACCCACCTAGCTGCTATTGATCGGATACTTCAATACCTGAAATCAACTCCGGGACAAGGAATTTGGATAAAGAACAACAAAGATGTGAGCATTCAAGGATATACTGATGCTGATTGGGCAGGAAGCTTTGATCGGCGATCTACTACCGGCTTTTGTACTATGGTTGGAGGAAATCTAGTAACATGGAAAAGCAAAAAGCAAAACGTAGTGGCTAGATCAAGTGCCGAAGCAGAATACCGGGCAATGGCATCAACTGCTAGTGAACTTACTTGGATAAAGCAACTACTAGAGGATATGAACATTCAAACCAAAGGAGCAATTCAAATGCATTGTGATAACAACGCTGCTCGCCACATAGCCTCAAACCCGGTGTTCCACGAACGAACAAAACATATTGAGGTGGATTGTCACTTCGTTCGAGACAAAGTTCAAAGTGGGATGATTCAAACACCTTATATTGGGAGCAAGGATCAACTTGCAGACATATTCACTAAAGCCTTGGACAAATCAAGACATAAGTTCATTCTTGACAAGTTAGGAGTGATCAACCCGTTCACCCCTACACTTGAGGGGGAGTGTTGAAGACTGAAACATATTCCTCATTTCCTTCCAGAAATTAAGGCTTACTTATTGCCTTTGTTCCCTTATTGCAACGGCTATATTGCTTCACTTGTCTATAAATAGGTTGTAGTTTACTTTGTAAAAAACACACAAGATCAATGAAATCTTCATTTCCATATTTCAATCCCAATTTCAACACCTCCAACGAAGCCCAGGTAAAGGCGGAAGAAGCTGCTGCCAATGCTCGTAAGGCGAAAGAAGCTGTTGCCAAGGCCAAGACGGAAGAAGCCACCGTCACGGTGGGAGAATCCTCTGCTGTCTTCAGCACCGCTGCGGTGGCAGCGGCGCAGTACTCCAAAGACTTGGCCCTGGCTGCCGGAAAGCACATGGAGGCCGCCGAGAAATTTCGCTTAGCAGCTGTGGAGTCGAGCCTAGCCGCTGAGGACTATGCCTGGCTGGCTGCAACCCGTACCTAAGCTCATAAGCTCATTTTCAAGTAGTATAATATTTTCCAGAATTGATGTTAATATCAATGTTAGTAATATTTTCTTTGAGTGCACTTCCGGAATTATATTCCTTTATTTATGTTTGTAACAACAAATATTGTATTTATAATAAAATAAATACAGGAGAATTACAATGATAATCCAGACGGATTGAACTTGAAAATTTAGGAAACACTCTCTATCTATCCTCTGATTCTTCTCTCGAACCAATTTGGACTTTGACTTTGACTTGTTGACTTGTGTGTTGAGTCGGATCTTCAGTTGAAGCTTGTCCGAACTCGAATTTGGGACCTTATAACGTTAATCCAGAAGCGTCGAGCCTTTGTTTGGATTAAACGTACTTGATCCGAAGAACACTCGATCTGGGGGGCTTAGCACCTTAATCCCGAGTCGTATGCTGTTCTTGGCGCGAAGAACTCAGTATATGAAGAACACTTGATTTAGGGGGCTCCGCACCTTAATCCTGAATCGTTTGTCGTTCTTGACTTGAAGATGCTTGAAGATCTCAAGGGAGCACTGCTCGTATTCTTGATCTCTTCAGAGCGTTTATGTCTTCAAGTATTTGAGTGTGTGTGGAGTGAATGAAGGAGGGCTCCTTATATAGGTGAAGGATGAGGATACTCCATAAATATCTCGCAATATGATTGGTCCATGACAGATTTGGCCTGGTTATGCGGGCTTGGGCCGTTCCAAATATATCACAGCTTGATTGGTCATTGCTTAATTTGACATAATTCTGGAACCTTCCATACTTTACTTAACTTTGGGGTCAAGCTTTACTTAATTTAAACCCTACTTAATTTGTTGGGTATTAAATTAATTATCAATTATTTATTAATCTATTTTAGGAATTAATTTATTAAATCCCCAAAATAAAATATAATAAATTAAAATTGATATTTAATCAATAAAATCCACGTGTCGCCATTTGATTGGACCGTGAATTTTAATTGCTTACAAATGCCCCCTTGCGATTTGTTCACGGACAGTATGTCTTGTTGTGAAGGAATCGCAAAAGATTTGTTTCTTATTCACCAAGATTTCATGAACCTTACGCAAAATTATCAAAGTTATTTGTAGTAAAGAATCTCCTACAATTTTGTAGAGCTTGAGCACCTCACAATAATCTCCATAATTATCCATGAGTCCACTAGTAGCTTCTATAATTATCCACAAATAATTTCCATAATTATCCATGAGTCCATAATTATACATGAATCCACCACTATATAATGGTACTTTATGAACTCAATTTTTTTCATCAAAGCTATCCAACAAACAAGATATTCAACTCGTCGAGGTGGAGAGTAGTCGACGGCGGACCACCCATGGTGGTTGCTTGTCGGGCTCACACCGTGAGGTGGAGAGCAATCAATGGTAGACTACCCATGGTAGTTGCTTGTTGGGCTCGCACCTCCGATGATGTTGGGATAGAGAGTAGTCAACGGCGGACCACCCATGGTGGTTGCTTGTTGGGCTCACATCTCCGACGACGTTGGGATAGAGAGTAGTCAACGGCGGACCACCCATGGTGGTTGCTTGTTAGGCTCACATATCCGTTGACGTTGGGATAGAGAGTAATCAACGGCGGACCACCCATGGTGGTTGCTTGTTGGGCTCACATCTCCGATGACGTTTGGGATAGAGAGTAGTCAACGGCGGACCACCCATGGTGGTTGCTTGTTAGGCTCACATATCCGATGACGTTGGGATAGAGAGTAATCAACGGCGGACCACCCATGGTGGTTGCTTGTTGGGCTCACATCTCCTTTGACATTGGGATAGAGAGTAATCAATGGCGGACCACCCATGGTGGTTGCTTGTTGGGCTCACATCTCCGATGATGTTTGTGGCGAAGATATGAAAGAGATCCGACCGTGCGACTCAGTGTTGTGACGAGCAATGACGGTAAGCGGCATCCCGTAATGGCTTGATTTTATTTTTTTGATACTGGAGTCAGAAGTCACACGGTATTTCCGGCGGCGGATCTGACCAGGTTGGTCTTGGCGGCAGATCTGACCGGGCGGGCATACGCACACAAGAGATTAATTTAGAAAAAACCTCACCCAAGAACACCATTTTCCGTTCAATTTTTATAACTCTAGGAATGAGAAAACCCAATCTCCACCGTCCATAATTTACCTCTACAAGTCTTGAACGTGCTGTCCAAATTACAGTTGGATCTAACGGTTGGTTTGTGAGAAACGACTCTTTCCCCTCGACCGCGCAGAACTAAATCGCCCAAAACCTGACCTATTTTGTTTTGCTTATTTCCATCCACACAGAGCTTCAAACACAATCTCCACCATTCAAAATATTTCTTCTCAAGTTTTAAACGTGCTGACCAAATTTCAGCTCGATCCAACGGTTTAAACTCCGGTTATTGCCTCTGCAATATTACAACGCAGACTTTCTCATAAAAATATGATTTTTTTTTCTTCCTCTTTTTTCGAAAATCCGAGAGATAAAGAGAGGGGATTTGATTGATCTTGTGGAAGAAGAAAGAAGTGGTACCAACCCAAAGACCCACGTGTTTTCCTCTCTTCCTTGGAGGAGAAAGAAGATCTTTTTCAAATTTGGAAAGTGGAGCAGTGCGTCCTTTCCCCTTAGTTTTCAACTATTCTCACGTGGAATTGACTTGTGAAATAAATTAGAAAGAATTATTTCTATATTTGCCATACAATTGCCACCATAATTAATTTAAATAAATTGGGGAAAATTCCTTGCATATTTCCTACCATCTTCACCGTAAATTGGCCTGCATATCATTGGAAAATTTCTTCCATATTTTCATAAAATCTCATATGGCTTGGCCCGTTACTTTTCACTTGGGCCTTCAATTAAATCAACCCATTTAGGCTAATTAATTCAATTGAGTTTTAATTGATGCTTAATCTTCCATATTTGTGTTGGGCCATGAGTAAAGAAGATATTTATGTCCTTAGGCTTCAATCAACTTAGAACAATTGCAAATCAACACTTGGACTTCCATATTTTGAGCTCCGCTCCTCATGAGTTAATTTATTTATAAAATTTAGACTTATTAATTAATTGACCCAATAAATTTATTTTAGGCCCTTTAATTAATTAAATCCATAAACTTAAATTAACTTGAATCCCACAACCACTATGAGAAATTGTGATTATTACAACAATCCAAGGCTTTGAACTTCTTTCACCCCTCCAATAAATTTCCTTCACCGAATTTTACGCTCCCGTCTTTCTCCTTGTCAGTCCTTTTTCTCTCAATTCATTTATATTTCATCTTATTCTTTGACTGACAATCTTGAAGTATTGGCCTGAATTATGACTGAACTTAGCAGAGTGCTAAGCTGCCTACGTACCTCTTCGCAGAGGATCAAGTCATAACGTAGTTCAAAGAGACATAATTTAGTTTGAATGGGGGGTGCCGTGCACAGTTTTATACTCATGCGGACCAGGAGTGACTATTCTTTAACCACTTTAGACAAAGTAGGATATTTAATGCTTTAACCACTTAAAATATCAGAGTGGGGTGAATTAATAGTTTAACCACATATAATTACCTTTGGTGGGTGTCATGCACAGTTTATACTCATGCGGACCAGGAGTTCGTCGTACACAGTTTATACTCATGCGGACCAGGAGTAACATGCAGTTTAGGCTCGTGCGTCAAGGAGCGTTGTACATGTATTTGTTTTACGCGTAGTAGCATTTCAAGAACTTCCCATTTATGGGGCCAATGTTCACGCCATCTTCTGAGATCAACTTGTATGCGCCATTTGTGTAGGCTTCCTTCACAACATGAGGGCCATCCCACTTGGGTAGAAACTTATTTCCAACGCGATGGGTGACTACTATAGGTCTTCTCACAGCAAGCACCAAATCACCAACTTGAAAAGAACGTACCCTCACCTTCTTGTTGTATGTTCTAGAAAGGCGAGATTGGTAACACTCAAGTCTTTGTTGTGCTTCCAACCTCTTTTCATCTAACGCTTCTAACTCTTGAAGACGTAACTTTGCATTTTCTTTCTCGGTGAGGCCTTCTTGTATGGCCATCCTCAAAGAAGGGATTTGCTTTTCGAGAGGCACCACAGCCTCAACACCATACACCAAGGAATACGGAGTGGCTTGAGTTGGTGTTCTATAGGTGGTGCGGTATGCCCATAAAGCTTCATTTATTCTTTCATGCCAATCTCTTTTCGACTTGGACACCACCTTCTTTAACAAACTACACAATGTCTTATTGAAAGCTTCGGCAAGACCATTAGCCGCTGCGTTATACATTGAAGATTTCTTTTGTTTGAAATCAAACTTCTCACATAGCTTATCAATCCAACTGTTGCTGAACTGCTTTCCATTATCAGTGATGATGTAGCGCGGAACACCATATCTATAAATGATGTTGATCCGGATAAAATCAGCAACATTTTCTTTCTTCACTTCCCTTAGAGGCACAGCTTCGGCCCACTTTGAAAAGTAATCAGTTGCCGCAAGAATGTAGAGATGACCACCAGATGACTTTGTAAGCGGCCCCACCACATCTAAACCCCAAGCATCAAAAGGCCACGAAGCGACTGTCGGATGTAAAGGCTCCGGAGGTTGATGAATCAAATTTCCATGGAACTGACAAGCTTGACATCTTTGTGCGTAATCCATGCAATCCTTCACCATGGTTGGCCAATAGTAGCCCATCCTTTTAATTCTGAAATGTAGCTTCGGTCCGGATTGATGAGCACCGCAAATTCCGGAATGAGCCTCCTCCATTGCTTGAATAGTTTCTTCCTTAACCAAGCATCTCAAGAAAATTCCATCGAATGATCTTCTATAAAGTGTACCCTTGAAATAGATGAACCGAGGTGCCCGACGCCGAATATCAACCCTTTGTCGTGGATCGTTAGGTAACTTATCATATTTCAAATAATCCACAAGTGGTTGGCGCCAATCTTCTTCTTCAATTTCGAAAACCTCCACCACATGATTTTCAACTTCTTCATAATCATCATCTTCAAAGATGGGTGGTACAACCCAACTTTTACACACCGTTATTTGAATTTGCATTTCTGGCATAGCTATAGTTGATGCTAACTTAGCGAGGGCGTCAGCTTGCTTATTCTCTCTTCTAGACAGATGCTTAATATCAACATCACCGAAATAACCCATAAGCTTTTGAGCATACTTGTAGTAGGGGAACAACTCAGGCTTCTTCACTTCATACACTCCAAGGAGTTGATTTATCACCAATAGCGAATCACCATACACTTTAAGGTGTAGCTGCTTTATATCGACAGCCATTTCCAAACCAAGTATGAGTGCTTGATACTCAGCCACATTGTTAGAGCAATTTTCTGTTAAGGAAAATGAGAAAGGTAGAACTTCACCACTGGATGTTACAAACACGACTCCCGCACCAGCTCCCTCTCTATGAGATGCTCCATCGAAATACATCTTCCAAGGAGAAACTATGTCCACAGTGAAAGCATCTTCATCGGGGAGTTCATCAGATAGTTCCCATTCAGCAGGCATTGGATGATCAGCTAGAAAATTTGCCAACACTTGTCCTTTTACGGCCTTTTGAGGGACGTACACGATCTCAAACTGTTGAAGTTGGAGATACCATCTTGCAAGCCGATCAGAGAGTACTGGTTTTGACATGACAAATTTTAGGGGGTTGGCTCTCGAAACTAGTCGAACTGTGTGAGCTTGAAAATAATGTTTCAACTTCTGAATTACGAAGATAAGGGATAAGCAAATCTTCTCAATGGGTGAATACTTCAACTCGTTTGGAGTCATGGTTCTACTTAGATAATATAGAGCTCTTTCTTTACCATCATCATTTTCTTGTGCAAGTAAAGCTCCAACAGAACGCTCTTGAGCAGCTAGATAAAGTACTAATGGACGTCCCGGTATTGGAGCACTCAACACTGGTGCCTTCATCAAGTATTCTTTAATGCTGTTGAAAGCGTTATTGCAAGCTTCATCCCATTCGAATATGCTGTCTTTCTTCATGAGATGACTAAATGGTTGGCATCGGCCAGCTAGGTTTGATATGAATCTCCTTAAGTATGCCAACTTTCCTTGCAGACTCTTGAGTTCATGTATGTTCCGAGGCACATGCATTTTCATGATTGCGTCAATCTTTGCTTTCTCAATCTCAATCCCTCGACGGCGAACAACAAACCCAAGAAATTTCCCGGATGAAACTCCAAATGCACACTTGAGCGGATTCATCTTGAGTTGATGCTCTCTTAATCGTTCAAACACTCGCCTTAGATCATAGAAATGATCTTTCTTTTCCTTTGATTTCACCACAATATCATCAACATAGCATTCAACAATCTTATGAAGCATGTCATCAAATATCTTTTGCATGGCTCGCTGATAAGTGGCACCAGCATTCTTTAAGCCAAATGGCATAACATTATAGCAATATATCCCTTTTGGAGTACGAAAGGCTGTCTTCTCTTGATCCTCAGGAGCCAATCCAATTTGATTGTAGCCAGATGATCCATCCATAAATGAAAGGACCTCATGCCCCGTTGTTGCATCAATCATGAGTTCAGTAATTGGTAATGGAAAGTCATCTTTCGGACATGCCATATTCAAATCTCGAAAATCAACACATACTCTGAGTTGCCCATTTTTCTTTCTTACCGGCACGATATTGGAAATCCATGTGGGATATTTGACTTCTCGGATCTTGCCTGTTTCAAGAAGCTTATTAATCTCGTTCTCAATCAAAGAAATCAACTCTGGTCGAAATCGACGCTGCATTTGTTTAACCGGCCGAGTTCTCTTTTTAATGGACAAGTGGTGCACTGCGATTTTCGGATCTAAGCCTGGCATTTCCTTATGCGACCATGCAAAGACATCTCTGAATTCTCGCAAAAGGCTGACATACTTTATTTCTTCCTCAACATTTAGCAGAGCACTTATGTAGGTAGGACGTGAGTCATTTTCATCACCTAAGTTAATTTCTTTCAACTCATCAACAGTGGCTTTCACTCCTTCTTCAAATTGTGGAGGGGCATCTTCAGCATCTACTTCCTCCATTTGAGAATCTTCCACAGCAGTAATATGATTGGTGGAAGCTACACTTTCTCTATCATTATTACTATCATCTTTAGTAAAGATGATTCTTCGCACCTTAGCTTTCAATACTCTTCCATTTGAAACAGTCCAGATATTTTGCCGCTTGATACGAGATGGATTTTGACTCCGGAGTTTTTGGAGGTTAAAGGACTTGACATGATTTTGCCTCCTACACTTTCCTTTACAGGGTCCAAGCCTTTCGAAGACACTCCCAAGCCTTTCAAAAATAGATATTCTCTTGACTTCCCTACTACTTGCATCAAACATATCCTCCGTGGATAAAGCTTCTCCCTCGGTGATATAATTTGCACTTGCTCTTCTAATTGCAATGCGGACTGGCTTTTGAGGGACATATCCCAAACCTGGCTTAGCCTTCCTGATAGTGTGACCACTATTTTTCAACATTGTCTGAGTAACATTGAGCCCATGTCCTGGTGGGTTGATAGTTTCTTGACACACCTTGCTCGCCATCGCTTTTTCCCTTGGTTCATAACCAGCCTTCATAAGGAGTTTATAAGCTTGTGGACTATACGACTTGGTTATTTCGGCTTCAAACACTTCACCATGTTCGGTCTTTGGTCCTTCAATAGGACGTGTGAATCCTTTGAGTGGTGGAGAAGAAAGTTTACTAGCATCAATTTTTGTTAAAGGCAACGTTAACTCTTCCGAGGTCTCAAGCCCTTTGCCTTTGTTCTCCTTGAGAGTGGCAGATGATGTACTACCTTCCTCATCCTTTATTTGTTTATTGCCCCCATTATCTTGCACTGGGGCCTCTTCACGCTTTACTTCCTTTGTACTCTTGAAGAAATATTTAGCATCAGCAAAGTAAGCTTCAGCTTCAGTAAACGGCTTGTCGTCACCAAATACTCTTTTCACGTTGTCACCTTCACTATATTTGAAGCACTGGTGTAATGTAGAAGGAATCACGCCATTCTCATGTAGCCATGGACGCCCAAAAAGCATGTTGTAGGAAGTTTTTGCATCAATAACATGGAAAAGGACTGTGGATTTCATCTCATCAATTAGCAAATCAAGAACTATTGTGCCGAGAGTCCTTTGCCCCTCATGGTTGAACCCTTGGATCATCAATCGGCTATGGTTGAGTTCATCCATTGGTATTTCTATCTTCTTCAACATTCTCAAGGACAAAATGTTCACTGCCGAACCTCCATCAATAAGTATGCGATTCACTCGCATCCCTTTAGTATAACCAGTCACAAATAGAGGTCGATTATGAGATTGCATACCCAACAACATATCTTCATCCGTGAAGGTCACCTTCATGGAGTAAGCTTTACCCTTAGTTTCAAGTTGTTCGCTTTCATTGTCCTCATTCACGACATGACATGAGCCTCCATTATGACTTTCTTCTACATAAGTGAAGTTTATGCCCGCCTCATCTTCTAACACGATTTTCCCTTCCTTAACCAGTTGCATGATCTTTTCCTTAAGAACGAAACAATCATGAATTGGATGACTCACCAACCTATGATACTTGCAGTATTTTGGGTCATTAGTTCGGCCGGCTTCTTCTGGACGTTTCAAATCAGGAAGATCAAGGAGTTTGTTCTTCATTAGATCATCGAATATGCCAGAAAGGTCTGAGTTCAGAAATGGATACTCTTTTTCTTGCATCTCTTTCAGAGTTAACCTTCTTTGCCCCCACTCTTGGGTAACTTGTTTTCCTTTATCTTTCTTGTCATTTTCATTCTTTCGAACCTTGACCGTCATAATATTTGTGGCCATTGACTCTTTGTTGGAATTTTTAACATAGGACTTGCCCCCCTTTTGAAATCTTGTTTATCTTTAGACTTGTAGGAGTCCGACATCGGTGAATGTTTGATTCCACTAGCAGCCATACTTAATTCCATGTCATGGGCCCTAGTAGCCAACTCTTCGAAAGTCTTAGGTTGAATTCCTTTGAGTATATAAAGGAGATTCCATTCCATCCCTTGGATACACATCTCAATAGCAGACTCTCCGGATAATCGGTCCTTACAATTTAGACTCAAATTTCTCCATCGATTGATATAATCAATCACAGGTTCTTCCTTCAATTGACGAGTATTAGTTAACTCAGTCATGCTAACAGTTCTCCTCGTGCTGTAGAAACGATTAAGGAACTCATGTTCCATTTGTGCCCAACTATCAATGGATTCAGCTTGCAAATCGATATACCAATCAAATGCATTTCCTTTGAGAGAGCGAACGAACTGCCTTATCATATAATCTCCATAAGTACCAGCGTCATGGCAAGTCTCAATAAAGTGTGCTATATGCTGCCTCGGGTTTCCCTTGCCATCAAATTGTTGGAACTTGGGAGGCTGGTAGCCAGCTGGCAACTTCAAGTTGTCCACTCTTTTCGTGTATGGCTTGACATAAGTAACAGTAGGCTTGGAATTCTCCTCAAACCTCTCTTTTATTGTTCCAAGTATAATATCCTTGAGTTGATCTACTTGGAGCATTCCATCAGCTGAAAGTGGCAACGTTCCTTGAGTTTGCTCCTTTTCAATAGCCTGGCGCCTTGTGACCTCTTCTACTTCACTATCGTCCATGACTCCTTTTCCGTTTGCACGGCTAGTCTCCGCGATGTCTCTTTTCATCAATTGGGAGATCTTTGTGTCTTGAGCTTCTATGTGTTTTGTGAGCCCCTCGATAGCTTTCATCATGTTTGCTAATTGTTCCTCAACAGTCGTGGCGCCTGCCATCATTACTGGAGCTGCAACGGAGTCAGATGAAGAGTTTGAAGATGCAGAATCTTCATCACTATCATCTTTCATAAGTAGTTGTTTTCTCGAAGCCTCCTCAACCGAAGGGTTGGATCCAGATGAGGCTTCCGAACGAGCTTTTTCTGACATGCTCCTTGTAACAACAGCAACATATTCAGTCAATGCCTCTGAGAGCTTAGAAGCAGCAGTCCTACCTACAGTAATCCTAACAGGAGTCATATCGTACTTTCGTGCTTGTAGAGAGAAGAGATGAGAGGTAGAGACGGTCCCACTGGGCGTGCCAAAATTTGTAACAACAAATATTGTATTTATAATAAAATAAATACAGGAGAATTACAATGATAATCCAGACGGATTGAACTTGAAAATTTAGGAAACACTCTCTATCTATCCTCTGATTCTTCTCTCGAACCAATTTGGACTTTGACTTTGACTTGTTGACTTGTGTGTTGAGTCGGATCTTCAGTTGAAGCTTGTCCGAACTCGAATTTGGGACCTTATAACGTTAATCCAGAAGCGTCGAGCCTTTGTTTGGATTAAACGTACTTGATCCGAAGAACACTCGATCTGGGGGGCTTAGCACCTTAATCCCGAGTCGTATGCTGTTCTTGGCGCGAAGAACTCAGTATATGAAGAACACTTGATTTAGGGGGCTCCGCACCTTAATCCTGAATCGTTTGTCGTTCTTGACTTGAAGATGCTTGAAGATCTCAAGGGAGCACTGCTCGTATTCTTGATCTCTTCAGAGCGTTTATGTCTTCAAGTATTTGAGTGTGTGTGGAGTGAATGAAGGAGGGCTCCTTATATAGGTGAAGGATGAGGATACTCCATAAATATCTCGCAATATGATTGGTCCATGACAGATTTGGCCTGGTTATGCGGGCTTGGGCCGTTCCAAATATATCACAGCTTGATTGGTCATTGCTTAATTTGACATAATTCTGGAACCTTCCATGCTTTACTTAACTTTGGGGTCAAGCTTTACTTAATTTAAACCCTACTTAATTTGTTGGGTATTAAATTAATTATCAATTATTTATTAATCTATTTTAGGAATTAATTTATTAAATCCCCAAAATAAAATATAATAAATTAAAATTGATATTTAATCAATAAAATCCACGTGTCGCCATTTGATTGGACCGTGAATTTTAATTGCTTACAATGTTTTATATAGTATAATTTTTAATTGTTAAAATTATTGGATTTATGTGATTATTATTGATTTAAAAAGACGACGTAAACGAAGAATGCAGTGAATGGGGGACCCAATTTTGAGATATTGTCTCAAAATAAGTTAACACCCAATAAACAAGTTCAAAAGTAGTTATTTGAATAAAATATTAAAGTAAAAATAAAAATCATAAAATTCAATATACTATAAATATAAAATTCAACCAAGAGAACATGTCAATGCAGATTCTAAAATCATTGGCTTAAAGCCCTATCTTATTTTCTAATTTTATTATTAAATGTACCGTGATTATCACATGTACCCATCAAAATATATTTAACTTTAGTAAAATACGGTGATTTTAAAATTAAAGTGTAGAAGGAATCACGCCATTCTCATGTAGCCATGGACGCCCAAAAAGCATGTTGTAGGAAGTTTTTGCATCAATAACATGGAAAAGGACTGTGGATTTCATCTCATCAATTAGCAAATCAAGAACTATTGTGCCGAGAGTCCTTTGCCCCTCATGGTTGAACCCTTGGATCATCAATCGGCTATGGTTGAGTTCATCCATTGGTATTTCTATCTTCTTCAACATTCTCAAGGACAAAATGTTCACTGCCGAACCTCCATCAATAAGTATGCGATTCACTCGCATCCCTTTAGTATAACCAGTCACAAATAGAGGTCGATTATGAGATTGCATACCCAACAACATATCTTCATCCGTGAAGGTCACCTTCATGGAGTAAGCTTTACCCTTAGTTTCAAGTTGTTCGCTTTCATTGTCCTCATTCACGACATGACATGAGCCTCCATTATGACTTTCTTCTACATAAGTGAAGTTTATGCCCGCCTCATCTTCTAACACGATTTTCCCTTCCTTAACCAGTTGCATGATCTTTTCCTTAAGAACGAAACAATCATGAATTGGATGACTCACCAACCTATGATACTTGCAGTATTTTGGGTCATTAGTTCGGCCGGCTTCTTCTGGACGTTTCAAATCAGGAAGATCAAGGAGTTTGTTCTTCATTAGATCATCGAATATGCCAGAAAGGTCTGAGTTCAGAAATGGATACTCTTTTTCTTGCATCTCTTTCAGAGTTAACCTTCTTTGCCCCCACTCTTGGGTAACTTGTTTTCCTTTATCTTTCTTGTCATTTTCATTCTTTCGAACCTTGACCGTCATAATATTTGTGGCCATTGACTCTTTGTTGGAATTTTTAACATAGGACTTGCCCCCCTTTTGAAATCTTGTTTATCTTTAGACTTGTAGGAGTCCGACATCGGTGAATGTTTGATTCCACTAGCAGCCATACTTAATTCCATGTCATGGGCCCTAGTAGCCAACTCTTCGAAAGTCTTAGGTTGAATTCCTTTGAGTATATAAAGGAGATTCCATTCCATCCCTTGGATACACATCTCAATAGCAGACTCTCCGGATAATCGGTCCTTACAATTTAGACTCAAATTTCTCCATCGATTGATATAATCAATCACAGGTTCTTCCTTCAATTGACGAGTATTAGTTAACTCAGTCATGCTAACAGTTCTCCTCGTGCTGTAGAAACGATTAAGGAACTCATGTTCCATTTGTGCCCAACTATCAATGGATTCAGCTTGCAAATCGATATACCAATCAAATGCATTTCCTTTGAGAGAGCGAACGAACTGCCTTATCATATAATCTCCATAAGTACCAGCGTCATGGCAAGTCTCAATAAAGTGTGCTATATGCTGCCTCGGGTTTCCCTTGCCATCAAATTGTTGGAACTTGGGAGGCTGGTAGCCAGCTGGCAACTTCAAGTTGTCCACTCTTTTCGTGTATGGCTTGACATAAGTAACAGTAGGCTTGGAATTCTCCTCAAACCTCTCTTTTATTGTTCCAAGTATAATATCCTTGAGTTGATCTACTTGGAGCATTCCATCAGCTGAAAGTGGCAACGTTCCTTGAGTTTGCTCCTTTTCAATAGCCTGGCGCCTTGTGACCTCTTCTACTTCACTATCGTCCATGACTCCTTTTCCGTTTGCACGGCTAGTCTCCGCGATGTCTCTTTTCATCAATTGGGAGATCTTTGTGTCTTGAGCTTCTATGTGTTTTGTGAGCCCCTCGATAGCTTTCATCATGTTTGCTAATTGTTCCTCAACAGTCGTGGCGCCTGCCATCATTACTGGAGCTGCAACGGAGTCAGATGAAGAGTTTGAAGATGCAGAATCTTCATCACTATCATCTTTCATAAGTAGTTGTTTTCTCGAAGCCTCCTCAACCGAAGGGTTGGATCCAGATGAGGCTTCCGAACGAGCTTTTTCTGACATGCTCCTTGTAACAACAGCAACATATTCAGTCAATGCCTCTGAGAGCTTAGAAGCAGCAGTCCTACCTACAGTAATCCTAACAGGAGTCATATCGTACTTTCGTGCTTGTAGAGAGAAGAGATGAGAGGTAGAGACGGTCCCACTGGGCGTGCCAAAATTTGTAACAACAAATATTGTATTTATAATAAAATAAATACAGGAGAATTACAATGATAATCCAGACGGATTGAACTTGAAAATTTAGGAAACACTCTCTATCTATCCTCTGATTCTTCTCTCGAACCAATTTGGACTTTGACTTTGACTTGTTGACTTGTGTGTTGAGTCGGATCTTCAGTTGAAGCTTGTCCGAACTCGAATTTGGGACCTTATAACGTTAATCCAGAAGCGTCGAGCCTTTGTTTGGATTAAACGTACTTGATCCGAAGAACACTCGATCTGGGGGGCTTAGCACCTTAATCCCGAGTCGTATGCTGTTCTTGGCGCGAAGAACTCAGTATATGAAGAACACTTGATTTAGGGGGCTCCGCACCTTAATCCTGAATCGTTTGTCGTTCTTGACTTGAAGATGCTTGAAGATCTCAAGGGAGCACTGCTCGTATTCTTGATCTCTTCAGAGCGTTTATGTCTTCAAGTATTTGAGTGTGTGTGGAGTGAATGAAGGAGGGCTCCTTATATAGGTGAAGGATGAGGATACTCCATAAATATCTCGCAATATGATTGGTCCATGACAGATTTGGCCTGGTTATGCGGGCTTGGGCCGTTCCAAATATATCACAGCTTGATTGGTCATTGCTTAATTTGACATAATTCTGGAACCTTCCATGCTTTACTTAACTTTGGGGTCAAGCTTTACTTAATTTAAACCCTACTTAATTTGTTGGGTATTAAATTAATTATCAATTATTTATTAATCTATTTTAGGAATTAATTTATTAAATCCCCAAAATAAAATATAATAAATTAAAATTGATATTTAATCAATAAAATCCACGTGTCGCCATTTGATTGGACCGTGAATTTTAATTGCTTACAATGTTTTATATAGTATAATTTTTAATTGTTAAAATTATTGGATTTATGTGATTATTATTGATTTAAAAAGACGACGTAAACGAAGAATGCAGTGAATGGGGGACCCAATTTTGAGATATTGTCTCAAAATAAGTTAACACCCAATAAACAAGTTCAAAAGTAGTTATTTGAATAAAATATTAAAGTAAAAATAAAAATCATAAAATTCAATATACTATAAATATAAAATTCAACCAAGAGAACATGTCAATGCAGATTCTAAAATCATTGGCTTAAAGCCCTATCTTATTTTCTAATTTTATTATTAAATGTACCGTGATTATCACATGTACCCATCAAAATATATTTAACTTTAGTAAAATACGGTGATTTTAAAATTAAAGTGTGTTGTAGGATAATTGATTTATTTATATTTTTTTATTTGGGGATTTGAATAAGAGAAACTCTTGTTACTTGTGAGACGGTCAATATAAAGTATGTTTTATTTATAGTTAAAGTAGGCCAATAATTTATAGTTAAAGTGATCAATAATAAATTATATTATACCATGAAATTATACTTTAATACATAATACCGCATACTTATGAAAATATACTTAAACAACTATTAAACATACTTAATCTAAAAAATAGATATATTTTAATACATTTCAAATGGTCTCACGTAACGTCATACAAAGAATTTGTCTATTCATTAAATAAACAAAAATTAAAGTGTAAATTTCTTTATTGAAAAGAGTGAGTACTCCTAACCAAATTTAGATTATAACCATTTTTTTTATATTTTCTACTGACATAAATAATATTTTTCTCTTACAAGAGTGATATTTCATTATTCATATACAAAAGATTAATTAAATTTCATTAAAATCACATTATACTGTACAACGGTTACGCAGTAGACAAGTTCAAAACTAGTTATTTGTAGAGTTGTTAATAAGCCCGTAAACCGTGGGCCCTAACCGATTAACCCGAAAAAAATTAGGGTTAGGGCCAAGAATTTTGAGCCCGTTTAACATCCGGGCTTTTTGGCCCGAACCGATTAACCCGTGGGCTAATAGGGTTGGCCCGTGGGCTAACCGGGCCGGCCCGTAGGGTTGGAAATTATTATTATTATTATGTTTAATTAATTTTAACATCCATAATCTATGCATCGACCACTTAATCCCACCCTACTCCCAACTCATCGTTGGACAAACTCTCACCATCTTTTAATTTTCATCTCTTTCTCATCTTTTTTCTTACTCTAACCCAAAATTTTCTCTAATAAAAAATAATACTTGAATAAATATATTAAGATTAATTTAATTATCACAAATTCTTTTAATTTATATCTTTTAACAATATTTTGCATGTATTAATCTTAATTCTCTCAAATTTTAAATAATGTATTTGTTAATTTTGAATTTTTTATATTATTTATAATAAATTATAATTTATAAATTTTTAAATATTTTTTATCGTACAACCCGCGAGCCCGGCCCGTTTAACCCGTAGCCCGTTAGGATTAGGGTTAGGTTCACCTTTTCATAGCCCGTTTAAACAGACCCGATTTAGCCCGAAGCCCGATTAGCCCGAAACCCGTTAGGGCCAGCCCTAATGGGTTAGGGCTGGCCCGTTTAACATCTCTAGTTATTTGAATTAGAAAACAATAAAATATTTTGAAATTAAAATTTATTGTAAAATTAATAAATGAATGATAATGTATTTACAAATTTACTTATTGAGACAATAATTATGTGACAGTTTGTGAGATGTGTTAAAATATGTCTATTATTTAATAGAGTATGTTTAATAATTGTTAAAGTATATTTTTTGAAGTATGCTCAATTATGCAATAAAATATAATTTTAGCGTGTTATAAAATGATTTATTATTGACATATTTTAACTATAAATACGTATACTTTATCTATACAATAAATATATTTTAGTGATGGGTCGACTCGTTTCACATCCGTCTCACAAGAGAGTGTTTCTAAAGTATTCAGGTGTGTTCTGTAGAGGTATTTTATTTTTCCAAATAAAGCATATGTGAGAGAATAATTGTTTTATTTTTGTATGGAAGAAAAAACTTTTATGGGACAATCTAAATTAAAAAGGGTCAAAATTATTGAGAGACCCTGAGTATATAATATTATACACTAGGGGTGGGCACGGTACGATTTTACGGTTATTTCATCAAAATTTAAATTGCATTGCTATGTGCGGTTCGGTTTATCAATTAATTTTAAATTGCGGTTTGTCAAGTAAAATTTTCTAAGCGGTTCTATGCGGTTTTGTAACGGTTTGGCGGTTTAACGATTTATTAACTAGTAACATACTTAACATAACAATATAATACATTTGGATATATAAAAAAATAAATATGCGATTAATTTAAAGTGTTTCCTCACCCTTAGAAATAAAATATTGGAACATTTATCAAATTAGATAATAAGATCATAATATGAAATTATTGTTAGAATTTCATAAACAATTAAAAAAATATTCATAACATAAAGTAACTTATACTAAAATTATTTTGCAATTCAAAGTATTTAATTTTTGTACATCTTTTTTACTCTTTCAAATTTTCAATAATACATGTACATAATATATATATATATATATATATATATATATATATATATATATATATATATATATATATATATATATATATATAGGGTGCAGTGCCGTGTAACTTTACGTAAAAATCGAAATTGCACCATTCAAGCGGTGCGATTTTCCTCCAAAAAATTAACCACGATTTAAATAAAAAAATCACTTAATGCAGTGCAATGCGGTGCGGCTCGATCGATTTTTGCGGTTTAAAAATTTTTTTGCCCACTCCCATTATACACCTTGACTATATTGAAGAAGATAACATTTATGTAATCTTAAGTACTACTCCCTCCGTCCCGAAAAAATTTGCGCTCCTCTTTTTGGCACGGAGATTAAAAAAGTGATGATTTTTAGGGGTATAATGATATTTTTTTTGTAATAAATAAATGATAAAGTATATTAGGTTGAGATGATTTATTTGTAAATAAAGTGTAAGGGAAAGGTTATTGTTTTTTACTTTTTGCTTTTTTTGTAATGTGCAAACTTTAGTGGGACAGCCCAAAATGAAAAGTGTGCCATTTGAAATGAGACGGAGGGAGTATATTATAGTAGAAACTTTTCTTGTTGATGTGTCATCTTCAGAGTGCACTAATGTGACGTGTAATTTTCTCAAATTTTTTGGATTTTTTAATTTTTTTTTAATATTTTTCATATTTACTCTTAATTAATTTCCTTATTTAATATTTATTTTCTTAAATATTGTATTTTGAAATAATTACTGATAGGTACACACTTTGTACCCCTAATTACTACTAGATACATTGATTTAAAATAATTATTATTTAATACAAAATATTAAAGTAAAATACCAAATATACCCCTAAACCCATATACCTTTAAAACACTAACCCCAACCTCCACCCACCACCGGACCACCGCTGCCGCTGCCGGACCGCCGCCGCCGGCGGAGCTCCGGCGGCCGGTCGCCGGAAAATCTGTTCGTCAAAAAAAAAAAAAAAAAAAAAATTGGTCGCCGGAAAGCTGCCGCGCCGCCGCCGCCGGAGCTCCGGCAGCCGGTCGCCGGAAAAACTGTTCGTCCAAAAAAAAAAAGAAAAAAAAAAAAAAACTGGTCGCCGGAAAAACTGCCGCCGCCGGAAAAGCTGTCGGACCGCCGCCGCCGGACCACCACATTTTTTTGCTGCACACACTTTTTTTTTCCTGCACACACTTTTTTTGCTGCACACACTTTGCTGCACACAATATTTATGTGCAGCACATTAATAGGGGTAATATTGGAATATCACTATATATTTTTGTACCTAGTAGTAATACTTTTGTATGTTTGTATCTCATAGTAATTTAGGGTTTTTTTGTGTACCTAGTAGTAATCCTCCCTTGTATTTTTTATTTATAATGATAATTAAATTTTTAATATTTTATTTATTTATTTGGATATCATTAATTAATTACTTAATTCTTAAAGCAATAATAAATTAATTAATAACAAACTTAATCATACTCCCTTCGTCCTCTCGAAAGAAGGTTTTTTTCTATTCTGGTCATCTGTTCCAAAGATGATTATTTTTTTTTTACACACATTGAACCCACACACACACCCCCACTAATACAACTAAAATATGGGGTCCAAACTCTCACTAATACAACTACCCATTACACATTAAATAACAATACTCCTTAATCAACGTGTACCAAAAGCAAAATGCCCTCTTTCGAACGGATGGAGGGAGTGTTTAAAAAGGGAAAAAAGAATATTTCATATAATATTTTCTCTCACAGGGAGTGTTTAAAAAGGGAAAAAAGAATATTTCATATAATATTTTCTCTCACCCCACCTATAAATAAGACTTTTATAAAAATTTATTTTGATAAAGAAAATTAAGTAAAGAGTCTATCTATCCCTAAAAAATCGATTTCAAGTATTCTATAGGAGGAGAATTGATAATCAATTTTTCAAGAGTAAGAGGATCAATTCAAGTATTCTTGAATCGATTCGATTTTTCAAGAGCAAGAGGATCGATTCAAGTATTCTTAAATCGATTTATATCATAAGATTTTTCAAGAGAAAAAAATGATTCAAGTATTACCTCTTATGAATCGATTCAATTATCTTTAAGATCTACCTCTAAAGTAATGATTCAAGAGACGTGTCATCTCCAGAGCACTCCAATGTGACGTGTAATTTTCTCAATTTTTTAGATTTTTTAATATTTTTAATATTTACTTTTAACTAACTTCCTTATTTAATATTTTTTTAAATAATGTGTTTCTTATTTATAATAATGATTAAATTTTTTATATTTTATTTATTTTTTTAAATATCATTAATTAATTACTAAATTCTTAAAGCAATAAATTAATTAATATCAAAATAAATCATTTATATATAAAAAAATGAATATTTCATATAATATTATCTCTCACCCATGAGCTTTCTTCGAGTTCCTAGAGAATTGATATATAAAAGTATAAGAATTTTTTTGGATAGAGAGAATCAAGTAAAGATTCAATGTACCCCTAAAAAATCGAGTATTCTTAAGGAGGAAGCGAATTGATTCAAGTATTTTTAAATAGATTTACATCTTAAAAATTAATTTTTCAAGAGTAAGATAATTGATTCAAGTATTTTTGAATAGATTCGATTTTTCAAGAGTAAGAGGATCGATTCAAATATTCTTGAATCGATTTACATCTAAAAATAATAATTAATGAAAATAAGAAAATAAATTTATCCGTCCACTAATTTACACAAATTTTGAATTTGGTCCATTCAATTTTTCAATTTTAAAATCAGTTCATTAAATTGATGAAAGTCAATTTTTTCATCCATCCACCCGATATCATGAGTAACTCAGCGGTAAAATGTTGAGGGGCATTTGTTTTTTTTTTTTTTTTTTTATTTGTGCTAAATGGATATAAAATGATCTGACGTGGCATTAAAAGAAGAAACTTGATATAC
The DNA here is from genome assembly GCA_023678885.1 of Pogostemon cablin. Lineage (NCBI taxonomy): Eukaryota > Viridiplantae > Streptophyta > Magnoliopsida > Lamiales > Lamiaceae > Pogostemon > Pogostemon cablin. Next base: position 7,298,092 of record CM042965.1, read on the forward strand.
TCAAATTTCTAACCCATAACATGGAGTACTACAATCAGGTAATTCCCCACGTTAACTTGTTCCAATTTGATTCCAAAATAAAAAATCCTAAAATCCAAACAGTTAAAAAAATTCTCTCGCCGTTGACCGCTATCTGCGCAGTGTTCACCGTCGGGAAACGCCACAGTTTTGTCGTCGTCGAGTTTTGCTGCCGCTGGAATCGAGACGACAATCTGCCGTCGAAAAGTCTCGTCGCTTGCAGTCTTGCCGTCTCCAAGGTAGAAACTTCCGCGCCGCCGGAAATATGCCGCCTATCTATACTTCATCGCCGGAGTTCATCGCCATTATCGCTTGAAGAAGCTGCCGTTCATAAGTTGTCTGTTGGAAACACACAGATTCATCAGGATGCATAGAGAGGAATCCTATTACCTCTCACCAATGGATTGTGTTGCAGCGGAAGAGTATTGAGAACCGATTGACACTCACGTTGAGATCTCTGGATCCAATCTTCAACACGGGGTTGAAAGATTAATGTTCCACGAATTTGTATTAAGGATGGATAAAGAATCTTGGAGAGAATTGAAGAGCGAACGTATTCTCTTAGAACCGTGTTCTTCTTTCTGTGTTTTTTCATGCATACGCTGTTTTCTTTTATCCAAAAACCAACGTAAGGAAACGGAGAGAAAACTGTATCTAACTCCCTCTCTGCATGCAGCGTGCCACATGTATTCATATGTGGAAAATATAATATATAATATTAAATTATTATTTACATCTCCCACTCACATATGAAATCAAAAAATCTCCTGATTCATTTTCTTCATGAATCATATTCTAGTCCAGATTAATACATCGTGTGACCCACGAGATACGAGTTTTAATTGCTATACACTTGTTAGAGATATATAGCAACTCAACCAGTTTATCGAAGAAACTCAACAAGCTCGCTATACCCCAGAACTCTTGAATATTTAACATAAGTTAACATATCTCTTTTCAATCCCCTTAATATGTAAGAGCATATTCAACCGTTTTGCAAAAAACTATGTATTCATAATCAAGACCCTGCTTGATTGACTAGTCAATGAATCACAATAGTATATGTTAAATTAAGACATTCTTCCCGTCTCACTAAGTATCTACAGTCTCCCACTGCAGCTGCTTTCCTAGACATGCACCGCATTGCCGTTATTAACCATAGCTCTTTTGGTAACATGCTAAAGTAGCAACACTAAAGTGAAGACTTAGAATATAGTAGAAAGTCATAAGGGTAACTAATAGATAAGGACTCATACTATTTGAGAAAATGGGAATAATATTCTCAATCCTTTTATGGTCAACTCAGCACAAGTCGTTTTCCTAAAACACTTGTCACAATGTCTTTAACTTCCTTCCATGAAAGTGTATGTCGTATATTATTTTAATATAGACATTGTGTAAATCAAAAGTTCAAGTGTGTCCCATTCACTTAACTCGGATATCCTTCCTCCCACGTATAGGATCTCCATCGATTTAGCTTTATAACAAGTTGGATTAGATTCGTGGCTAAATCTATCTCGATCACATTAATTATCGTAATCTCATCTCTGCGCTCCCACTTAGCCAGAGGTGATTGCTCGTATGAGAGAGCCAATCGTAACTTGCCGACATACTATTATACATGAATCGTCACATATAATTTATAAAACATATATAATTAGTTAAGTCATTAACCATTCCATTAACATACATAAACATATTCAATACATCGTTTTAAATCCTTCGCAAACCCAATCCTTTTACATGCCCTACGAACACATCTCTGGGAATTGGTTTGGTAAAAGGATCTGCTAACATTGAACGAGTAGAAATGTATTTAAGAATCACTTTCTTCTTTTCTATAATATCTCTAACAAAGTTGAATTTAGTATCAATGTGTTTGGTCTTTCCATGATATTTGGGGTCTTTTGTGTAAGCAATAGCCGCTTGATTATCACAATTGATTAAAACAGCTCCCACTGAAGTGTTTAAGACCTCCAAGTGTTTCATGAATCTTCTCAACCAGATAGCCTCTTGAACTGCAGCCGCGCATGCCACAAACTCAGCTTCCATTGTGGATAATGCGATGCAATTCTGTTTCTTGCTACACCATGAGATTGCTCCATTGTTGAGCAAGAAGACATAACCAGAAGTTGATTTACGTTCATCTAAATCTCCACTCCAGTCAGCGTCTGAATACCCATTTAGTGTACTGTTATTCCCTTGATAACAAAGAGAATAATCTGCAGTCCCTTTTAGGTATCTGAAAATTCTTTTAACAGCCATCCAATGCTTCTTCCCCGGATTGGATTGATACCTGCTAACCAGACCAACGGCATAGCAAATGTCTGGTCTTATACACAACATTGCGTACATAAGACTTCCAATCGCATTGGCATACGGCACTTTGGACATTTCATTGATTTCATCTTAAGTCTTGGGACACATATGTTGGCTCAATGATTCGCCTTTCACTATAGGAGTATCTATGGGCTTGCAAGTTTCCATCTTGAACCGTTCCAAAAGTTTCTTGATGTAAGTCTCTTGAGACAAACCCAATAACTTCTTTGAACGATCCCTATGGATCTTCACACCAAGTATGTATTCTGCCTCACCCATATCTTTCATTTCGAAGTTTGAAGATAACCATCTTTTTATGGTTTCAAGATACTCTTTTCTATTACTAGCTAGTAGTATGTCATCCACATACAAAGATAGAATCACAAAACTACCATTGGACTGTTTAACGTAAACACAGTGGTCTTCATTTATCATAACGAAGTTATATGAGATAATCGTATTGTGAAATCTCAAATACCACTGTCTAGAAGATTGTTTGAGTCCGTAGATTAACTTTTTCAATCTACAAACTTTATCCTCTTGACCTCGAAGTATAAATCCTACAGTCTGTTGCATGTAGATTTCTTCCTCTAATTCTCCATTGAGAAATGCGGTCTTAACATCCATTTGGTGTAATTCTAAATCCATACTAGCCACTATAGCCAATAGTAGACGAATCGAGGCAAACCTCACTACAGGTGAAAAAGTTTCTTCGTAGTCTATACCCTCTTGTTGAGTATAACCTTTTGCCACCAAGCGAGCCTTATACCTCTCTATTGAGCCATCAGATTTTTTTTTGATTTTGAGAATCCATTTATTCCCAATTGCCTTTCGTCCATTTGGAAGATCTACAAGTTCCCATACTTGATTTGACTTCATAGACTCCATCTCCTCTTTCATCGCTTTCATCCATTTCTCCTTCGCCGGACAAGTCAGAGCTTCTTTCACATTTCTAGGCTCTTCCTCATCAACAGGAGAAACATCTCCATTTTCTGGTGAAATAAAGAAGGCATGTCCTTCAATATCATAATGCCTTTTGGGCACATGTTTCCTAGAACTTTTCCGAGATAGCTGTTGATGATCTTCTATAGACAAAATACTCTCATTGAGAATCGCTTGATCCTCAATTGGCAAATATCTATCAAGATCCACACTATCAGCTAAACTACTACTCCCACTTGGATCTTGTAGGAATTGGTTTTCTACTACCTCGAAAATCGGTTCGGCATCCCTAATGCCCCCTCTACTAGGAAATTCTGTTTCCAGAAAATGAGCATTACGTGATTCTGTCTCAGTTAAACTCCCATCTTGATCTCCTATGAACACGTAACCCTTAGAATGTTCGCAGTATCTTATAAAGATACACTTCTTGCCTCTGGGACCCAACTTTCCATACTGACTCGATGAATCATGTACATAAGCTGCTGATCCCCAAGCTCTAAGGTTACTTATGTCAGGTTTTCTACCCGTCCAAAGTTCATATGGAGTTGAAGCAACTGATTTGGAAGGCACTCGATTAAGCACATAAGTTGTCGTGAGTAACGCATCTCCCCAAAAAGAGATCGGTAAATTAGCTTGTGCCATCATGGATCTCACCATCTCCAACAAAGTCCTATTCCTTCTTTCAGCAACACCATTTTGTTGAGGTGTATAAGGAATGGTTAATTGTCGGACTATACCCTTTTCATTACAAAATTCTTTGAATTGTTCCGATAGATATTCACGTCCTCTATCAATTCTTAAAACTTTGATAGATTTGTCCTTTTGATTTTCGACTTCGCTCAAATATCGTCTAAAACAATCCAATGCTTCAGACTTATGAGATATCAAATAGACATATCCAAAACGTGAATAATCATCAATAAACGTAATGAAATAATAAGCTCCATGTCGTGCTCTTACATTTACAGGACCACATATATCGGAATGGATTACTTCTAATGGAGATTCAGCTCTAATGGCTTTACCAAACGGTTTTCTAGTCATTTTTCCAGCAAGACAATGTTCGCATTTGGATAATACAACTTTTGAAGAAAGATTCAACAATCCTTCTTTTACAAGTCTATTCATCCTATCTTGCCCAATATGACCCAATCTAGCATGCCAAACATTATCATTCACATTTGCATTACTAGAAGAACAAGCATTTAGTAAATATGAATAATCATCATAATAACTAAAAGTCATTCTATTACAATCTAACCATAAAACCATCATTCATATGTCCCGATGCATAACAAGTACCATTAATGCTAATTACCACAGTATTTTTAGTAAATAATACATCATAACCCAAATTAACTAAAACTGAAACAGAGATTAGATTCCGCGTGATTTCTGGAGCATAGAGAACATCATGTAGAATAAAGGCCCGACCATTGTCAAGGTCCAGTTTGCAAGTCCCAAGTCCTTTGACTTCGACTCGAGCGTTGTTTCCCACATATATCCACCTAGTCCCCTTTGGAACACGACGGAAATCTACAAAAGCTCCTCTGTCTCTCGTCACATGGTCCGTTGCTCCTGAGTCTATAATCCACAACGGATAAGAATCAGTTAACAAGACAGTACTTGAGACATTAATTTCACACGCAAAAGAATAAGATGAATCTACCTTGTCCCTTTTAGGCTCAGGGCATTCACGTGCAAAGTGACCAAGTTTTCCACAATTGAAACATGACATTTTGCTCTTATCCTTTTTATTCTTTTTGTTTTGCTTCTTTTTCTTCTTCTGTTCATCAGTTTTGGTTGCTGGGTTGTTGTCATGCTTCTCACCGTCAGATCGTTTACCCTTCTTGTTCTTCTTCCAATTCCTTTTCCTTTTGAAGCCCGAAGCTCCTTTGGAAGTAGAACCGGCATAGAAAACCCCAGAAGCTGGCTTTGAGGCTCCAAGCCTCTCATCTTCCAACTCAACATGACGAGCAGCATCATTGAAAGTTTTAATACTTTCATTATGAGTCAAGTTAACCTTAAGATGTTCCCAACGATCAGGTAGAGAGCGGATCAGTGCTTGGATCTGTTGCTCATCAGAGAGAATGTGACCAGCAGTCTTAAGTTCAATTATCATATTAGACATCTCCCTGAGATGTTGCCTAATGTTATGATCAGGTTTCTTCTTGTAGGTATCAAACTTAATAGTCAACTGCCTAAGCCTCGTAATCGATGTTCCACCATATTTTTCACGCAGATACACCCAGATATCATGTGCAGTGGGATGTTGTTCACACTCATGAATCATCGGATCGATTACCGAGCTAACGAGGATAACACGGGCAACGGAATTTTTCTTTTTCCAAGCCAGGTATGCCTCTTGGTCACGTCTCCCTTGAGTTCCATTTCCCACACCTGGATCATCCATGACTTGGTTTATAGCGTCTAATGCATCTTGCTCATCCAACACGTACCAAATCTTATGACGCCAAGTGTCATAGTTATCACCATTGAGTTTCTCTCCTTTGTTTAACTCAGCGACAATTGATTTCGATGCCATGATCTTAATTAGAGATTAAAGTGATTCATTATGTTAATAATGTTTTATCAAATTTTACGTTAAGCTTAAACAAAAAACATCTCAATCAATAACACAAGACTTAATCTCGAAAAATAGCTCGGAGACTACTAATCATCAATCTCATCAAGTGTCATATTACTAGATACTTGTTTCAAAACGTAAAATACATTTAAGGTTCAAGTAATCAACAATTAATATTGAACAGCCACTAATAAATAGAACATCAACAACCATCCATCATTATAAATAAATCAAGTCTGACATCACATAAATTCTAATAGACTCCTCGAGTATTCAATTAGAAAATGGAATTATGAACGTCTACGAATAGAACCTCTATATACGTCACTTGATTCAAAATAACGAATATAATCAAAATCTCTAGTCCCCACACTATAGATAGCTCGTGCCAAAGGATCTGCAAGAGGATTCTTAATCTGATCCTTTCTTCGACTTTTCAGTCTTAGAAAATCAGATCGTCGAACCCCACCCATACTTAAGCAAGCTGATCTTAGTGCTTGTCTATTATCTTCTTCTAAAGAAGCAATCATCAGATCATACATCAATTGACGACCATTTGATTTCACACTATAAGTCTTCCTTTGAGCCCAAAACTCCTTTTGCAAGTAGGAAGGTAAAGTGTTAGCCCAGGTCTCACGACTAGAAATCTTATTGTACTCACTAGATGGGAGAAGCTTTTTATCGATCAAGAACAACAAATGGTTGTATCGTTCAAATAGTTCCAATACATGGTCCCTAACGTTGTGTTGTGGTTTCATTTTGTAGTTCAGAAATTCATTAAGGACTATCCGTTTAGTTTTGATGTCCCTTGTTGAAACTGTTCTCCTCCTTGATGCCATGCCTATGAAAAATGAGCAACCAAAATAAAAACACACCCGTGTTAGTCAAACTATATCACATGAATTTCCTCTCTACATAATGTACATGGAAACAAATTTCCAAGATACAATAGGCATATTCACCAGTGAATAAGTTCAACTCTATTGGCTCCCACTTTCATAGGCTACAAGAGTTTGAACAATTCAATATTACAATGAACTTATGATTAAATGACATTATAAGGTGCATAATCAATATAAAATGCAACCAAATAGCTACCATAAAGGTTTTTATTCAACAAAAATGTCATATAACGAAGTAAAACCACACACACACACTAAAGATGTCGTCAAGCACTCTCGAAAACATCATCATCGGACTCCAAGCATCGAAAGACATCAGAATACATCGGACAGACGCCGGAAAACGCATTCACGCGCCCTCACGCTCCGGCTGGAGTATCCACGTGCTCCCACGCGCCTCCACGCGCCGCCACGCGCGGCTGTCAGAAGGCTGACCTACCGGCGCGTGTATCACACGCGCCACCGCCGGTGGCGGTTTTGTCGGCGCGTGGGTCTCACGCGCTCGGGCGATTACCAGCGCGTGAAACTCACGCGCCACTGCCGTGCCGGAGCGTCTCCTCCACGCGCCTTCGTATTCTGCCTGTTCACCGGAGGATTCGGCTCCGGGCTGACCCACCTGGTCCGACCCGGCCCAAATATGTTGACCCGGCCCGACCCAATACAAAAACAGTTATGATTAATTGCAGAAAAGCCCCTCAATAATTTCAAATTCTCAAAAAACAACCCCTGAAATTTCTGAAAATTTGCAAATTAAGCCCAGTTTCGTGAAAATCTTTGAAAAATCATAACTGGAGTATTAGAAGGCCAAAAAATGCACAAAAAATACTGACGGACTCCTCTCGACGAGACCTATCCAGTAGTATAAACAAAACATGCTTTTGCTTGTACAAAAAAATGACGAAAAAATCATACTTTCAAGTTTAATGGGGAATCATTAATGTCATTCACATATACACTGGAAACATAGTTAATATGCCTCATACTCACATAAATAACCCATCAAAGTTACACAATTCACCAATCATATAACTTCCAACAAAATCATGTGAGAATTTTTCAAAAATTAAAAGCAGAAAACTTTAACGCAAGAAATCCAGAGAAGGAGAACGAAGTACCAATCATTGGCTCTGATACCAATGTTGGAAACACACAGATTCATCAGGATGCATAGAGAGGAATCCTATTACCTCTCACCAATGGATTGTGTTGCAGCGGAAGAGTATTGAGAACCGATTGACACTCACGTTGCGATCTCTGGATCCAATCTTCAACACGGGGTTGAAAGATTAATGTTCCACGAATTTGTATTAAGGATGGATAAAGAATCTTGGAGAGAATTGAAGAGCGAACGTATTCTCTTAGAACCGTGTTCTTCTTTCTGTGTTTTTTCATGCATACGCTGTTTTCTTTTATCCAAAAACCAACGTAAGGAAACGGAGAGAAAACTGTATCTAACTCCCTCTCTGCATGCAGCGTGCCACATGTATTCATATGTGGAAAATATAATATATAATATTAAATTATTATTTACATTGTCAAATCTGGCCATCGAGAGTTCTGACGCTTGCCGAGGCCACTGCTGCTCCAGCCTCGATGTGTCGCCCACCTTGTGATCTCTCAGCCGGAAATCGATGCTCTCCGGATAAATCCACCACACGCTGCCTCGGAGCCTAGTCATTGCCATTCGTCAGTGCCCGTCGCTGATCGCCCCCTAGCGCCTCTGGTGGTGCAGAAGATGGGTGATCTTAGATTTGGAATTAAAATGTGAAGGAATTAACTGTTATTTGATTTGGGGAATTTATTATGTTAGGTTAAGAAATTTGTGAATTTTTTTGTCTTTTAATGCCACATGACACTATTTTATATCCATGAAGTTCAAAGTAAAAAAAAAAAAAAGGAAAAACAATGACACGTCATTGTTTCCGGATGTGATACATGATGTAGCATGTTGATGGACGAAACAGACTAAAGGAAGAATGCAGTGAATGAGTGACCCAAATTTGAGATATTGTCTCAAAATAAGTTCATGAACATGAATGTTCCTCCCCGTGGTAGACAATGTTTATGAGGTAGAATTGATAGGTTTTGATGAAAACAAATACATGAGTGTTTTATTACGGGTGTACTGCAATTTGATGATTTGAATATGTTGTATTTAATTTGGGTTTATGTATTAAATTTTTTTTTACTATTTTAGCGGTCTCACTCAAAGTATATATATTTATTTTTGGGATATATGGAGTCTATCCACACTCACTAATACTAATATAATTAAAATATGGATCCACACACCCACTAATATAACTATTCATTACACATTAAATAATAATAATAATACGCCTTAATCCATCTCTTACCAAAGGACAGGGGACTATAAAAAAGAAGAAAGAAAAGTACTCCCTTAGTCCCATATTTATGTTTACACTTTCCGTTTTTGTCCGTCCTACACTTATGTTCGACATCCAAAAAGGAAACTTCACATCAACCAACAACTTTAAAGTTATCTTAATTTCAAAAAATATTACTCTCACATGACATACATAACATACTTTATACTTCATCCGTCCGCTCAAAAGAGGATTTTTTTTGCATTTTGGTCGTCCGCTTCAAAGAGGGTCATTTTCTTTTTTACACACATGAGACCCACACACTAATATAACTAAAATGTGGGTCCACACTCCAATTAATATAACTATCCACTATATATTAAATAATAATACTCCTTAATCAACGTGCACAAAAGTAAAAGACCCTCATTGAGACGGACGGAGGGAGTATATACATCTATACTAACATTTAACATGATTTAGTTATATGTTACATTATCAAAAGTTAAATATTATAGTAATTTATTGTAAATTCTTTACATCAATGAAAGAAATTGTAAAAAAAATCTCCTTAATGCTGTTATATTATATAATATAAATTATTTAAGGGAAAATAACTAATAGATACACACTTTTAACCTAAATTACTATGAAATACAAGGAATTCAAATAATTACTCTCACATACAAAATATTAAAATAAATTACTAAATATAACCTTATAATCTCATACACTTTTAGACCACCAACTCTACTCCTCACCCATCCACCCGCTGGACCTCCACCGGACCGGCGTTGACCGCCAGCCGGACAGCCATTGATCGCGTTGATCGGCGTTGACCACCGGCTGGACAGGCATTGACCGGCAACTGGACAGCCGTTGATCGGCGTTGGCCGCGTTAACCGCTGGCCGGATAGGAGTTGATTGGCAGACAGACAGCCGTTGACCGCCGCCGGACCACCGCCAGAATTTAAAATGTGCAAATAAATTGTGCAAAACAATTGTGCAAAATCAAATTGTGCAAAACTAAATTGTGCAAACATGTAGGGGTATTTATGGTATCACAGTTATAATTGTGTAATTATGAGTAATTGTGCTTTAAGTTATGTAGTTTATAGTAATTATGCATTATTTTGTGTACCCTTAGTAAATGACCCATTATTTAATTATAAAAAAGTTCGCGGATTTCATATTAGTACTATAATATTGTAACAACGTAGATAAAATAAGGTTGTAAATACATCAAATTAAAGTAACATCGAGGATAATGAATCATGAAGAAAACCTTAAATACGGAGAAGTGGTGTGATAAGGCCTCCCCTAAAGGCCATTAGGTTTTTTGTTGGGTAGTGTACATACTACCCAGGGTTTTTACAAATGGGAGAGAGTGGAAAACAGAAAAGTGAGTGACACCAAAGTAAGTTTTTTTTTTTTTTTTAAAGTCAGAATAGATTCATATAAAAGAGTACAAGATGTACTCAAAATCCAGTTTACAAAACATATGGTTACCTAAGAGTTTTAGGAATACAGATAATTGGAAGATTACATCAATCATGTAAGACTGTAATAAATAATGTAGGACAGAAAGCTCTCAACCATTTCCATATGTGAATCTTAACCACTTCCATAATATTATCGATCTTGAGCGCGGTACTGTTGAAAACTATTTCATTTCTTGCCTTCTATAACCTCCAACATGTGCACTACCAAATCAAAATGAGTACGCTTTTGATCACCTTACCATGGTATTTGTTCACAAAAGTATTGAATTGTTCCAATAGTGTATCTTCAATATAACAATGTAATCCTAGCCATCTCTGTATATGATTCCAAATTTATGTGACATATGGGCAATGCAACAGAATATATATATTGCTCTTGGAACTCTAGAACAAAATGGACAAAGCACCTAGATGTTGTCCATAATAGCTCCCCTATAGAGCAAGTTCTTCTCATGCGCCAGTGTGACATGGGACCGCGCCCCAGTCTTTGACTTGTATACATACTTAAATTTAATTTCATTCTCTCTTTTTTGGCTTAATGACCTTTCTTCCCACTCATTATTTATCTTCTTAATTTATGTACTATGTCAATTAAAACTTTTAATAATTTTATCTCCCCTCTTAATTTTATCTCCCCCCTCTATCCTAAAATTATCTCCCCCTTTCTATTTCTTTTAATTTAAATTCCATATGTTTTACAAGTTTATTTTTAATATAACATGATAACCAAATTAAGTCAGGTATATATGAATACATGCATACATCTCTATTAATTTTTATTTGAGAATATATATACATTTTTTATAAATATATATTAATTAATAATTTTTTATTTTTTTTGAAATTTTATAAAATTAAAATAATCGAAATATAGAATATTTATAATTTTATTTGAAAATTATATAAATATAGTTGAAAAATTAAGTTAAATAAAAATAAAAAGAAATTGAGGTGGGTCCCCAAAAATCTGTTTTTTGTGTTTATTGTTGGGGAAGTGTTTTATTTTGTTGCTAGAGGTTCTGCTTTTTATTTTGAACCATTGTAGTAATGAGATTAGAGGTTTTATTTTTTTTTTGCTTACTTATTGAGGTTTTTAAGCATTGGGAAAGTGATGGGTTTTTACATGGGTTGTATGCATTTAAGCATTGGGGAAGTGATGGGGTTTTTACATGGGTGGCATGCATACTACCCAGGTTTTTTTAATATTAGTGAGAGTGCGGAAGATGGGCGTACACTCCACGATAAGAGAGATAAGAGAGCGTACATCCATACGAAAGTGAAATTATATTTGACCCACCCAACCCCATATTTCATTTTGTTTTTCAAATAAATATGTGAACCATTCTTAATTTCCCCATATTCGGTTTCATTTTTATTTTATTCCTTTAATTTTTTTTCCATTCTTAATTTATGTTCAGTTTTCTAACGTTAATTTTTAGAAATTATAATATGTTTGAAAATTCATTTTATTGTTTTGGGTAAATACTGCACAACTAATTTTGATTTCTTTCTTCTGAATTTTTTTTAAAAAAATATATTCTCTCTGTCCCAAAATTGATTGTACACTTTTCATATTTTTTCATCCCAAAATAAATTGCACCTTCCAAAAATAGCAAAACAAATTATCAATTTATTCTCCACTTTTTAAAGATAAAGTTCATCCAAAACATAAATCAAAATGCATGATAATTTTACCCCTCAAAGTTGAGTTGAAAAGTCAATAAAATAACATTTCTTAAACTCCGTATCTACAGTAACAGTGCAATCAATTTTCGGATGGACGGAGTATTAATCCATTGTAAAATCATTGTGAAAATAATTATCTACTCATTTAATATTTTTTTAATTTGTGTTTTTATTTTTTATGTAATTAAGAAAAAATGAATAATAGTATATGTAGGCACCTAATTTTATTGCCCATTAAATAAAATATGTGACAAATTAATGTAATAATTATCAATTATTTATTTATTTATTAAGAAATTTAAGTAAATTAATTCCTAAAATAAATAAGTAAATTATTGATAATTGGGCCAGATCCAATCAAATAAGCCCAAGTCAAATGGGTCTGACTTAAGTTAACAAGCCCAGAAAATCAAATCCAGTTCAGCAAGCTTAATTAAATTAAATAGGCCCGTATACAATCCAGCAGACTTAATTAAAAGAGAAAAGCCCAACATATCTTTTTAAGGAGAAAATATCTTACAAGTGGTTATTTTCTCTACCTATAAATAAGGGCCTTCAGTCCTCATTCCAGACACACTAAAGCATCTGAAGACGTTTCTAAAGAGATCAAGAATACGAGGAGTGCTTCCTTGAGATATTCATGCATCTTCAAGCTAAGAACGGCCTCCGAGATTAAGGTTCTAAACCCCTTCGATCTGACGTTCTTCCAGCCAACCGCCTCCGATCGAGATCAAGGTGTCAAGCCCCTCCGATGCGGTGTTCTTCAAGATCAAAGCGAAGATTGAAGATCAAGTTGAAGATCAAGACGAAGATCAAGTCAAGCGAAGACGAAGATCAAGATCAAAGCGAAGATCAAGTTCAAGACGAAGATCAAGTCAAGCGAAGACGAAGATCGAAGATCAAGATCAAAGCGAAGATCAAGTTCAAGACGAAGATCAAGTCAAGCGAAGATGAAGATCAACTTGAAGATCAAGATCTAAGTAAAGATTCTTGATCAAGATCCAAGTAAAGATTCAAGTCAAGAGAAGATCAAGACCTAGCCAAATCGAAGATCAAGCTCAAGACCTTCAAGTCAAATTCAAGATATATTCAAGTCAAGAATAGTCCCCGATCAAAGACCAAGGTGCTAAACTCCTTTGATCTGACGTTTTTCATATCAAATCCATCCAGCAGTCTCTGTGAAGTCAACATTCTACCAAATTGAGCACCACACTTCACAACAAATTCAAGTCAACGTTCGATCCGAACAAAGGCTCGACGCCTCCGGACAAACGTTATAAAACCCCCAAATCAGAGCTCGGACAAGCTTTACCCGAAGATTCGGCTCGAAAAGTTGACAAGGTCAAAGAATTCAACTCAAGAAAGTAATCAGAGAGTTGACAAGGTCAAAGAATTCAACTCAAGAGAGGAATCAGAGAATAGCTAGAGACTGTTCACTTATATTCTCAAGTTAAATCTGCATTGGATTATCTTTGTAATTTTTTTTATGTTTATTATTTAATAAATATAAATTTTATTGTTACAGTATCATTATCCAATTTTCTTAAATTTTATAAAATTTAAATAATTGAAATACATAATTATTTATAATTCATTTGGAAATTATATATATAGTTGATAAATCAAATGAGAATAAAATAAAATTAAAGTGGGTCCCATGAAAACCTATTTTTTTTATTTTATTGTGGGGAGAAGTTTTATTTTGGAGTATGAGTTTTTTCCTTTTGAGGTGGTGTGACGTGACACACAAAAACCTATATATATATCCAGCGACTCTTTTTTCCCTAATTATGAATTCAATTACAAGAATCCTTTTATCTCTTTCATTCACCCCATATGTAGTGCATGTATAAACAGCATAATACGCCTTCCAGCTGAGCTTGGTTGCTGCAGGGTGGGGGTTCGAATCCTGCCTTTTGGCATGGATTTGGCCCCTTGCAAGCACAAGTTTAACAGTGAGCCCTCCCTATAAGCCACTTGAGGCACATCCTGCGATTTACCTCTTCCACCAATCCCCAGGGCAGGGGCGGTGGGGGCCCCTAATGGTGGGGTACACCATTTATAAACAGCATAATACTCCATATCAGCAAATATTATTATCTTATAATCCTTTGTCAATGGATCTAATATATTACATAAATTGATCTATTGCCCTACAGACAATAACTGATGGTGGACAACAAAACTCCCGATACGTTCCACTGGGTGGATACCACATTACACACACTTACCCACAATAAAACTCCCGATACTATCTTATTATACATCGTACAGAATTAATCAAACATAATGTATAATGAATTATTATTCGCAACCATATAGTGTTGCTCTAAGGGCCTTTTTCTTAAATTACTACATATATATAGAAAGAATATTTACTAGTTTCACAAACACACTTTGAACAGATCTCATCCAAAGATCTCACAAAATTCATATAACCTTTTCAAGAAAAATTACAATAACTTACCTAAATAAGTGCAACAAAACACAACTAAAAATACTATAAATAAGCTATTAAAATAATAATTAAAAAAAAAAGCATGTATCTCAAACCCTAACATATATGATAACTTATGCTACGTCAACCTTTTTTTCTCAACTCTATGACATGCTAATACCCAAAGCATGCATTTTTCTATGCTTTTCTCCACCAATTTTTGCTGGCGTTGAGAAGGAAATTTCCAGGCGAATTGATGCCCTTTAATTCTCCATTATACGAAAACGAATCGTTCTAAAAAACGAGTGGTCTTGTGTACAATTTGTGTAGGATACAAATACCAGAAGCAGAGTGGTAGCTAGAGATTTGAGATAAGATCACCTTTGGTAAGAGATGTAGTACATCTTCTTTTGTGATGCTAAGAGCTTGGAACGATCGTGCCAACGTTCCCGAATCCCACGATTGTGAAGGTGATGGATTGAAGAAACAGGTATATGAAATAGTTGTTCTTCCCATAGAGGAAGTCATAGCATCCAGTGATGAAAAGAAACACTGCAAAGCCGAGCTCGTGTAGGTTGATCCTGTAAATTGTACACATTTCATAAGATTTGATGCTTTGAATGAATGAACAATGATTGTGACAAACTCTGTTCTTACCTATCTCCAAGAATCTTGGACAGGGATTTCCTAAGTGGGACTGATTTGCTGCTTGATTTGTTCTTCAGTGCATCACCAAGCTTTTCAGTCACAACCCACTCATTGACTCTTTTAGCCTCTAGAAGGCCAATGAATGTTGCCTTTGTCCGATGGAACGACATCACATTCTCAAACAGAACCCAATAGAACAGCAGATGAAATGATCTGAAAAAGTTTTGATCATCAAGATAAGATAGACTAAGAGTGAAGGTTCTTGCTCTTGTTATCACGAGTTGAGGCGTACCTTGGAGTTCCAACGGAGTTAAGGGCGGTTATGATGCAGGGAATGTAGATGGCACCCCATTTAGGAACATCAACCTCAGGGACAAGAATCGTGAGAGGGATAACCACACAGTAAAAGAAGAAAGTGAACATGTGGGCTATGAGCTTTCGGACAAAGAAAAAGCTGTAGATCACATAAAACCTCTTGTACAGTGTCACTTTCTGCAAAAACATCAATGGATTGCATTGCATTGCATTACACACCCTTCGTCTTTTTAAGGTTACTAGATATTCTTAACCACTTAAACTAACCTTGTTGGTTGCAATATCCAACACCATTTTTCGGAACAAGTTGGCTGGACCACAGGACCACCTATGCTGTTGGAATCTAAATGCCTTAAATGTACTTGGGAGTTCACTCTTGACCTAATGGAAACAATGAAAATTGTTATTAATTGGGGGGCTAAAACTTAAGAAAATGGTGAAAAAATGTAGTAATAAAAATGTACCTGAAGGTCCCCCAAGTAGAGAAATTTCCAGCCTTTGAGACCAGCTCTAACAGCAAGATCCATGTCTTCCACTGTGGTTCTATCTTTCCAACCCCCGGCCTCGTTTATCGCTTTGATTCTCCATATCCCACCAGTTCCTGAGAGACGGTTAGTTTGTAACGGCTAGTTTAATTTGCCAACAAAACGAAAGCGACTAAGTTGTAAAACTAGAATGAGTTGCCATGAAAATGATCATTATAGAAATGGGGCACCACAAGATATATATGATTTGTATATATCAAAACATGTCTCTTGAAAACAAAGCAATAGAATAGACCACATTAAAATGAGAACATCATTAGTTATCATCACAACTAACCTAGTTGCGGTGCTTATTCTTTTCCCATTTTCAGCCAATAAAGTCAACCATTTCATAAAGAATATTAAAATAAAACATGGGAATTACACTTAAAGCTATTCTATGAATGCATATAAAAAGAAAATAATTTGATGAGAAAAATGATTTAGTATTTACCATTGAAGCCAAAGAAGGCATGAGTAGCTGAGCCCACTTCTTGCTCAACTGTAAAATGGTAGTCCAATGACATTTCTTGCATTCTTGTCAAGAAACATTCATTTGAATTCACTGCAAATTATTAAAATAAACAATATATTTAGCAATCAATATAAAGAGAACAAAAAATATCTTATATGCATGTGTATACTTCTACAATATTGGAGTAAATTTTAAATTTAAAAATTTAAAAAGCCAATCAATTTGGACCACGGTGTTTTTATCTTAAGATAACAAACAATGATAAGCCCATATTATTGTCTGACACCACGTGACAGGACAGCTAATATCTGCCACGTCATACGTTGACAACCTGTACTTGCCACGTGGAATATTTTTCGCCCAGCTCATATTGTCGGTGAAGCATAACATTTGACACTGTTGGAAACTGAGTCAAAACAAAAGATTGGCGAGTGGGGCTCCACCACCAATGGTGTCCCGTGGTTAATCAGTAAAGCATAACACCACGTGTCATGCTTAAATTACAACTGTGCCCTCTACTAGTCTACTGTAGAAATATATTTTGAGGGACACTGCATTCAAGTTTGACCTTTTGTTATCTGTAGGCCTGTCAGCTTGATGCGTAACGACCAAGTTGCCCTTCTTATTACTGCTTTCACACTTACGAATTCATGCAATACTGTGGGACAGTTTAGTCCATTCGATTGGTTGTTATAAAAAGACTAGAAGGGCATTTAATTTATTATTCCATTCCACCACAACACGATATCATATTTTTAAATTTTTAATAAATAATAATAGTAAATACACATTACGAAGAATAATATGAAAATTTATTCCAATTATTATTTTAGAATGAAAAATTAATAGTTTTCTATACAATACAATTAATAGATCGCCAATGTGCTTAAGAACAGTAAATTAAAATTTTAATACTATAATATTTAGTTGTATTGAATTGTAACGCCGTAAAAAGTGGTGATTGATAAAAAGAAAAGGCCATAATGGTCCCACACTGCTAAGTAACGACGTCTGAAGTGGGGCCCATTAATTAATTTGCAGCAAGCAAACCAAGAGAATATTATTATTTGCACCCTACACCAATAATCTCATGCACTACTCCACTTATAACAATTTTAACTACCATTTAAACTATTCTTATCTTTTAGTATTATATATTGATGTTAATTCATTTTGATGTAAACATGAATAATATGTAGGTTATAAATAAAATCAATATCCAAAATTGAAAATATTATGAATGTGATTTTCATACTATATACACACATTATCTATATGTCGATTGTAAAAGAAATATAACCATAAAATGTAAATGGGACTAGATTGTTCTATTTATAATTATATAATTATTTCCGAATAAATAAATATTTTAGTATTAACTAAAGCACTAGTTGAAGGCAAACACGACTCCACCATGCCATCACCGACACTTTTGCACGACACTAAACAGAACTTGACCCGATAAAACACATTATTTAGTTAATGAAATTTGTCGTGATTACGTGTTTTAATCTTATGCAACACCCGCAAATTTAATACTACTAGTCAATAAAAAAGAATTGGTAAATAATAAATAAAATAGAGAAATAGGAGTAGATTGAAGTTTACCGAATCTCCAACGAGCTTGAACGAGGGCAATATCGGGATTGTGAATCAGAAAGGGTATGGATCGTCGGAGGAAATCGGGTTCGGGTCGGAAATCAGCGTCGAAGATGACGACGTACTCGCAATCTTTAACGTAGTCGTGTTTCAGACCTTCTTTAAGCGCTCCAGCTTTGTACCCGCCTCTCGATTCTCTAATCTGATACGTAATGTTGATGCCTTTGCTAGCCCACCTCAAACACTCTCTCTCAACCATATCCTACATTAATGCCACCAAAATTGAATCATCAAAGTGTTAAGAGATGAGGAAATTGAGTGATTCTGCAGAATATTGATTAGATTTCCATTTTCTGTATGTATATGTGTATGTATACCTTGACGACGGGGTCAGTGGAATCATCCAATACTTGAATCACGAGCCTATCAGCAGGCCAGGAGAGATTGCAAGCTGCACCAATGGAGATCTTGTAAACCTGCATCCACTCCCAAAACGACGTCAGTTACAACAAAAATCCGTTCCAGAGAATCATTACTCTCTCTCTCACACACTCCCAGACGTTTGTATGTGTGAATTGAAAATGGAGGTTAAAAAAAACAGAGGAATGGATGGACCTCTTTCTCATTGAACATGGGGATCTGAACAAGCACCATGGGGAAAACCTCATTCCCCATCTCCAAGTCATCGTTCATCGGCTCCCATTTGTATCTCTTCTCCGGCTTCTTCCAGAAGAGCTTCACCAGAACGATGACCACTCCCATGTAAAGCCTCTCCATGAACACCATTATCGACATCGCCAAGCAAATGTAGACGCTCAGGTTCAGCAGAGGAACTATCAATGGCGCCTTGATTAGCTCCCACAGAAGACCTATTTGCCCCGCGAGGTCTGGCGTGTACCCCTGGAATGATTCCGGTATGAAATTCTTCCCAGATATTTCCGCCATTATTGTTTCCCTTTTCTGAATCTAAAAACCAGGGGAATTACTCTGTTTTCTCCCTCCCTCTCTCTCTCTCTCTATGTACAGAATCAGAACAGCTCAATAGATCTGCTGCATCTTCCAGAACTGTAATGTATTCACAGCTGAAAATGTGCTTCAGATCCCAATATCTCGCACCCCCTCAATCTAGCAATGCTTTGTTTCTTTTTCTATTCCATCAGAATAGAATATAGACGGAGAAATACTGCAGCATTGCGACTGGAGGAGAGAGAAAGAGGGGGAGAGAGAGAGAGGGATGAGTTGAAGGAGAGTGGAGTGAGTAATGGGGGGATGTGAGTGAGAAACGAAGAGGATTTATAGTCAATAATCAGTCTAATTAGGATTTACTGTTTGCTAATGATATTCTATCCTCCACAATTAATCACTACTTATATTTTATTACAACAGATTAAATTAAAATTAAGCATGGTCGGAAAACGGTTAATTCCGGTGACCGGAGAAACTCCGACAAAGGGTATAATAATTAAGGCAATGCCATGCCAAAAGATAGAACGAATGATTGCAGATTGATGAATTGGAATGAGATGTAACTTTGTGTGGAGGCTTTTTGGCGTGTTTCACTGTTTCAGTTTAATCTATGCATATTGCATATGATTGATCCCATGGATTTAGGACACTACGGATTTACCTCTTCAATATTTCATTTATCCGAAAAAATTAAAATTAGAATAATAATAATCCAATGAAAATGAAAATTTATAAATATAGGTGAAGTGAAGTTGCACTTTTTCAAGATTCATGTGAGAAATAGCCAACCCAGTTCGTGAAAGAGGATATTTTCCGTTGGATCTTTTTTTTTTTTTTTTTTTGATACCGAGGTTCCGGGCTTACGCCCGACTAGTCCTCGAGGAAACAGTCCCGGCCCCACAGAACTGCCTCCAAGTAAATCGCGGTAACCACACAATGGATCACAGGTTCCTAATATCTTTAACTACTGCGCACAAGGAGTCGATCCCCAAGTGATTGCTCCATACTGGTGATTGCTCCATGCTGACCCTCCCCCTAGCTCAGCCGCAGGTTCTATTTATATTTATGGACACGTTTCACAAAATGAATAAAAACGGATTACTTTTACGATAAAGAAATTTAATAACGTACAATTAAGTTATTTATTGAATAACTCCTTACATAAATGAAAATTAATAATTTTTCGAGATAAGGTATTTATTTACATTTTATATATGGATTAGACACTATTATTATAGTATTATTATATGGAATGAATAGTTATATTAGTAGAAAATAATAGATATATTATTAGTGGATGAATGAAGAATATAATTTTAATAATAATAATTTCACTATAAAATAATCATGTCACATTTTATTTTGGTATTATATTTTATATTCATGTTACACATGATTAGATGAGTGATGTGTGAGGAAAATCTCAATATTTTTTCTTTCTTATTGATATATATATATATATATTTTTTTTTTTTTAATTTAAAGAATAAATTTTATCAGTAATAAGACGTCATTCATTCAATGTTCACAATGGGAGATAAAACACCAAAATATATAGGAGATTGTAAAATGGTCTTACATAAGACTTATACATATTTATTAGCCAAACCATTGTTTAAAGAGTATCGTTAAATACACACCCCAATTTATTAAGTGCACACCCTTTAATTATATACACACCGCCTTTCTTAATTATTTCACTAAATTTATTAAATACACCCTGTTAAAACTCTAAAATACCCTTATAAATACACATTCCACTAATTCCTTTTTATCACCACAAATTCCCCAGTTTCGGAGAAGTCCTTTGAATCTATTTAAAACTATCTAGAAAGAAGTTCCTGACAAAATCAAATATGTAAAGTACTCCATTGGTTATAATTATTTAAATAATAATTATAGTTTTCGCGTCAGTGTTCAACTTATTTTTTCTGCATTTTGCTTAACTAATTTTTGCTGTAAATAAATAGAGGATGCCACACAAAATATTACAGAATATAAAAACTAAAATAGTGAATAATTGCGAAGCAGACAAATATATTAGGGCACTGGTTTAATTTTAGGAATAATTTGCATATGAATTAGATGAATGTTTGAATTTCCTGTAATTTTCGGATATTTAATTAAGTAGTTGTTTCTTGCTATCATGATTTCTTCATCCTTCACGATTTCCATATTCTTCGTCGTTTCAATAAATTGTCGTGATGACCTTAATGAATGAAAGTCATTCTATTTGTTATTTAGGGTTCATATTAATGGGTGTGAAATTAAAAAACCATAATTTAGGGTTGAAAATATATAAGGGTGTGTATTTAACAAATTAAGGGCAATTTAGACTTTTAAAAAATATATATTTAATTTATATAATAATAGGGGTGTACATTTAATAAATTGGGGTGTGTATTTAGTGGCACCCTTGTTTAAATTGGGTTATCTTCTTGCACACTAATTCTGATATATTGTGTTTTTTATGAGATGAAAAATATTTTTTATTCATAAAAATAATAGTTATTTTTCTGAAGACTAATTTTTCATTTAGTATAGAGAATCACTCCATATATTAATGTTGGATATAAAATATGCACAAAATATAATGTGACATTACAAAATAGTTTATCTTGGTCAATAACTGTAATGGCGTGCAAACAGATAAATTAGGAATTGGTTAATTTTCTGAAATTAGAAATATTCAAGGCTGAGTTTGATTTTATTTTCGGAATTTACATTAAATGCATTAAGATTTTTTGGTTATTTTTAAAGTTTGTATTAATGATACATGTACTATATTTTTATTTTTTATTTTATTTTTATTTTGTAAGGCTTTAATTTAATTTGCAAATGAGCCCTAGGGTTGATGGAAGGAAGAAAATATTGGACTCTGAAATAAATTTCTCATTTCAATTATGATGATAAATTATGTACCACTCAATTTTTATTTTAATTTATTAGGAGTATTTATTACTATTATAATTGATTACGTAGACTGGAGCAACTGAATTGGCGGCACCAAACGAGGTACGACGAAGTCTCGTGCTGAAAAATTTTCAGATATTAAATTTATGAAATATTGAAACAATTAATAGTATATAACTAACTAATTCTGTGTTTTTATTACCTAAATAAATTAATTGTTTGAAAATACTCTAGATCATACACCATGCGTGGATTACTATTACAATTATTAGTTGTGCTATCAAAAAGTGTAAAATTAGTAATGACTGTTTTTATTTTTTTTATGGAAACTTTTACTTCTACAACTTTCTAAAATTAAAACAAATTTCCGATAAGATTTTGTAAATAATTATATAATATAAATTAATGAAATATATGAGAATGTCGCATGGAAATTCTTCGTCATTAAATTTAGTTTATTTATAGTAAAACCCAACCAACATATAATTTAATTTGAAGTAGGGCAGTGGATGACTAATTCTAATCCCCAAAAAATTACAAAATTTTAAAAGTACTTATTTAAAGTATGAAATACTCTTACGTACATAATTACTAACCCAACATAAACCTAAAACAAGTCATTAATAATAATCTCATACATAAACACACATACCCTAATTAAAGTAACGTTGGAGGTTTTTTTTTTCTTTTTTTGAGGGGGTAGGTTGGGGTGTTTGGGACTCAAATACATACACACATCATGTTTTCTTTTATAATCCCACCATGCGACAACTCGTGATAGAAAAATAATTCAAAATTAATAAATGTTTACCAAAAAGGCTTCCACTTTACTTTGTATATCTAACTGAATAAGATATCAATTTTCCGAGATTTCTCATAAATGGTTAGAGCATGTATGAAAAATCATTTTTAATAACTCCTTTTTGTCCCGACTTAATGAATCTATTTTGTAATTTTAGTTCGTATAGTATTTATTGTGTTATTATACTCAATTTAATATATGCATAGTCATACACAATATTAATTTAATTATCTCTTAGAAGTACATTAAAATATTATATTCTTCAATCTACTAAACAATAAATTATCATAACTCCTTAATGCTAAAGTAAATGGATTATTCAACCAAAACGGGAGAGTATATTTTAACAATTACTAATATTTTATTCTACAGGTAAATTCTAAATATTTTAGAAGTAAAATAAAATATAAATTATAATTATATAACAGAGTAGGTTTTGTGTGAGACCGTCTCACTTGAGACAATTTTACACGTTTTTAAATAATTATCATTTTCGCTATAAAACGTTATTACTTTTTCTATAAAATATTATCACTGTTCATTTATACTGTAAATCGCTCGTGAAATAACATTATCACTTTTTATTTATTTAGTATTACTTTTCAATACACAATTATATCTTAAAAAATATTACTCTCCCATGTACCAACAAAATTTTCACCTGTAATTAACTACAAAGGAAATATAAAAAGCCAGTCGGGATTATAAATTATAAGAATAAAATAAATCTTGAAATATTTCTCAAATTAAGGGTTAGTTTAAAAAATATCTGTAGGCCCAATATTTAAATATTATTTATTTTCTATTTCATTTGGGAAAATAGATTTTTTCGTCCGCTAACTTTCATTCATTTTGAAATTAGCTCATTAATTTTTTTAATTTTGAAATTAATCCGTTAATTTTATAACAATTTTGAAATTAGTTCATTAACTTCATAAAATTCAATATTTTGGTCCTTTGACCTGCTACGGCAGGTCATTTGAATATTTTCACCACAATTAATCTATATCATATTTTTATTTAACCAATTTTTATCTCACTTTTTATTTTTCACTTCCGTATACCAAACAAACAATATTAATCTCATTACTAAAGTGGAGCAAATTTGACTAAATATTGATACTTCCTCCGTCCGCTCGAAAGATTATTTTTTTTCCATTTTGGTCGTCCGTTCCAAAGAAGGTCACTTCCTCTTTTACACACATGAGATCCACATACACCCACTAATACAATTAAAATATGGGATCCATACTCCCACTAATACAACTACCCACTGCACATTAAATAACAATACTTCTTAATCAACGTGCACAAAAGCAAAATGCCCTCTTTCGGACGGACGGAGAGAGTATAATATAAATTCTTAGTGGAGGCTATTTTTTTAAAATAGTATATATATATATATATATATATATATATAGTACATATTTTTTATTTTATTTTTTAGAATAACCTGCTAATGACATGTTGAAAAGAACGATTTTGTTGAACTTGGTAAACATGATGGACGATTTTCAAAATTTTCAAATATAATGGACGATTTTCAAAATTCTACAAATATAATGGACGATTTTCAAAAAGTGAAAAACTTATGGACTAAATTCAAAATTGGGCAAAGTTAACGGACAAAAAAATTTATTTTCCCATTTCATTTTTATTTAGTGTATTTAGTCAAAAGTAAAAGGGATTAATGCAGCGGAAGAAATTGCGAGATTTGCTATGGGCATCCAAGCCAAATGACTCCTAACAAAAGTCTCTTTCGTCGGTCGTTTCTGTCTCCTAATTTTGCTAATATCAATTCACTTTTATTAAATTAAATTTTTTAATTATATATCATATGTCCCCCTATTTATAGGAATAAATTGCGCTTATTATCCTAATATTTATTATTACCAAATGGCGCCAAAACTTCTGGTGGTTGAAACACGAAGAAAAATCTAGGAATTTTAAATTCTGTAAATATTGACTTGTAATTAATAATTTAATTTAAAGTATAAGGCCATTAATAAAGGTACGAAATCCTTTGCGGGACATTTAATTTGAGAGATGGTCTATTTTCCGTGTATTTTTGTGTGTTACTC
Source organism: Pogostemon cablin (assembly GCA_023678885.1). Lineage (NCBI taxonomy): Eukaryota > Viridiplantae > Streptophyta > Magnoliopsida > Lamiales > Lamiaceae > Pogostemon > Pogostemon cablin. The sequence continues at coordinate 7,323,135 of CM042965.1, forward strand.
CCTTCCTCCGTCCCATAAAACGCTTCACGTTTACTGTTTCACGTTGTTTAATAAAAATGGCATCTTTTAATCAAATTTGTTGACTTTGAAGGGTATTGTAGTATTTTTAAGTAATAAAAGAATATAAAGTAATGGTATGTGTGAGAAAAATGAATGACAAATTTGAAATTAAAGTAACTTTTGAGGTGGTTTGTTAAAGTAATGTTTCCTTGTTTCCTTTTTTGAGGTGTGAAGGATTTTTTGGGACAAATAAATGAGGAAAGTGTGAAGGGTTTTATGGGAGGAGGAGTATATCTTAGTATACTACTAGCTAGTTATATGGAGTATATAATTGATACATAATAGTGAATAAAATTCAATTATTATTCTTGCATTAGAGATAAATGGAGGGGGTATATGGGTTTATAAAAATATAAACATACTATATGATAAATTATCTTTTTCATCAATTTTCAGAAATTTCTATATTTATAAATAAAAATATAGTATACACTAATGAATAAAAATGTATACATTTTATTAGCGAAATTTTGTGTTAATTTTTTTTAATGAAAAAACTAAATGTAAAAAAATTATACAATTATTAAGAAAAATATTACTCCCTCCGTCCCCCAACTAGGTATACATTTTTTTCATTTTGGTTCATCCCAAAACAAAATATACATTTCCCTTTTTGGTTGATGGGACCCACACAAAACACTTATTATAAACACATGTGGCACACCCACTACACTAATACAACTACCCATTACACATTAAAATATATTTTCTCTCACTTCACTACAGATTAAAATATTTATACCCTTTAGTCTACGTGCAAAAAGCAAACTTATACCTTGTTCCTGGACGGATGGAGTACAATATTAAATAAAAAATTATACATGTAAACTCACGTATGGACCGAATACACAAGATATCAATTCTTTATACTCCCTCCGTCCCGCGCATATTGCTACGTTTACTATAACTTTTGTGAGAGCTTTATGCAGCCAAACAATGCAGTTTGATCGGGACGGAGGAAGTATATAATTATTTTATATGAAAATCCGTGCAAAATAAAGCCAATTTCATGTATGGGTAGGTATTGCGTGAGATCGTCTCACGTGAGACAACTTTATACTTTTTCAAAATAGTTATTACTTTCGCTATAAAATGTTATCACTTTTCATTTATATTATAAATTATTTATGAAATAACATTATCACTTTTTATTAATTTAGTATCACTTTTCACCATAAAAATTATCACTTTCTACCTGTATCACGCGATCCAACATCGGACTTGCTTCATGTATACACTTGTCAATTGTCATTGTGGTATAGAATAAAGATTGTTACCAAATTTTACTACTAAAAGAGTTCAACTCCTTACTTTTGTGGGAATATATTTAATTAATTAATTAATTAGGTAAAAGATATGCATGCATGCCTCAAACTATTGTTGTACCTAAAACAATTAAGTTGTGGTTGTTAATGCGTCTTCTGCCGCATATACACTATACCATCTCTCTATATGATTAATTTGATAAAAATATTCCCTTATTTAAAAATACATAAAAATAATTATAATAACAAAAATTGCATGTGACTTGTTCCATCAATATATAATTATGCGAGTTTCAGTACTTACAATTGTTTTTTTTTTAATTGTAAATCATTTGTGAATTATATATATGCAATAAGGTGTAATTGTTGATACAATTGTATTTTTGGAATTTCTAGCTAATAATTTCCTGAAATGATGCAATGCTACTATGCTAAACATTTAATTACACAGAATTCCTTGGGGGCTTAGGGGTGGTCATAGTGAGATTTTGCAGTTAGTTAGATAAAATTTAAATTGAGCATTAACATATGCGGCTCGGTTTGAGAACCAATCTTAAATTACGATTTATATTGAATAAAATTTCTCAAATAGTTTTAAACGGTTGTTCGTCGGTTTAGCGGTTTTAAAAAAAATAACAATACTATATATATATATATATATATATATATATATATATATATATATATATATATATATATATATATATATATATATATATAAATAAAGAGTTAATATCGTGTTCTCTTGGTGTACGAGTACATCCATATATATGTTAATTTTATTCAATAGTGTGGAATATATGTTTCTTAAAAAATGTATAACTTTTTTGGCAAAAGCTCCTGTTCGTAAGGGGACACGGAAAGATGATTCGTGTCCCCATGTGAACACAACCCTCCCCTCTAATTCTATTTAAACATATGTATTGCTAGAGGTTTAAATTGTAAAGGGGCATGAAAATGGTAAAGGCGCACAGAATGTGCTCCGTGCACCCGGGTGCACAGGAGTCTCACTCAACTTTTTTTCTTTTAAATTTTTCATTAAAAAATTAATAGAAAATTTGCTGACAAAGTTTATAAGCTCTTATTCATTAGTGTATACATGTTTTTATTTATTAGTATATACGTTCTAAACGTGTATACACCGTACACTCAAGTGCAAGAATTTGCCATTAAAAAAAGTACATGGTTATTTTAACGGGTTCTTCGTCCTTTGAAAAAACTATTGTGAGTCCCAAAATTAAATAAAAAATTTTGAAGGTATCAAATTATCTTGTAAACTCCATAAATTAACAACTTTAGTACTACTTTTTATTATTAATGGAAAGTAAATTAAAATACACGGAACATTCAAAATGAAAACTGTGGGAAAATAACTCGAGGGTGGGTGAATAAAGGAGTAGTATCTTGTATGATTTCATTATAGATGAATAAATTATCCTCTTGTCATAAAACAGATCTTGCTTACGTCTGATTTAGAATAAACCAAATTGATTAAGGAGTTAGCTAGTAAAACTTAGCTAATAGTAATAAAAAAGTTGCACTCACTAGCTTGTCCTACGTTAAATTTCTTTATATATAGAATTAAGTACACATTTGGAGATCATTGACATCTCAACAAATCATTATACTATATTAATTAATAACATTAAATTAAATATCCTTTTACTTTCTCCTAACTACTCATCCTTTTACAATTTTCTTGATTTCAGTCTTATTTTGCTTCACCAATACAAATGATTACATGTATATATATGAAATATTATAAAATATATTATCTAAAATGTTATAACATGAGTTGTAATAATGAGAGGGACTAGGGTACAACCAGTTGTACCAATTGAATTGGTACAACCTTAGTCTCCACCCTTTTTAATTCATTCCTGCTCCTTCATTTATTGTGTTTTTTAATTTTTTAATTTATTTTATTTAAATGACTATTATACCCTAAACCCTAAGGATAAATTATACCCTAAACCACAAGGGTAAAATTATAATTATACCCTAAACCCTAGGGGAAAAATATACCCTAAACCGCAGGGGTAAAATTACAATTATACCCTAAACCCTAAACCCTAAACCACAAGGGTAAAATTGTAATTATACCATAAACCATAAACCCTAGGGATAAATTATACCCTAAACTATAAGGGTAAAATTGTAATTATACCCTAAATCATAAACCCTAGGGATAAATTATACCATAAACCACAATGGTAAAATTGTAATTTTTCTAAAATTAAATAAATAAAACAATTAAAAAAATCGCAATATTAAAAAAAAAAACACACACTGAAAGTGAAGGAATGAGGTTATACAGGAGGTTGTACCAAATGGAGGTTATATACTAGTATTTGCCTGTAATAATAGAACAGCTTAGCCTCCGGTGTTAAGGTTTAATTAAGAATGAAAGATTAAGTAAAAATAAATTTGAATTATTGCTAATTAATTTTGTAAGAATATAAGAATTAAATAATTAGAGATTATGTGGATTTGATAGTTATAACTTAATTTATGGTATGCCCACTCTGCCACTCATACTATATTGGAAAATGGGACAAATTATGTCGTGCATACACAACCACAGCGTTTGGTGGCCGTCGCCCGTCGGTGCTCACCTAATTAATAAACGTTATCAACATTTATTTTCTTGATTAAATGAAATTTTTTATTTTCAGCTGATATATCCCAAAGAAAACAAAACAATATGGATCTTATTTAAATTGATCCATTTTTAATTTTAAAAATTTATGCAGTATATTTTGATATTAATATTAAAATTTGAAATCTATTCATTTAAGTATTGAATGTATTGGCCTAAAATGTTCATAGACTGATCAATTATCACATTGGATTTTAATCCAATTTATTAATTAATACTCCATTTTTCCACACTCTTTAATTAATCTCAAGTGATATTTAGTTACTCAAATTTATTTTCTAATTTAAACTTTAAAAAAAAAAAAACCAACAACGTGGGTCAAACAACTTCACTAGCTTTTTTAGAGTGTGTAATACACCTCTCAATTAAATAAAAGAGATGTTGGACACACTCAATAAAAGAAAAATATCGAATTTAATCATGTAACTTTAAACAAATTTAATTTCAGTCTATAATTTTAGATTTATAATTTGTCTTTTAGTATCAATTTAAGTTCGGTAACCTTTTACATTTTCGATTTTGGTCGTTTTATAAAAAGTTTTGTAGTGTCTTATAGGACATGCAAGGATTTATATAGAGTTGGTCTCTTGTATCCCCATGTGCACAAGGTATGTAAGGGTATAAAATCTTGTTCTTAAGGGTATACACTTTAATTAATAAGGGTACAACATTGTGTTCTAAAGGGCATACACTTTCATTAAAATTTTTCAAAAAATAAAGGGTACACGTCCTTATACTAAAGAGTATATATTGGTTAGGTGTCAGTCAAAGTCTCACATCGGTTAGAAGTGGGGGTAACGATGTATTTATAAGTGTGGAGTAGACTCTCCCTAGCATGAGTCCTTTTGGTTGTGAGCTCAGCAGAGAGTAAAATTGTGTTACATCCTATTGGATTGAGTGGGCCCGACTCTTAGTTGGGCCGATAAACCCAACAGTGGTATCAGAGCCAGGCCCAAAGAGCAAAATCATGCGGGCCAATGGGCGACCTAAAGCGAACAATATCATGCTATTGAATTGCGTGAGTCCGGCTCTTGATTGACCAATAAACCCAACATGGTATAACTCTTAGTTGGGCCGATAAACCCAACAGTGGTATCAGAGTCAGACCCCAAAGAGCAAAATCGTGCTGGCTAATAGGCGACCCAAATCGAACAATATCATGCTATTAAATTGAGTGGGTCCGGCTCTTGATGGGCCAATAAACCCAACATGGTATACCATTTAAACGGTGTCCACGGGCGCACACAAGTTTTAGCCATTTATATATAGAACTTTGCAATTTTTATAATTTTTTTTTTTTTTTTTTTTGCAAAAGGACCAAAACTAAAATAGTAAAATATTATAGGACTAAAATTGACAAAAATAACTAAAATTGAAAAATTAAAAAATTATAAAACTAAAATTGGATTTTAATAAAATTATGAGAATATATAGAGCATCTACATTATTTTTCATTTTCTCTAATTTAAACTCAGATCATGAAGTTGCAGTTTAAACTACAGATTCGCATTTGGGTTAGTTTATAAGATTCCTTGGTTTAAACTCATCGTTTATGTTGAAATAATGTGAATGCTCTAGCTTAACCGTCATCAACTTTTATTTTTAATTATCTTATTTCATAAAATTGATTACTTATAAAATTGAATAAGAAACTATTACGTTTCGTAATAATAAATTAATTTTTAAACTCATATATTAATATTATAGGGTAATAGATTGTTATGTCGTAGTAGTTTATCTATTAATGAAAAATTATTTTTTGATTCGATTCCATAATAATGCAAGTGAACAACTGTTTTATATAATAACGTCTTAGCCCTCATTATTTTATGTGTAATTGGATTTATCTTCATAATTTATTAATAAACAACCACCCTAGTAAGCATTTCTATTAATTAAAAAACATAGTTATTAATATTGAAAGAGAGATAATAACTATGTGTGTAAAAGGGTAAATCATTAACTTATCACAATCCAAATAAGGGAAAGCTCAATTAATTATTCTATTCTATATATAATAACTTAGAACATAACATCTTGATTAGTTGAAAAAGTAGGGAACATTGTACAATTTTGTTCACTTACAGTCTAACCAAGCAAATTAGACTACAAGAAACTGCCAGAATACCGACGGAAAAAAATCGTTGCTAATTACCGACGGATTACCGACGAACTTCTGACGGTTTATTGATTTAATAGATTTTTTTTTAAAAAAAAATCATCAATAAATATTTCCGACGGTTTTTGCGACGAATTACCGACGGAATTAGCGACAGATTTTTTTCCGTCGGTAAATCCGTCGATATTTTGGAGGGAATAAATCCCAAAAATATTACCGACGGATTTATCCGTCGGTAAATATTTTAAATTTTATTTTTTAAAAAAATAATTTTAATCTTTAATTTACCGACGGATTTATTCCGTCGGTAAATATATTAAATTTTATTTTTTTTAAAAATAATTTTAGTCTTTAATTTACCGACGGATTTATTCCGTCGATAAATATATAAAAATTTTATTAAAAGAAAATTAATTTTAGTCATTAAATTACCGACAGATTTAATCCGTCGATAAATATATCAAATTTTATTTTAAAAAAAATTAAATTAGTCTTTAATTTACCGACGAATTATCCGTCGCTAAATATATCAAATTTTATTTTTTAAAAAAATTAATTTTAGTCTTTTCAAAAAAAAATTTAATTTTAGTTTGTAATTTACCGACGGAATTATTCCGTCGGTAAATATATTAATTTTTATTTTAATTTACCGACGGATAAAATCTGTCGGAAATCCTAAGAGTAATAAAATTAGGATATAAGTATATCGTTCAATACACGGCTTCACCCCCAATTCCATCAGAACCCTTCTTCTCCCGATTTCTCCAATTATCCCGGGCAAAGTCGCCGCTTCTACTGTCGCAGGTCGAGATCGACGGCAATCCTCCTCTACTAAGCCATTCTCTCACTCTCTTCCATGCACTCCCTTCCCCTACTCTGTCTCTCGTTCCTTCGCCGCTGCGCACCCGTCAGCCTCGTCAATCCGCTGTACGACCTACTTCGCGAATATGTTTGCTGTTAGTGCAAAGAGCAATTGAGAGTGATGTAAGTTCTTCTATGATTTTTTTTTGAATTAATATAAACATAAAGGGTAGATTTAGGGGCTTGGATTAGGTTTCTTCAATTTGGGGGAATTGTGAGTCCTTAGATTTAGGGGTTAGGGTTCATAATGCGTTGATTTCAATTAGAAGAATTTCAATTCAATGAACCTAAATAACTTCCTAAGTTTACAAATTTTGGAGCTTCTTTGTTGCAGAGTCAAGGTATAAGAATTCAATTTTCTTACTTGATAGTTGCGTAATGCTTGCCAAGGTATGAAATGATACACTTTAATTTACAAATCACTTTGAAATCTCCAGAACTAGACTCTGCAATGGTATTTGTCTCACCTTCAAATGTTTGTCATTAGTTTAAAAAAAAAATTGCACTTCTGATGTAATTGGTGGGTGTTTCATTTCTTGCTTGCTGATCTTTTAGCATATTTTACACTTTGTCTGCCATGGGTAGTTGATGTGCTATAGTATTTATTATCAGATACATATTTTCCTTATTTTTGCATCGAGGTTAGAAAGCAAATGCCTACAGGGAGCAGGTCTGCCATGGGTAGTTGATGTGATATAGTATTTATTATCAGATACATATTTTCCTTATTTTTGCATCTAAGTTAGAAAGCAAATGCCTACAGGGAGCAGGTTTTCTTGGGAGTTCGCTCTATTTCGACTCAAATTGGTATGTTAAGAAAGACATTGAACTTTCGATAACTGAGTTGCAGAAAAATCCTTTGAACTATACTCAGGTTGTCCTTTTCCCTGCATATTCTCTTACCAAGGGCTGGCATCTACCATGCAAAAAATCCTTCTGAGTTTCATTAATCTATTTAGACGTTGTCTATTGCTCTGTTTATATTAAATAGATATCAATCTCTTGAATGGAGTTTTCTTGTGTTTTTTGTTATCTATCAAATTCGTGAAACAAACTAATTTTTGGATTTCTTTAGGTTATTTTGTCAATAAATGCGTGTAGTTTCAAGCCTGCATGTGTTGGTAGGCACACTAGTAACTTTCTTAAAGACCGCTCCAACATCACAATATAACACTTACTGTTGAGTGTTTAAACTCTTCTAATTCATGTCTTAATTAAGGTGGAAAGATGTTTAATGGTGTTTAAATGCTGATCTTTACGTGAGGAACTTTTGTAGTATCTAATCATTAAATTGTGTATTACATTATACCAATTTAAAAAGAACTCATTATTTTAATTTATAAATATTTTTAAAACATCTGGTAGAATAACTTAAAGTGTGCAATTTCTTGGCTTTATGTTGAGACAATTTTGAAGATTGATGACCCAACTTTAGGACTGATTTCCTAATTGTTGAATATGGATCGGATACTTGCTTTATAAGTCCATCTCCAAATAAGCTGATTATATTTGGTCAGCTTCACTTGTTGCTATTTTGTGGACATTCAAATTGCATCCCTTTTAGCAATTATCTATATTAGGTTAGACTCTGACCATTGACTGTTGGAATGTAGTTCGTATAACCACCTACTTTCTGATCCTGATTTGAATATATTTCTACCCAATGCAACTGATTTCCTGATATAGGATCATGTAAGCATACCTTTTTTTATATATTCAACTTTATTTATCATTGCAGGTAAAGCTTTTGGGATCAAAACAACAGAGAAAAAAGGTGATGGCAAAGATATACCAATTTTTATTTTTGTGGGATCATATTCAATTATTTAGGTGGAGTAATTTCTCTATTTGTTCTTAACTGATGTAATAGGAATTTAAGTAGGTAGACCAAATTCTTGTACTTTACTTACCCAAAATTGCTGTAAATTTAGATATTTTTGAAATTTCAATGTAGACCAAAATTTTGAAATTCTTGTATTTGAAATTATGTAAAGTTTTTTGAATTTCAATGTTATATTGAGTGAAGAATTTATATTAGGTGGTTTTTTTTTTAAGATTTATTAAATTGAAAAAAAATATTTTTTTTTATTTTTCCTTTTGTATTTTACCGATGGATTTTTCAGTCGGTAAAATTACCGACGGAAAATTCCGTCGGCAAGTTATTATGTATTTTAATTTTAAATTTTGAATTTACCGACGGAAATAATTCATCTGTAAATTTACCGATGGATTTTTCCATCGGTAAAACGTCACTATATTTTACCTTCCGACGAAATGACATTGAATAATTACCGACGAAAATCTTTCTTTACTGACGAAAAATTCCGTTGGTAATTACCGACGGATTTGAAATTCCGTCGCTAAAAAATTACCGACGCAGGTTTTCGCGACAAATCCATTTCCGTCGGTAATCCGTCGATAAATTATTTACCGATGGATTTTTCATATGTTACCGACGGATTTTTTCCGTCGGTAATCTTGCAGTGTCTTGTAGTGTTAATACTATATGATAGATTAATTAATAAAATAATGGTTGCTAATTAGTGCACATCGAATCTCCTACTCCAAGCATTAGATGAGTAACACGAGGGAAAAAATTTGAACCTTACTCAATACTCATTTAACAATTTGAAATAAAATTCTATGATAAATGGGCAACACTTAATTAGTGATACCGTCTCATGTGAGATCATTTTTATTTTCTTTAATTTGAATATTTAATTATACTACTATAATTTTTTTATTAATTTATATTAAAATATTATCGCTTCTTATCAATTTCATAAAAGACTTCATGTGAGACGATCTCACACAAATAAACATGCAAAAAAAATCAAAACCAGCCAAAATAAGATAAAAATTATATTTATATTTATATCTATATATATATATATATATATATATATATATATATATATATATATATAATCGATTTGGTTTAAATTTCTTATTTCATGAAGTTGGAACAGAGAATTTTTCTTTTTTAAAAAAAAAGAAATCAAGGCTTGTGACTTTTAAAGAAAAATCAAAAGCCAACAATTCAAAACCGTAACTGAAATCATTCTAAGATCGATTCAGTATCAATTCCTCATTTTCAAGAATCGAACCGCGGATTTCGAACCGTTTTTCATGTGTACATGGAAGTGTTTGTCATGATAAATTAGCACATAGAAACGTCAAATCCAAACTAGGTTTGCATAAAATTGATCAACTACATGCATCAATTCCTTCACTTCAAAGTCTTTAATAGAATTAAGATCTAGGGAATACTTTATTAAAGGCACAAGTTAAATTCCCATGAATTGAAGTGAGAGACAAGAATACCCAATTCCAATTAAAGATGCATAATTTGCATAGCTGGTGCCTCCCTACCATGCAAACTGATATCTCCATACCCACCACTCCCATTCAACTCTCAATTTGCAACTTAGAATTTCCTAATTATAATTAATTTTTATGATACAAGAATCGTTAATTTATAATAATTAATAGAACCTTAAATGTAAAGAATTAATATATAATTAATATTAAACCAAAACACCGAAATTTATTTGTTATTACAGTCCATAACCCAACAATTTTTTTATAAAATGTTAATTATAAGTTTAAGCACTGAAACGTGTAGTAGTAATATTACTGAGAAGTGAACAGTGAAACAGATGCATTAAAATTTTAAAATAATAAGAAATTAAAAGGCTAAAGTAATTAAGTGATATAAATGGGACAATGATATGGATTATATTAATGCTAAATGACGTAGCTGATTTCATGGGTCACCTAGATTCGGAGAAAGGACTGAAATGTCATTTAAGGTCGTAGTATGGCTTTTTTGGTAAATTCAGGATAGATTTTGTTTCTATTTTGGAAACACCAGCAATGCATGGAAGATCAATGATCAAACACGACTTACCCAATTACAAACCAATTTACACTATTTCATCCATTATTTCATTTATTACAATTCCATAATCATAGTAATCTTTAATTCACCATCCATATTAAATAAGAGCTGACTTTTTTTAATTATAAAATTTTTAATAAATTAAAATATGAAATGCGAAATAAAATATGAATTGAGAATAAGTGATCTAACATTTGATTGGTTAATTATCTATGGTACGTCGATGAACTTAGAGTTCATTAGTGTTTTTTAATTTAAAATTACTTTTGATTAGGGATGTAATCGAACCGAGTCGAGTCGAACACTACTAGGTTTGAGGATCGTTTGTTAAGAAATTATCGAACTCGAGCCCGAGCTCGAACTCGTCAAGAAAAAAAATATCGAACTCGAGCTCCAATTCAAACTATTTGTTAAGACTCGCGAACATGTTCACGAACACATAAAGTAACTTGTTTATGAATATATTTTCATGAACATTTAAATAATTTTGTGCCTGGATATTAAAAGAATGTTTCGTTTATAAACATTTAATGTTATTCATAATATTAAATAAACAAATTAACAAAATATAATAATAAACGGTAAAAATTATTTAAATATTTAAATAATCACTTAAGTTATTATCATATTTGTGTGGTTTAATATAAAATATTTAATTATTGAATATCAATAAATAAATAATAATATATAATTCTAAAGAATAACTATAAAATTTACGAACGCGTTTGCGAGCCATTAGCGAGCCTATAAACGAATATGTTCGCGAGCTTTCGAGCCGAATACCCTTAGGCTTGAGTTTGGTTTGATAAACTATACGAACCCAAAATTCAAGTTTGGTTTGGCTCGTTAAGGTTAACGAACGAGTTCGAACGAACATTTAATCAAACCGAGACTCGAATAGTTCGCGAATGGTTTGGTTTGGTTACATCCCTACTTTTGATCCAAAATGTTAATAACTTAATGATAATTTATATTAGTCGAATGCAGTGTAAATTGGTAATAATTACTCCCTCTGTTCCATTTCAGATGGCATACTTTCCATTTTGGGTTGTCCCACAAAAGCTTGTACCTTCCAAAAAAAGCAAAAACAAACACAATCACCCTTCCCCATTCACTTTATTTAAAAAAAAAACCACCCCTACCTAACCCACCTAACATACTTTATTATTTATTTATTATCCATAAAATACCATAATACCCCTAAAAGTTATCACCTTCTTAATCTCCGTGCCGAAAAGAGGTGTGCAGTCTTTTCCGGGACGAGGGAGTAATCCATAATTAAGTGGAAGTGCTAAGTCGAGGGTAAGCGTGTAAAATATTCAAAGCAGGCGCCACCGACAGGTCGACAACCTTTAGCATAAACCCATAGTAAACCTAATTTATTTCTCCACTTAATTTCTGATACACCATACATTACCCTAATTAATTAACATTATTCTAATCTAACATACATCATTCTAATTTCTATACTACTTCATTTAGTATAATTTTTCAGTAAAGCTAGTACGTACATGCATGAAATAACTTAATCAAACATGTTAGAGTACTAACATACACTCCCTCTCTCCTTACTTTCGCATTAACATTTACTCCTAATCAAACAGGTTAGAGTACTCCTTACTTTCGCATTAACATTTACTATGATGTTTTGATGTTTTGCTTTTTGTACGTAAATTAAAAGATGTACATTTCTTTTTTCATCCTATCGAAAGATTTCTATTTTATTATATTGGGCATTTTATTCAAAGATTTTCATTTTTCTCTTTTAGTAAAAGAATTCCACATATGGTCAACCACTCACTACTAACACAAGTATCTACTACATATAAAATAATAATACTCCTTAATTCAAGTATAAAAAGTAAATGGAGACATTTGTCCGGGTCGGAGGAAGTATAGTTTAGTAATGTATAGTGAATTATTAAGGAATATACTACTACCTCCGTCCCAGGTATTTTTACCCATTTGAATGGGTACGAAAATTAAGAAGAACTATTTTTTTAATATAAAATGTAAGAAATGTAGGGATAAATTGGGAATTTTGAGAGAAAATAAATAAATAAATAAAGTTTTTAAAATTGATGAATATAGTGTAAAAAAGTAGTAAAAAAAGTTGTTGGAATATGTAAAATGTAGGATGTATTTTTACCATTTATGAAATTGATAAAAATAAAAGAAACGACTCAAAATGAAAAATGGATAAAAATATGTGAGACGAATGAAGTAATATTTTATTTTATGTAATAGATAGTTATATTAATGAAGTTTGTGTGCTCCATCTATGAATAATACTATTAATTATTTGTGCGAATCCCGTTTGTAAATAATTATAATACTATTAATTATTTGTGCGAATCCCGTTTGTAAAAAATTATATGTAAATTTTACATTGAAACAAAACCAAAATATCAAAATATAAACCTTATTTTTGTATGGAGAGAAGTATAATACACGACATACAATTGAGAAGAAGTATATATACATACAGTAGTTGCTATACATGACATATTATATAATTAATTAAAGAGTAATATTCACATGGAATATTCCGCGTGGTGGCTCACACGTCAACCCATAGTCTATAACTTTAGGCAGAGATTTAACCAAGAATAAAAAATAAAGAGAGATAAAATTATATTTTTATACTAAGGTGATTTTTTATTTGTATCACCTTGATAAACATAATTTATCTTCGGCAAATATAATTTAACTACCCATAAATATATTTTAATTATATAATAAACATATTAATAAGTAGTCTCATCTCACAATATATAATGTAATGTATTTTCGTCTCCAAGAATATTCCCAATATAAATTCATAATAATTAGTGAAAAGAAGAAAGCAGGAACCTTATTAAACGGAAGAATCACGTTTTGACTCCCTAATTTTGGCAGAATTTATAAATTTCTAAAATGGTGCTGTGGTCTTCTCACATTTTCAACTATTGACATCACTATCACTCTCCCACCCTACCTATAAATAATCTTGTTAATTAAATTAATTAATTAATATTAAAAAAAGAAAAAGAAACAAGGAGTTTTCTTTTACAATTACTAGCGTAAAATGCGGACGATCTACCAAAGAAATTAAAAATAACGACTATGGATATAGTTGCTACACGTCGACATATTGGCTTAAAAATTTTTAAAAAAAAAGAAAAAGAAAAAAAAATCGCGATAGTTTAAACAGATCAAATTTTTTTGTTCGTTGTAATTTTATATTTTTCGACAATGTGCCAAAGCTGTGTGAATTGTCACATATCATTTTTTTTTTGTCTACTAAAAGAAATACTCAAAATTAATGCAAAATGTAATCAAATTTCAGACAGGGAGTAGCATTTTAAACATGTTTGCATACATTATTTTGGTACGTTTACCCATATCTCTGAATTTGAGAAGTGATGACGGGTTTGACTTAATTAAGTGAATTAATGTTACTCTTAAAAAATAAAAATAAAAAAGTATGATGAAAATAAAATTGAGAGAGAAGATAGTAGGAATTAAAGTGTGTTGGGTATAAAATTGGTGTGTATATAGCAAGCATTTGGTCACGTGAGGACATGTTAATAAGCAGGTTGAGCATATGGCTCCACATGATGCCTTATCATTTTATACTCACTAAAATATAGTAGTAACAATAACAATTAATTTAATCATCTTTAATTCTTAATTTTTTAATTATTTATTAAAAGAAACTTCTCTAATTCCTCGTATTCCCAACGTACCCTTCTCAAACCTTCACTATTGCTTTTATATTAGAATTGGTCTAATAAAATGGATCCATCGTACGAAACAAAATCTCAATACTTATTTTTAGATGTGTTAGAGTGACTCGATTAAGTATTAAACGGCTCAACTCTTCCCATGCATGTGAGGGATGTGAGGGAGCGTGGGGCGTGTTAGAGTGACTCGATTAAGTATTAAACAGCTCAACTCTCTGTTAGAGTGACTCGATTAAATATTAAACAGCTCAACTCTCTAACAGCTTAAGCTTTTAGATGAAGGTGATTATTTAACATGGTATCAGAGTTCATGGTTAACAAAGGTCCAGTGTTCAAACTTCACTGCCGCCCATTTATGAAAAAACATTTAACGTGGTATCAGAGTTCATGGTTAACAAAGGTCCAGTGTTCAAACTTCACTGCCGCCCATTTATGAAAAAACATTTAACGTGGTATCAGAGTTCATGGTTAACAAAGGTCCAGTGTTCGAACCTCACTGCCGCCCATTTATGAAAAAATTCCACATCCTGCATGTGAGGAGGCGTGTTAGAGTGACTCAATTAAGTAATTAAGTATTAAACGGCTCAACTCTCTGACAGTTTAAACTTTTAGATGAGGTGGTTATTTAAAATACAATAACTTCTTGATAGGGTTTGTTTCTTGTGCAATTCATTATAAGCAAACTTTAAATTTTAAGTTAAAAAGAAAAATATATTTTATGAAATTTACGTTAAATTCTAAATTTAAAGATTAAATTTTAAAATAAAATGGAATACGAATCAGGATAGTGTAATTACAAATATACAGTATGTCTTAAGAATTTAAAATCAACATATATAAAGAGAATTAATTTTATATATTTTATTGGATTAAATTTATTTTCAAATAAACCAACATAAATTAATCAAAGAAATATTATGTGGTATAAATTGTAATGATAATAATTTTTTTATTTTTTAACAATATCAATGCTCTTTGTTCACAACCTACCTCCATATGATGAGGAGATCTTACATAAAACTAAAATTTTACTCCATTTTAAAGAATAAATACACATGATTTTAGATATCATAGTGATTAATTCATCTTTGTTAATAATATATGGCCTGTTTATTACACATATATTGGTATAATTTGTATCAAATATTATTAAGAAGTTAAACATATACTGTATTTTATGATTAGTATGCCATAAATTCAAAGGCAATAATTGTTTTTAGAATCTAACACATAATTTAGCTCATGTCTTGTTTGAGTGTCATTTTATATTATAACAGATTGACGAAAAAATTTCAATGGTGAGAATATTATATTGTGGGCTTTAGATCCTTTGATTAATTTTTTACAATTTTGTGGACTATTCTAACGTAGAAGAAGAAAAATTGTGCAATATGCAATGAGAGTTAATGTACTTTCCTTTATGAGACATATAAAAAAAGAAAAATGTGAAATAATTACCGAAGAGAGTATTTGATTTATTTGGAAATGATTTTAAAAAATGCTAAGATTTTTTTTAAAAATAAATAAAATAAAGAGTGTATATTGGATGCACCCCGGTGAAAGGGTGCACCCATATATTATTCTATTTTGTATATATTTTATTCTATTTTGTATACGCATTATATAATAATTGTATACTTTTTTCACACTAAATTTTTCATTAAAAACTAACATGTATATGTGTATAACTTTTTATTCAATAGTGTATACATGTTTTTTAATAATTGTATATTTTTTACACTTAATTTTTCATTAAAAAAACTAACAATTAAATTGTATACATTTTTGCTCTTAATTGTATATGTTTTTGTGTATATTTATACGTGGGTGTACCGGGGTAGACACTATAATTAACCTAAAATAAAAATTGTCTTGTGCAAGCAAGAATCTCGAGTTGGTTGAGATGAAAAAAGCTTTACAAGTATTGTTAGCAGAAATCCTGTAAAACGTGTGCAAATTAGTGCATTGAGTTCTAGCTTTCATACTGTGGCCTCTTTTGAAGTACTATTATAAAGAAGTGTTTTTTCAGGAAAAAATAAATAGTGATATGTTGTATTGTCTGTGTTATCATGTTTGGTGTTGTATATCAATTCATGTGATTATTTTGTAAATTGTCCTTTAATAACTATTTTCATAATTTAAATAATTAAATTAATGATTATTTTGAAGAGTAGAATACATTGAAATAATACCAAGTATAGTGCTTAAATAAAAACATTCATCAAGCAAAACTGCCAAAACTATCAACCAACTTGCTGAAGTATTTTCATGCCTTGTGTTGAACCCTCAAATAACTGATCTCAGTTGAAATGGATAGCCTAAGTACCAGACTTTATAACCATACTCACAACTGATCAACATTCATTCATTTGATTGTCAATATGTACTCAGATGAACCTATGCTGTTCTTCTTTGTCCAAAACTGATTCCTGAAGCTTAGTTTAAACCCATTTAATGAACCCTTTAACCAGATATGAATCGATTAGTATAAAATATACACAACAAATGTGAAAACAAAAAAATTATGCTTAGTTTAAAGATTGAACAATGGCAGCATTATAATAGAGCACACTTCAAATCCATTACACCAAAAATGTGTTGAAAACAAGGATCCACCATCACATTTTTCGACCCTTTTTCCTCCTAAAGTTAACTCCCACACTAACCAATTAACTATGAATCAAGTAGCAAATAATTTGGTCTAAAAAAAAAAAAAAAAAAACCTAGTACCACGAGTCATTGTTAGCAGAGTAGCAGTTTGAAGTTATATTAGAAGAGTATCTGTGGTGGTTCTAGCTGCTGTTGAGAGGTTGGGACGATGGTTCCAAAGCAGCCAAGTCCGGCCACCGTGAAGAAGACGGATTGAGGGAAAAGGTAGAGGTAGTATCTATCGTCCCCGTAGAACACACCATACCATCCACAGGCGAAAAGAAACACCGCGATCACCTGCTCCTGTGGCAGTATTCTGGAAGACACGAGTTAGTCATTGTGTACGCATGCATCCGGAGGAATTTATATAAAATTACCTGTCTTTGAGTAGCTGAAGCCATTGGAGCTTCTTTAGTTTAGTTGATTCACTGCTTGTTTTGCTCTTGAGTGCATCTCCGAGCTTTTCCGTGACGATCCATTCGTTCGCCCTCTTGGTCTCCATCAGACCAATCAGCAAGGCTTTTGTACGATGAAACGACATCACATTCTCAAAGAGGACCCACGGAACAGCTAGATGGAGGGACCTAGGAGTCGTGATGAGCGTGTTTAAGGTGGCTATGATGAAGGTGGCCGTAATGGCACCCCATTTTGGAACATCTACTTCCGGCAGCAGGCTACATAGTGGTAGCACCACGCAGTAGAAACAGAAGGTGAACATTGTCCCGATGAGCTTCCTTATGAAGAAGAAGTTGTATATCATGTAGAACTTTTTCCACACTGATATGTCCTGCATCCAAACAAACACCATCTTCACCTTCGGATCACCATTTCTTGAAAATACACAATCACATATATGTATATATGATGATGTGGTTGTGAACAAACCTTGTTCTTGGATATGTCTGTCACCATTTTCCTGAACAAATTGGCTGGACCGCATGACCACCGGTGCTGCTGAGACCGGTAGGCCTTGAAAGTACTAGGAAGTTCACTTTTAACCTGTCAAAAACAAAACATCAGATGATACGATGAAGTTGTTGTACAACAACATTAATTGGAGTGGTAAGAGTGTACCTGAATGTCTCCTAAGAAAAGAAATTTCCAGCCCTTGAGTCCAGCTCGAACAGCAAGATCCATGTCTTCTACTGTGGTTCGATCTTTCCAGCCCCCTGCCTCGTCGATTGTTGCAATCCTCCATATTCCACCACTTCCTGAAGCAGCAGTCAAAGTTTGTTAAGACCCAACTTTGTGTACTATCTTAATGCAAATCCTGTTTTATCACACGATTTAAACATACCATTGAAGCTGAAAAAGGCATGAATAGATGACCCTCCTTCTTGCTCAATTACAAACTGGAAGTCCAGTGACATTTCCTGCATTCTTGTCAAGAAACACTCGTCGGCATTCACTGCAAAATTAACCAACAATCAGCACAAGTGCTGAGCATTTTTAGCAACTCTCCCAGAGACAGACCAGCAAAACATATGCTGCTCTCTTTTACTACATTTTTATAAATATGCTGCACCTTCAACTCAATCCTATAATAACATGCCTTAATCACAGACAACGAAAGAATCATAAGCTATCATCGTAACACCCTTAAACTCTCCATATTCTTCGCAAATGGCCCATGTAAGAGCAATCAAGTTATCCAAAATTTTCACAAATGAAGATCTGAGAAGCATTACACCCCATTTCATGTTGAGGTACAACTATAAGTCATGATGAGTATTACCATATCAAGAAGGATATTTTAACCCTTATACTACTCCCTACTTCACATTATTCCTAAATTCTTTCACATGTTTCAGTTTCTAAGTCCTACACTCCTACTAAAAACTCGTAAAGTAAATCACATAACCATCTTATTACTCATTCTCTTCACTCTTTTCTAATAGCTTTTGTAGTGTCTTCACGCAGCTCACTTTCCTCAAAAGACTCTCAAGAGCTGCTTTCTTGGATGTGCTTTTAATAAATAATCAAAATGAATCTAATGCTAATCAAAGTAGACCATGTAAGAAATAACTCAGCAATGATGTAATAACTAAAGAACTCCATCCATATAAGTCATGTAATAATGCAAAACCAAATATAATGCAAGAGTAAACTTAATTCAGCACTGAATGCCTCAAGAACTCTTGATCTAAGTAACAATGCCGAGCAAGTATAACAATAGATGGGAAAGGGGTTGATCAGCTTACCGAACCTCCAACGAGCCTGCACAAGCCCAATTTCCAGATTGTGCATGAGGAATGGCATAGATTGTCGAAGGAAGTCCGGTTCAGGTTGGAAATCGGAATCAAAGATAGCCACAAACTCGCATTTTTGGGCATAGCCATGTTTCAATCCTTCCTTAAGAGCTCCAGCTTTGTAGCCTTTCCTGCCTTCTCTAATTTGGTATCTGATGTTAATACCTTCACTGGCCCACCTAATACCTTCTTTCTCTATCATATCCTGCAACCTTTGCATTATTAATCACAAAATCAAAGACAAATATATGATGGCATTGGTGGCCATGTCAGAAGATAATATACTTTGGAATAAATAATACTAGTACTAACAAACAGTAATCTGAAACAGATTCTCTCAATAATGTTGTACCATATAAGCATATAACATGTATACATAGACAAATGGAGATAGATCTACTTAACATTCTATTGAAGACTTAACATGAGATGCATAAATTATTAAGAGTGCTTGAGTAAGAAGACAGGCTGTAAATGCAACAACAATTCCATCTCAGACAGATTTCATAGTCACGAGAGACAAGAAAAAGTTTCATTGTAAGAAAAGAAAACTTTCAAGAAAATATACGTTTTTTTAATCATACAAACAAACAATTCATTTACACAGAGATTATCAACACACATTTAGGACAGAATATACCTTAATAACAAGGTCAGTGGAATCATCCAATACTTGAACAACAAGCCTATCAACAGGCCATGACAGTCTACATGCTGCACCAATGGAAATCTTGTAAACCTAAAATTTTTGAAATACAACAATCATCAGCATTCATGAACATTTCTCCCACACAAACCTGTGTGTATGTGTGTGTGAGTGAGAACAAGTTCAAGAAAGTAACAAATTGTTAACCTCAACCTCATTGTATATAGGTATTTGTACAAGGACAATGGGGAAATCCACATTCCCACTCTCCATATCATCTTTCATTGGCTCCCATTTATATCTTTTGAGGGGCTTTTGCCTAAAGAGCTTAGCTAGTGCCGCAAGAATCATGATGTGAACCCACTCAACAAACAGTAAGAAGGACATGGTCAAACAAATGTACAGAGCAACCCTCAACACTGGAACTATGAATGAGCTTCTTATTAGTTGCCAAACAGGCCCTACTTTCCCCCTCATGTCTGCTATTGACCCAACAAGCCATTCCATGACAAGATTTCTTGCAGATACGAGTGTCATTCCTTCCTTACAAAAATTCAAGAAACAGGAGATGCTCTGATTCCCACTCCCCATATTTCACCAAATTAACTATCTCAAAACAATTTATACCCCCACCCCACCTCACAATCTTTCTCCTTTAGCCCTTTTTTCCAGCTCAAAGCAAAGAATCAAGAAAAGGGAGGAGATAAAATTCGTTTCTTTTTGGGTCTTCGGCCTCCAATCTTCTTCAGCTTGAGCCCAGATACTTGTTGCTTCTTTATACTGCAGTGAAGTGTTTGAGGATGAGAGAGAAAGCGGAGTGAGAGTGTGGAAATAGGTTTGGTGAAGGGCTGCCTTGTTTGAGGATCACCTAACCTGGAGGCCCACGTGGGCGCTTTATCTTTGTTTGTTTACAGAATTCAGGCCAAATTTCAGTTGTTTTTTTATTTCTCATTAAAGCAACTCCCCTATAGGTTGTCGGAATAATAATATCTCATTTTTATCCTTTTGGAAGACCAATGGGGAATAGCCCAATTGGTTCGATCCGGTTTCCGAATCCGGGTCAAATAGTATGTGGACGGACCTAAAACTTGTCCCGCCAAAATTTTGAATGACCCGATCATGAATCCAGTGGGTAGTTTTTTTTTGGCTTAGTTAAAGATATGTTTGTTACTTTGTTATAGATTTCAAATCATTTTCAAAATCTACATTCGTCTTGATTTGGGTTTTTAAAAACTAATTTTATGTACACCACCAAGTTATATTAATTCTCGACAAAGTCTTGTGTGTATCCAAATTTGATCAAATGTAATCTTTATATTCTTTAGGAACAACACATTATTCTTTATTTAAAAAAAAAAATCTCTGTGTCAACACTAATAGCATATATATTTTAAATGAACTTTCAATGAAAAAAAATGCTTATTAATTAAAAAAATGCTATTTAGAATAAAATGTATATTCATGAAGTTAATCTCATGCGAATCACTCCTCAGTGTAAACCTTATGGTCCCTTTTAATTTAAATTCAGTAATACATAATTATGATTAAAATGGAGAACCACAAGATTTATATCGTAAATTTGAGTTATATAAGTATTTATTATATTCATGAACTCGCACAAGGAGTTAAATCTTAATCTTCATTTCTCTTACCTTCTATATATCAATTAATACTCAATTATGCATATCAATCACTTATATCTTCCAAATTCGTTTGACATAAAAATCAATTTTATTCTCACCCTAAAGTTATAACAAACATAAATTATTATTTAATTAATTTTCAAAATTAGCATAAATTTTCAATAAACATACTTTAGACAATATTTGTTTCTAATTTAATAATAAGATTTAGATTTTCAACGTATTTTAAAGTTCACCCCTACATACAACTACAAATATTCTCCTTTACTATACCCTATCAATCCTTAATTTATTTATTTAGTTCTCTTTCTCTATCATGTCTCCTCTTTTTGATTTTGTGAAAACTCAAAACAAACAAAATACTATAAATTATCAGTATTTATAATAATTTAAATTTAAATAAATTCAAAACGAACATTAAAAGGTATTAATCAATCTAACTAGTTATATGAAACTATAATAATTGAAATGGAAGAATATAGTGGCGGATGAAAGAATCAATCTTGCTTATAGATAAGCATTTATCATTATATTTTCCGCGACATCATCTTTAAACAATATACGTGAAAATGACAAATGAATTAATTAATATACTGTATTTAGGAATCTTAAGTAAACATATTGAGAAGTATAAGACTCAAACAATAATTATTACAATCATACAGACTTTTCTTAACCAAAATAATTATGCATAATTTATTATTTTGTTCCTATGTGGACTATACTATGGATTATTAGAGTAGGAATAAAAGTATATCCATTCCCATTGGAAATTAAATCCTAGGGGTTGGGTCCCCCGTTGAGGATTTAGTATCTTAGGACAAAATTTTTAAGGTTTTAGGTGAGCGATCTACAATTCATTACTACACCAAAAATGCTGATAGAAATCGGTTAAAAATCGATGTCTATTTCACTAAGCAACCGATGTTAAAGCCCTCGATGTTGAAAGTGGACTCTGATAGACATTGATTTTTAACCGATGTCTTTTCCATTATATAAAAATCGGTTGCACTCTTTGACATCGGTTATCCACCGATGTCTATCCACTTAAAGATATCGTAAGGGGCCAAAACACATCGCTTTTCCACCGATGTATTTCCTAGCATAGACATCAGTTTCACACCCATAAACATCGATTTTCACACGATGTCTTTTATATTTATATTTTTATTTAATTTTATACATAAATTTATATTATTGTTAAAATAAAATTAAACTCAATCATACTATATATTTCGAAACTTAGGAATATTTTACAAGAATTTCAAATATCTATACAAAATCATCCTATAAATCTAAAAGTACAACATTATCCTAACTAATTAAATCTAAAATTTACTTTTACATAAGCTTAACATAAATCCTCAAGGAGCATAATACATGGTATATTTTCTTGCCTTATATAATTACTTTATCTTCTTGCCCTGCCTTGGATTAGATAATATCTTTATCTTCTTGTGTCTCACTGCAATTACCTGAAATAGGATAAAATTTTAACATTTAATGATATGACTAAAATATTACCAAAGAATCTTCTTCGGTGTGTAGCATTAATAATTCCAAATATTAAGAACTGATTGGAGCCAAATAATCTTCCAACAAACAAAACATATATAACTTAACAACAAGCACTTTCACAAAAAATGTAATTTCAAGACAAAACATCGAAGCATCCAAATTCAATATGTACCTTGATATCATCTATTACTTAGTGCAAAGTAAGATTCAGCATCAGAGCAAATAAGTTCAATATATTTCTCACTAATCATCATCTATATATAAAAAAAAGTTTGTCCATTTGAGGTGCTATCCGAAAAAAAATCCACATTCAATAAGCGATTATATAACATCCATGATAATATGATCAGCAACATGAAGTTAATCATTCAACTAATTTCCACCTCAATTATTATCTGCATAAAGTTAATAAATCAATCTATTTCCACCCTACTATTACCTGCATATATTGCATCAACAACCAAAGTCATTATTTGGATCTTTCTCTCTCACACACACACATGCAATAATAGTGGTGGTTTATGAACAGAGGCATTTATACTACATTCAGAATTATGAAGGCACTAATTCTATTTATTTCCTGCTTATGCTTTGAATACATCAACCACATAAACCTAATATTTCATTTCTTGAATCATGATGCAGGTTTACGGCATGTAATGATGCAAATTTAATCACACATTTATTGTATCCTTCTATTATCAATGGCATCACAATATCGTCTTCCATCCTGAAATTAAATAAAATTTTTACAAACAATCCAAGATGAGGCAAAGAAATTATAGAGCACACTGCTTTTCAAACAGAGAGAAGGCGTTATTATATAACCAGCGCGTACTAAAAAATGAGAATTGAGTAAACACCATCATCTTAACTTCCCAAGATGAAAATCCCCAGACCACCGGTGCTGCTGAGACTTAATTAATAATATTCTATAAATAGCAAGAAATTTGGGGAGAGGGGGAATCTGCTTTCTATTTATAGCAAACTTGTCTGCTTTTATATATACTAGATTTTTAAAACGTCCTACGGGTATAGTTTAAAGTAAGTCATGATTTCAACCTTGTTATTTGTATGTTATACTGGAAGGTAAAAAGTGTGTGCACTTCCAATAACTGATTCTCAAATTTTATACTTCCTCCGTCTCATCCCATTAAAGTTGTGACATTTCCCTTTTTAGGTTGTTTCGTAGAAATTGTTATATTCCTTTTATAATATATAGAACCCACACAAAAAATATTAACATATTCATATTGGCCCACACACACTACTAATGCACTTACCCACTACACATTAAATATTATTTCTCTCACTTCACTATATATTAAAATATTATACTAGTTAATCTTCGTGCCCAAAAAAATGTTACATCTTCTCCGGGACGGAGGGAGTACTATGCATGTATTTTTTTTAAAGCACACCTGTATATTGTCTAATTCTAATAAAAAGGAGATCATTCATTTTGGAGAAAAGTAAAAACCACGTATAATTTTATTATCATAGGTCCCATTTTTTGGCATTTCTCAATGACTGAAACGTATTTATGCTCTTCATCATAATGTGAAAGGCAAATGACTCATGGATCAAATACCAAAATATCAAACATCAAGACTTTGCTAACTAACTCAAAGAAAACACCAAAATATTAAATATTGCTGTTACCAAAAAAATATTGAATTCACATCATTTGTTCCCGACATATTTCAAGAATAAAGAAAAACCTGCAAAAACATTTAAAAATTAACCTATACAACCAAACATGATGATTTTTCTTCATGATATGGAGAGAGTTTCCAATCAATAGGCAGATTAGAACTGAAATCACATGCATCCATAATTCTCCTCTTCTTCCTTCTACTTCCCAACTATCTACTCAACCATTTCAAGAATTCAAACAATTCCTCCTTCGTCATAAGACATATCTCATCCCACTAAGGATGTTCAACAACTTCTAATGACACAAAATCAACCGCCAACCCGTCCTTATTCAAGACTTCCATGTCTCTGTCCTCCACATTCTCACACAATAGTTTCATTTATCAAAGAAAACTCATATAATCATCAAGAGGTTATATATTAACATTAACATCAATGACCCTAAATACCCAATTCCTTTTTAGCCATTCGAAATAAGCAGCGATATTTATCAGATTTAGATGGATAGTCATATATTAATGCTAACAGTATATCACAATACTTTAGAACAAATGGAACTATGAAGCAGTAGAAAATTTTAATTTTCTCAATCATGCCTGCAGTGAAAATCATTTCATACTTTTAAGCCATCATAACTCTTTAGTACCTTCTCAATGATCTCATTAAAACTCTGCAAAATCATTTAACAGTGTTAAACATCAACGAAGTTATGGAGAAAAAATGAACTGAAACTTTGTATGCAGCCTCAATTGATGCCAGAGAAGTTAGTCCCCTTTTTTTCAAATAATAGGCTAGTATTGCTTCAAGGAGGAGTAGAAATCACTTACTAACCTGAGACGAATAATCTTCCATCAGCAAAAAAAATCCACCTCCTCGCCCTCCTTGTCTTTCCGAAAAGCACCCCAAACGACTGCCTAACGTGACCAATGCTATTATGCTTGGCACTCCCATTAGGAGAAAGATCATATTGTAATAATTCTTCAAGTGAATACGCTCCATCAGAATCGAGGGAATGTCTGTATCAGATTTTGATATTTCGTTGTGACTATGTACACTCAGAAATCTAGAAACAAATCATGGTAATTGACATGCTGTCGCAGGCGTACCAAAATATAAATTAATTCCGACTCACACTTATACGCAATATAAAGGCAAGTACGGGTCAAACCTAAGAGAGTATAATGAATTTTAATTAAATTAAAGTGTTGCCAACATATAAAAATAAAAAGGGGGTTTTGGTTTGATGACAAATTGTAAGTAACACGAATAATAAATCAACTCAATTTTAAATAACAAAGTAGATGAAAATTAATTATAAAATTAACCAATTAATAAAAGCCTAGTTTAGGATATCAATCCCCTCCCGTTTACTAAATTAATTAATTACAAGAGTTAAACATCTAGTCTAGTGTACAAACTCAAATCCCTAGATTGACGTTACGACCAATCAACCCGAATGTTCTTATGTTCATCAACTAGGGTACGACTACTAAATTGAACTATCTACGAGTGACCCTATGAATTCGAACTCGTAGATGCATTAAAACTCTAAACATAGGATTATTAGGCTACGAAATCCGGCTAGGTATCATACAACCTAGATTCTATTACACCTAGAGGGAATAATCTCTATTTGTTACTTGTTCCAATTCCTACAACAATTACGGATTGTAGTTCATAGAATAACAGTAAGCAATTAAATAATTAATCTAGTTGATCAGGCCAAAATAATTATAAAATTACTATCAAGAATATCAAAGCATGTAATAAAATAAACTTGCACACAAGATTCAATGAAAACACTTAATAATTAAATTAATAATTCTACGGGAGGTTCACGAATCCTAAACTAGAAAAGGGTATTAACCCCGCATGTTCATAGCGAAATAGAAAATACAATTAAAAATAAAGAACCGATTGATGTCGATTGCTACTTCACTTCACGCCAATTCTCCTTCGGAGGATGAACCCGAAGCATCACGCGTATTCTGTATGGGATCGTCTATTCTGCCTTGGATCATTCACGTTAATAATATGTTTTTCTGTTCCCAAAAATAAATATCTCCTATAAATATCTCTGTCTTGATCTCAATGTAATCTTCCTTGATCTCTTTTCTTATTTCTCTCTTTCAAAAATATCTCCAGGATCTTTTCTTATCTTTTTTTTTATTTTCTTTTGATTGATCATAGAGATCCAATTCCAAAATATACTGGTTGATTTATTTCTTTTAATAACCTGTTTCCAGATCAATTTAAATAATTAAAGCAATTATCTCACAAAAACAATATAAGTCAATATTAGCACATAATTAAATATAATTAAATTAAATAGACTAAATTACCACAAAATAATCGTGCTAAAATATGACTTATCAGCAATATTGGGCCTAACACAACAGGAGCAGAATTTAATTTCTCAGTCCGCATTGGAGATCAACGTCTTCCCTCCTACAACATCCCAAACCCAAATCCTATTAGTTTTGGTCTCTTCAAAATCTAATTTTACACGCCAATATCTCAACCAATTATATATGAAGTAAAAAAAAATAATCAAAGAAGTAGACCAAGCTGGTTGAGATGTGTTATTATCTTCTTCCTCGTCATAAATTCCTCATTATTTAATCACGTTTTAATAAGGATACATTCATCTCTTGTTTAATATGAAGACTTACGGCTACTGTAATGTGGCATGATAGAGCACAATGCCAATGGCAAGTATCATATTTGATATGTAAAGAACACAAATCTTCTCGATAGAGTTAAAAAAATGTGAGAGTAGAAACTCACAATTTGCGTAGAAACTGGTAACTGAGCCTCTGCCTCTGCCTCTGCCTCTGCAAACACATTAGTAATAAGACTGCACATAAAATCCTAGCAACAGAGATCTTTGAATTGCTCAATCACAAAGAAACTTGTTTCTTACCTGGAAGACAATGGAATTTGTTAGAGAGCCCGAGATACGAATCGAACAATTATTCTCTGCCGACTACGAATACATTCAAAATTGATAAGTTATGGATGAAACCAGAGGAGCACCGATAGCTGGCAGCATTTGGAGAAAGAGATAAACGTCGCTTCCATATGGCGACAGAGAGAGAGTGAGACGAACGATTCCTAAATTGAAGAAAATATATATATTAATATTCATGTAATATGAATAGACAAATTACTTTTGGATTTGGATTTGGATTGAAAAGGATTTAGATACGAGGAGACTCTAAAAATTAATTAAATTATCCAAAGTGTAATGTAACGATTTATTAAAATAACAGTAATTATAATTAGGATGAGGTAATTAGTGAAACAAAAGAAGGATAAAAAAAGGAAAAAAATATTTTACATCTATTCTGTACTTTTAATTTTATTAGGATATGATAGGATTAGGATAGGATAGGATATAGATATAAATATAGATATTGATGTGGGCTAGGACTTGCATTCAAACACCTCCATTTTTTTTTAAAAAAAAAATTGTATTATATAATATTTTTTTAATATTTATTATAAAATAAAATTAAAAATATATTAAATTTAATTTTCTGGTTGAATCGCCCGGTCAAACAGATCGGGCATGAATTATTGGAGACATGAATACATACTACTCATATGAATATAGAGGGTCATTATTAATATAAAATTTATTTCCTTATTATCAATAAATAAAATATAAGAACATATTCATTAATGTAAAGCAATAAATATTTTATATTATTGAATGGTGTACCCTACCATTATGGGCCCCCACCGCCCATACCTTGGGGATTGGTGGAGGAGGTAAATCGCATGATGTGCTTCAAGTAGCTTATAGGGAGGGCTCACTGTTCACACTGCAGCGACCAGCCGCAGTTGGAGGGTCTTTCCACCATCTCCTCTACCACTTGAGCTATGCCCTGGGAGCAAATATTTTATATTATTAGTTAGATAGAAGGTTAAAATTGTAGAAATTAAATTTTTGTAAGGATAAGTTTGGAAAAAAAAGTTTCTCAAATGCTTATATTAAGATATTAAAATGAATGCTTATGAAAAATAATAGGGTTAATTGAGCCAAAAGTTCTAATCTTTTCGCAAATTACAAATTAGTTCAAACTTTTTAATATTTATAAATAAGTTCTCAACTTTAAGATCTTTTTGTAAATTAAGCCACCGAGCAGTGGGAGCTTGCCCTGTGGCTGACGTGTCCATTTATCTTCCGCCTCACCATTCCACGTGTCCATCACTCTGTTTTGAACCATGGCAGAGAGGTTTCCAGTGAGATTAAATCGGCTTTCCCTAGGATTTACGGCGCAATGGCGTCAGCGACGCCCAACATCGCAAAACCTCCGTTGATGATTTCTCCATAAGCCAACCATCTTGGATTGATGAACCCACCAGCTCCTTCCGAATTTGAAAGCCCCATCAGGTCGAACCTGTAATCGCCAGAAAGGCTACCCAACCAATTCCCCGATTAAACCAAAATTCTCCGATTAATCAACAGAAGAATCAAATTGAAGAAGAAGCAATTACCTTCCATCCAATTAGAAAATGCTCTTCTTGGAAGCAAACCAAAGTTGTTCAACAAAAAATTAGATCTGAAATCAGCAAAATCAGCAAAAATCCAATCCAAAATTGTATCGGGAAAGGCAGACGATTGTACCTTGATGGGATGAGTGTGTAAATCTAAAAACGATTAAATACATGTGCTTGTACGCAGATGTTCTTCGAACATGTGCTTGTGTGTAGATGTTCTTCGAACAGTAAGAACAACAACATAAACGTAAATATTCAGCGGAAGATTTAACAAGCACACAATCTAAAAAATACGGGATAGGCTCCGCCTCATCCCTCAGATCTCTTTCATTAGAAAAGTACAAGTATTTCAATTCAACACCTATGAACTCCGTTCTATGCTAATTGACAATACCTTACAACTCCCAATTACTTATCTGGCCACCACGTGATTTTGACAGCACCATGTGGACTCTATCCAAGGCTGTGACGAGATCTCCCGAACTCGTTGCTGGAACTCCCTCCCAGATTTTGAGTTACAAGACTGTGTTCTTAGAACGTGAAGGAACACGAAATTAAACAAAAGAGAAACAAAATAACCAGAAAAGTTTCTGGACAAGAACTCTCTGATAGCCTCACAAAAACTAAAGTGGAGTCACTTGATACATCGATTGTCCACTAGAGAATAAATAGCCTAGAGAGAACATCATTAAATCTCAAATAGATCTTGATCAATTCTAATCCCGTACAATCTTCAATCTATCTTTAATTAAATCTGATTTCATATGATATTAAATCAAATCATCATAAATATGGAATACTTTGATTATTCAACTTTAATCACGTTCTCAACTGCAGTGTTCCGTGATCTCAAATCAGGCCATGGGCTTTCCTTTCTTGGTCAAAGAATAAATCACGATCATAAAAAGAGATCTTCAAATATATCTTTGACACAAGATATTCAAAGATATCATTGACCAAATATTATATGAATCTCCACTTGATATTCTTTTTCATAAATAATTAAATTAAACTTAACCAAATATAAGTTAATTGATTTAATGCCAACTTAATTAGAAATATATCAAATATATTTCCTAACAATCTCCCCCTTGGCATTTGAATCAAAAACTTATAGTTGGATCAAAAATAATAAATTCTTGCAAAAGAAATCAACACAAGACAAGCTTCTATGTTCCTTCCCAAAAAGGAACAGTTAGAGTAACAGACTTTCATAATCCAAGATAATGATCAGAAACACAAACAACAGAATATCAACAAGACTTCAACAAGATCAACATTAAAACCAAACATGACTCAACCAAGTACTCAAACCCACATGAACGCGAACTCCCCTATAATCCAAGAATAGAAACTCTCTCATGAATAGAAAACAAAACTCTCCCACAGATAAGCACGTAACAAACAACCAATTAAGAAATCCAAGACATCCAACTATATTATCTCTCCCTTTTGATGCAAAGCAATGGAGAACCAAGTAATAGAAATATTTCATGTTCCAGGAAAAATAAGAGGGATTTATAAAGAATTGAACATATCTCACATGAGAAAAAGTCATCAATATAATTACCAAGTCCAGACAAGCCAAAAGAGTCAAATAAAGAAAAAGAAAATATGTCTAAATGCAATGCAACATCACGAATTTTCTCCCCCTAAACAAGAGCAATGAATTTGAAGGGATCCAAACAATCATAATAGTTCTTTAAAAAAAACAGCATCTATATATATATTTTTTTTTCCTTTTTAATTTTTCCAAGTGCAAGACCATCATAACTCCAAGACAAGTGAAATACCATTTCCTTTTGCTCATGTGACATACAGCTAATCTGTCTTGTCACTACTGGGATTTGGGTACTGTCTTATAATAATTTTTTTAAAAAAACTTGCACTGAAAGAGTCATTTGAATATGTTGTTCCATCCTTATAACTCTTTTTTACACAAATATAACACACCCATTTTTTTTAAATCAGCAGCTTTCTCCTCGCATTTCATTTTCTGTGTACGTAGCCCTTTCCACAATAATGGTGGCTTTTACAGTACATCATTTCATTGCAGGTAGCCCTATACTGATCAGAGTATAAAATAGATGTTCTTTCCCAAAATAAACCCACATATACTTGTCTTTGAAGGAGAACAATGTGATGGAGAGAAGCACATACATATGCCTAAAAGAAAACCTAATGATCAAGCAAATAAATTAAAATTAAAATAAAAACATGAATCAAATAATGCATGTTCCTAAAGACGATTTTAAAAGAGAGATGAACATTTGAGTATCAATGAACTTGGTAAAAATATCAATAATCAGATTTTCAATAGAAATACGACTGATGAGAGTGGAATTCTACGTCTTTTTGATCGTATATTACCGTGTTTATGTTAAGATAAGGTCATAATTTCTTGTTGGAGTGCGTAGTTGATGTATTTTACATGATTCTGGTGCTTCTAATGGTTTTTATGGAGTTTTGAAGGTTAAAACAGAGTAAAAATGAAGCGGGACCGAAAATGGGTGAGAAACGGGCGCAAAATGGCCTTACTCGAGTTGCAAGGGCAGCTCGACCTGACAACTCGAGTCGTGTAAGGTGCCGTAGATGATCAGAAAATGTCAGAGAGATAACTCGACTTGTCACTGGCAGCTCGAGTTGCAGCTCGAGTCGAGCTGCGTTGAGGATAAGTCGAGTGGCAAGTCGTGTGAGGCAGAGCAGCGTCGGAATTCACCCAGTGAGTCAACACGAGTTGACAGGCAGTAGCTCGACTTGCCAGCTCAACTCGTGTTGGCGTACGGAGGAAAATCAGTTTTAGAGCATGGCAGCTAGACTTGACAGGCGGGTGCACGAGTTGGTAACACGACTTGAGCTAGGGTACTCGAGTTGTAGGATAATGCAGCTCGAGTCGTGCTATCAACTCGAGTTAGTCATCCCAACTCGTGCTACGTTGGTTTGGGCCAAAAATTGGGATTTTTAATCCCTTGTGCGTGACAAACGTGAAAAAGAGCCCAGTAAAGTCAGTTTCGTGGCCCATGGTATAAAAGGGGGATCAAACACTTTGAGAAGGGACCGATCATTCACCATTGAGAAACACCATGAATTCACTCCATACAGCATCCATATAATCCCCAATTCACAACAAGACATCTACCCATCCATCCATCGGTCCGGATAAAGAATCAAGTGCAATTGGGAGAGCAATCCAATCGGAGAGACGGAGGAGATAAGCGAACCACGTGAAACTAGGGTTTTATTTACTTCTCTTAATCCTTTCTTTTGTACTTTAGTTATGAATTTGATAGCCATGAAGGTTGCTTGTAACTTCATGGGCTAAAAACCCTTTACAATTCTAAGGATTGAAGGTTAGGGTAATTGATTTTGGAACCCTAGACTACTATTGGTGATTCATGCTATTGAGATTCTTATTTATTTGATTTATTCAAACTTATTTACATGATTGTAACGTCTTCAAAACATGCTATTGATGTTGCCCGTGATGCGTAGTATGTGGTGTTAGCTTGTGTGCATTCGTGCTAAATATTGATCGTTTGCTAGAGATTAAGGTAGTTTGCCGGTGAACACGTTAATCCTAAGAGCTGGTAAACAAGATATTTGATATTCTTAGTGGAACAATGTAATTTGAAAATTGAGTAGGAAGTGAATAGAATTGAATAGGAATTTCAGAGAATATATGTTAGACGAATTTGCCATCCGGAGGTTTATTAAATTCGCCTTATTAGTATCTAGGAAGGAGGATCAAAACTATTCGCGCATCATCGTATGGTGTTAATCCATTAAAATAGCATGAATGAATAATAAGACGCCTAGGAAACCAAATCAATTGTACTACACCTGATACCTTAGAGTTGTTATATTTCTCTCGATTAATCTTGAAACTTTCTTTTCTTTTAATTATTGGTTATTTGTTATTTAAGTTATCTAGATAATAATTTACAATCAAAACTTGGAAATTGGTTACGATAATTCTAATTGAATAGTAATATAAATTAAATAGATAATTATCTGTCTCAGTGGGAACGATATTGATTTTAACTAGGGTGCTTGCCATTACAATTGACATCCCTACACTTGGAGATTTTAATTGGAGTGTTCAATTTTAGCCTAACAACGACCTATATCTTTTGTACCTTCCTCCACAAGTTCTCTGATTGCATGAAAACACTTTTCTATATGTTCGATTCTTAGGTCAAGGGTAATATCGGATGCACTTAGATTGTCAAGAAAACTGACCCACTCACATTCAAGAGCACAAAAATGTTCAAAATTTAGAGTATTACCTACTGTACATGAACTAAACATCTGATGTTCTTTCCCCTGCTCAGGAACACCTCGATCAACTTTGTCTTTCGATAAGTGAACAAGACAATTTGATCCCAATTTCGGATATAGGGACTCAACTTTATCAAGGATAGTTTGAGAACTGTTGATTTGATCCAACACATAACAATTACCAAATGAACGTGTACCTGTCAGAACACAAACACTATCAGCATTAAAAATGGAACATGAGTTCTTGGTAAATCTGACTTGAAGATTCTGATCACATAATTGACTTATACTGATCAGATTTGTCTTTAAATCTTCAACAAACAGGACATTCTTGAGACGTGGCATTCCTAAAACATTCAATGTTCCAATACCAACCACCTTGTTGGTTCTTCCATCACCAAAAGAAACAGTACTTCCATTCAAAGGCCTAATATCACTAAAACTTAATTTGGTACCGGTCATATGATGTGAGCACCCACTATCAAGATACCATGACTTGGAGGATGTAAAATGAACTCCAAAAAGTGAAGAAAGACATACATGTTGCTTCTATTGTTCCTTAATACAACCTCCATCTTTTGGACCAATACGCCTTTGAGGTTTAGGAGGCAAGTTTCTTGCTGGTATGCTACTGAAGTTCCACTCAACAATGTTTCCAGTACATATGTCGTGATGCATTTTATAGCAGCGAGGTCTAATATGTCCCATTATCCCACAATAATGACATATTGGAACAAATTTACCTTTTTTGGATGAATTCAACGGATGCTTCTTCATCTCAACATGCTTCATGACTGTACTTTTCTCAATTTGACGAGTTTCTTTAGGGTCATTCTTTCTACGCTCCTTGGGAACAAACATCTTGTGAGTTGGTTTCACAAAGCTTACTCCCGTGTTCTTACTACATTCACCAGCGTACCCCAAATCAACTTTCTCATACTCATCATTTGAAGTAAGGATCTCATTTAACTTGGTCTTACCACAATTAAAACGATGGATTGATCGGTTCAATCTTTCTAATTCCATCTTGTCCTTCTCAATCTGCCTGTCCTTACTCTTGATAACTTCCATCATGACTTGTTGCTCAGTAGTTACCTTTTTCAAGTGATCCTTGAGTAGATTCACGGTAGTGTTTCTTTCCTTTTGAGTTGAAAAAAGTTGTTCCTTAATCTGATTAAGAACATCCAGGTTGTATTCCTTCTGCTGATGTTCTAACTTGTCAATGAACGGCTTTTTGGCAAGATCAACTTCAGCTTTAAATAATTTTTCTTCAATAGCCTTTAAAGAGCTCTTCAATCTTGAGTTCTCAAAGTCTGATTCCTTCAAAATGTTCTTAAGATCAGCAACCTATTCCTCCAGATTTTTGGTCATGTGCATAGCTTGAGAATACTTTAAAGTCATTTGCTGAAACATAGACTCCATGTCTTCAATATTGGGTAAAAATTCCCCATCAGATTCAACTTGTTCTTCCTCTTCTACAGAAACATTATCAGTTAAACAAGTAACATTCTTACTCATAGCCTGCAAAACAAGATAATGTTCTTCTTCTGATTCGGAGTCATTCCAAGTTGCCTTCAAGGATCTGTTCTTTTGTAAATTTAGGACATTCATACTGATAATGGCCAAATCCTTTACATCCAAAACATTGAATCTTTTTAAACTTCATCTCAACCAACTTTGAGCTTCTTTTATCACTACTTCTCCTTGTTCCTGCTTTGTCCATAAACTTCTTCATCATCCTGTCATAGTTCTTTGTTAGAAGCTCCATATGTTATTCAAATTCAGCATAACTCATATGATGTTCCTTCTCATCATCAATATCATCATCACTGGATTGATGAGATTTTTCAGCAACAACGACAATACCCATATTTTCGATATCATAACCCATGTTCACCTCATAGGTTCGAATATCTCCAATGAGCTCATCAAGACTGAATTTAGCAATCTTGTTGTAGGTCTCAAGAGCAGTAACCTTTTCACTGAAACTTTTTGGAAGAGTTCTCATGAACTTTTGAATTTGTTTTTCTTCTGATATTGTCTCTCCCAAGAGATAAAGCTGATTGATGATGGATAAGAATCTTGAATAATACAAGTCAACATTTTCATCATTTCTCATATGAAGCGCATCATAATCCACTACCAGACGTTGAATCTTAGAATTGCGCACAGATTCTGTTCCTTCGAATTGAAGGGTAAGAATTCTCCAAGCCTCTTTATCTTCTGAGCACTTGGATATGAGAGAGTGGCACTGAACATCAACTGCTGACAGAATGGCATACAGTGCCTTATTGTTAGAGACTGCTCATTTTCTTTCGGCGTCCGTCCACCCTTCTAATCTGAGTGTTTTGTGCCATCTGCACTTGTGGTGAATGGATGTGTCCATCCTTCTTCAATTGCTTTTCACACTTCTCCCTTTCCTTGAGATTTAAGGAATATAATCATCATGGATTTCTAATAAGAAAAGTTGGATCCATCCAGGAATGGTGGTCGACCAATGATTTCTGCATAGTGAGATCTCATAGTGACCCGTGGACAAAGGATCCTGGATCTTGACCTGTTTATAATAAACTGAAACCTGCTCTGATGCCAAATATAAATCTAAAAATGATTAAATACATGTGCTTGTGTGCAGATGTTCTTCGAACATGTGCTTGTGTGCAGATGTTCTTCGAACAGTAAGAACAACAACATAAACGTAAATATTCAGCGAAAGATTTAACAAGCACACAATCTAAAAAATACGGCATAGGCTCCGCCTCATCCCTCAGATCTCTTTTATTAGAAAAGTACGAGTATTTCAATTCAACACCTATGAACTCCGTTTTATGCTAATTGAAAATACCTTACAACTCCCAATTACTTATCTGGCCACCACGTGGTCTTGACAGCACCGTATGGACTCCCTCCAAGGCTGTGATGAGATCTCCTGAACTCGTTGCTGGAACTCCCTCCCAGATTCCGAGTTACAAGACTGTGTTCTTAGAACGTGAAGGAGCACGAAATTAAACAAAAGAGAAACAAAATAACCAGAAAAGTTTCTGGACAAGAACTCTCTGATAGCCTCACAAAAACTAAAGTGGAGTCACTTGATATATCGATTGTCCACTAGAGAATAAATAGCCTAGAGAGAACATCATCAAATCTCAAATATATCTTGATCAATTCTAATCCCGTACAATCTTCAATCCATCTTCAATCAAATCTGATTCCATATGATATTAAATCAAATCATCATAAATATGGAATACTTTGATTATTCAACTTTAATCACGTTCTCATCTGCAGTGTTCCGTGATCTCAAATCGGGCCATGGGCTTTCCTTTCTTGGTCAAAGAATAAATCACGATCATAAAAAGAGATCTTCAAATATATCTTTGACACAAGATATTCAAATATATCATTGACCAAATATTGTATGAATCTCCACTTGATATTCTTTTCCATAAATAATTAAATTAAACTTAGCCAAATATAAGTTAATTGATTTAATGCCAACTTAATTAGAAATATATCAAATATATTTCCTAACAGAGTGGAAGCAGACTTTTCGGAAGGAGACTTTTCGAGAGGATTGCGCTGGTCTTTCGGTGAGAATTTGTCTGATCGCCTCCGCAAAAAAAAACAGGTTGATGATAATGAAACTAACGCATGTGCCGCCATTGTAGGTGTGGTTAGTGAGAATGGAAGAGTTGCAGAATAAAATAAGAAGGGAAAGAGGTGAGTGGTTGATGGAGCAGCTCCGGCAGCGTGAGGGCTTGGCTGGGTTTGCATAGATGGGCAGCTCCGGCGCGTGCGGGCTCGAATGGGTTCGAATCTCCGATGGTGGTGGTGAGTAGTAGACGAGGCTCGGTTAACTGCAAAGAGGTGGTTGTTTTCGGCAAGGGGCCATGCCACCAGACGGCGGTAAGTAGTAAGCAGCAAGAAAAGCGACAGACTGCTGCCTTTACCCAGCTTCAGTGTATTACTGGAAGCAGACATTTTGGAAGAAAACTTTTCGGGAGGATGCACTGGTCTTTCAGTGAGAATTTGTCTGATCGCCTCCGCAGAAAAGCAGGTGGATGATAATGAAACTACATGTGCGCCATTGTAGGTGTGGTTAGTGAGAATGGAAGAGTTGCAGAATAAAATAAGAAGGGAGAGAGGTGAGTGGTTGATGGAGCAGCTCCGGAAGCGTGCGGGCTTGGCTGGGTTTGCATAGATGGGGCAGCTCCGGCGCGTGCGGGCTCGACTGGGTTCGAATCTCCGATGGTGGTGGTGAGTAGTAGACTAGGCTTGGTTAACTGCAAAGAGGTGGTTGTTTTTGGTAAGGGGCCATGTCACCAGACGGCGGTAAGCTGTAAGCAGCAAGAAAAGCGACAGACTGTTGCCTTTACCCAGCTTGAGTGTATTACTTTATTTTTTATTATCGATTTATTCCCCATTACCAATTTTGACTATAATTGAGCTTTGAATTTGATATTTCTTTTTAACTTTTAATTTTGTTTTTTGAGTAGAGATTTAATGGTATCGTTTTGCATGTGAGGAACAGTGACGTGGAGGAAAATTTGACACGTCAGTCACCGGGCAGGTCCCAAACTGCCCGGTGGCTTAATTTGCAAAAAGATCTTAAATTAGAGAATTTATTTGTAAATATTAAAAGATTTGAACTAATTTGAAATTCGCGAAAATAATGCAATTAACCCAAAATAATGTCATGTGATAAATGGCAAATAAGGCCCAAATATCTAAGTCCAGCCCAATCCAGTATAAAAATAAAGATCTGCAGCTATCCACAAGACCCGAAGACGGTTCAATAGTTTATATAATGAAATTCCAGACGGTTCCAAATTCCAATCGAGAGAGAAGATAAGTTTGGAGAAGGATGCACACGTCTGCTCACCTAACCACTCTCTTCGCGGTCGATGTATTCTTCGTTGAGATTGTAAGTAATCGTATTTTTCTTAATCGATCTCCAGCTCATTTGACAATAATCGTTGAAGATGCCAATTTCTGTGTTTTGCCCTAGGTTTAGTCTCTTTCGTGCCGTAGATCCCCTGTTTGATATTTTTTTTTTTATTATTCCTTTTCAATTGAGTTTGCCGGATTCGAAATTTAACATTTGAGTTCCTTTTCATTAGATTTGATCCGCAAGATGAAGTCTTTCTACCAAATTTGTCTAATTATCCCAATTATAAAAACCTAAGATTGTTTCTAATTTCTTTTATTTTTTGCGTTTCTGATATTAGTTTTCATTTAATCAGAACCTGATGAGTATTTGAATGTGTATTTAGAGGGCGTGTCTTCTTTTAAGTATGAATAATTAGTTATGGGAATGCGATTGAAGTTGCCTTATTGAATATCTGGTGTTAATCTGTGGTAGGCTCGTTTGTATTCTCCTAAATGATTGATTTGTTAATTCGTTTTCGTTTTGGTTGAATCTGAGCATCAGGTCCTTAAAAAAAAAAGTGGTTCAGGATTTGGACAGGCTAGGCTTGGTCTTGTTGCGTTTGGGACTGACTTGTCACTTACTAATTATCATCTCATCTCTTTTTTGGGTTTTTTTGTTGTTTTAATGAAACTGGTCCATTTGACCTAAATAATTGTTGTAGGTTTCAATACTCTGAAATATGAAAGAAGCGTGTGATGTCGGATGGTCGAAACTGAAAAAGCATAGATTTTGTACTAGTCCTAGTCTTCCTCATGAAATAATAGAGGACATCTTGTCCCGATTGCCTGTGAAGGATTTACTTAGATTCAGGGTAGTTTGCAAACAGTGGAAGGCAACTATTTCGGATCCAACATTCGCTGAAATTCATCTCCAGCACTGCAAAAATTCGTCCTTCCGAAATCTACTTGCATGGGAGGATCGAAACATTTTCAATGGATTGCAAATTGCTGAGCTCCGAAATAACTGTATTAAAATTGTGTCGGCAATTGAATGTGCTCTTGATGCTAAAACTTTGTGCAGTTGTGACGGATTATATCTGAAGTATTCGTATTCCAGAGAGAGGGGGTGTGTGTGTGCGCTGTGGAATCCATCCAATAGAACGTATCGGGAGTTTTGTTTTCCACCATCAGTTATTGTCCCTAGGGGCAAAAGATCAATTCATGCAATGTATTACGATCCATTGACGAAGGATTATAAGATAGTATTTGCTGATATGGAGCATTATGCTGTGTATTCCTGCAGGGGCAACAAATGGGGTGAAGTGAAAGAGATGAAAGGATTCTCGTTGAAATATAGCGAAGATCTTGATGTCTTTGTTAATGGATCTATTTATTGGATGTTAAATGATCTCTTGGATACAGAGTATGAGGAGAGTGGTGAAATGTGCACAGGAATAGCTTGTTTTGATTGCAAGGATGAAAGTTTCAAGAAATTGGCTTTGCCAGACTGTGGTGAAAAATTCTTCCAGTTGACTTCGTTGGGAGGCCAACTTTGTTTGTTTGTCAGTGATTATGAGTCGAAACGGGCTAAGATTATGAAAAAAGTTACTAGTGGTGATGAATGGATGGAGTGCAAGGAGGAGTGTTTATGGGAGTGCAGATCAGACTACCACCCTGAACCCTTGTTTCAAATAAGCGAAAGTGAGCTTCTTTTTAAAATTTTCAGGAATTTTAGCGCGGTTTATATGGTGTATGACGAGAATAAGAGTACAGTGATAGGGATTCAGAATAAC
The DNA here is from genome assembly GCA_023678885.1 of Pogostemon cablin. Classification (NCBI taxonomy): domain Eukaryota; kingdom Viridiplantae; phylum Streptophyta; class Magnoliopsida; order Lamiales; family Lamiaceae; genus Pogostemon; species Pogostemon cablin. Next base: position 7,363,532 of record CM042965.1, read on the forward strand.
CAAATTCCAAGTGGTTCTATATCTCTAACTCCTCATGTAGAAAATCTACTTTTGCTTTGACACAAGTAAATTTACTTGTGTTATAATATTTATCAAGTAATTGTGCTAATTATGTAGTTATGTCATAATGGAGAGATGCAAGGGAAGCCGATAGCCGATTCCGACCCTGGTGAAGAAGAGAAGGTTTACTTTGAGCTGCTATTGAGTACCTCTGTTCTTTAAATCCAGGAACTTCCATGAATAAGGGAAGAAGTCTCCTTAAGTTTTTACTTTTACCTTTATTTTGCTTTCTCCTTGTAATTTTAATCTTATGTCCTTGTTATTTTAATCTTATGTTTGATGACACATGTACTTCGCGGTTTTTAATATTAAGTTTAATGACAAATATACTTAACGGTATTCTCTGTCACATGGGTATAATCTTCTATTTTTTTATATTTGTGAATGGATTCAAAATTAGGGAATGCATATATATCCATCTGTCTTTCTTTACTTATATATCAAGTGGGAAATGGGATGGTATTGGTATGTCGGCCAGGCCTTTTTCTTATAGTACATCGCTACGTCCTTAAGGTTTTACTATGGGATTCAATACCCTTTGTAGATGTTACTGTTACATTGATGTCTTCCCAACCTTCTTGTACTTGGTAATTACTTTGGCTATTGGTGTGAATAAGCAGTTATTTGATGGCTATATGGATTTGATGCTCGCATTCCTTGATTCCTGAAACTATTAATTCACTTACTAGACGTAACTAGGTTTTTCTTTCTTTTTTTTTTCTTGATATTGAAATATAAATTTTTTTAAATCAAGTACATATACGTGTGGTAACAAAAACCCAGAAAGTGGATAAAACACCATTAAAAGGGGAAGTGGTAGCCGTTAGGCTATGTGTTAAGGTATTTCCCTCCTTACAAATCCAATTGATTCCAAAATATAAAATATCAGGCTTTTGATTTACTAATACGTTGTAGAGAATATGTGAGTTAGTATCAATCAACATTCTTATGTAAAGTTGCTCCTTTGCAATATGGACACTTTGAAGTGCTGCCAATGCTTCTCTTATGTTTGGGTCACACAACTCCGCAAAGGACCATAAAAACCTTGTCATTGTGATCTCTTGCTATTCCGACATGTTTATACACATGGAATTATAGTGATAAATTTATTATTCTTTCCGTCCCAAAATATTGACTCACTTTCATTTTTTAATTGTCTCACAGAAATTGACAAATTTCTTTCTTTTTATGAATATAGGACCCACACAAAAATAATTTATTTATTTACATGGGCCCACACAATTATCACATTTTTAATAAACTAAAGAAGGGTTAGATTTGATTAGGTGGCAGCATTAGGTTAATTAAATCTGACGTGTCATTTCCTTAGAATATTGTATGAATCTCCACTTGATATTCTTTTCCATAAATAATTAAATTAAACTTAGCCAAATATAAGTTAATTGATTTAATGCCAACTTAATTAGAAATATATCAAATATATTTCCTAACAGAGTGGAAGCAGACTTTTCGGAAGGAGACTTTTTGGGAGGATTGCACTGGTCTTTCGGTGAGAATTTGTCTGATCGCCTCCGCAAAAAAAGCAGGTTGATGATAATGAAACTAACGCATGTGCCGCCATTGTAGGTGTGGTTAGTGAGAATGGAAGAGTTGCAGAATAAAATAAGAAGGGAGAGAGGTGAGTGGTTGATGGAGCAGCTCCGGCAGCGTGAGGGCTTGGCTGGGTTTGCATAGATGGGCAGCTCCGGCGCGTGCGGGCTCGAATGGGTTCGAATCTCTGATGGTGGTGGTGAGTAGTAGACGAGGCTCGGTTAACTGCAAAGAGGTGGTTGTTTAAGGCAAGGGGCCATGCCACCAGACGGTGGTAAGTAGTAAGCAGCAAGAAAAGCGACAGACTGCTGCCTTTACCCAGCTTCAGTGTATTACTGAAAGCAGAAATTTCGGAAGGAAACTTTTCGGGAGGATTGCACTGGTCTTTCGGTGAGAATTTGTCTGATCGCCTCCGCAGAAAAGCAGGTGGATGATAATGAAACTACATGTGCGCCATTGTAGGTGTGGTTAGTGAGAATGGAAGAGTTGCAGAATAAAATAAGAAGGGAGAGAGGTGAGTGGTTGATGGAGCAGCTCCGGAAGCGTGCGGGCTTGGCTGGGTTTGCATAGATGGGGCCGACTGGGTTCGAATCTCCGATGGTGGTGGTGAGTAGTAGACGAGGCTTGGTTAACTGCAAAGAGGTGGTTGTTTTCGGTAAGGCGCCATGTCACCAGACGGCGGTAAGCTGTAAGCAGCAAGAAAAGCGACAGACTGTTGCCTTTACCCAGCTTGAGTGTATTACTTTATTTTTATTATCGATTTATTCCCCATTACCAATTTTGACTATAATTGAGCTTTGAATTTGATATTTCTTTTTAACTTTTAATTTTGTTTTTTGAGTGGAGATTTAATGGTATCGTTTTGCATGTGAGGAACTGTGACGTGGAGGAAAATTTGACACGTCAGTCACCGGGCAGGCCCCAAACTGCCCGGTGGCTTAATTTGCAAAAAGATCTTAAAGTAAAGAATTTATTTGTAAATATTAAAAGATTTGAACTAATTTGAAATTCGCGAAAATAATGCAATTAACCCAAAATAATGTCATGTGATAAATGGCAAATAAGGCCCAAATATCTCAGTTCAGCCCAATCCAGTATAAAAATAAAGATCTGCAGCTATCCACAAGACCCGAAGACGGTTCAATAGTTTATATAATGAAATTCCAGACGGTTCCAAATTCCAATCGAGAGAGAAGATAAGTTTGGAGAAGGATGCACACGTCTGCTCACCTAACCTCTCTCTTCGCGGTCGATCTATTCTTCGTTGAGATTGTAAGTAATCGTATTTTTCTTAATCGATCTCCAGCTCATTTCACAATAATCGTTGAAGATGCCAATTTCTGTGTTTTGCCCTAGGTTTAGTCTCTTTCGTGCCGTAGATCCCCTGTTTGATATATTTTTTTTATTATTCCTTTTCAATTGAGTTTGCCGGATTCGAAATTTAACATTTGAGTTCCTTTTCATTAGATTTGATCCGAAAGATGAAGTCTTTCTACCAAATTTGTCTAATTATCCCAATTATAAAAACCTAAGATTGTAGATCGTCGATCTGTTCTAATTTCTTTTATTTTTTGCGTTTCTGATATTAGTTTTCATTTAATCAGAACCTGATGAGTATTTGAATGTGTATTTAGAGGGCGTGTCTTCTTTTAAGTGTGAATAATTAGTTATGGGAATGCGATTGAAGTTGCCTTATTGAATATCTGGTGTTAATCTGTGGTAGGCTCGTTTGTATTCTCCTAAATGATTGATTTGTTAATTCGTTTTCGTTTTGGTTGAATCTGAGCATCAGGTCCTTAAAAAAAAAAGTGGTTCAGGATTTGGACAGGCTAGGCTTGGTCTTGTTGCGTTTGGGACTAACTTGTCACTTACTAATTATCATCTCATCTCTTTTTTGGGTTTTTTTGTTGTTTTAATGAAACTGGTCCATTTGACCTAAATAATTGTTGTAGGTTTCAATACTCTGAAATATGAAAGAAGCGTGTGATGTCGGATGGTCGAAACTGAAAAAGCATAGATTTTGTACTAGTCCTAGTCTTCCTCATGAAATAATAGAGGACATCTTGTCCCGATTGCCTGTGAAGGATTTACTTAAATTTAGGGTAGTTTGCAAACAGTGGAAGGCAACTATTTCGGATCCAACATTCGCTGAAATTCATCTCCAGCACTGCAAAAATTCGTCCTTCCGAAATCTACTTGCATGGGAGGATCGAAACATTTTCAATGGATTGCAAATTGCTGAGCTCCGAAATAACTGTATTAAAATTGTGTCGGCGATTGAATGTGCTCTTGATGCTAAAACTTTGTGCAGTTGTGACGGATTATATCTGAAGTATTCGTATTCCAGAGAGAGGGGGTGTGTGTGTGTGCTGTGGAATCCATCCAATAGAACGTATCGGGAGTTTTGTTTTCCACCATCAGTTATTGTCCCTAGGGGCAAAAGATCAATTTATGCAATGTATTACGATCCATTGACGAAGGATTATAAGATAGTATTTGCTGATATGGAGCATTATGCTGTGTATTCCTGCAGGGGCAACAAATGGGGTGAAGTGAAAGAGATGAAAGGATTCTCGTTGAAATATAGCGAAGATCTTGATGTCTTTGTTAATGGATCTATTTATTGGATGTTAAATGATTTCTTGGATACAGAGTATGGGAAGAGTGGTGAAATGTGCACAGGAATAGCTTGTTTTGATTGCAAGGATGAAAGTTTCAAGAAATTGGCTTTGCCAGACTGTGGTGAAAATTTCTTCCAGTTGACTTCGTTGGGAGGCCAACTTTGTTTGTTTGTCAGTGATTATGAGTCGAAACGGGCTAAGATTATGAAAAAAGTTACTAGTGGTGATGAATGGATGGAGTGCAAGGAGGAGTGTTTATGGGAGTGCAGATCAGACTACCACCCTGAACCCTTGTTTCAAATAAGCGAAAGTGAGCTTCTTTTTAAAATTTTCAGGAATTTTAGCGCGGTTTATATGGTGTATGACGAGAATAAGAGTACAGTGATAGGGATTCAGAATAACCAAATTCCAAGTGGTTCTATATCTCTAACTCCTCATGTAGAAAATCTACTTTTGCTTTGACACAAGTAAATTTACTTGTGTTATAATATTTATCAAGTAATTGTGCTAATTATGTAGTTATGTCATAATGGAGAGATGCAAGGGAAGCCGATAGCCGATTCCGACCCTGGTGAAGAAGAGAAGGTTTACTTTGAGCTGCTATTGAGTACCTCTGTTCTTTAAATCCAGGAACTTCCATGAATAAGGGAAGAAGTCTCCTTAAGTTTTTACTTTTACCTTTATTTTGCTTTCTCCTTGTAATTTTAATCTTATGTCCTTGTTATTTTAATCTTATGTTTGATGACACATGTACTTCGCGGTTTTTAATATTAAGTTTAATGACAAATATACTTAACGGTATTCTCTGTCACATGGGTATAATCTTCTATTTTTTTATATTTGTGAATGGATTCAAAATTAGGGAATGCATATATATCCATCTGTCTTTCTTTACTTATATATCAAGTGGGAAATGGGATGGTATTGGTATGTCGGCCAGGCCTTTTTCTTATAGTACATCGCTACGTCCTTAAGGTTTTACTATGGGATTCAATACCCTTTGTAGATGTTACTGTTACATTGATGTCTTCCCAACCTTCTTGTACTTGGTAATTACTTTGGCTATTGGTGTGAATAAGCAGTTATTTGATGGCTATATGGATTTGATGCTCGCATTCCTTGATTCCTGAAACTATTAATTCACTTACTAGACGTAACTAGGTTTTTCTTTCTTTTTTTTTTCTTGATATTGAAATATAAATTTTTTTAAATCAAGTACATATACGTGTGGTAACAAAAACCCAGAAAGTGGATAAAACACCATTAAAAGGGGAAGTGGTAGCCGTTAGGCTATGTGTTAAGGTATTTCCCTCCCTACAAATCCAATTGATTCCAAAATATAAAAGATCAGGCTTTTGATTTACTAATACGTTGTAGAGAATATGTGAGTTAGTATCAATCAACATTCTTATGTAAAGTTGCTCCTTTGCAATATGGACACTTTGAAGTGCTGCCAATGCTTCTCTTATGTTTGGGTCACACAACTCCGCAAAGGACCATAAAAACCTTGTCATTGTGATCTCTTGCTATTCCGACATGTTTATACACATGGAATTATAGTGATAAATTTATTATTATTTCCGTCCCAAAATATTGACTCACTTTCATTTTTTAATTGTCTCATATAAATTGACAAATTTCTTTCTTTTTATGAATATAGGACCCACACAAAAATAATTTATTTATTTACATGGGCCCACACAAATATCACATTTTTAATAAACTAAAGAAGGGTTAGATTTGATTAGGTGGCAGCATTAGGTTAATTAAATCTGACGTGTCCTTTTCTTAGAATTTGGAATTTGTTTTTGCTGGTTTTGAATTCGATGTCCGTTTCATTATTTCAATGTATTGCAGGGACTTAAAAGCAAATTTGATGAATTAAAGGACAAAAGTATTGCGCAAGCCACAATCTCATCTCATCTACTGCTCTCCCTCCGCACTGCGCTCTAATCTCCGCCCTCTTAATCTAATCTCTATACGGCCGACGACGAAGAAAGAGAAGACTCCTCACCGTCATTCAATTCGGCGAAATCTGGTGGCTGCAAGCTGAAGAATCTTAACGTGCCCACTCTCCACCCTAAACCTGCAGACTCTCTCTCCACCCTCCGCCCTCTAATCTCTTTCTTGCCTTGCCCAAAGAAATAAAACTTCTCCACCGTCATTCAATTCGGCGAAACCCAGTGGTGGCACGCAGAGTAATCGCGGCCAGCGGCCTGCCCTCAAGTTTCGCCCAAATCTCCTTCCCTCTCCCTCCGTCCTAATCTCTATATTGTTGGCGCCGAACAGATTGGCTTATACCAAAGGTAATTGTCGATATGTTTTTGTCTTCAACTCTATATGAAGTAAGTCTGCGTATTAATTTTCTTTTAAATTTTTGTCTTTAGAGTCGATTGTTTGGATTTAATTTTTTGTTGTTTCACTTTGATGGGGTTGCTTTCTATACAATTAATAATGGGGATTTGCGTAGTATGTTGGGAGCAGGAGGTATTCAGAGTTGGAAATGGGGCATTGTGCTGGAATTTGTTGAAAAAAGTGGATAATCATAATGAATTTGTCTATTTTATTTCTGTTATTCAAAAAATCATGTGTTTTTGACTATGAACTCTGTGACTTCAATCTCATACTTTGACCACATTATCAAGAGATTTGAGTTTATAAAGAACTTGCATTTGAATTTTTTGGAGAGATGTGTTGTGACCATATTGTCAGGAAATTTGAGTTTATAAAGAACTTGCATTTGATTTTTTATTGGGTGAGATGTGTTGTTATAATTCTCTCCTTCATCACTGGTATGGTATGTAGATGGATTGAATTTTTAACTTGACATATTTACTGAGAGTTTGTATGCACTGATACATTTATTTTGTTTTTCAAATTTGTTTTCTTATTTTAACTGAATTTAATCCGGATGTCCATGGTACTATTGGATGATCAACCCACATGGTGGGTATTATATTTGACAGTGTGCAACCTAATTAGCATATTCAATCCTTTGTAGCAGATAGTATAAGTGTAGGCACTTGAATTTTATTGTTTATTAAATAAAATTAGTTTTGTATCCCGCGAACCACGCGGGTTCTATTATGTGTGATGTCTTTATTTTAAAAAATATATTTTTATATTTTATTATTAAATGTATATATATATTTTTTTTTTGTTTCTTTTATTTTACTTTACTATTAAATAATACTATCTTTTATCTTCGTGTTAAAAAAAATGAACATTCAATTAATATAAAAGAAAGTTATTATAGTAGAATTATTTTTATTCTAAAACCTGAAAATGAATAAACTATTAATTTAGGGTCTAATTATTTTTCTTATCAGTTAGAGGCCTCAAAATATATTCTAAAAAAAAGTAGCAATTTGTCAAAATAGGAAATTTTTAATCATATTTATATAACAAAAATATTAAGCTTATGATTAGTTGTAAGTTTAATTAATAATCAAGTATCTCTTTTTTTATCTTTTAATTATTTTTTATTAAATAGTTAAATCAAATTATTAAATTTAAAACTTAATTAATTTTTTTATTGAATAATTCAATAAAAGCATTATTGATGTTGAGCTAGATCTCACTGCTTCACATAAAACTATCCAGATTCATAATATTTGTAGTGAGTATGATCGAAGGAAACTGCAACATCCTTTTGACAGGTGAAAATAACCATTCAACTAAATTCTCACAGCACTGATTTTATCTTAACAGAAGTAGTGAATCATTGAAAAGTAGACCAATCTTACGTTAACGATTATCCCCAATCTCCTATCATATACAGATTTCGACTTCCTTCACCACAATAGGCTAAAGAGCAACGCCAACAAATTGTAGTAATAAACTTGAAACATGAAACACCTGAGTCCCACTGACAAGTAAGATGAAGACACAAACTTCGTACTAAATTAAAAAATCCAAGTACCAAAAAAAGCATTACTAAAAAAAACTGCAACCTCCGAAAAACTTCAAACTCCTGATCCTCCAAAACCGACTCGAACCCGAAAGGGTTTTCTGAAGATATTTCCTCAAAAAATAGGGAATTGCCGAGAGAATACTGCAAATGCAAAATCCCGTGCTCATCGTCATGAAAATAACTCAAATTCCTGCTCTGGAACCATTCACTCATCATCTCCGGGTATATTTTATCAGGACCAAACCAAAATGGAGTATCTAAATTCCCGGAGCTGAAAACATTGGAGTCGATGTTGTTTGTTAATTAGATGGGAAACATCGTGGTGGCCCTTCCCGATGAATCCGATTACGATTTGGGGGCCGGCCAGCGGCGGCTGTTTACGTTTTAAGCTCCGAACAGGTTAAGACGAGGAAGAACCCTCTCAACGGGCCTAATTCTATCCAACCTAGTAACCCGACCTCGAATCTTTTCTTTTTTTCTTTTCCCCAAATTTTATTTATAAAATGTTGTAATCCGAATTGAAAAATGATTTCTCATTATATTTAAATAAGGCAGGCTAAAACTTGTCTGCCTCTATTAAAAGATACTCCCTCCGTCTCATGACACATTTAAGACAGGCTAAAACTTGTCTGTCTCGATTAAAAGGTACTCCCTCCGTTCTAAAATAATTGATAAATTTTTTTGGTACGAAGATTAAGAAGTATAATAATTTAATGTAAAGTGAAGTGAGAGAAATAATATTTAATGTGTAGTGGGTAGTTGTATTAGTAGTGAGTGTGATGTGTGTGTGGGTCCATGTAAATAAATAAATTATTTTGGGACGGGGTTCAAACACACGTATTCTTGCGAGAAGATTAGGAAAAGTTATTCTTTTTATGTTTATTAAATTTAAGTTGATTTAGTTGAGATTAGATAAGAGGAGAGATGAAAAAAATATATTAATTGAGGAGATAAAATATAAGGTAGAAGATGGATAAATATTAATGACAATTTATAGTATATACTCGGGTGAACTGAAGATAGGGTGTACCCATATGCAAATATAAACAAAAACATATACAATTAAGAGTAAAAATGTATACAATTTACTTGTTAATTTTTTTAAATGAAAAATTGTATATAATATTGAATAAAAAGTTATACACATATGAAAGTTAGTTTTTTTAATGAAAAATTAATGTGAAAAAGTATACAATTATTACAAAACACACATATACAAATAGAATAACATGTATACAAAATAGAATAAAAAGACATACGTTTGCACCCGAATGCACTCAATATACACTCAATATTAACAGGATATGTAGGCGTAGTATATAAAAGATTTAAGGAAATTTATTAAATCTAATTAAACCTGAATCAAATATCACTTTAATATTAATAGAGTATGTAAGTATAGTATAAAAAAGATTTAAAGAGATGAAACATTACCTTAACGTATAAATATATGTGTAGAAAGTAGAGCCGTCAAAACGAGCCAACGGGACGGGGCGGGCCAAAACCCACCTCAATCGGCCATTGGGCGGGCTTAGGCGGTGCGGGCTAAAAATGCTCGGCCCAACCTATTTATAGGCGGATCGAGGGCTATGGCGGGCCAACTAGCCAATTTTTTTTTTTTTAATTAGTGATGATATTATTAAAATGAAATACCAAAATAATGGTACAAATACTACAATATTGACAATTTTTATAGAATTTTCATTCTTACCAACTCTTATCTTCACAAAAAGTTTCAAACATTGAAAAATTCCCTCTACTTATATTTACCATTTGAATTCATATTTCGAATATCATATATATTATTACTTTGATTCAAATTGGCGAACTTCATAATTTTTTTTCTTTTAATATGCAAGAATATAATACAAAGACAAATATGAGTATTAATTACTCCCAAATTACTCCCAAATAAAATAATTATCTAAATATAATCAATATTTTTTTTTTCAAATTTTCAAATTAAATCAAGTATTAAAAGAAGAACATGGTTAAAGTAATAAACTTTTGTAAAACATAATACATGAAAGATAAATTTTAGGTATTTCTCTCGAGTTTAACATGTAATGGGCTTAAACGGGATGGAGCGGGCCAAACTCGCCTCAACCCGCCATTTGACGGGCTTAGGCTGTGCGGGCCTAGGCGCAGTGCGAGTTAGAAATGCTCGACCCAACCCACCAATTATATAGGCGGGTGTGGTTCGACCCGACGGGCCCAGCCCATTTTGACGGCTCTAGTAGGAAGTAAGTATATTTTAAATCGATAAAGTCTCTTGGATAGAATCTATCGAATAATTAAATGACTATATATAATTAAAATTTTAACCTTAATCTTCTCTTTGTTAAGTAATTAGTGATGATTTCTCTCTCATCATTATTTCTGTAGTTCTCGTCGATTTCGATGCATTTTACTTAATCGACATGATTACTACATTTGTTTCCGATATTCTTATTAAAATAATATTTAAATTAAATAATTAAGACAGAAAAAAATAAAAAAAAATGCATTCAAATATATACACCACATAATAAATACGGCAAAAGCTCCTGTGCACCCGGGCGCACGGAACACTTTCCGTGCGCCTTTAGAAATTTGTGCTAAATTGTATACCTTTTAGTATACAGATGTGTAACCTTTATTTTCTAAAGAAAAATTTGGGCGCACGAACAACACTCCGTGCGCCTTTAGAATTTTGTGTTAAATTGTATACCCTTTAGTATAAAAATGTGTACCCTTTATTTTCTAAAGAAAAAAAAATATTAATGAAAAGTGTATACCCTTTAGAACAAAATTGTGTACCTTTTAGTAATTAATGTGTATACCCTTTAGACCAAATTAATGTACCCTTACCCATAATACAAAATTTCTAAAGGAGCACGGAATGTGTTCCGTGCGCCCGGGTGCACGCAAGCCTCACTCAATAAATACAAGCTATAAGATAAATGAAAGATATAATTGAAAAAAGTGAGAATAAATATATTTATATTTGAAATAAATGAAATAATATTATTATATTTGAAGACTAATTTTTTATTCATTTTATAAAATAAAAAATTAATATAATTAGTTTTAAATATAATCAAATAAGAAATTAATATTTAATGTAAGTAATTTATTTATAAACATAACATCAAATTATTAATTTAAATTTGAGTTAGTATTATGTAAATTGAGTTTACATCATAAATTCTTGTAGATTTTGTAGTCCTCCTTGCTTTAAATACTATATTAATACATAAGGTATACTATAAGATTGGAAAGAGAATCATAGGGTTTACACTGTAAACCCAATTTACACACGTATTTGTATTTAATTTATATATGTAAATAATTGGAATGACATATAATTCTACCGTATCAAAATTACTTTTTAGAAAATTAATATATAATTAATGTTTTTGTGTGTAATAGAAATAATTAATATAATAAATAAAAAATCAAAAGTTGATTAATTGATGAACTGGTCTCTTGTGTTTGGGAAAAATGTATAATGATATTACTGTAACAACAAAATTTGTATTTATTAAAATAATAAACACAAAAGAAATTACAAAGAAAATCCGATGTGGATTGAACTTAAGAATTGAGTAAACAGTTTCTAGCTATTCTCAAAGATAAAATTTGCTTTTCCAGGGGCACAACAGCTTCAACCCCTGATTAGTGTGAAAATCTGCATGTTTTAGAGTCCGATTTAGCATCATTATGTGGGGATTTATATCCTTATTTGAGCACCTTGTGGTAGAATTGTGTGAATTTATATTTCAGATGCACGTGAGGTGTTATTTCGTGTTTTCAGGGAAAAAATGAGGTGAAAAGAGCAAAATCGGAAGTTGGGGTCGAAACCGGGCGAGAGTAGAATTTGTTACAGCATGGCACGACTCGTGCCGGCCAGGAGACCATTTGTGCTGCCCACTCGTGCCGGCCACATGCGGCACGAGATGCCATCGCCGCCCAGCACACCCCGGAAGTGCATGACTCGTGCCACTACTTTGCACGACTCGTGCCACACTCAAATTGACGAGTTTTCAGGATTTCTTTATATGGTTGGAAAGTCAAGGAAGAGATAATCACGTGAGCGCAAAAATCACCTCAATCGGAGATCGAATGAAGAAGTTATGAGCAAAACCGTGAGGTCGCGCAGACTACCAGTGAGCCGCACGACCCGTGCAGGGGTATGGCACGACCCGTGCAAGGGCAGCACGACTCGTGCAGCCTCCCAGCGCAACCCGACGTCGTTTTTTCGGTCCATTTGTGTTTTTAACGCGAAAAAGCCCACTTTTAACCGATTTTTTTATTTCAACTATTACTTGTCGAAATTTGTGAATTTCTTCGACAAACCAGGCTTGAATTTTTTCTACTTTTTGAAATTTTCAACAAAAAAGGTAAAAATAAAATTCACACAATACATAAATTTTTAGAAAAAATAAGCACATAATTTGCAATATCTACATCTCCAAGTTTCATATTACTTCTCTTTCAAGTTTTAAATCATAACAATCGAGTTTTAAAATTTTAAACTATGGGTCACATAATTTTTTGTTGGATAAAAAAAAATCTTTTGAGAATTAAAATATTTATTTATATTTTAACTAATTCTAAAAATTTTCAAGGGTTATGGGGATCAGTGAAGTTTAGTATTGCTTCTTTCAAACATTTTTCATTTGTTCTTTATTATTTCTTCTTGTGCCTGCGCTTGGATGTGTGATTACTGTGTGTTTTTAGTGTATTTGTGTTTTTTTGTGTGAATGTGTATTTTTAATGTGTGTTGTAAGGTGTAGTGGTGGGTGGGTGTACAAAGTAAATTATGTTTTGTAAATATAATATTCTCTCCGTCCCAAAATTGATTGCACACTTTTCACATTTATCCGTTCCAAAATAGATTGCACTTTTCCAAAAAAGAAAATATCACATCAATCTCTACCCCTAAAAGTTCATCTTAATTACAACTCACCTAACACACATAACATACTTTATAATTTATTTATTACCTAAAAATATCAAAATACCCCTAAAAAGTCAACATTTCTTAAACTCTGTATCTACAGTAAAGGTGCAATCGATTTTGGGACGAAGGGAATAGATGAGATATGGTTTTAAAATAATGAACAAGGATATAATTGAAATTTCACAAATTTTTTGTTTTCAATATGGGTGCCTTCAGAATAATTTCGGGTGGCAATAGTGTCGCCCATTAATTAATTATATAAGATTTTTAAATGCAGTTTAGAAGCTGCGGATCTCTCTCTCATTCAGATCTGCGGCTCTATCTATCATTCCGATCTGCGGGGTAAATATTCTTTATTTTTTGGTTAATGAAGTTTTGATAGGCTCTACGCTTTTAGATTTTGTTGTTTTTTCTTAGTACATTTTTTTGAAACGATTGATATTGAAAGTTCTAAAATACATCATATTGTTAATTTGAAGAGCTAAATGTTTTCCGAAATGATGATCTGATTCGTTTATGTTTTCTTCATTGATCAAGATTCGTTGCAGATTTGCTTTTTTAGGGTGAGAGATTTAGTTTCAGTGATATTTAACTTATTTGTTAATTGATGATCACAGATCTTTTTTTCAGTACTTGGATGAACCTTTCAAATGTTAAAGGAAATTATCCCAGATTAGTAAGATTATTTTTCATTTTATTCTTGTTTTTATTTTATTAGCTGTCATCTCATAATATAATTGTTGTTTATATTCTATTGCTATAGATTATCCCTGAAGTCTTTCGGCAGAACCACCTTGATAATGTTGATACAGCGTCACAGATGGTGCTTCGTTTCCATAATAATGACATACCTCCCCCAGGGAAGTTGTTTTGCTGGTGAATAGGAGAAATTTGTGAGTAAGGAGGGAATCCGGCTAGGAGACAATCTGATTGACTCGGAACATTACATATTCCAGTTAGCAGTTGAGAATGTTGTCCCACCCGTTGTCCAAGATGGTGGTGATGATGTTGTCCCACCATGATGATTTTGTCCCACCCATTAGGATTTTTGAAAAGAAAAAGGATTTTTGAAAAGTTTGAAAGTAATTTATATTAAATAAAAGATTTACGTAACTAATCAATTATTTATTATTTGTTGAAAAAGAAAAAGGACTTCTGAAAGAAACGTATAAGAAAACTAAAGATATTAGTAAAGAAAGACCAGATAGATATAGAGTACGCGTATATCCAGCGGCTTTTCTTTCCCTAATTATAAATCCATGCGTATATCCATCGACTCTTCTTTCCATAATCATAGATCCATTCACAAGTAATAAAAAAATAGCAGACTATACACATATGACAGAGAATACAAGGAAGTACATGTATCATTAAACATAAAATAAAATAAACTTAAAATTACAGAAGGAGAAAGCAAAATAAAGGTTATTTATGGAAGTTGTTGGATTGTAAATAGCAGCCTTCTCATCTGGCTGATACATTTATATATCAGTCAGCATTCACCAGGGTCTGAATCGGCTTCGCATCTCACCACTACAACATAAATATATAATTAGCATAATCACTTGATTAAATAATATGCCTCAAAGCAAAAGGATATTTTCTACATGAGGGATGGGAGATAGAGATGCAATTTCACTTAACGGATGGTTAATCTTAATCTCTCTCGCTCTATTCTTACTCTTGTCATACACCATATAAACCGTCTTACCACCCCTCCTAAAACTTAAAAGAAGCTCATTTTCGCTTATTTCACACAAGGGTTCTGGGTAGAAATTTGATCTGCACTCCCATAAACACTCCGCCTTACACTCCATCCATTCATCAACACTAGTATCTTTTTTCATAATCTTAACCCGATACGAATCATTCTCGCCAACAAACAAACAAAGCTGGCCTCCAAACGAAGTTAACTGAAAGTATTTATCATCACAATCTCTACCATTTGGCCACGCCAATATCCTGAAACTTTCATCCTTGCAATCAAAACAAATTATTTCTCTGAATTTTAAATTACTCTCATCATCCTTTGGATCCGAGGCATCCAATACTATCCAATAAAAACATCCATTAACAAAGACACTACTATTAAAGCAAAATTCCCCCAAGAATCCTTTCATCTCTTTCACATCACCCCATTTGTTGTCTCTGCAGGAATACACAGCATAATGCTCCATATCAGCAAATAATATCTTATAATCCTTCGTCAATGGATCGTAATACATTGCATTAATCGATCTATCGCCCCCACAGACAATAACTGATGGTGGACAACATAACTCCCGATACATTCTACTGGATGGATTCCACAGCACATACCCACGCTTGCCCCTTATTACACGCTTCAGATATAATCCGTCACAGCTGCACATAGTAGAGCTAACTCGATCGAGGACACATTCAATTGTCGACACAATTTCAATACAGTTGTTTCGGAGCTCACCAACATACAGTCCATTGTATTCGAGGTGTATCACCCATGCAAATAGATTTTGGGAGGACGAATTTTTGCAGCGCTGGAGATGAATTTCAGAGAATGTTGGATCCGAAATAGTGGCCTTCCACTGTTTGCACACTACCCTGAATCTAAGTAAATCCTTCACAGGTAATCGGGACAAGATGTTCTCTATTATTTCATGAGGAAGACCGACATCACACACTTCTTTCATATTTCTGATTCAAATTCTCTCACTGATTTCAGAAAATTGAAACCTAAAACAATTATTTCAGTCAAATAATAACTTTCATTATCACAACCAAAAACCCAAAAAGAAATGAGATGATAATTAAGTGACAAGTCAGTCTCCAACACAACAAAACCAAGCCTAGCCCTTCCAAATCCTGAACCATTTTTCAAGAAGCTGATGCTCAGATTCAGCCAAAACCAAACAAATCAAATTAATAAACCAATCATTAAGGAGAATACAAACGAGCCTACCACAAAAGATATTCCAATAATGCAACCCAAAACTAATTATTCATACTTAAAAGAGTATCTAAATACACATTCAAATACTCATCAAGTTCTGATTAAATGAAAAATTAAAATCAGAAACGCAACAAATAAAAGAGATTAGAGCAGATCTCATAAACAAGATGTTTGAAGAGATTAGTTTTTTAGTAATTGGGATAATTAGACGAAGAGGTTAGGATTTTAGTAATTGGGATAATTAGACAATTTTGGTAGAAAGACTTCATCTTGCGGATCAAATCTACTGAAAAAAAAAAATGAAAAGAAACTCAAATGTTAAATTTTGAATCCGAGAAACTCAATTGAAAAGGAATAACAAAAAAAAATTCAAACAGGGAACCTACGGCACTTAAAAGAGACTAAACCTAGGGCAAGACACATAAATTGGCATCCTCAACGACTATTGTGAAAGGAACTGGAGATCGATTAATAAAAATATGTTACTTACGATTTCAACGATGACGAGATCGGCCACGACAACAACCCTAATCAGATGTTTATAAATAAAACAGATTAAAGCAGATTGACGATCTACAATCTCATAAGCAAGTCGTTTGAAGAGGTTAAGTTTTTATAATTGGGATAATTAGACAATTTTGGTAGAAAGACTTCATCTTGCGGATCAAATCTAATGAAATGGAACTTAAATGTTAAATTTCGGATCCGAGAAACTCAATTGAAAAGGAATAATAAAAAATATATATCAAACAGGTGATCTACGGCACGAAAGAGACTAAACCTAGGGCAAAAAACAGAAATTGGCATCCTCAACGATTATTGTGAAAGAAACTGGAGATCGATTAAGAAAAAAAATACGTTACTTACATACAGACTCCACTTTCTGTCTACATCCTTCTTCAAACTCATCTTCTCTCTCCTGTTCTCGGAACTCGATTGGAATTTGGAACGGGATGGAATTTTCTTATATAAACTCAAGATGAAAAAATGGATAAAGATTAAAATATCGGTGTCAATATCCGTAAAATTTTTGAAATCTCCAAAATTGAAAAAAAAAATTTAAGTTATTAACTTTTCAGTATATTATAACCAGGCAAAAACTCTGTGCACCCGAGTGTACGGACCACATTCCGTGCACTTTTAGAATTTTGTGTTAAATTATATACTCTTTAGTATACAGATGTGTACCTTTTATTTTCTAAAGAAAATTATTGTGTGTATCTGGGCACATGGACAACACTCCGTGCGCCTTTAGAATTTTGTGTTAAATTGTATACCCTTTAGTATAAAAATGTGTACCCTTTATTTTCTAAAGAAAAAAAATATTAATGAAAAGTATACCCTTTAGAATAAAAATGGTGTACCTTTTATTAATTAAAGTATATACACTTTAGACCAAAACAATGTACCCTTATCCATAATACTAAATTTCTAAAGGTGCACGGAATGTATTCCCGTGCGTCCGGGCGCATGCAAGCCTCACTCTTATAACTAATTTTAATAAGGCAAAAGTTCCTGTGCACCCGCACGGAATACATTTTCGTGTGCTTTTAGAATTTTGAGTTAAATTGTATACCTTTTAGTATACAGATGTGTACCCTTTATTTTCTAAAGAAAATTATTATGTATATTTGGGCGCATGAACAACACTCCGTGCGCCTTTAGAATTTTGTCTTAAATTATATACTCTTTAGTATAAAATTGTGTACCCTTTATTTTCTAAAGAAAAAAAATTAATGAGAAGTGTATACCTTTTAGAAAAAATGGTGTACCTTTTATTATTAAAGCGTATACCATTTAGACCAAAACAATGTTCCCTTACTCATAATACTAAATTTCTAAAGGAGCACGGAATGTGTTCCCGGCGCACGCAAGGCTCACTCTTTTAATAATATAAATAAGCAAAAGCTCCCGTGCATTCGGGCGCACAAAACACATTTCGTGCGCCTTTAGAATTTTTTGTTAAATTGTGTAATCTTTAGTATACAGATGTGTACCCTTTATTTTCTAAAGAAATTTATTATGTGTATCTGGGCGCATGAACAACACTCCGTACGCCTTTAGAATTTTGTGTTAAATTGTAGTATACCCTTTGGTATAAAAATATGTACCCTTTATTTTCTAAAGAAAAAAAATATATTAATGAAATGTGTATACTCTTTAGAACAACATGATGTACATTTTTTTTAATTAAAGTGCATACCCTTTAAATTAAAACAATGTACCCTTACCCATAATACTGAATTTCTAAAGGTGCACGGAATGTGTTCCTATGTGCCCGGGCGCACGCAAGCCTCACTCATTAAATTTTGAATATCTTTATATATTTATTTTGGTATAATTATTTAATTATTAAATCTTTTATTTTAAATAAATTAATTAGAAAAAATTTAAATTATGTATAAAAGAAAAAAATATATTCATATTTAAATGATCCCGCATATTACATTTTTATTAATGTGAAATTATATACAATGTAAGTATAATATACTGATAAGAAAAAAACTCGCATATTATATAATTTTATATTAATATATAATTGTGCTTAACTTAATAAATCAACCGTATATTAATAAATAATTGTGCTTAACTTAATAAATCAACCGTACAATTTTAATAAAAAGAGTTACATCATTTTATAATTAATAATCACATAAATTAACAATATTTTTTAATAATAAATAGTGCACATAATTATATATTAATTAATTAATTGAAATAATGAATGAGAATTTTACCTATAATAATATATCCGTGTAGGTGAGAAAGTTATTTGTATTTTTTTATAATAATAAATAAATTAATTAATTAATTGAATAATTTTAAAAACCATAATAAAATTTAAAATAATTAAATTTTTATTTCTAAACTTATATTATTAATTATACACTTATATACCATAAATATTGAATATATATGCACATAATAATATATTATAATATTAAACTTTGTTCTAGATAATTATAGTTCCTCTAAATATTTATAACACATATAAAAATTTTAAAAATCACTTTAAATTTTAACTAAATATTTTAAGTATTCATTTAATATATTTTTTGCAGTAGGATGATAAGTAAATCCTCATATAATTCTACAAAGAAAGAATAAAAAATAAAAATGTCGAATTAAGAAAACCCATTTTAAATAAAAACACCACTTTAAATTATATAAAAATAATTTAAATTATATATTGATAAAAAAAAGTAGTACAAGAATTTATAACATTAAAGCTAATTAAATATAGATAAAATATCATTTTTTTTATAAAATGATTATAATTAAAAAATATGTGAACCATTCATAACCTGCTATTTGAGTTGACATAGGTCATATATGAGTTCAGGTCAGTTAAGAATTGTCTAAAAATAAATTAAATTATAAAAATAGAGTTTATAGTATTATGAAAAACAAAACACACACAAAAAACAAAGAGAAAAAAATAAGATAACAATAAATTACTAAAATTTATGGCAAAAGCTCCTGTGCACCCGGGGATACGGAAATATGCTCCGTGTCTCCATGTGAACACAACCCTCCCCTCCAATCATATTTAAACCTATGTATTACTAGGGGTTTAAATTGTAAAGGGACATGAAAACTGTAAAGGCGCACGGAATGTGTTCTGTGCGGCCGGGTGCACAGGAGCCTCACTCTAAAATTATAATGATATCTTTAAAGAAAATAATTTAACTCGCATATAAGATCAAATAAAAGTATAAAATACAAAGAGTAGATTATGAATAATATGAAAGTAGAATCTCTAAAAGAGAAGAAAAAGAAAAGCATTGGGAAGAAAGAAAAAAAAGAGAGATAGAGTAAGAATTTGATTAGATATTGAAAAAATTTATATAGTATGATTTTAAATAATGATATGATTGAAAGCAAATAATTATAGAGACGATTATAATGAAAATAAATTTGAGAGTCCAACTGCAGTGCACCGATGCACCTAAACAATTCTAACAGTTGGATTATGTTTTAATTTGATCTTCACCATCAAATAAAATAAAATAATTAAATTAAAAAAGAATTAACTACCCACTTACCTTTAATTTTAACTCATTAACTGCAGGCGCATCGGTATATCCGGTGCACTGCAGAATCACCCTAAATTTGATATATTATATTGATTTAAGATTAACCAAATTTGAAAAAAATATTTATTTAAAATTAAATAATAAAATCCATTATTAGTATAATAATTTATAAAAGTATTAATTAAACGGTTAAGATTAGAATTAAATTGGACCGTTAAGATTAAAATTAAATTTTTTCTAAATAAATTAAAATTGAAAAAAAAAATTGAAAACAAAAGTGAAAATTCAAATTGTCTTTTATAGATGCATGTATAGACAGATATAGATGGGTTTACTTTCAATAACGATAATTCATTCTTTAAAATCATTAAATATAAAATTTTCCATAACCTATCAAGTTCTTATTTTCTCCTTCTTTTTGTTTTTTTCTCTCTCTCTCTAATGCTTCTTTTTTTGAGTGAGGCTTGCGTGCACCCGGGCGCGCGGAACACATTCCGTGCGCCTTTAGAAATTTTGTATTATGGGTAAGGGTACATTAATTTGGTCTAAAGGGTATACACTTTAATTACTAAAAGGTACACAATTTTGTTCTAAAGGGTATACATTTTTCATTAATATTTTTTTTTCTTTAGAAAATAAAGGGTACACATTTTTATACTAAAGGGTATACAATTTAACACAAAATTCTAAAGGCGCACGGAGTGTTGTTCGTGCGCCCAGATTTTTCTTTAGAAAATAAAGGGTACACATCTGTATACTAAAAGGTATACAATTTAGCACAAATTTCTAAAGGCGCACGAAAAGTGTTCCGTGCGCCCGGGTGCACAGGAGCTTTTGCCTTTTTTTTTCTTCTCTCTAATAGATTTTACTTTCATATTATTTATAATTTACTCTAATTTATTTTATCTTTTATACTTTTATTTGATCTTATATGCAGGTTTAATCATTTTCTTTGAAGATATCATCACACTTTTTAATTTTTTTCTTTCGTTTTACTTTTTAATCAACTTTTTCTTAAATTTTTTTCTCTAATACTTCTTCTTTCTCTTCTCTTTTACCTATTCTACTTTCATATTATTTATAATCTACTCTAATTTATTTTATTTTTTATACTTTTATTTAATCTTATATTCAGATTCAATCATTCTCCTTAAAGATGACATTATACTTTTTAATTTTTTGTAATCTTATTTTTATTTCTCTTCAATTTTTGTGTGTTTTTTTTTTAATAATTCTTTAAAATTTATTTTTATAATTTAATTTATTTTATCTTGTTATACCTATGACATAAAATACATAGTAATAGAATGCTTATGCTCCAAACTTATGCGAAACAAAGAAGCAATCAAGTAAGATATTACAGCTTTCCGCAATGAAATTGATATGGACTTGTCCCGAATATGTATTTCTCAGAACTTGTCCCGGTAATTTGTGTTACTATAATATCAACTCCTCCATCCCTATGAGGGTGCAGCTCTATGGAATTTTTTTTAATCAAGTTACCACAAGATGCATGTCTCATTACTTAACCACCACGCAAAACCTGAGCTAATAAAGGAAAGATGCACCTGATTACAATATTGACTTTTTCATTTTGGTCTTGATGACTGATTAGATGGGTTCGGACTTGGGCAGAACAAACAGATATAAAAATCTGACTGGAATCCATAGCCAAACTAACTAGTATATTTAAGAATTTGGCAGCTCATAAGAGAGAGTAAGACACATTGGGAAAATAAACAGCAAATCTCCACACAATTAGTCAAATGCACACACCACATACCAGCAACAGCTCAATCCCCAAAGGGGAATCAGATACAAGATGACACATCTGAAGATGATTGTGGCAAAAATCTGATCATAGGAAGAAAAAAAAATCGTTAAAATTAAAATAAATGCGTTAGAATATTGCACATGCTGTTTGTCCAGTATTTGAGGTCTAGGTCGTGAGATAAACAACTACATAAAATCATAATCATGAATACAGTGTAGTTGGGCAAAGAAAAAGGAGCCGAAAATTTAAAAATATGAAAAGGAAATTGGTTAATGTACCTGGACTTTGAACAAACAAAGTTTAGATGCAGTGAATATCATAATATGAAGTCTCACACTCTCACTTCGTTATCCTTATAATCAGAAACAAGATTTGCATAGATTAGGAGATCAAGGATAAGAAGACGCTTCTTGGTGTTGCACAACAATATCAGATAAATTACATATACTCTCAATAGCAATGCAAATTCATCAAAGAATTTAACTAACAGCAGATGTACCAGAGAATTTAGTGCTGCATAGAACCTTCGATCAAACCAACAGCCATACCCCAAGTCAACTACAGATAATAAAGATAGTATGAGCATACAATTTTTTTTTTTTTCAAATGAATGTACTTAAATCGCTAACCGATGTTGAAGTTCTATTTTGAAAGAAAGTTATAAAAGGGGAGAGCTAGAGTTCGAGGGGCAGGGGTTTTAAGAGCAAGACATGGAAAAAAAATAGACATCAGAAATAATTTATTAAAGACAGAAGTGGAACATGAATTAGTGAAAGTGCAAGGTGATTGGAACAATTACATAGAAGAATATTTCCTGATTTCTCTTTTATCTCATTGTATCCTCCTTGATTTAAAGGGAGAATAACAGGGGAAGTTGGAGCATTAATTTTGATCGTCAATAATAAATTAGGGAAGTTAGAGTAACATATGCAATTCTTCCAAATTTCTCACTAAAAATGTACCAGAGCAAGGGCTTCAAATTAGTAACAAGAAGTAATAAACTAAATGGATACAGGCGGCAAGAACAGCCGAGCCAAGGAACTCAGGTTTTGACCAGCCATAACCAGAGACCACCAGAGAAAGAATGGCACAGAGCAGTAACTCCAAGGAATGAAAAATAGGACCTAAAGTCAGAAAAAATTACCCAAGCCAAAGGCCAATGCTTTAAGAAGTGGTCGTGTGCAGTAGAAAAGCATGTGAAATTGTAGCGCAGTCAATAATACAAAAAATGCTTCAACTTGAGATCCAAAGTTCTTCTTGATCTGGCTCAAATTTAGGGTAAGTTTGCATCAGAGACTAAAAATAGTGACCACGATAGAAAGCACAAACACAGATTCAGAGATCAGTGATTCAACATCAAATGATTCAATTACCTATAATCATAGTTTCTTTCGAAACAAATGAATAATAGATTTAGCTTTCTGGATGAAAATAAGCACATAATGTAGAAAAACGCAATCATGTCATATGTCCCAAAAGCATGCTCCGTTCATGCCTCCGGGTTGGAAATAAGTTAAAGCAAAAAAGGAAAATGAAAAGCATGAGTTCACAGCTGCTAACGGAAGAACCGTAATGAAGATAAGATGATGCAACCTAACACCAAACGAACTGGCAAACAAATGATTGCACAATTAGTAGTGGACAAAAAATAGATACAAAAGCTGACATAAACTCAGAAGATATGGAAAGATTGGAAAAAACATGTATTATGCAATGACACCAAAATACATAGAAAAAGCATACAAAAATCAGGTTTCCATAAACTGGTCCAAAATATAACAGGTCAGAAGAGTTAAATTGATAGAGTGAAGACAATTATAGAATTGAAATAGACGATGAATGAAAGATAACTCCTCAAAAAAGAGGCCCCATAGTCAATACTTTGCCACAACCAGTAGATTGAGAATCAATAATCCAATAGCTGCTCCTCTAAGAATTATTCTAGCTCTTTAAATAACTCTAAAGCCCATGAACAAGGCCCTTTATTAAATAAGCAGTAATTAAAGAAAATAATAACCCCAATTCTAATCCAATAGCTCCAATAAACTCTGCTCTCCGCTTGTACACTCTAACAATCGGAGGTGCTCTATCAACAATCATGGGTGGCCAACAATATAATTTAACTATACAATGAATAATAAACATACAAAAAAATTACACATAACATGTGAATGATCAAATCCATAAAGCAAGAAGAACAGCATATCACTCAATAGCATATCAACAACACATCTTGGTATAGAATCTGGACAAACAGATACAGCATAAATACATGCACATATTCCAGAGAAAATGAGTAACCTGCATATAGACTATATATCTTTGGCAATTGTAATAAATGTGCTGCTAAAACAAATGGATAGGCTAAAGTTGATACGTACAGTGCACCTGTAGAAAATAAAGTTTCATGTTAGAAGCAGGCAGAACATATATGAGAAAATCTAAGCATATAAGATAACCATATATATGTACGTATAGGCCCTCATATAACACAACATGAGTCAAAATTCAAAGCTAATGGTACAATGCAGAATAGGCAAATATCCCGGAAATGGCAGCAAATATGGCTCATCTTAACCTAATTTACAACACAAAAGTTTAAGGTAGTCATGTACAGTCATCCAAGATTCACCACCAATGTTTTAACTTTACCCGTGAGTTACCAAGCAATCACTTTGCCAGCAGAAAATGTTGCATATGACCGGTATTGATCAAAGTAAAGTAACCTCCGGAGGAAATGAATTAAGAGCACAAAAGAGAATAGGCATCAAGCAACTGAGATTGAATACCATTACACTTCAATATCCAATCAAGTTGGAGAATTTCACTGAATGGAGAAAAATATTATAAAAACTTGCCAATAAAAGTACGAGGAACAACTCCAGGAAATTCCAAGTGATCATACTGCACCCACAAATACACCACTTAAATAATATTACATACGGATGAAATAAATCAGTAAAAATAACATAACAATGACTGCTGTGGAAAATTCCACTTTAAATGATGAAAATAATTTACAAAATTTGTACCTTCTCCAGATGATGCCCATGATACAGAATGTCATGCATTGCCTTAACAACAAACGACGCATCAAATCCGAACGCTTTTCTTAGTTTCATCAAGTAAAGCCCTAATATAATAATTGCAATTGATGAACCAAAAATTATCAAGAAACCCAATCCCAAGATAACATAACCCAACCACCATTGAAAACACAGAATCTTGAAAAGAAAAGAAAATTTCAAGAAAGAATGAAAAAAATTCAAGATCCGTTACAAGAAAACATTCTGGACGGAACCAAGATACACAATATCTGCATTCTCTAAACAACAAAAGACACATAAAATTAACGCTTTTTTAATTTCGTGCCCTAAAATATTTTTGCCAGAAATTCATTGATGTGTCAAAAAAATTATCAAGAAACTCAATCCCAAGATCACATAATCCAAGAAACCGTGCTTGATAAGCAGAATCTTGAAGAGAAAAATTTCAAGAAAACGCTGGAAAGAAACTGAAGACCCTTTTCAAGAGAACACCACCGAATAATTTAACTTAAATCACACCTGAGCATTGCAGCTTTATAAAAGTCCGAAATCAGGCCGAGCAACAAGTTGTATCCTAAAGTTCGCAACATAGTCGTTATGAAGTCATCTGCAGGTCGATCGTTAAAACGGGAGAGAGAGCATGTTTAGCCTTACACAACTAATTAAAAATGTTTACAGCCTTATAATATATGGCCAACTGTCAACCTCGGAATAATGACCAATCTAATCTCTAATCAGAATTATGCATATCCTTAAGATCTCTGAATAATTGGAACAAGTCTCAAACTTCTTAAAAGCATTATTTTAATAACATTATTGGATCCAGATTATCGCGAAGTCAAGAAGAAGCTTGAGAGAGAGAATAGGAGGTGACACGAAAAGCTAACACGTAAATTCAAATATAAAATTTAAATTTTCATCCCAACTGAATTAATTAATGATCTGCTCACAAAAACTAGTTTTAACAGTGAGATTTAATCCATTCAAAACATGAAAACCCTAACCCTAATTCATTCAAAAATGAAAACCTAACCCTAAGCCCCGTTGGGGTTGGCATTGCCGTGGGCAGTCCTGGCAGCAAGAGTCTTGGCATAGTCAGTCTTTGTGAGGGCGACAGCGGCCTTGGCTACGGCGGTAGTAACTTTGGCTACATTGCAGGCAGCGGCGGCGGCTGAGGCAGCAGCTTTGACGGTGACCACGGCGGCGTCCTCCACGGCTTTGGCAGTATGCTCGAGGAATTTGGCAGCATCCTCGAGGGATTCTTTGTCTTTGACGACCTTCGCGTCTTTAGCAGCGTCGCTGGCGGCTTTGGCGGCCGAGTCAGCGGCTTTGACGGCTCCCTCGATGGATTTGATGGCGTCCGTGATGGATTTGACGTATTGAGCGGCATCCGCAGCATATTTGGAATGGTTCTCAGCATCTTCGAGAGCATCTTCGGCAGATTTCAACACTTCAAGTGCATCCATTGCTAGCTAAATGGAGAGCAGTATGAATTATTAGAAAACTAAAGTAATTTCAGATTCTTCTAAAACCTCTCCAATATTAATAATATTAAATATATACTTTTATCGTGAAGACAAGAAGAAGCTTGAGGCCATACAAGTTCAAATATAAAAATTTAATAATTAAAGGTCAAACTAGTTTTAACTGAGAGATTTAATTCATTCAAGACACGAAAACCCTAAGCGGGGGGATTGGCATTGGCGGCTTTAGCAAGAGTAAGAGTCTTTTCATAAGCGATCTCTGTGCGGGAGGAGGTAGCGGCCCTGGTTATGCTGAATTGAAGTTCGAATACATTCGAGGCAGCGGCGGCGGCTGAGGCAGCGGCTTTGATGGTGACGACGGCGGATTCCACAACGGATTTGGCAGCATCCTCGAGGAATTTGGCAGTATTCTCGAGGTCTTGGGCAGCATCTTTGAGGCCTTCCATGTCTTTAACAGCGTACCTAACAGCTTCGGCGGCCGAGTCAGCGGCGTTGACGACTTCCACGAAGGGTTTGGCGGCGTCCACGAGGCATTTAGACTTATCTTTGAGGGCCTTCAAGTCTTTATCAGCTTCCCTCGCGGCTTTGGCGGCCGAGTTAGCTGCGTTGATGGCGTCCGCGAAGGATTTGACGTCCTCGAGGGATTTCGCAACCCATTGGGAAGCCTTCACAGTTTTTTCGGCCGAGACTTTTGGATCCATTGCTAGCTAAATCAAGAGTAGTAGAAGGAATCAGTAGAAAATTAAAACAAATTGATAAACAACGAAGATTTATAAAACGTAAATGAAATAGGGCGGATACATTAGGCTGATTCACAGGGAGGAAATAAGGGGGGAAACAGAGAGGAAGAAAGCGCAATGCCCTAGCCAAAACTATTCTGGCAGAAACCCTAATTTTATATCAATATATAATGGGCATGAACAACTTGGGCCTCGATATTGGGCTCTCTTATTTTTCTTGGGCCGTATCAGTCATTCATGAATATACAGATCTAGACACATTCCTCTAAAACCTCTCCGATATTAATATTAATAATAACTAGGTAAACTCTCCGAAGCAGGATAATTTTGTCAATGATGATTTGATTGACGACTTCCAATTTCAAACTAGCAACGCAGATATGACTAAGAACAAGATCACGAAGGAGGAGCATAGGACAATGGACGAGGATTTATTTGATGATTGGAACGACTTTACGGGCTCATCCAGCCAACATGATCCTTCTGTAAATGTTTTGTCTGGACTTAATGATCAAGTTTCCACTTATGATGAGAAGTCCTCTGAGAGAGACTTATTTAGCTTTGATAAGTTTGAAGGAGATTTTGGCGCAAATTTATTTTGGCAGTGCTCCTACAGAAATCAATGCTATCATGTTAGAAAATCCTGCTTCTAATGACTGTTGTGTTTGTCAAGTATAAAGTTTTTGGTCACTAACCCTTCTCATTCTTTGCATCTTGATTATGACTTGTAGTAGCTTACATTATTTTATTAATTGCTTTTGGCGCATTTGCATATCCAACTTAACTAAAAATCTTTATAGCCATTCAACCCATGTCTTATTTGAATGCTAAATGTCAAAATCAAAATCTGCAATTCTAATCTTGTTCACCTCTTAATGTCATATTGCTGGGGACCAATACTTTCCACTCACTGTATTTAAGGATATATCCAAAAAAAGTTTAGTACATACTTCAAATTTCCTTTGATGTATGAGGCTGTTTGACCAGCCATGCCATGATATCTTATCTGCTAATGCAGTATCTATTCATAGAATTCATTATTTGGGTAAATCTTAATTTGTTGGGGTAAGTTTTTTCCTTCATAATTGGCTTCATTTTCAAGGCAGTGTCTTTGTTTGTTGTCGTTGATTATTTGAGTGATAATATCATGGAATTATTTCATGTCTATGAGAGTCAATTGCTATATGAAAATTAACTATTTCACAAAAACTGTTTCTTGCTTTTTTTTTCTTTACATTTTCAGATGTTGGGTTCCTCTGCTCTTTAGCATCTACATCACATACAGCTGTATCTTGTATTATATTACCTGGTATGTTTTTTCATTTATGGGGCAGTTTTATGCGAAGTCCCGTCTCTCATACCATATTCTTTTCGAGTTATTTTGTGGAGGCAATTCCAGATCCCTTTGTTGAGGATGAGCTACATGCTATCTCATGTAACAGTTCTCTGTTTATAGGCCTCATATTTTGGGCTCTCTCCTCCCACTTGATCCATTTTATATTTTATTTAAATAAGTATTTGTATGCATCTACTATTAAATAGTGTAATAAAACCATAAACCGTGGTACGTTATATTTCAATTCAGATCCTCAGTATCCGAAATTAATGAATGTAATTCAGTATCCTCGGACCTCAGTATCCGAAATTTATGAATGCATACATAATCATATTGGGTGCTCACTTGTATAACATCTAATTGATTTTATCGAACCAAATTGGTAGTAATAGTACACAAGCAAAGTTTTAACCTTGTAACTAGATATGCTGAATTTATGGTTTTGTTAATTTTGAAAGGTTGCTAAGGAAGCGACTTGTACACGTAGTGCTCGTTGGTGGGGGAGTCGCAATTTGTAGAAAAATTGCATGAGAGATCATAATGGAGTATATAGAAATAATGATATCAATCCATTTTGCATTGGTTAGCTGCAAACATGAAACAGAATAATAGCTAGAATAATAGCTACACCTGATGCTGATTACATTTCATCAAAACATAATCTCCATGGGAAAGAAGAATCAAATAGGTGGATTTTCCAAAGGCAAAAGCTCCTGTGCGCCCGGGGACACGAAAAGATGCTCCGTGTCCCCATGTGAACACAACCCTCCCCTCCAATCCTATTTAAACATATGTATTGCTAGGGGTTTAAATTGTAAAGGGGCATGAAAATTGTAAAGGCACACGGAATGTGTTTCGTGCGCCCGGGTGCACAAGAGCCTCACTCTTTTCCAAAACAGAACCAGGGTATTGAACACTGATCCCTACAATAAAATCCGCAATGCTCATTGTAAAACATCTTAACCATGGAGAAAGACAACAGAATTAAATAAGAGTCCAACTGCCAACACAACTTCATTTGCCTGGCCTTTCTGCACATGAATCAATAAATTGCAATAATAGAACTGCTAAAGAAAGAAATAACAGTCAACCATTTGGATGGTAAACATACTTGCTACATGATGGCAAGAAATTTGGGTTTATAAAGAACCTGTGCACCCGGGCGCACGGAGGCGCACGGAGGGATACCCGTGTCCCCATGTGAACACAATTGCTAGGGGTTTGAATTGCAAAGGGGCATGGAAATTGCAAAGGCGCACGGAGCACATTCACCTCACTCATGTTCTTTTGATTTGTTTTTGCAGCTTGGCCCTTTTTACCTACAAACAAGAAGAGTAATATTGGGATTATCCAAAATACTTTTACCTACAAACAAGAAGAGTAATATTGGGATTATCCAAAATACATTTATAAGATGATTCACACCAAAGAGCTTCACACCAAAAAAGAGAAGGAGACATGTAAAACTCATACCTGAGTCTACATGTATTTTCTTGGATGGCTGAACCTTAGGTGTCTCTTCTCTTCTTCCTCATCGGAATCCTTGACTAAACAGGTCTTTTCTTTTCTTGGATGATGGCTGAACCTTAGGTGTCTCTTCTTCCTCATCGGAATCACCTTGACTCAACAGGTCTTTTCTTGGATGGCTGAACCTTAGAACCTTAGGTGTCTCTTCTTCCTCGACTCAACAGATCTTTTCTTGGATGGCTGAATAGAATAGACAAATGTATCAGAATCCTGAAGAACAAGAGAAAACTGGATAGAATAGAGAAATGTAGAAACAAGTAAAGAAAGAATGTCTAGACAAGTGTATACAATGCGGAATAATTTAACTTAAATAACACCTGAGCATTGAAACAATAGTTTAAACAACTAATTAAGAATGATTATGAACAATAGAAAACTGGTTAAGACACAACTAATTAAGAATGATTATGAACAAGAGAAAACTGGATAGAATAGGGATAGAATAGAGAAATGTAGAAACAAGTAAAGAAAGAATGTCTAGACAAATGTATAAAATGCGGAATAATTTAACTTAAATAACACTTGAGCATTGAAACAATAGCTTACACAACTAATTAAGAATGATTATAGTCGGCCCTGACACAACTAATTAAGGATTATAGCCGGCCAAGGCCAACTGTCAACTCGGGAATGGTTATGGGTCATTCTGACAAGAATTATACAAATCCTTAATCCTTAAGATCTCTGAATAATTGAAACAACATTACATACAAGGGAATAAGAAAATACAATAGTATTTATGTAAAATAAGAAAATACAATACAATTTATGTAAAATACTAAAATACAAATGCAGCATTTTTATTACCAGAAGGAAATAAAGCAATTAATGTTAAAAATAGTTTTAAATGTGAGATTTAATTCATTCAAAACATGAAAACCGCTGAGTCTTTTCATAGGAGATCTTTGTGGAGGAGGTTGCGGGCTTGGCTATATTGATAGGAACTTCAGCTGATTTGTAGGCATGGTGGCGGAATCCTCATCGGATTTGGCAGCATCCTTGATGGATTTGGCAGCATCCTTGAGGAATTTGAGAAGTTTGACGGCCTCCGCGTCTTTAGCAGCGTCCCTGGCAGCTTTGGCGGCCGGGTCAGGGGCGTTGAAGGTGTCCGCAACTTTGGCGGCCCACTCAGCGGCTTTGAAGGCGTCCTCGAGGGATTTGGCGGCGTCCGCGAGGGAGTACGCAACACATGCGTTCACAGTCTCTTCGGCCGACACTTCAATTGGATCCATTGCTAGCTAAATCCAGAGTAGTACAAGGAATTAGTAGAAAAATAAAGCAAATTGATAAACAACCAAGATTTATAAAACGTAAATGAAATAGAGCGGATACATTAGGCTGATTCACAGGGAGGAAATAAGGGGGGAAACACAGGAAAAAAGCGCAATGCCCTAGCAAAAACTATTCTGGCAGAAACCCTAATTTTATATCAATATATAATGGGCATGAACAACTTGGGCCTCGATATTGGGCTCTCTTATTTTTCTTGGGCCCTATAGTCATTCACGAATATACAGATCTAGACACATTCCTCTAAAACCTCTCCGATATTTTTCTTGGGCCGTAAATTTTGCTTATATTTGCTTATCTTTATACAGATCTAGACACATTGTGATTTTTTTTTATTTTAAAGAGTGCAGTTGAGATGTTTATAACTTTTATTTTTTTGCTTATTTTATTTTTTTCAAATTTCTTGAATTATATATTCGGGCACTATGTGATGCAACTGTTTCACAATTTGTTAGCCATTTTCATTAGGAACTTTATCATTACTTTAGTTTTCTATGACACTTATGAAGTCATTAGTTATAATTATTCTCTTTTACCTTTTACATCATTTGGAGTTGTCTTCTTAACCATTTGTTTGCATGTATATGTCATCTTACGAGTGTTTTAAGACTGATTTGTCAACTTCAGAATGAACTAAATCTGATGTGGCAGCATATCCTTGAGTGATCAGTCTTGATGCTTTTTATTATCAGGGCCCGAATGAAAGACCCAAGCCTACATGAACCATCACAAAGATAGTCCTAAAAATGGTCCTGTTTCGATGAAACCTCAATGAATAAGTGAGGCATAAGCGAGAACGGAAACCACCAAATAGCATGTAACCCGCGTATCACGCGGGATAATTAAATATTTATTTTATAATAAAATTTTGGGTTAATCAATAATAGATATACACTTTTAACCAAAATTACTATTAGATACATGGACTTTAAATAATTACTCTCGCATACAAAATATTAAAGTAAAATATCAAATATAACCTTATACTCCATACACTTTTAAACCAACAACCCTACCCCTCACCCACCCACCGGTGTTGACCGACCATTGATTGCAGTTGACCGGCGTTGACCGGTGTTGACCTGCCGTTGACTGCGTTGACCGCCGCCCAATCAAACGGGAAAACTCTGTTTGCCCAATAGCCTCCAGGCTCCTTAATCCAATAATGTTTTGATAAGAATACATAAACCCTAATCACACCTTAAATAATATTACTCACTAATACCAAAAAGGAAAGAAACCAAACTCTAAGGGCTTTAAACCTAGCCCACGAACCAAGCCTTAAATATTATTATAATTAAATATAAAATAAATAAGAGCAGCCCACGGAAGTGGACCCAAGCCCGCCCCCGTCGACCGTGAACCCTATTTTGCTTCATAACAATTACATCCTCCTTCGAAACAACCTTGTCCTCGAGGTTGATTGAATCAAGTAATTGTCATAGAGTAAACTTGAAATCCACACCCCTCCCCAAAAAGTTCTTCTTGTTCATCCATTAACTCTTTCCCCTTCACCTCGCAATATTCAAACAGTTTAAGGTTCAACTCTTCATCCTCACCAACCAACAACGACAACATTCTCAGTTGTTTGAATGGGTAGTCATGCCAAGGTGTAAAGGATTTCATACCCCTAAAGCACAACTCTTTCGCTCTAAAGTCCTCCAAGGCTCTCAGTGGAGATGAGTAAATCCGGAATAAGCAGTAGACTGGCCGGACAACCCCATATTTTTTCTGGATAGCCCTGAATTCATCTCCGAGGGATCTGCAGTTGGCTTAGAGAAACTGCTGGTTGACCCTTGTGCACTGCTACCCCCTACAGGTAACCTTGAACCACCAATAGGGTCAGATCCATTGAAGGACGGAAGTTGCACCGAACATATTTGTAGTTGAGGGTGAATCGCCGGCGGTAGAGTCACCGTTTCAGTCTCCGTAGTGGAACATATTTGCAGTTGAGGGTGAATCGCCGTCAGTAGTCACTGTTTCAATCTCTGTAGTGGCGACATCCTCACGACACAAAACTGCAGCTGATTGTTGCGATCCCGAGTGTTTCAGAATCTCCTTCGAAAGTTCACCCATATAAGCCCAAATTTCAGCTGTTGCCTTCTTCATCTCCGCCCGATTAGCCTCGAGTTTATCGAATATCTCTCTAGTGGAACAAGTCATTGATGTGTCGACGGGAACGGATCCGGCAGGTCGAATCAATTGTTAGGATGGAAAAATAAGAAAGAAAAGAAAAAAAAAAGAGAAAATCAAACGGTAAATACCGCTTGCCCAATCAAACGGGAAAACTCAGTTTGCCCAATAGCCTTCAGGCTCCTTAATCCAATAATGTTTTGATAAGAATACATAAACTCTAATCACACCTTAAATAATATTACTCACTAATACCTGAAAGGAAAGAAACCAAACCCTAAGGGCCTTAAACCTAGCCCACGAACCAAGCCCTAAACATTATTATAATTAAATATAAAATAAATAAGAGCAGCCCACGAAAGTGGACCCAAGCCTGCCCCCGTCGACCGTGAACCCTATTTTGCTTCATAACAGTTCCTCATAGTCTAAGCTCTTGGCAAAAATGATGGCAACTAACTCATAGAAAATAGAATATTCTATGAATTGAGGAATGAAACTAAAGAAAGATCAAGAGTCACTGTCAAAACTTACTCAAACCCAACCAACAACCTTTCATTACACTGGAAGATCTCATAATGATAAATTTTCATCAATAATCTTACATTTACGTATGAATGGGATTTAACATTAAGAATTTGGTGAAAGTTGGTCAGGTAAAGAACCTAATAAGTAGTCATCTCATTATAAAGTTAATTGGTGAAAGGTTTCTATTTCTTGCTTTAGACATGGTTTTCAGGTGGAGTTTTGTGTTACTTCAATTAATTGTCTTACATTGGTACAATGCAGGATGGCAAGTTAAAGTTGCCCAAGTAGTCAACCATGGAATATGTTCTAAATGAGGCCAACACTCAGTCTATGATCACGACCAAGTGCAAAAAAAAAGTTAAAAATTACCCTGATACACTTGGTGAAAAAACTCCAAATAATTAAATTAATTATGCCCTGTTGACTTTGTAATAGTAGTCTCATTTCACACATTAGAATGATGTGCATTCCTCAGATTTGGATGCAGTGAATATCATAATATGAAGTCTCACACTCTCGCTTAGTTATCCTTATAATCAGAAACAAGATTTGCAGAGATTAGGAGATCAAGGATAAAAAGACGCTTCTTGGTGTTGCACAACAATACCAGATAAATTTCATGTACTACTATCAATAGCAACGCAAATTCATCAAAGAATTTAATAAACAGCAGATGTACCAGATGATTAAGTGCTGCATAGAACCTTCGATCAAACCAATAGTGATACGCCAAGTTAACTACAGAAAATAAAGATAATATGAGCATACAAAATAAAAAGTGTTCAAATGAAGTATTTAAATAGCTAACCAACGTTGAAGTTCTATTTTGAAAGAAATTTATAGAAGGGGAGAGCTAGAGTTTGAGGGGCAGAGGTTTTAAGTGCAAGTCATGGAAAAAATATAGACATCAGAAATAATTTATTAAAGACAGAAGTGGAATATGAATTAGTGAAAGTGCAAGGTGATGGGAACAATTACATAGAAGAATATTTCCTGATTTCTCTTTATCTCATTATATCCTCCTTGATTTAAAGGGAGAAAAACAGGGGAAGTTGGAGAATTAATTTTGACGGCAATGATAAATTAGGGAAGTTAGAGTAACATATGCAATTCTTCCAAATTTCTCACTAAAAATGTACCAGAGTAAGGGCTTCAAATTAGTAACAAGAAGTAGTAACCTAAGTGTACACAGGTGGCAAGAACAGCTGAGCCAAGGAACTCAGGTTTTGACCAGCCATAACCAGGGACCACCAAAGAAAGAATGGCACAGAGCAGTAACACCAAGGAATGAAAAATAGGACCGAAAGTCAGAAAAATTTACCTAAGCCAAAGGCCGATACTTTAGAAAGTGGTTGTGTGCAGTAGAAAAGCATGTTTAATTGTAGCGTAGTCAATAATACAAAAAATGCTTCAACTTGAGATCCAAAGTTCTTCTTGATCCATTGCTCAAATTTAGGGTAAGTTTGCATCAAAGACTAAAAATAGTGACCAAGATAGAAAGCACAAACACAGATTCAGAGACAAGTGATTCAACATCAAATGATTCAATTACCTATAATCATAGTTTTTTCGTAACAAATGAATAATACATGTAGCTTTCTGGATGAAAATAAGCACATAATGTAGAAAAACGCAATCATGTCATTTGTCCAAAAAGCATGCTCCGTTCATGCCTCCAGCTTGGGAATAAGTTAAAGCAAAAAAGGAAAATGAAAAGCATGAGTTCACACCTGCTTACGGAAGAACGGTAGTGAAGACAAGATGATGCAACCTAACACCAAACGAACTGGCAAACAAATGATTGCACAATTAGTAGTGGACAAAAATAGGTACAAAAGCTGACATAAACTTAGAAGATATGGAAAGATTAGAAAAAACATGTAGTATGCAAATAATATTGACACCAAAATACATAGAAAAAACATACAAAAATCAGGTTTCCATAAACTGGTCAACCAAAATATAACAGGCCAGAAGAGTTAAATTGATAGGGTGAAGACAATTATAGAATTGAAATAGACGATGAATGAAAGATGACTCCTCTAAAAAGAGGCGCCATAGTCAATACTCTGCCACAACCAGTAGATTGAGAATCAATAATCCAAAAGCTGCTCCTCTAAGAATTATTCTAGCTATTTAAATAACTAAAGCCCATGAACAAGGCCCATTATTAAATAAGCAGTAATTAAAGAATATAATAATCCCAATTCTAATCCAATAGCTCCAATAAACTCTGCTCTCCGCTTGCACACGCCAACAATCGGAGGTGCTCTATCAACAATCATGGGTGGTCAACAATATAATCTAACTATACAATGAATAATAAACATACAAAAAAATTACACATAACATGTGAATTCTCAAATCCATAAAGCAAGAAGAACTGCATATCACTCAATAGCATATCAACAACACATCTTGGAATAGAATCTGGACAAAGCATAAATACATGCACATATTCCAGAGAAAATGAGTAACCTGCATGCAGAACATATATGAGAAAATCTAAGTACATAAGATAACCATATATATATATGTTTAGGCCCTCATATAACACAACACGAGTCAAAATTCAAAGCTAATGGTACAATGCAGAACAGGTAAATATCCCGGGAAATGGCAGTAAATATGGCTCGGGTAGTCATGTACAGTCATCCAAGATTCACCACTAATGTTTTAACTATACCAGTGAGTTATCAAGCAACCAGCAGAAAATGTCGCATATGACCGGTATTGATCAAAGTCCTCTTGGAGGAAATGAATAAGAGCACAAAAGAGAATAGGCATCAAGCAACTGAGATTGAATACCATTGCACTTCAATATCCAATCAAGTTGGAGGATTTCCCTAAATGGAGAAAAAATATTATAAAAACTTGCCAATAAAAGTACGAGGAACAACTCCAGGAAATTCCACTGCACCCACAAATACACCACTTAAATAATATTAAGTACGGATGAATAAATCAGTTACTCCACCATAACTGATGAAAATAATTTACTAATTTGTACCTTCTCCAGATGATGCCCATGATACAGAATGTCGTGCATTGCCTAAACAACAAACGCATTAAATCCAAATGCTTTTCTTAGTTTCGTCAAGTAAAGCCATCGTTGAAAACACAAAATCTTGAGAAGGAAAGAAAATTTCAAGAAAATGCAGGAAAAAAATTCATGATCAGTTACAAGAAAACATTCTGTACGGAACCAAGATACATAATGTCGTGCATTCTCCAAACAACAAAAGACCATAAAATCGCAACGCTTTTTTAATTTCGTGCCCTAAAATATTTTGGCGTGTCAAAAATCAAAAAAATTATCAAGAAACTCAAAAAAAATTATCAAGAAACTCAATCCCAAGATCACATAACCTGAGAAAAGAAAATTTTCAAGAAAACGCTGGAAAGAAACTCAAGATCCGTTTCACCACCTTATAATTTGACTTAAATAACATCTGAGCATTGAAGCAATAGCTTACACAACTAA
The DNA here is from genome assembly GCA_023678885.1 of Pogostemon cablin. Classification (NCBI taxonomy): domain Eukaryota; kingdom Viridiplantae; phylum Streptophyta; class Magnoliopsida; order Lamiales; family Lamiaceae; genus Pogostemon; species Pogostemon cablin. The sequence goes on from CM042965.1 coordinate 7,400,928, forward strand.
AATAATTAAGACACAACTTAATATCTCCAATAATGACCGATCTAATCTCTAATTCTGATAAGAATTACGCAAATCTTTAAGATCTCTGAATAATTGAAACAACAGTCTCAAACTTTTATCGTGAAGACAAGAAGAAGCTTGAGGCCATACAAGTTCAAATATAAAAATTTAATAATTAAAGGTCAAACTAGTTTTAACTGTGAGATTTAATTCATTCAAGACACGAAAACCCTAAGCGGGGGGTTGGGGGGTTGGCATTGGCGGCTGCAGCAAGAGTAAGAGTCTTTTCATAAGCGATCTCTGTGCGGGAGGTAGCGGCCCTGGTTATGCTGAATTGAAGTTCGAATACATTCGAGGCAGCGGCGGCGGCTGAGGCAGCGGCTTTGATGGTGACGACGGCGGATTCCTCAACGGATTTGGCAGCATCCTCGAGGAATTTGGCAGCATTCTCGAGGTCTTGGGCAGCATCTTGAGGCCTTCCATGTCTTTAACAGCGTACCTAACAGCTTCGGCGGCCGAGTCAGCGGCGTTGACGACTTCCACGAAGGGTTTGGCGGCGTCCACGAGGCATTTAGAAATAATACGTTTAGAAATAATACAAAATTTTGAATTTTTATCTCAGGAATATTTTGTGGTAATGTGGACATTGAATAATTGATAGTTTAATATATATATATATATATATATATATATATATATATATATATATATATATATATATATATAATTTTTTAAATATATATAGAAGAAAAGACATGTCAATTCAGTTCCAGAGAATAAGACCTACATCACATCTATAGTTCAGTAAAAAAACATATGATGCATGAAAAAAATACAAAAAAGTAAAATATGAAGAGCATTATGCAGGAATTAAGATGATTCACAATTAAATCAGAACTAATAAGTATATTAATTGTGAATTTTCTTATAATTTATAAAATAGTATCTTACAAAAGCGGAACTGATATCTAATGACATACGTACAAACGGAACAGTATTATAATTTATTTTATTACCTCTAACAAAAATTTGATACTGAACAATCCAAAATACTTGTTATTCACATGCTGCAAATTAGTTTTCTTCCAGCACCACAGGGTAGTGAACACTAAACAACATATGTATTTCCATGTAGAGAAAGCATGTTTAATACCACTTAACAGATAGAGAGAGATAATAGATATGACTCCAAAAATAGTAAAATAGATAAAAATTCAAAACACATATGACTTAATGTCATTTACAGTATCAAAATAAAGTAATAAGCAACAGGAAATATACTGAAACTGAAAAGACCATGCTATATTTAAAATCTTTCATGTATCACAATTTTGAATCGGCAAGGGCTCATTTATATTAAAAAAACAACCAAACCATGAGAGCCACTTCTAAAGCAGCAGGAGATGAGCGACAAAAATATGTATCTTCAAACACCCAAATTTGCATTATCAGGAAAAGTGAACTACTAAAAGCAGTACACATCATTTTATCCAAGATATGATGTTCAATTAAGATGCCCAATGAAGCTCTGAACATTTATATTAGCTATACCAAAATTTGGGCACAGCCATAAGAAGAGGTCAAAACAAAATACCAACTACCAAAAATACGCAAGTAAAAGACCAATTCAATAAAACAAAACATTTAAATCTGCTTAAGACATCAGTGAATACAGTTGTATAAAGTGTTTGTATCTCGATTTGCCGTTGGTAGGAAAACCATGGCAAGTGAAAATTTTTCAAACAGAAAAGGGGATGTTGTTACCAGTGCTCACCGAGGGAGAAATTAGAGCAGACCAAACAGTCGGTGAGGAGAAACAGGATACATCCCTGGATAGAGATCGACATTGAGGACACAGGGCTGTAAATCAGCGCCGGAGCCATGCACCAAAAAGGGCTACTGTGGGCCGAGGCAAGAGTCTTAAATAGAGGGATAAGAGAAACACCACCTATGGATTCTTGTTGCAAAAACCTCACCTGCTGTGAAATCCATTGATGAGAGTGAAAATAAGCGTGTTTTAGTGTCCAATTTAACACCATTTGATGAGAATTGTTGTCATATATTAGCACAAGTATTTTATATTCGATATATGTTAGAATAAGGTGCTTTTGAGGTGTTTTATTATGTTTTAGGTGGAAAAATGATCAAAACTGTAAAGTTGGAGATAAGGTGCAATTTGTGCAAGGATGCTGAAAAATGCACGTCCAACTTGTGTAATTTTTCTGTGTTCATGTGGAGCTCCAAATTGGATGTGTGATACATGATTGAAAAGCCACAGAAGAGAGGGTCGTTTCGGCATGAAGAACACCTCAATCCGAATCCAAACGAGAAAGTTATGATCAAAGTGGTGACGCCGCGCAAGCTGTTCTTGTTCAGAACGACTGTCCATTTTGCATGACTTGTTACATATTCAAATGTTTGATTTTTTGTGAGTTTCTTATAGGGATAGAAATCCAAGGAATATAGGATCATGTGAGTGCAAGAATTACTCAAATCAAAGATCGAATGTGGAAGTTATACGCGAAACGGTGAGACTGCGCAAGCCTGCTCAACCAAAGGAGATCCGTTCAACCAGAATCGTCCTGGTAGAACGGAAGAGGGAAACTCGAGAAAATGACCAAAAACTTATAGAGAGCTTGCTCGACCAGTTTCTCGACTTGAAGGCCTTGTTCGATCAAGAAGGTTAAGTCTAACAGAATATCGTTGGGTTCTATTTTTTGTAGTTTCGGGTTTCTTTTACCAAATTTGGCGTATGTCTCAAGTAAAAGCTCATCCAAGACCTATAAGGAGCACTTCACAAGTATAAAAAGGGGTGTAGATCACATCAAAAGACACCACAACAAGAGAGCCATAAGAGAGCCACATTCCATACTACATCCCACAAGGGGGGATCACCCCCCAACCATCATTCACATCCTTTCCTCCATCCATCCATCACTTTGAAGATTCGTTTGTGGAATCAAGAGGAGAACCAAGAGGAGGATTCAAGACGGAGAAGGACTCAACGATGCCTACATCTAGGGTTTATTTCGTTTCCTAATTTATCTTGTAATTTTCCAGACATTCGGGTAAGATCTATCCAACACCCATGATCGTTCTTCATAACATCATGGGCTAGAGCCTTTTTGGTAGAACTAGGGTTGTGAATATTTTATCTAGTTAATTGAACTTCCGTGTGTATACTCCGTACAACACTACTTGTGGATTTATTTTATATATGATTGTGCTTTTTTAATTCATACTCACGGTTGTTTTGTGCATCATTAACTGTTATGTAGAGTTTGAATACATATCTTGGTTATTGATTGAGTGTGTTCATTACTGAGCAGGATTCCATGTTATGATTCTAAGTGAGGGTATAAGGGAGATCATATCGGGTTAGAGTACCAATTGGCTAGGGAAATAATTGATACTGATAGTACCTAGAAAGGGGGTGAAATTATATCTCTTGCTATGAGGTTATTCACATGTGTTACACGCATGTTTACTTGTGTCTATAGAGTAGATATGCATGGTTTAGTGATGCGTCCATATTCCACAAGGTAGAGTCGGACACCAACACACGGAAAGAAAGTTAAGTAGTAAAATTGGATTACCCTAGAGCTACCTATTCTCCTACTTGATCCACTTTCGTATTCTTCGAGTGATATTTTATTTATTTGTTATTTTAATTAATTTGTTTAGTAGTTTATTATAAAATCTCTATCTAAAACTTAATTGTCATCTTGTCTTACTTAATTTAGTAAATAATTAAATTGATAATACGCCGTCCTTTGGGTTTGATATTTAACTTGATCGCTTATCTAAGCTACAATTGATATCCTTCATACTTGGGGATTAATTGTGTGTTGAGAAAACACTCATCATCGATCGGGCATCGAACATATCCTGTTGTGAAATCCATCCAGTGAACCTCTTTAACCTTAAATGAAACCGCGACGCAAATTAGCCATCTCAATCAAATTGCCCTAGCTTAAGACTAGCTGCATCAGCCATCTCCTTCAAATAACGCTTGTTTCTGACAATCGACAGGCAGGGATGACGGCCCTTCATTTGTCCTTTTCTCAAGTAACGGCATAGTCACTGGAGAAGATTTCAGCGATAGAATTTGACGAATTACTACACTATCCAAAACTGAAATCAAAAGGTTTATTCACATAGGTAAATGCCTTACTGAGGAAAAAAAAGATTTTGGGGTGGAGAAGATCGTGATGTAGAATTGTGCTTATTGTAAAAAAATTAGGAAAGTTCATTACCGATAAGAGATGAAGGGGGAATGGGAAAATGACATCCATCACGCAATTGAAATGTCAGAGATTATGAGTAGTAGATGGAAGAGATTAGGGATAAGAGTACCTAAATAAGGGCAGAAATAAGACTTTAGAAACCCGTTGCAGAGCGGGAAAAACAAAATGCCCCATCAGGGGCTATTATAATCTTAATATATTAAAAGTGTGGAGGATTTGAGAAACTTTTCTTCTCAATTATATCCCTACCTATTTTTTTAAATTACACATCCTTACCCTTTCATATATTAATGAGATATTATATTTAATAACTTAAATTTTATTTATAATATAAAATAAATAAATCATATGCCACATGAAGAAATGCATTGTATATTCAGTGATCGTTCAATTTGCCATAATACATTTTGAGAATACAGTATAATAATTATTTCAATGAATAACACATTGCAATACAAATGTATAAACCCTTTGAAATTATGTGCATTCATTTATTTAAACTAAAAAATACTTCATACATCTATAAAATGCCACCTGGATAGTCATAAATGCTCCTTTGAGCACCATATGTAATCTCATTTGTAATGGGAATATAACTCACCTCCTGAAATTCTGCAACAGATTAATGGAATATTAAATTCGGTCAACTTTGAATTTCCATTGCTAAACTGAACCAGATATATCAAAGAAAATTAAATAAATAGCTTTGAATCGATGGAGAAGACAGCAGCAAGCTATCAATCAATAGAGAACTCGAAATGCATGCAAGAAGAGTTAAAAGGTATATATTAGGGATGCCAACGGGTCGGGTCTGGGCCGAGTACCCTACTACCCGGACCCAACCCGTTTTAAAGGCCCCGACCCGGATCCGCTCCGAACCCGTACGGGTCTTATTTTTTAGGCCCAGACCCAGACCCAACGGGGCGAGTCCGCCCCCCCATCCCGTTCCCTTTTTTTAAAATTTTTTTTTAAATTTTTTTATTTTTTTAAAAATAATTTTATGTGCACTCTTAAATTACTACCTCTCTCACTTCATTATTTTCCATAACTTCAAATAATAATTATGTTAAAAAATAAAAAAAATAATATAAATAATAAAATAATTATAAAATTAGTAGTAATTAAATAGAATTTTAAATAATTATTAAAATAAAAAAATATAATAAATATATTTTACGGGTCGGATCGGGACGAGTCGGGAACCCTCGGGTCTGGGGTACCGGACCCGGCCCGTTTCAAAACGGGTCAGGAGCGGGTCGGCCTCGTTTTCAATTCGGGCCGGGTCTGGCGCGTGCCGGCCCCAAATTGACACCCCTAGTATATATCCCATATAAACACCATTAAAATGATTTGATTATGTATGCAGCATCTGATTTTAAAATTCTTTTTAAAGGTGAGTTAGATATGAAGAAGAAACTTATTAAAGAGTTGGATCTTCTTGAGGAAGAATGGTGCATAAAAGTAAGGGTAGCCTGGAAAAGTGCAATCTTTGGGATTAATCTTAATTGACCGTGAGGTTACTTCTTTATATTTTAAAAATTTGTTATCAATTGTGAAACTACATGTTGTCTACAAGGTAAAACCGATGCTTTAAAATAATTTTTAGTTTCTATCTATTGTTCACTAATTTGACAGGAAAAGTTAGAAAGGAGAACGCTAACATCGTTTTCCCAGTGCTTTTTATCAGTTCAACATGATTTCAATCATTCTAATTAAATGTTGAATAGATGGTTGATTTTTTGAGAATTCAGTTATGGTAGATCTAATGGATGAACCAGTGAACCGCATATCATTACCATTCTATAAATGAGCAGTTAAGATTTTGGGGCTTCAAATATAGTAATGGTTGGAGCAATACAAAATCTATCACATTTAAGCCAGTCAACAAAGGGTCAATGAATAATTCAGATTTCTCAACTGCAAAGAAAGAATTCCTAATTCAGATAGAATCTAACAAATTCTAGATAAAAACTAAATAATTAGTTAGCATTCATGTATAGTGGTTTGCATCAAGATTGAAGAATACCACTAAGATAGCCTTGGAAACTGGAGCTTCTTTAGCTCTAAAGACTCCATTGCTCTCTTAAGATTGAAGTATTTGAAATTCAAGTTTCTTATGCTCTCTATTTAATGTGAAGGGATATTTTTGGGGATAATTTCAGGCTTGATGAGGGACTTCAATCTTGCTTTTATTATAATAAAATGCAATGTCGTGCTTTACTATAGCTGTTTATTGTCAATAGTAAAAGATGTGGTAACTGTGAAGAGGGTTATCATTATTTGGGTTGATTATGTAGTGGGATTCTAAGAGTTGTGAGGTAATGAAAACGTTAACATCATTTTTCGTTGCCTTTTAATCAGTTTGACATGATTTTTAATCATACTAATTATATGTTGAATAATAGGTAAGCTTGCTGAATTTGTAATGACTACTGCTTTTCCAACTAATCTGGTGGATTATTATTTGTCTTGGGTCTGTACCTTGATATACAGATTAGATGTATATTATTTAATGATATTTTGAAATTCAATTATTTTATGTTATGGGTAAAATTGTGGATTTGCAAGTAATCCACCAAACAGAGTATGTTGTTCATCTTTTTTAGGAAATGAAATACGCTATATGTATTGGAATTGTGGATTTGCAAGTGATCCACAAAACAGGTTAGTGCCCATCTCATTTCTTTGAGATATTCTGTTGCTGATGTACTTCCTTTTTAATTATTTGAGAATGGTTCTAATGACATTTTTTTTTCTTATGCACTAATTTAAAATTTCCTTCATTAAAGGAAGATGCGAATTGAAAGAAATTGGGGTTAATCTTTAAGTTATTGAAGATGTGTTGTAACTCATTTTCTTTAGGATTGCTATAATTGTTGGTGCTGCTGTTGGGTATCTTTTGTGATAATTTATACTCGTGATTCCAAATGAGTGTTTAAGATTTGCTTTCCATGTCATGTGAAAGAAATTGGGTTTATCCTTTATTAATTGAAGTGTTGAAATTCCATTCTTGAAGGTTGCTAGAGTTGTTAGAAAGATAAAGTCATATTTGTTTGCAGTCAATGAATTTTTCTCTTCTTTGTTTTCTGAAACCACTATTCTTGTTCTAAACTCATCACCTTTAAGTTACTTTTTTAAGTTATCGAAGATGTGTTGTAACTCCTTTGTTTAAAGATTGCTACAATTGTTGAAGCTACTATTGGGGATGTTTTGTGATAACTTAAATTATTTTTTCGTTTCTTTTTGTCCTCTTCCCCTAAGATTTGCAATGGCTTCATTCAACTAATATTGCATAAACTTAGATAAAAATTCTTTTTATTGGAAAGAATTTTATTATGTTATATGACGCCATCTTTATTCTTCTCATCTTTTAGATTATCACGTTTCAATTACTCTTTGTACCCTTCAAAATTTTGCTTTATGTTTTCTTTGTGAATCTCTTCTCTCTTCTCCGAGAAATAGGCTTCACAAATCAATTGGTTGATGACAAATAAACATAAACTAATATTCATCTTCAGACCTGGGTAACATTTACAAAAGGACCATCTATTATGAAACAAGTTTTTTTCATGCAATCTTTCAATACATAGATGTGAATATGTAATGACCTAAGAGTAGGTTTCATCAAAATTAGCGAATAAAATAAGGTAACAGACAGATCTTTTAAAGATGGTCATATAGGCAATTGTAACTGCTATCACCCTTCTATTAATGGAGTACACCTAATTCTTGACAAGTTAAAGAATCATTCTGTATATAAGACTTTTTATGTAAGATAAGTCTAAAACTTCTGGTCTCCCAAATAGCGTAAAAATTGCATTAGTATAGAAGTTAGGTGAAGAATAATTTTGCAAATGCGGTACATAACCAATAAGCCAATTGTCCCGAAATAATTAAAGTAATAGCATGTATTTCCTACGCATGAGCATGCATATAAAGGTTCACTTGTATCATCAGTGATGCCCCAAAGTCAATGGAATATCCCAACACTACTAAATGATGATGAACAATTTTCAATCATACATTGAAGAAGTCATGATCAATGATGAAAAATCATGAAAATGATACTCAATTATGGTCTCTAAGTAGACATCCAAACAATGTGCAACTTTGACCCGAAGCTCCATAAGAATAATCAAGTTAGAGTTCTGTAAGAAGAGTTTTTTCCAAATTTATCACACTAATAAAAAATAAAACAATTAATAAATCTATTGCTTTTGCATTTATTAATGTTATTTGATCATATGAATTTTTCTTGTCAAAGCATGTCCAAGGAATCAAGGGGGAAATTCATAGAACCAGAGCACTTGTATAACAGACATCACTATTTCATATGCTGCAGTGAACGTGTTCAAAGTAATTAAATGGCTGGCAAAGCGTAACCAAATACATGTATCATGTTGGGTGATTTTATTTTTGCAAATAAAATTTTAAAGCATAATTAATTGTTAAGGCTCTATAAATATCAAAAGGCACAGAAGCATATTAGTGCTAATCACATCAAAATTAAAAAGGCAAAAAAATTCTAACAGAAGTCACAAAGGGCATCCGAAGAGAGATGATTGTATAGGAAGAAGGAACTGTTGCAAGAGAAAATAACAAAAAATACAACTTAAAAAGAGGATCACCTTGTCGTCGCGAGTCCATAACAGGCGCAGAGATTGAGATAAGATGTCGGCGCGAAGTCGGCGATGAGGGAGGCAGAGTTCTGTGGAAATTACAGTGGGGAAATTGTGTTGATGAAGAGCTGTGAAGGGGTGCGAACAGCGGGTTGCGGGATGGAATTAGTGAAGAGTTGTGGAGCGATGCATACAGCGGGTTGTGGGCTGGAATTAGCGACTCAAGTGTTAGACGCAGGACACTAAGAATTGAGTAATAAACAAAAACTAGAACACAACGAATGCAGAGCTTACCTTCGCCGTGACGAAGAAGGCAGAGCGAAACCGTACCGAGTAAAATCAAGAAGGGGAAACCAAATGAAAACTGTATTTGAAAGAAGAAAAAAGGTGAATCATGGAATGATTTCTGTAAAATTGTAATGGAAACAAAGGAACTCGGTAGATAGACGAAAGGCGTCGTGTCAGTTTGTATCTTGAATGAGAATGATTGGTGTCGTTTTCACCTAAATTTTAGTGTCTTTTATTATGTGTTTTTGTGTGTTTTTATTCATTTTGTATATCATTTGGTGGTGTTATATGAAGATATGGAGATGTGTGCTTTGAAATGATAAATGTGTGATTTTCATGATTAAGTGCCTTAAATTGTGTTATATTTGTGAATATTTAGAAAATAGGTAATTTTGTGTAATTTGTGTGATTTTTGAGTGAAAATGGATTCTAGACATGATAAAGAAGATGTGGGAAAAACGGTGCTCAATTCGGAGTTGAAATGAGGAAGAACGAGCCAAAGCAAAATGTTGAAAAATGCAAGTCCAACTTGTGTAATTTTTCTATATTCTTATGGAGCTCAAAACTAGACTTGTGATATATGGTTGGAAAGCCACGGAAGATAGGATCGCGTGAGCGCAAGAATCACTCAAATAAGGGTTTGGATGAGAAAGTTATGCGCGAAACGGTGAGACTGCGCTGCACGCGATGCACCTACACGACCCGTGTAGGTGCAAAAGGCAGTTTTATGATATCCACTTGTTCTAGAAGCTTCCAAGGATATAAATACATGTTTTGACCACAAATTACGAAAGGAATCATTCTGGAGCAGTTTCCACACACACTAAACACCAAAATTCACACACATTTATCTCCATCTCTTTCATCCTTCACTTCATCCATCCAATCCACTTGATCTCCTCAAATTCATCCACCATTCCATCAATCCACCAATCTAAGAAGAGGAATTCACCATTGGTTGAAGATTGTAACATGATCAAGGAAGAGGAAGTTCACCATCAAAGGAGAGCCAACTCACCTTTATTTTGTTATTTTTTTTCATTATTTGGCTTAATTGGAGCATGCCATGGATTGTATAGATTTTATCATGATATGTAGTGGCTAGTCCTCATGTGAGGCTAGCAATGTGATTGGTTAGGGATTATGTAGATTTTGCACACCACATGTTTGATTAAATGATTGTTATGAATATTTTCTAACATGAATGCTTATTCTCATTTTATGTATGATTTGTGTGGTTAAATCTCTATTCATAGTGTTAGGATGACCATTCCAACATTGTGCCTAGTGGTTTAATAGAATCATTGATTGCATGAAATGACTTAGTTAGTATGAGGAGAGGTAAGCCATACCTTTCAAGTGCTTAGAACTCATGATAGAACATTAGTGATGAACTAGTGAGGGGAACCCAACTTATGATCATAGTACCTTCATGGGAATTGAGAGTAAGAACAATCCTAGGAGATTTAAACTTGTAAAAGAGTTGAGAACCTAATCATCTGGTCATAGGGGTTAGGGGTACAAACGTGATTGCCCTTAATATCATAATATGAAAACCATCAATGCATGTGTGTGTGTGTCTATATATACCTTATCCATGAATGTTGCTTGCCTTACATACTTCTTAGATTGCTCACCTTCATCCATCATACATTACACTAGTACATGTTCTATCTTTACTTGCTTTACTAGTTGTTAGTTTGTAGTATAATCAACCCCCTCCTTTATCGATTCGTCCTACTAGAGTAAAACATCTTTCAAACACGGCTACCCACTTTCGCCCTTGGGTTTGATATTTCTAAATTTTGCACTTGGTCACTATGGTCTACTACGCGATAGAGTTCACTTGCTCTAATCAATTAATACCAAAATTGAAACTAAGTTCATGACGTCGTTGCCGGGGCGAAAGTCTTCGGTGTAACGTGTTTGAATTTGTTAGCTCTACTTAGGACATTTTTCTTATTTTTGCATCTATATTTGTTTTGAAAATTTTTTGTTCTTAATTGTTCTTTTTGATAGGTACACCAACCTTGAGAGAAGGGGAGCAAGAGCACAAAAAAATAGTAAGTGGAAAAGAATTGTAGTAGATCTTGAGAAGAAGAGCAAACATGGGTCAATGCTACAATAATGGAATATATGGGGGATGGCAAGGAGCTTACAACGTGAATACATTCCAATCGTATCAAGGAAACACTTATTCCGTATCAAGTTCTTACAACAATCAAGTTCCTAGGGCTCCTTTATCTGAAAATAATGCCTTGATGGAAATGCTTAGAAGATATGCTTATGGAAATGATACAAGGCAAAGTTTTCAACCAAGTCTTTCAAGCTATGAGCCTCACAAAGCCTACTCAATGCCTACTTCCAACTTTAATGGGGGACAAGTGTGGAACATGCCTAGTTACCAAATGGGGAATGGAATATGTATGCAAAACGGTATGTTCAAGGGAATTTCCAAGAAGAGTGTCCACCAATAATAAAGGGAAGCCTACAATGGAGGATCAAATAGCCAAGATGTTTGAATTTATAAAACAAGAGAAAGAGGTGAATGATAAAAGATTTGACTTTATAAAACAAGAGAAAGAGTAGAGAGATACGAGATTTAAAGTTTTAGAACATCGAACGAGTCAAATGATACAAGAACGGAACACTCTTCGTGAAATGGAGAATTGTGATGAAAGGATTGAAGAAAAGTTGAAGGTAGAAGAGTGTTCGGGGGATAATGAAGAAGACTCAAGAGATGTTGAGCTTATTGAGGATAAGGAAGACGAGGTCGAAGAAAGCTTAGAGGATGAAAGTGAGAGGGTTAAAGAGCCTAAGGTAGAAGAAAGCTTAGAGGAGAAAGAGACTGTGCATGATTTCTTGTCCCTTGTTGATAAAGAATATTCAAGTGAAGATGAAGAATAAAGAGATGAGTATGAATTCGATGAAGTGTAACAAGGTCTAAGAGCACTTGATGATGAGTTTGGAAGTGAAATGAGCATTTCTACATCTTTTAACTCTTCAAGTTGCATTGATTTTCAAAATATTGTTTATATTGACGTTGTCTTACCTATTGATTCTTCTCCATGCCTTAGGTACAAGAAAGAGTTTGAAGAGATGTTGGGGATATATTTGATAAAATAAGTGGTGGTCACGAAAGGAAAGATTAATAGAATGCAAGCTCAAGAAAGTTGAGTTTTAAAAGTCAATCTCGAAGGATGCTACTATGGTCGTTACTTACCACAAATGCCTAATAGAGGAAGAAGCACAAAGATTAAAATTTGATGGCAAGAACGAACGATATCCTTGGCCATTTCGATGACTTCTCCATATCTCGTCCGGCTTGAAAACGTTAAACTTAGCGCTGGATGAGAGGCAACCCATCGTTTATTTTAATGCTTTAATTTAGTTTTTGTATTTTTTGCATGTAGGTTGATTGTGCTCATTGAGGAGAATGCGTATTGAAAATAAGAGATGTGTTTGATTTGAAGTGTGAAGGGACGTCTCGCCACTTCTTGCAAACTTAAAGTTCAACTCTTGTTTCACTTTAAGTTTGGGGGGATAGTGCATGGTGTGCCGTACCTTGAATTTTTGCGATGCATATGCTTCTCTACAAGAAGATCATTGGTGGAAACTACAAGGGTAAGTCCCACCACTTTTTGCAAACTTAATTCTCAACTTGTTTTGATTTAAGTTTGGGGGGAGAGTGTGTGGTGTGACTCACCACTTGAGTGTGCTTATTATGTTGATTGAGAGATCTTCTTGTGAAATTGCGTAAATTTTAAAATTTTCCTCATTAGTATTGGTTTGAGTTTGGTATGATTGGTTGTGTTGAAGTGCATGTTAGTTCATATTTTGGTTACAATTGTTGAGCTGATGATTTGATGAAATTTTGAGCATATGTGAGGTATATTGGAAGTGCAAAAACAGGGCAAAATGAGGTGTGAAGTGTGAAATTTGTAAGAACATGGCAAATGGCTACACGAGCCGTGTTCAGTACATGGCCCTGTAAGTTGTGGCCGTGTACTGACATCAGATTGTGGCCGTGTTCAGAACAGGGCAAGGGCGAGTTCAGAACTCGAGCTGTGCAGGAGACAGAAACACGGGCTGTGTGTGGAATATGACCCTGTAACACGGGGCACATGCGAACGTCAGAAGACGCTACACGGCCATGACTGAGGTCGTGTAGCAAAGCACGACCCGTGTAGTGTTCAAAGGCAGAATTTAAAAGCCCGATTTTAGAACAATTCATCCATTCACTCCGTGCTCATCCCAAGGTTCTAGTTCGTCTTGTATGCAGCCCGTTTGTCCGTGCTAGCCATTTCCACCTCCAGATGCCTTTTCAGGGAGTTCACTTTACTATTTATCATGTTCATTTGCGTAACATATATGTGATTTTGAATTGGATTTGCTTGGATTGGCATGTTACTTCACCTGTTATGTACTTGGGAGGTTTACTTGCTTTATTTAGGTAGTTTTACTTGCTTTATTAGTTTTTCTTATTTTTGAATAAGGTGGCAAAATCTTGAGCTTACATGTCATTGGATAATGAGGATATGTGCTTAAATTTCTTTTGATGGATGGAATTTTTGTTTTTGCATGTTATGTGTTTTTGTGTTGTTTCTTGCTTGATGAGTCTTTTCTTATGTGTTTTGTTTGAATTTTTATTCTTGTATAGGGTTGCTTGGTGGTATGTTTTGGGTTGTTGTGATTCAATATTTTTTGAATATGAGTAATGGCATGTTGTTTGTGATAAGTGATGTCGAACTATGTTGAGAATCTCTACTCTTTAAAATCGTGACATGTTCTATTTAACTTGTTCAATTTTGAGATGAATAGAGGTGTAATTAGTTTCTTGAGGTTTAAGCAAAAGCTTGTGAGCATTTGAGCCTCAACCGTGCCTCCACGGTTAATTCTTCATGAGTGGATCGGTTGAACTTTAGACAAACTAGAATTTTCACATGGACTGTGGGAATGAGCCCGAATGGTTGAGATTTGAGACATGATCTTAGGTCATCCTTGATATTTTAAGTCATAGCCATAAATTTCCTTACCCGAACATCATCCCTAGTTAACCACTTTGAGCCTTAAAGCTTATTTCTTGTGATTTAAGCACAATACAAGCCTTGAATACCCACTTAAGTCTTATATATCTAACCTTTGTGTGGGTGATTGAGGAGATGATGGTCTACAAGGTTTGATGTGAGTAATGTGCAAAAGAAAGAAGGAGATTGTGAACAAGCAAAAAAATGATGAAGAGAGCTCAAGCAAATGAACATGCAACCTCAACAAAACAAGAAAAATGAGCAAAATCAACAAGAATATGCTCAAGGAATTCAAAAGTTAAAAGAAGGGAGCATGAAATCAAAAGAAGCTCAAGAATCCAAGGAATGATACTGATTAGTGCTTGTGATTAGAAAAGAAAAGAAAAGAAAAGAAAAGAAGATAGAATTGTGAAGAAGTTGAAAAAGCTGATCATCTCTTCGATTATCTACACTTGAATAGTCAATTTTATCCAAATTTTCCTACCTTACCAAAGAGTCTAACATTACATAAAAAATAAATACCTTTTTGATCACGTATTGAAGCTAGGGTGGCTTGTGAATATAGTCCGTGAGCAAGCCTATGGCGTGTCGGGTTCGACCGATTGATGAGTGTTGATATACCTTACTTCTTAGAGTGTTGAGTGAATTGAAATCCGATGTGAGGCTAGGACCGGAAGGAAGTTGATTGCCCTTTGTTCTCTTAAACTTGAACTTGTTAATTTTTCATGTCATGATTTTAATGTTGTAGGATTACTTGATATGGCTTGTAGTCCTAGTTACTTATGATGTGTTGTTTCTTATGTTCTTTAGGTCTTTCTCTAAATGAAGAGTGGAAGAAATATCTCAAATACAAAGCACACAATTATAGTTTAAACTTAAAAACTAATTAAATTCAAGACATATATCGACTGCCGTCAATTTTCGATTTCCTTTAATCACATTATCATTAGTGACTGTTGGAAACATTTTATATAATCAAGTAATACTCCATCTAAGAAACTTCAATATGGCTCTTACAAACACACTTGTAGCAGGCGTAAGAGTCAAAACTCACAAAAGAATAGCTCTATACATTCCCTCACCACATTAAGAAATTCATTCACTTTAATAGTGTAGTTCAAAATTGAAAGCATAGGCAATTTCCATGAATCTTTTAAACAGTAAATATCTTATGCAAACAATAATCATCTAGAATCAAATTAATTTACAACAGTAAAAACCTGAAGCACGTTGTTGCAGTAGCAAGTGTTGCCGAGGTTCTCGAATTCAACTCACCTTCTGGAAATTGGTCTCCTAATGCTTTCTCCAGCTTTGAAATCGATGCCCCTTGTCTTCTCTCTTCATCGGTTTCTCCTTAACTCTATTTCTTTATATCTCCCTAACTTGATAAAGCCCTTAAAAAAAATAAATTAGAAAAGAAGTCAATTCATCATTCTAATGAGTTTATTATTAATGTAATCCTCGCAATTACCAGTATCAACACCTTCAACTTGCGTAGGTAACTGAGACTATGCATATGCTGCCAATCGCCACCGTGATCGACAACATAAGATGAATTCATGAGCTACCTTCCTGTCAGATAAAGATTAAATCTAGAATCAAATACTCCATCACACATAAGGCCTATAATAGTTTGGCGTGAGTGGTTCAGGAACTGAATCTTCTAGAGCAATGGAATTAAGATTTTCTTTAAAACAAATGTTTACTTACAAATCTAAAAGCTACACCAAAACTAAAAGTAGCTCAACAGATTTTTCTGTTAAATTTTAATAATGGAACTACTTGAAACATAAAAAAGATAACAGAAAATCTCTAGCAATCCAACAGAAAAAAGCAAATAAAAAATATTGACCTTGAGATGAAAATAACAGCTTGTAGTAGTTCGGGCTATGGAATCTAGGGTTCAAGGAACAAAATCGGAGAGCGTCGAAGAAGCGCAGGAGCAAACGTGTGCAGCATATGAAGAGGGTAAGTTACAGGAAAGGATTTCTTAATTCTGGAATATGACGCATGTTGTCTAGACAGTTTTGCCGGAAAAGTGAGAAGCTTTCACAGGATTGAAGCTGGTACGATGGCGACGGAGGAGTTTAGGATTTTGTTTTGGATTGGGAAGGATTTAGAGGAGTCTGCGCTGTTAACGTGAGAAGAATATGAATAGGTGAAGTTGAATAGACTCTAAGAATTAAATGACATGGGTATAACTTTTTATTTTATTTTGTATACATATTATTCTATTTTGTATACGTGTTTCGTAATAATTGTATATTTTTTTCACATTAAGTTTTTCATTAAAAAAACTAGCATATATGTATATAACTTTTTATTCAATAATGTATACTACATGTTTTTTAATAATTGTATATTTTTTTACACTCAGTTTTTCATTTAAAAATTTAACAATTAAATTGTATACATTTTTGCTCTTAATTATATATGTTTATGTTTATATTTGTATATAGGTGCACCATATCTTAGGGTGCATACTATAATTAGCCAAATTAAATTAACCGGTGTGTAATTATTATTAAAATAATAAAATAGGATAATAAGGTAATTGGTGAAATAAAGTGACGAAAAAAAATGTTTTAAATATCCTAGCCACTTTTACTTCAATTTTCTTTTCTTTTTTTTAATCTTATTTTTCTTATATTCATGCATTTACAAAAATTGTTTTATACCATTTCTATTTTAAATGAAAGTTCAATTTTTTTGTTTTTTTTCTTCCCAATTTAAATTTGAGTGTTGTTAAATACACACCCATTTTTATTGAATACACACCCCTTTTGAATACACACTCCCTTTTAATATTTTAAATCTTAATATTATTGTATACACACCCCCCTAAATTTTATAAATTATCCTTTTAAAATTAAGATTATACACATCCTCAAAATCCCTAATTCCTGCAACTAGCATGGAGTTCTTATAGTTTCAACTCTTTACTTAAAAAAGAAATCATCCATCACCATAGTTATTAATCTTTTTCTCACGGCGGCATGGACAACAACGATTATCTGATATCACAAATCAGCAGGAAAAGTGAAACGAAGATCATTATCTCAAATCAAGAAAAGTTAAAATATTGAATTTAGATTCATTTTACAGTGATTAAAATCGAATCTTTATGGGTTTTGCCTTTTGGCTTCATTAATTCTTTGAAGTCTTTTATCTTTTCTATGGAAATCATCTGCTCAAGTGCAGTTTCATGTTTTTTTTAAATCTAATTTGCAGATGTCAAGATTCTAATTGATTTTAAAAAATAATTACTTTTTGCTAATTTTTTTCTTTCTCTCTTTCTTTATGAACTTCTTCATAAATATTACTCCATTTATGTTCTTGATTTTCAGATCTCTGAATACGTTACCATAATAAACAGTTGCTGTCGACATGGCATATATTAACGATTTTATAAGATTAGATGAGAATAAAATATAATTTAATTTAAAATATATAGAGGGTGTGTATTTAATGATCTTAAGGGTAACATAGACTTTTTAAATATAAAATATTTTAATAATTTGATAATAGAGTGTGTATTCAATAAGGAAGTGTGTGTATTTAGTTGGTGCCTTTAAATTTTTATCTTTATAAAGTAAAATGTCACTTTATCAATAATTTTTATATACTTTAATTTTAAAATTATCATGTTCCATTAACACATTACATGTTTTATTGATTATTAAAAAGACTAAATATTTAAAAAATATAAAAAAGAAAGCAATTTTTTACTTTTATCAATTAAAAAGTAAAATTAAAATATGCAATAATAAATAAATAAATAAATTCTCCCTGGCGAATTACTAATTATATTTAAAATAATTTAAATACATTATTTGTCACTTCAACCTAGCACACTTAGTATTTATTTGTTTTAAATAGCCCACTTATTATTATTATTAAAGCAAACTCACCTAAGCCCACTTCTTTAATCATAAAAGTGGTTATATATGTTGTTCTGTACCGACTCCGGTTCTGGTTCAATGGGCCGGTCCGGTTGTGTTTGATTTGGATAACAATGATTATTTAATAATATTATTATTAATATCGGAGAGGTTTTAGAGGAATGTGTCTAGATCTGTATATTAGTGAATGACTGATACGGCCCAAGAAAAATAAGAGAGCCCAACATCGAGGCCCAAGTTGTTCATGCCCATTATATATTGATATAAATTTAGGGTTTCTGCCAGAATTGTTTTGGCTAGGGCATTGCGCTTTTTTCCTGTGTTTCCCCCCTTATTTCCTCCCTGTGAATCAGCCTAATGTATCCGCCCTATTTCATTTACGTTTTATAAATCTTGGTTGTTTATCGATTTGCTTAGTTTTCTACTAATTCCTTGTACTACTCTGGATTTAGCTAGCAATGGATCCAATCGAAGTGTCGGCCGAAGAGACTATGAACGCATGTGTTGCGTACGCCATCGCGGACGCCGCCAAATACCTCAAGGACGTCGCCAAATCCGTCGAGGACCCCTTCAAAGCCGCTGAGTGGGCCGCCAAAGTTGCGGACACCTTCAACGCCCCTGACTCGGCCGCCAAAGCTGCCAGGGATGCTGCTAAAGACGCGGAGTTGGTCAAACTTCTCAAATTCCTCAAGGATGCTGCCAAATCCATCAAGGATGCTGCCAAATCCATCAAGGATTCTGAAGGTGATTCCGAAGAGACACCTAAGGTTCAGCCATCCAAGAAAAGACCTGTAGAATCTGGACAGAAATCTCCTGATAAGACAGGTATGAGTTTTATATGTCTCCTTTGGTGTGAAGCTCGTGTGTAAATGTATTTTGGATAATCCCAATATTGCTCTTCTTGTTTGTAGGTAAAAAGGGCAAAGCTGCAACCCCTACCCCTGCTGCTGGAAACAAATCAAAAGAACAAGTATGTCCAAATGGTTGACTGTTATTTCTTTCTTTAGCAGTTCTATTATTGCAATTTATTGATTCATGTACAGTAAGGCAGTTGGACTCTTATTTAATTTTGTTGTCTTTCTCCGTGGTTAAAGATGGCATATACCCTGGTTCTGTTTTGGAAAATCCACCTATTTGATTCACCAATATTTAAATCTATAATATTTAAATCTATAATATGTGTTTAAATAGTATTCTTATTTTGCCAAAGTTGCATTGGAAAGTTAAAGATTATGTTCTGATGAAACCTAATCAGCATCAGGTCTGGCTATTATTCTGACATAAATCAATACATGTTTCATGTATGCAGCTAACCAATGCAAGCTTCCATAGCAACCTTTCAAAATTAACAAAACCGTAATTTCAGCCTATCTAGAGTTCATGAAATCCACAAAATTAATACATGTTTTAACAAAACCATAAATTCAGCATATCTAGAGTTCATGAAACCCACAAAATTAATAAATGTTCTAGAATGGGTAGGAAATTTTTTTTCAGTAACTTTTCTCTTTGTAAAACCTCGATTTCTATGACTAACAATATAATGTTATATGAGGTTAAAACTTTGTTTGTGTACTATACAAGTGAGTTCAATCTGTTCTCATTAGATGAGTACCGGATAATGAGTAAATGAATATGGTAACACTGAATTCTATCTAAGGAAGGGGAGAGTTTTCATTTTTATATTAGACATAACTTTCTGAACTTTTGAATCTTGTACCCAATATGATATGTATGCATTTTTTAATCTTGCACCCAATATGATTATGTATGCATTCATCAATTTCGGATACTGAATTGAAATATAACGTACCACAGTTTATGGTTTGATTACACTATTTAATAGTAGATGCATACAATTACTTATTTAAATAAATATAAAATGGATCAAGTGGGAGGAGAGAGCCCAAGATATGAGGCGCTCTCACTTCTATAAACAGAGAACAAATCTCATAATTGTACCAAAATATGAACAGCTGTTACATGAGATAGCATGTAGGTCATCCTCAACAAAGGGATCTGGAACTGCCTCCACAAAATAACTCGAAAAGAATATGGTATGAGAGATGGGACTTCGCATAAAACTGCCCCATAAATGAAAAAACATACCAGGTAATATAATACAAGATACAGCTGTATGTTATGTAGATGCTAAAGAGCAGAGGAACCCAACATCTTCAATCTTTTTCCGGATAAATTAGGCGAATCTAAAGCAGGGGGGGCCGAGAGATCAGTTTCGAGCATGAAGGAAAGATCATGCATCTGGGAAATCAACATCTTGACATCATCTGTGGTTGGTTGTCCAAAACCATTTTTGTCATGTGCAGCTTGACCAGATACAATGGAAGGGCTTGTAGTGTCATTAACCTACAGTTTCTCAATGAGGTGTTAGGATACTTAAATTCTTGGAAGTAAAACACTAGCTGAAAATGTAAAGAGAAAAACAAAAGCTAGAAACAGTTTCTGTGAAATAGTTAATTTTCATATAGCAACTGACTCTCATAGACATGAAATAATTCCATGATATTATCACTCAAATAATCAATGACAACGAACAAAGACACTGCCTTGAAAATGAAGCCCATTATGAAGGAAAAAGCGTACCCCAACAAATTAAGATTTACCCAAATAATGAATTCTATGAATAGATACTGCATTAGCAGATAAGATATCATGGCATGGCTGGTCAAACAGCCTCATACATCAAAGGAAATTTGAAGTATTTACTAAACTATTTTTGGATATATCCTTAAATACAGTGAGTGGAAAGTATTGGTCCCCAGCAACTATGACATTAAGTGGTGAACAAGATTCGAATTGCAGTCAAAGGTGGGTAGGTCAAGTGGTTAGAGCCGCACTACCTAAGGCTTAGGTCTCGAACAAGATTCGAATTGCAGTCAAAGGTGGGTAGCTCAAGTGGTTAGAGCCGCACTACCTAAGGCTTAGGTCTTGGGTTCGAGACATGTTCCAACAATGATGTGTTGACCTAGTGGTCTGGGTCAACATTGAGGTAGTCCCCCGGAGCGCAATGGTGGAACAATTAATATTGAGGGCTAGAAGCGGCAGTGTGGGAGGCTGAAACTCGGTGGAGGATCGACTCCTTGTGCGCAGTAGTTAAATATATTACTTGGGATCCATTGTGTGGCTACCGCGGTTTACCTGGAGGCAGTTCTGAGGGGCCGAGATTGTTTCCTCGAGGACTAGTCGGGCGTAAGCCCGGAACCTCGATCATAAAAAAAAAAAAGATTCGAATTGCAGATTTTGATTTAGACATTTAGCATTCAAATAAGACATGGGTTGAATGGCTATAAAGATTTTTAGTTAAGTTGGATATGCAAATGTGCCAAAAGCAATTAATAAAATAATGTAAGCTACTACAGATCATAGTCAAGATGCAAAGAATGAGAAGGGTTAGTGACCAAAAATTTTATACTTGACAAACACATGCTTATTAACAGTCATTAGTTAATAAGCAGAACACTTACGTAGAAGCAGGATTTTCTGACATGATAGCATTGATTTCTATAGGAGCACTGCCACTGCTAGTTAAGCTAGAAAATAAATTTGCGTGGGGAAAGCCGCCAAAATCTCCTTCAAACTTATCAAAGCTAAATAAGTCTCTCTCAGAGGACTTCTCATCATAAGTGGAAACTTGATCATTAAATCCAGGCAAAACATTTATCGAAGGATCATGTTGGCTAGATGAGCCCGTACAGTCATTCCATCATCAAATAAATCCTCGTCCATTGTCCTATGCTCCTCAGTCATGATCTTGTTCTTAGTCATATCTGCGTTGCTGGTTTGAAATTGGAAGTCGTCAAACAAATCATCATTGGCAAAATTATCCTTCGAGTTTTCTATTTTATGGTCATTTTGAGGATCATTCTTAGTGCCGAAATTAACATCAAATCCACCCGAAAAGTTGGGCTCACTAGAGCTCAGATCATCCCACATGTCATCTGTGAGTTCCGGTTATCAAATACTTGAGAAACCGCTTGACCCACTGTTGGTTTCTCATCTTTCAGATTCACTCCCAAGTACAAACACATAATCAAAGTGAGCAGAAAGATCAGAAAGATCAGCCTCTCGACCGGAGAAAGTGTGAAATGGCTCAGGATCCTGGAATTTGATTCCAGAATCAGTTGGTCTCTGAAATTTTTCGGGATCTAGGAATTTAATTCTAGAACCTAGTGAGGAATTTTTAAAGGATTCAGGATCCGGAAATTTAGTTCCTGAATTAGCTGAGAAACTCTGAAAGGATTCAGGGTCCTGGAATTTAATTCCAGAATCAGATGAGGAACTCTGAAAGGATTTGGGACCCTGGAATTTAATACCAGAATCAGCTGAGGAACTCTGAAAGGATTCATGGGCCTGGAATCTAATTCCAGAATCAGACGAGGAAGGTGCAGCATGCTGTGATGATCTGTAACCACTGTGTTCGATTTCAATATCAGTAGATCGGAAATCTGCCTTCCATCCAGAAAAGGCTTCATTATTTGTGTTGAGAAGAACTGAAAGTTGGCTCAAGTGATTGGACATCTTGTAACAAATCTAGACTTTCAAGAGCTACAACATTTTTTCTAGAAACACCCTCAATCTGATAATGGTCGGGTGGTTGTTTCATAGGCATATCGAGGGTGACATTCCCCTTCGATTTCAAAAAGAATTTATTAACTCAAGGATCTTTTACTCTCTACTGAGTGCTTATCTGGGCTAGTCTCTTGCTCCACTGTTTCAATGATATCTTAAAATCTAAGAGTTCTGCGAAGCAAGTTAATGATTTTGGAGAGCTCTGGCCAAAACTTCCCTCACTTTTTTCACTCAGATCAGTCGTTTCCTGAAATCTTCATATCGTTATTAAGATTGTAATTATAGTGAAAATATAAAGAATGCACAAAGGTATCAATTACTAGATTTATTGCTTCAGTGGATCATATAAAAACAAAAGCAAATAGAAAACACAATTTAGATGGCAACCAATTCTAAGGAGGTGAAAATATAATCAAATTTGACACCCTCCTAACTAGGGTAACTCCAACAATCACAAGCACATCTTCCCAAGTCTTCTACATCGATACTATCATTCAAGACAATCCATTCAGAATAAAGCAGTCTGTCATATATATAAAACTCTGGCGGCCTTTGTCAATCATCCGTAACAACTTGATTTTTTAAGCAAACAATCAATCAAGTAAAGAAATAAATACTCAACTAATAAAATCTGAGTTTCCATAAAAAAAAAAAGGCACATGCATTCATCTTGAGAGCAGTTGAATAGTATCACATTGCACTGCAGAGCACAGGCACAAAAGAAATATCAATGAGAATATGAAAAACAATACTGATCCATCGAGAAGCAGAGAACGGAGCAACCACTGATATTCGATGGTAGAAGTTAAGCAGATGTGTTCCAGAACGGCGTCTTAATGGGGGCCAAGGCCGCAGTACAAGCAGATAATTGACTCGGTTCCTCTCAGGAGCATTCCTTTACAGTTGTTGCTATGAGGTTTGGATTTGACGTGTCGGAGGCAGCTATCGCGGCTGAGAGAGGCTACAGGGAGGGCAGGCTGGGGTTCGACGGGTCGTATTTGGGTAGACCCACAGCTTCCCGGGCACATATATGGACCTGGCGAATTTGTTCATGCGGAACTTGGGTCATTTTTCAGTTTTCACACAGTTGGACTGTCAGTGTGTGTTTCTTCTTTGTTCCAAGTGTTTTTGAGGACGACGGAGTAAATCGCGTTTCAAGAGTCACCTTGATTATTACTCCGTCTGTCCCTTAAATTATTTTATAATTTTCTTTTTCATCTGTCCCTCAAACCATTTTACATTTTATTTTTATTAAATTTGGTAATAATACTAATTTTTAATGCATATCCCAATTTAATACTTATTTTTTCATATCTCCCAACAACTTTACATGTCTTTTTCATTAAATCGACTAAAATATATATTCTCTTTCTTACTTTATACATAAAAATATAAAATTTTCTTAAACTCCGCGCACACCAATACGTGAAATACTTGAAAACTATTCATAATACCTACTCCGTGTATCCCAAGATAAGCGTGCACCTAAACTAAATATACTCCATTCGTCCCAGGTTAAGAGGGTCATTTTACCATTTTGATCGTCTCACCCAAAGTGTCTCATTTTCTTTTTTGGATACATGGGACTCACTCACACCCACTAATAGAATTAAAACATGGGGCCCCTACACCTACTAATACAACTACCCACTACACATTAAATAATAATACTCTTTAATCCACGTACCCAAAAATAAATGGGACTATTAAGTTGGGACGGAGGGAGTAGAATTTAACAAAAGTTGTTTTTCAATTAATTTTATTGATTTTTAAAGAAAAAAAGTTTTTTTTATGAAATAAGTAGATAAATTATAAAGTATATTGTGTATATTAGGTGAGATTGATAAATTTTAAACTAAGATATATTTTAAGGTTAATATGGTGTTTTCATTTTTGAAATGTGACATTTATTGTTTATTAGACCAAAACGAAAGCTGTGACATTTACATTAAAGCAAAAACTATGTGAACTAGTTCAACTGAAAAATTAGGGTTACTCTTTAATACTTTCTCTGCGCATTGTTAATGTGTACATTTGATTTTTGTACATGAATTAAGGAGCATTATTATTTTATATGTAGTGGACAATTGTATTAGTGAGAAGTGTGAATCTAATATTTTAATTATATTAGTGATATGTGTGGTCATATTTTGAAATGTTAGATTAAAATATAGTACTATTTCTTTTGGAGGGTAAACAAGTGAAATATAAATGAGAAAAGAGCGAAAAATATTTAGTAACGAAAAAAATAAACTTTTTAATATGTGTGGTCATATTTTGAAATGTTAGATTAAAATATAATATTATTTCTTTGGAGGGTAAACAAGTGAAATATAAATGAGAAAAGAGCGAAAAATATTTAGTAACGAAAAAAATAAACTTTTTATTCATACAAAGAGAAAACTTTAAAGGAAATTGTGACTCGAGGTATAAAACATAATTAATATGTATAATATTTAACCGTTGGTGTTATTTACAAACTCCTTAACAACTACTCCATCTATCCTAAAGAAATTGTGACATTTTCTTTTTGGGTTGTCCCATAAAAGTTATTACATTCCTTTTAAAATATATGGGACCCACACAAAATATTAACATATTCACATTGGTCCACACACACTCCACACACACTATTAATACACCTAGCCATTACACATTAAATATTATTTCTCTTACTTCACTTTACATTAAAATATTATACTCCTTAATTTATGTGTCAAAAAAATGCCAAGACTTTAATGTGGGACGAGGGAGTAATATCTTGTGCTTTTCGGTGCACAAAATATACAAGTATACAACATTGTTTTTTTAAAATTACACTTTTATTAATAAGATCTAAAGGTAGAATTTTTCCATTCAATCTATAACATAAATATTTAATTAAAAAAATTTAAAAAAAAATTCCTCATTTAAAGCTAAATAAAGGTGAAAGTAAAAGCTTAAGGCGACATCTTCCCTTATTTATGGAAGTTCCACTTCCTGGATTGTAAGAACAGAGGGACTTAATTGCAGCTCAAACTGAACCTTCTCTTCTTCTGGTCTTCACCAGGGTCGGAATCGGCTTCTCTTGCATCTCACCATTATGACATAACTATATAATTAGCACAATTACTTGATTAAATATTAATGTTAAAGCAAAAGGAGATTTTCTACAAGAGAAATGGGAAATAGAGTTATAAATTCACTTGGCATTTGGTTATTCTGAATCTCTATCACTCTACTCTTACTCTTGTCATACACCATATAAACCAAGAAGCTCATTTTCGCTTATTTGACACAAGGGTTCGGGCCTCGGGGTGGTAGTTTGATCTACACTCCTCTTTACACTCCATCCATTCATCACCACTAGTATCTTTTTTCATAATCTTAGCCCGATACGACTCATAATCACTGACAAACAAACAAAGATGAAGCCTCAATGAAAAATTCAAAAACTTTGTATAATTCTCTCACCTACTCTACTGTACCCTTTGAAAAGAACAACTACACTATGTCCTTTTAAGGACATGCTAATTGGAGTCCCACCCTCAAACTTCCAACAACCTTTCTCCGGCCACCACTTCGAACACTCTGATAGAACCTCCATTGGATAAAATTGCTCTTACTCCCATTAACCCAAGCCTACAAACCCGAAACCTCCAATACCACTTTCACCGCTCTATTGTCCTCTATACAACCACAGTCTGCCCCGTCCCATGGAGACTCGACTTCAATCACACTCCCCCTTTGATTCTACATCAATCCCAAACCCAACCTTGATCTTCGGATCTATCCCTGGCCCAATCCTCCATCCGCCACAACATCCTCATCCGCCCCCTTCTCAGAATAATAAACCTAACCACAACCACAACCGCACCCCTAAACTCTCCTGCAAGCTTGAGTTCCTCCCCCCTTTGGAACATGGAGTAGTTGATATTCCGGATGAAGATTCTGACAATGAATGGGAGTATTCGCTCATTGGCTACTTTGCAGGTAGATACCCTGGAGGATCTTACGAAGCTTTGGGAAGTCGATGTCAAGATACTAAATCACGCGAGCGGTTGGATTATCTTTAAGCTGTCCTCGGAAGAAGATGCCCAAAAAGTCATGCAAAACGGGCAGGTTCTTGATGCTGAGAAGAATGCCTCCAAATTTCCAGTTGATGAGGATGGAATATCCACTGTTAAATTTCCATCACTCCCTCTGAATATTTGGAAAACTAAATATTTGAGCTTGCTGGCATCGGCAATTGGCTATCCCATGAGAACGGATGAATACACAGCTTCCAAGGAACATGTATCTTTTGCTAGAATGTTGATTGAAATAGATGCAGCAAAGCCTCTTCTTCATGAGGATAGTATAAACACTTCAAAAGGTCGTTTCACACAGAAGGTGGAGTATGAGTTCATCCCCAAGTTCTGTTGCATTTGCAAGTGTTTGGGACACTCTACCTCTGCCTGCCACGCAAATGTTAATCGGAATGAGATTCCGGTTCAGCCAGAGCAGGATAACCAGCAGGAAGAGAAGGAAGCAGCCCCGTTTCAAAACGTTCGCAGACGTCGAAATCAAAGGAGAAGGAACAATAATCTTGTTCAGAATGCAGAGCAAAAACAAGCTAACCCTGCAGCGGGATTGGATGTATCTTTTGTGCAGAATCCAAAAAACACAGAACCAGCTGGAATCCTTCATATTCCGCGAGCTCCCATCCAACAGCGCCCTGCTCCATTGAACCATAATTTTCCAAAAATTGCTTCTTGTTCCCCCCACTGGTAGAAATTGGAAAGGGAAGAAAGCTTGCTTGGATGATTACTACGATGCTTACCAACTCCGAAAGGCAATGTCGGAGGGGTTTCTCTCTGATGATGGCTCCTCATGAGTCTTCTATCTTGGAATGTGCTTGGGACGCACACCAACACACAATGCACTGAAAAAGGTGGTGCGAGAGCGGAATGTTGTAGTGGCTGGTCTTTTGGAAACAAAATTGAATTCAAATGGTGTTGAACCTTTGATTCAGAAAATTGCACCTGGTTGGATATATACATAATTTCAATATGTGCAGTGGAGGAAGAATTTTACTTATATGGGATGCTTCTCGTATTGTATTAGATAATTTTGTTAAACATGAGCAAGCTATCACTACAAGAAATTTGATAAATGGCGACGATAAAATTAGTCATGAAAACTGAATTTTTCGTCATAAAAATTTTTTTATAACGAAATTTGTATGTCACATAGATCGTCATAGTATGTGCGTCGTATTATGTATTATTCGACGATATTTTAATTCGTCACCAAATATTATGTTTTAATGACAAAAATACTATTTGTCTCTAATGTACTAGCCTATAGTGATGATTAAGTCGTGACAATTTTCATCCTATTTTCGTTGTGTTATGTATTATTTCGTCACTAAAAGTCGAATTTAAAATGACGATAACGTTTATTGTCACCTAAAAGTTACATTATTGTGACGATTTTCTCTATAGTATCAATCTCATCAATTATTTATGACACTTTTATTGTCACATTTGAATAAACTATTTTGTCATTTTTGAAATATTTTGTCGTGAAATGGTTAGATAATAACAACAAAATTATGGCATTCTATAATGACAACATAATTTGTCACTAAGGAGTAGTATGACAAGACAAAATATTAATCGTCATTAAAAAGTGTGGAAATGGTGACAATGTATATTTGTTGGATATAAGTAATATTAGTAATGATAGACTTATTATATAATGACAACATAATTTGTCACTAATGAGTAATATATTAAGACAAAATATTTATTGTCATTAAAATGTGAAGAAATTGTGACAATTTACTTTTGTTGTGAATATATATTATTAGTGACGATATGTAAAATTATCATTAGAAAATTTAAATACAGTAACGACAAATTATCGTTGTTAACAATATATGATGACAAATTATATTTGTCACATCATTAATTAATTGTATGACGACGAAACATTTTGTCGCATTGTAGATTACTATTTTTATTAGAAAATGTTTTAGTGACAAAAATTAATATTTTTATTGATGAATTAATTTATTTTTCAATATATAATTAATAAACAAATAAATATTCAGTAGCATTCTAAGTTATTTATACTCACTACTTTCTAAAAATAATAAATATATTTTAGAGTTTAACTAAACAATGTACAATACTTACAAAGAACCAAAATATAAGGCATCACAAAAGTCATCCGCTAAGTGAGAACTATGGCTATATCTAGCCTGGGTACAAGCAACTAAAATTAGTTGTTTATGCAGTATAAGAACCTAGCAATTTGTATATCTACTATATCAAACAATAGAGCAACCAGCATCAAGTCTTATATCACAATCTAGGTAGTATAATTGTAGAACTTCCTTAGTTGACAAAAGGACCATCATTACTTGCCCTTCAAACACAGCGGAGTGGTGGAAAGTGTAAAAAAAGTAGGAGTTTGAAATCTGTTTCAATGGATCCAACCTTCCAACTGGAGCACTCTTAGGTATCCAAGTTTCAATCTAGCAAAACAAAAACTTGGAAATAGCAGCACAATTATTAGAAATCTCATTATAATAGCCCATAACACGAAAAAAAATTCGAAAGCGAAAAGAACAAGCTTACAAAATCAGCAAAATAACCAATCAACCCAACTTTTTGAAAAGCACACAAGAAAACTGCAAGCACCCGACACTAGACCACCCCAATAGAACAAACTATCTCCATATATATATATATACAGAGAGATTAGCATGCCAATGAGTAAAAGAATGTAATCATCTATGACAAATATGCAGGCTAAATAGCGTGCAATATGGGAACGTACTAATTCATGCTACATTTTGAAATAATTAGAAAATTTTCTATCTTTTATCAAGTAATACATTTTTTAGGATCATGAAAAAGCTGACGTAACTTTTTGACAGGGATCCAAAAAATTACATCCTCAAAGTGATAGTTAAAATTATTTCCAAATTCAAGACTCAAACAGAGTATATCATTTTCAAAAAGTTATTGTTACAAGTTACCAGTTTATCAGCAGTGTTGCCAGTGTCATTAAATGAATGAACAAAACCATAATCTGATGGAACCTTCTTAGCGAATCAACCACCAGTAGTGAAAAGTATACGAAAATAGTAAACTTGCCAATGGAAAATACATGCAAAGCTGACAATAAATACATTCAACCTTATCGCAGCATATTTCATTCATAATTTCATCACCAACAGTGAAGTTATGTTCAGAGATCCCAATATAGTGCTAGTCAAGAGGAATTGGACGATAACTTGAATCAAATAAAAACAGGCCAGATCTAGATTCACCCAAAAAAATTGTGCAACCTGATTTTTATAAAGTATTGAACATTGATCATGAGGGCAATCTTAATCCACAAAAATCAAAACCAATTTGGAGATTCAAGTAAACAAAATGGTTATTTCTTTAATAAACGAAACAAAAAAGACAGAGCATGTTACCTATAATTAATTGGGTAGAGTGGCAGAAACGCCCACAATGAGTATCATGCTTTAAATGGATTCAACCTGTAGAAGCACAAATGACAAAACAGAAACATAATGCTAACTAACTGGTATAGAAAAAACCCATATGCATATGTCTAAAAAGAAGATTACTCAAAGTATAATATAATTAAGTACTTTCCAAATAAATCAAAGAAAGGAAATGAAGGATTGATACAGATGACATGTGATAAGGAAATTGTTCGAATTTTAACTAAATGTCCTTTGAACTTTTATGTGTGAAAGGGAGGAACTTGAAGCACATGAGGTATAGCTTTCTAAAACATTAAAAAACTAACAAATATACCATGCTAATTTTAAAATGAAAATTATTTCGAAATAAACGCAGTTGGAAAATATATTTATAATCAAAGTGATTATATATCATGCCACACTTGCTTTAAGTGCAAGCTACTAATGTTTTGACCACATTACCTCTAACATCGTTCAATGATGTCCTTTATCAACGATTATGATTAGGAGCTTCACTAGCATACAGAGAGACATATCGCTGCTTTTACGAGTAATCATATCCCAATTTTCAGGAGTTATTACAATTGTCTGAATCTATAAAAGCAGTTTTAAGAGCCAGCGTAATAGTCATTCGATCAAAGATCATGTGAAGTTTTTTGTTTCATACATATGGTACCCATGCCAATAAACTCATATACAATACCAAAAAAGAACGATGCATATTCAACATCCAAAATATAGCAAATGCAATACACGCGTTATTAAAAATGCAGATATCATTCGATTAAAGGAGTATATAAAGTACTCTCTGTAAAAATGCATAGTAAAATTGCTGTTAGATAAACATAAATTTTTTTTAGATTTTATTCTAGCAACTTCTAGAATGGAAACTAGTTGTATTCTTATATAATTTCTCAACTGAATTAATGTGAATGCTCTAACATAAAATTTATTTTTCGTAAAGTTATTTTGGAGAATCATCATTTCAAGTGAAATAAATAAATTATTGGAGCAAACCAATTCATCTCTATTTA
The DNA here is from genome assembly GCA_023678885.1 of Pogostemon cablin. NCBI lineage: Eukaryota > Viridiplantae > Streptophyta > Magnoliopsida > Lamiales > Lamiaceae > Pogostemon > Pogostemon cablin. The sequence goes on from CM042965.1 coordinate 7,432,106, forward strand.
GATGGACCCAATAATTAAACAAAATCAACTAAATACAATATGCAAAATAAATATATTAAAATTACTTCTACACAAAATGGGCTATGACTGTGTCAACAACATAAATCCTATTGAAATACCACCAATTTTATTTTATTTTTTTGATAAACTATTAGGTAATTGAATACATGTACATACATTCAAATATATTGCAAGTTTGCAAGCATATGAATGAATAATGTAAATTACAATCTTTTTATAATACTTATCTTGATCGAAAAGATAAGAGGTTCTTCTTCCATTAATTGATTACCATAGTAAGCTTCTCGCACTGCTAGAAACGAAATTTCGCAATATTAGATTCTTCAAAGTAAAACAGAATCAAACTAATAGTAGTTAGATGTGCGAAACAATTAACAGGAAGAGTAAATTTAATATGTTGTAAATTCCAAATACCGTGTATCTTTGACGGTTATAAATGTTTTAGTTCGAGACATTGTATAGAAAATTACAAGTGAGTCGCTATATACCTAATTTCAATCAACACACTACAGAACTCTACCTTAGGGTCAATAGCCAAACACTAAATCCAGAGACATCCCAATTTACCGACGTTTCTTGGTGATTTTTTTCAAAAATAGTCTGCTCCTTATTGTACTCTAGGATTACAACAGTCCGAATCCAAGCTCAGGCTGTAAATGCAACAACAATTCCATCTCAGACAGATTTCATACTCACGAGAAACCAGAAAAAGTTTCACCGTAAGAAAAGAAAACCATCAAGAAAATATAGGTTTCTTTTATCATACAAACAGGCAATTCATTTACAGAGAGACTATCAACACACATTTAGAACAGAATACCTTAATAACAAGGTCAGTGGAATCATCCAATACTTGAACAACAAGCCTATCAACAGGCCATGACAGTCTAAATGCTGCACCAATGGAACCTAAAAATTTTGAAAACACAACAATCATCAGCATTCATGAACATTTCTGTGTGTGTGAGTGAAAACAAGTTCAAGAAAGTAACAAATTGTTAACCTCAATCTCATTGTATATAGGTATTTGTACATGAACCATGAGGAAATCCACATTCCCACTCTCCATATCATCTTTCATTGGCTCCCATTTATATCTTTTGAGGGGCTTTTGCCTAAAGAGCCTAGCTAGTGCAGCAAGAATCATGATGTGAATGTTAACTTATCAGAGTAAAAACATTGAAGGGAAAAACTACTTACTTTTTTTATGAAATATCATGGCCTTAAATAGGCAAGTACATCAACGGAAATAACATGAAATTAGCAACTAACTGACCACTAACTAGACTCAGCACCTTATCTACAATCTAAACAAATTTCCTACAAACTAGGACATGACTCTAACCAAATTTGATAAGAAAGTAAAATAAACAGCAACCCTCGACACTGGAACTATGAATGAGCTTCTTATTAGTTGCCAAACAGGCCCTACTTTCTCCCTCATATCTGCTATTGACCCAACAAGCCATTCCATGACAAGATTCTAGCAGAAACAAGTGTCATTCCTTCCTTGCAAAAATTCAAGAAACAGGGGATGCTCTGGTTCGAACTCCCCATATTTCACCAAATTAACTATCTCAAACAATTTATCTCCCCCACCCCAACACACAATCTTTCTTCTTTTGCCCTTTTTTCCAGCTCAAGGCAAAGAATCAAGAAAAGGGAGGAGATTAAATTTCGTTTCAGTTGTTTTTTACTAAAGCAACTCCCCCATAGGTTGTCGGAATATCTTATTTTTATCCTTTTGGAAGACCAATGGGGAATAGCCAATTGGTTCGATCCAGTTTCCGAATCCGGGACAAATAGTCTGTGGACGAACCTAAAACTTGTCCCGCCAAAGTTTTGAATAGGGGTGTGCACGGTGCGGTTATACAGTTTTTTTATATAATTTAAATTGCATTGTCATATACCGTTCGGTTTAGTAATCAAATTTAAACCGCGGTTTTTCAAGTAATATTGAATATGCGGTTTTAAACGATTTCGATCGATTTTGGTGCGGTTTGACGGTTTTATTAATAGATTAGCCTACATAAATATCGATCCGGATCTCTTATTTTATAATTGTACTACACTTCGTATTTTACATATTCCATAAGTAATGATCATTGTATCCTTGTACATTTGACGATAATTTATTTAGCCATAATAATAACACATGTCAAACATTTAATATGTAGAATAGGTGATGAAACTTATAAATATAATAGGTGATCCCATTCACATTAATATATAAACATAAATCTATAGTCATGTGAAAATATTTACAACCCTTGATCTAATAATATATAGGAGGTTAGACTAATTGATTAGCTTATAGTTGGGATTCAACATAGATGTATGAGAGAAATAATAAAGATAAGAAGTACTCCATTGAAGTAAAAAGAAAAGAAGGTAGGACACATCTATAGAGTGAAGATAAAGACAACAACATTAATAGAATTTATTTTTATTGGAAGAGTGAGAGAATAACTAATGAGTAATGACTAAACTACATAAATACTAACATGTATAAATATATAATATAATCTTAATAAAAATTAGCGGTGCGGTCGGTGGGGTTTTCCTTTAAATTATAAATTGTGGTTTATCTAAATAATTGTATATAGCGGTGCGGTACAATTTGGTGCGGGCGATTTTTGCGGTTTTCAAATTTTTTTGCCCAACCCTAGTTTTGAATGACCCGATCATGAATCCAGTGGGTAGTTTTTTGACTTAATTAAGGCTATGCTTGTTACTTCGTTATAGATTTCAAATCATTTTCAGAATCTACATTCGGTTTGGGTTTTTTTATATACACCAAACAAGTCATATTACTTCTCCATAAATTCTTATGTGCACCCAAATTTGATCAAATGTGAGCATTGAATGTTATCTTTAGTATAACAACGTATTATTCTTTATTTTTTAAGGAATTTTTTTTTTTCAGTCAAGCATTAATAGTATACATATTTTAAATGAACTTTCAATGTAAAAAACAATATTCTTATTAATTAAAATAACTCTTTTGAAACAAAATGTATATTCATGAACACTTTTGCTTCACTCACCTTCTATATCAATTAATTATCTTACACATATTAATCACCCATATCTTCCATATTCGTTTGACATAAAGATCAATTTTATTCTTACCCTGAACTCATAACAAATATAGACTATTATTTAATTAATTTTCAAAATCCACATAAATTTTCAATAAACATACTTTATAGATTATCAGTATTTATAATTAATTAAATTTATATAAATTCAAAGCAAACATTCGAATGTATTAATTAATCGATCTAACTTGTTATATATGCAACTATAATAATAATTGAAATGCAAGAATATAGAGGCGGATGAAAGAATAAATCTTGCTTATAGATAAGAATTTATTATCGTATTTTCCGCGACATCATCTTTAAAAAATATACGTGAAAATGACAAATTAACTAATATACTGTATTTAGGTATTTTAAGTAAACATATTGAGAAGTAGAAGACTCAAACACTAATCATATCATACGGGCTTTTGATCTTAACCAAAATAATTATGCATAATTTATTATTTTGTTCATATGTGGATTATACTATGGATTATTGGGGTAGGAATAAAAGTATATCCATGGGGAAATCCACATTCCCACTCTCCATATCATCACCCAAATTTAATCAAATGTGATCTTATGTAATGAATGATATATTTTTTAGTATAACAATAAAATATTCTTTTGGAAAAAAAAAATCTAAATCAACACTAATAGCTTTTAAATGAACTTTCAATGTAAAAAACAATATTCTTATTAATTAAAATAAACACTAATAAAATTTATATTCATGGAGTTCGTCTCCTATGAACCGATTCAAACTTTGTGATCCTTTATAAGAGAAAATTACAAAACTAGTCCAGCCCGTTACGGTCTCATTTGGATTTGGTCTCAATAGTCTTGAGTTCAGTCCCAAACCTTTTTTTTCGGCAAAAATGGTCCATCCGTCAGCTGTTCCATTAATTCCCATTAGCAATATTGGTCCCACTAGAAGAAGAAGAAGAAGAAGAGAAGAAAAATGTCATCTTCCTCTGAATCATCCGCACAAAAGAATAAGCAATACCTGGTTTGCTACTGTGGAAAAGCCACCCGTACGTACGTTTCACAAAAGGCAAGGAGCTTTGGTAGATTATTTCATACTTGTCCCGAGTCCTTGAACGGTACTGGTTGCAATTCCTTTCTTTGGGCTGATCAGTATGAAGTGGCTGGCCATGCTCAATTCCCTCTTATGCTTACTATGATTGACAATTTGGTGTCTGAAAACTTGGAATTAGCAACTACGTTAAAGGGCACAACACAAAGGATTGATGAAATGGCTAAACAAGTGAAGCGGTTGGAGAAAGGTGTTCATCAAATTCGAATGCTGAAAAAATTTCTTATCATAGTGCTATTGGTGTCTTGGGCTCCTATCATTGTCCGAGGGTTATTCGCCAAGTAGAATATTATCCTATGAACTGTGCCTACGACAACTATGAACTTCAGACGCTTAAACAAATTTCGGCGAGTAAGTTTCGATTTTGAACGAAGGAGAAGGGGACTACCATTTTTTGTTTTAATTTTGTGGAAGGGCAGGTACTGGTATTTCTATGTATGGACTTCTGACGAAAATGAAACACGAAAGAGTGATGAGCATATAATCTAGAGTTTTAGAATCATGCTCTACTCATTGAAATACTGGTATTTCTATCATCCATTACTTTTACTTATTCAAATCTTAAGGGTATTATATTTTATCTAGCTAGCTGCTGATAAGTTGTAATGATTGCATAGCTGACTTTATGAGTGAATAGTACGTAATTTTCCAGTTGCTTGATTAAGTTGCTTGCATCATGCATGGTCTAGATTTTGTAATCTAAATCATTTGAGATACTCTAATGCTTCTATTGATTGATATAGCAGAGCTAAAAAATACACATAAGAGAAGCATGAGTTTGCAAGAGCTTCGACATCTTGCTTTTTTGATATAGCATATGTATATCAAGTATTATGGATTATATTGTGCTCACCAAGTGTTTGATAAACCATTATAATCTAATTGTGGACAATATATTATTATACAATTATATTAGCTATTCAATTATTTTATGGACTTAATTAAAGTGATTCAATTAAGATTAAAAGTCCATGGGCTATAATAATAATTAATATGGGCCAAATGAGTAGATACCCAATACTACGTGATTAGGTGATTATGGGTGGTCTAGTCAAGTAGTATATAAAGGTTACACGGTTATGGTCCCCAATATACTAAGCCGCACATGGTCTTCCCTTCTCCCCATCGGGAGGGATTACTACGGTCCCCACAAAGGAATTAGGAGGGCTTAGTTGAGGAAGGCCATATAACCACTGATCCTGAGTTCGTGTTCCGCCTAGAGACTCATTGGATCGAGAGAGATTTTATATATGCGACTCTCCAAATTTACATATTTGATATATGCGACTCTCCAAATTTACATATTTGATATAACCTCATTAATGATGATCACATCTAATTTTTTTGACCATTTTGTTCCTTAATTTCTGATAGAGTCACAAGTTATTTTTGGAGATGATATAAATGTATATAAAATTATGTTTATGTGTCGTTCTTGAAGATAATAAAAGGATGTTTATGTGGATCCAAAAGTTATCCTATTTTACTGCCAAAATAGGATGTTACATACTTACGGGTGCTTTGGGACCAGAATTGCAGATTTTGCAATTTTGGTCCCAATATTTAAGGTAAAATCTAGTGGGATCAAAATTGCTAATGGGAATAACGGCACAGCTGACGTTGGGACCACTTTTGCCCAAAAAAAAAGGTTTGGAACTGAAGTCAAGACTTTTGGGACCAAACTCAAATGGGACCTTGACGGGCGGGACTAGTTTTGAAATTTCTCTCCTTTATAATTTAAACTCTAGTAATACATAAAATATAATATGATTAAAAAGGGAAGACATGAAAAGGGAAGACATAATTTACACTGTGAATCTGATTTACATAAAAATTTGCCATATTCATAAAGACTTTGTGCAGTCGGTGCACTAGAAGTTAACTCTGAATCTTCATTTCATTCACGTCTATATGTAAATTAATACTCCTCGCTTACACAAACCAATCACTTATATCTTCCAAATTCAATTGACATAAAGATCAATTTTATTCTTACTCTAAACTTACAACAAACATAGGTTTATTTAATTAATTTTCAAACCCGCATAAATTTTCAATAAACATATAACAATGTTTGTTTCTGATTTAATAATAAGATCTAAATTTTCAAAATTTATTCTTATATTTTAAAAGAGTGTATATTGGGTGCATCCAGGTGCAAGGGTGCACCCATATGTGTATACATTTTTATTTTATTTTGTATACATATTATTTTATTTTGTATACGTATTTTGTAATAATTGTATAATTTTTTCACATTAAGTTTTCATTAAAAAAACTAACATCCATATGTGTATAACTTTTTATTAAATATTATATACAATTTTTCAATAAAAAATTAACAATTAAATTGTATACATTTTTACTCTTAATTGTATATATTTTTGTTTATATTTGTATATGGGTGCACCCTATCTTTAAGTGCACCCGGTTCACACTATAAATTGCCATTTTAAAATTCACCCTATACGCCCCTACAATCTTACTAATTCTCATTTACTATCTATTAAATCAGAAGATCTAGATTTTCAAAATTTATTCTTATATTTAGATCAATTACAATCTTTACTAATTCTCATTTACTATACATGCAATTACAAAGGCGCCGACGACAAGGCCTACCGATGCGTCTACGAGCAGGAAGATCCACAGGGAAAAGTCGTCATCAATCTCTCAAAGATCTCATGGTAATCGCTAGCGAAGCTCTGAAATCAAACATCACCACGATCGGACCTTTCTGCCGGCGTCGGAGCAGCTCCTCTTCCTCTTCACCCTAATTCGCCGGAAAATCTTCAACTCTAAATGGAAGCACTACATTCCGGACTTCAAACAAGCCTTCGAGCACTTCTGCATCCACTCCGGCAGCACGTGGAGGCGTCACGGATGGCATTCCACCGATTCGGCAATACATCGTCATCTTCTTCACTCTGGTAAGAGAGAGAGAGGAAGTGTTGAGCGTAGGTAACGTAAATCTATAGTAGAGAGAGGGGAAGAATAAATAAGTAGCGTAAATTAGGAGTTTTAGAAACCACCTACTCAATTTACCTTAATTGAAGCCATTTTACCTCAATTTACCTTTATTGCTGCTCTATATGCAGAAATACTACAGCGGCAGATTACGAATCGGCGTTCGCTTCAATTCACCGTCATCGAATGTATTGGATTCCGATTCTTCAGATGCAGAAATACTACTCAATTGCCGAGAGACAAAGGACCGTGACTGAGAGGGAAGAAGAGCAGTGATTGATGAGAGAGAAAGAAAAGGGTGGTAGAAATCAGGAGTAAATATCAAAATTGATCATGTAAGTATGGTGTTTTTCAACTTTAGTCTTTTTTCTTTTGCAATTCTCAATTTTGATCATTTTTTGTCCACTTTTAGTCCTTTTAGTCTAAATTTAGTCATTTTTGTCCAAATTTAGTCCTTTATGTTAAAAAAAGTCCAAAAATGGTCCGAAAGTATATACATTAAGGACCAAAAGTGGACCAAAAGTGGACCAAAAAATGATCAGATTTTGAAAAAGGATCAAAATTGGACCAAAAGGACTAAAAGTGGACAAAAAAGACCAAAATTGAGAATTGCAAAAGAAAAAGGACTAAAGTTGGAAAATATCATACTTATAGGACTAATTTTGATATTTACCCTAGAAATCAGTGATGCGATTTAATTTGGGATTTTTTTAAGTAAACCCAGCAAACCCGTTAATCCGTAGATTTGTCATTTGAGATTCGATTCTATGAAATATTTATGATACCGATCTCACCCTAGTGGCTCTTTTTTTAATTTTTTAAATTTTTATGCAAAAAAAATTTAATGATCCTGCGCGGATTAAATGCTAGTTCTAAACTCCCGGGTTACATGCTAGTTCTAATCTACTTAGGGGTGTCAATTTTACCCGCGGGTTCGGGTACCCAGCGGGTAATACCCGATCGGGTAAGGGTAGGATAGAGTATAATCGGGTATCGGGTAGGGTACTACCCGTATTCGTTTAAAATGATAAGGGTAGGGGTAGGGTATGGTTTTTATAAAATATTCGTCTACCCTACTCGATTACCCTACCCGTTTACCCGTATACTTTATATATATATATATATATATATATATATATATATATATATATATATATATCTTTATTTCTTTATATTTATCGATATTTCTTTATTTCTTTATACTTATTATAATGATAGTTATTAAAATATGTCCTTTAATATTTATATATGTATTCTTTTCTAGGATGAATATGTTCCCAATTAAATTTGAGATTATGGAACTATGAAGATCTTTGTTACATTTGAAGTTATCAAATCTGTGTAAACTTGAAGCCATGCAACAGTTGAAGTTGATTTTATAAACATTGCTTGATTAGTTTGATTAGTTTTTATTGTACTACTTGGGTTTTTTAATGTTATTAGTATAACTTGAAGCCTTATTTTGTAGTTTGATTCATGATTCTTGTATGGTTGAGAGTGATGATTTATTTATATGTTGGGCATTTGTATTTATTTGAGGCGAATAAGATAAAGAGAAGTATCGGCATCATAGGGATAAATGAGAATAGTAAGACAATTAAGGTGGTCATTTTAAAATATGTGGATATCCGTTTACCCGATGAATAATACCCGAACCCTACCCGATGATACATTTGAGGGTAATAGGGTAGGGTATAGGTGAATGAAATAGATATAGGGTAGGGTATGAATTTAGCGTACCCGTATCATACCCTACCCATTTACACCCCTAAATCTACTTGTAAGTCGGATTTCAAATTCTTAAATAAAATAATAAGTACCTACTAACTTCAACTATTTTTTTTTTTTATATTTTCAAATACTCTCTAATATTTGATCTTCTTTCCTTACTTTTTACTTTTGCTATTTTACTTCAAAATCATTCAATCATTACTACACTAATATAATATTCACATCATCATTTATTTTTAAAATTTTTTTTACCAATTATTAATAACTAAACAAAATAAATATAATTTCTTAACCAATCTACAACTAAACAAACTAAATAGTCCAATAATTTACTAATTCAAAATGAATGTCGTCATCAGTATGTCTCCACCATTTCAACTTTGAAACCCCCACCCTCCACCCCCACTTCCCCACAAAAATATTTTTTTTAATAAAAAATTGAACTTTAATATTCAAATAATAAAACCATATAGGAACCCCATGTTTTAATTGTATTAGTGGCGCTGTGATCGAGGGGCAGCTAGCCCTCGCACATTCCATGTGAGGACCTTCATTGACTAGCTCCTGGGGGTTGCCCCCCGCCTCGTCCATCCCCATATCCTTGCGCCGTTGGTTCCTGAATGGTAATTCTAGTCCCCCGGCGTCCACCATCAACTCTCGGCAATCCCCCTGGAGGAGGAGAGCGCCCTGAACGGTTTACCGCCTCCTCATCAGATTCCTCCGCATCCGATGCCCATGTCTTTTTAGTGTTCACACGGGCAGGTTGCTTCCCATCACGTCTCTGTATCCTTGAATCATCCGGGTCAAGCGGATCGAGTATCTGATATTTACCATAATAAGTTACTTCCATACTCGGTTCAGGAGGAGGATTGGCTTGCTTCTTCTTACTCCTGCTTCTATTTTTCTTTTTATGGAGGACGACCTGGAATCCCTCCTCATCCACCCCAGATGGAGCATTCACGGGTTTCGCAACCATTAATTGTATTAGTGGTTGTGGGTGGGTCCCATGTGTCCAAAAAAGGAAATTGAACTCTTTGGGTAGGACGACCAAAATGATAAAATGACCCTCTTAACCTGGGACGAAGGGAGTAATAGTTATCCAGAACACAAATATCCATTATTCTTCCTATCAGAACCCAAATATCCATTATTCTTACTATCAATTCTCAAAACGAACCATATTTGAACCATATTTGTGCGTTCGACTAAATCATTTTATCGAAATCAATAAATCAGACAGAACCATATTTGTGTGTTCGACTAAATCATTTTATCGAAATCAATAAATCAGACAGAACCGTAGAACTTGTGTTCGACAGATTCAGTGTCTCAAACTTTGTAATAGAATCCAGATTAGAGAGAATTGATGAGAAAAGAATAATAATGAAAACGAAAAATTCAAAAATATTTTTCATCCGTAGAACTGAATTAATATGAATAGTGTGCCTTAAACTAGTTTTAAAGGTGCGATTTAATTATCTAGACCCTCGGGTAGCCGGATTGCCAGCGTCCTAGCATGGGCAGCCTTTGCAGCGGTGACATTAGCCCTCCCCATCGCAACAGGAATTTCGGCTGCTTTGGCAACAGCGTTGACAGCTGTGACAGAAGCTTTGACTGTGTTCGAGGCGGCGACCTCAACAGTCTTAGCAGCAGCTAGAAGGGCATCGATATTTTCGTCAATGGTATTGAAAGATTTGAGGACTTTGAACGCTTCCAAGTCTTTGCAAATGCTGTTGGCAGACATGTAGGCCGAGGAAGCAGCTTGAGCAGCGTCCTTGAGCATTTTGGCAGCGTCATAGTAGATTCGGACGTCTTTGTTGTACTTCGCAGCATATTGGGCAGCAGCCTCAGAATCTGCCTTAGCTTTCTCGAGGGCTTCCAGGGAAGCCATTGCTACCTAAAACCACCATAAAAGGAATTAGTGGAAATAAAGTCCAGACATATTAATCTAAAACCTCTCTGATATTAATAATTTTAAAATATGTAATAAAAAAAATTAAAAAGGGTCGGTACAAAACGAACATATAATCACAGGGGATTTTGTTTGAAAATCTGAATGGTTTCCAAAAATCTACATTACGCCGTTCACCAATACAATTCACAAACATACTACATTAAAATTACACATACTACAAACATACTACATTAAAATTACACATACTACATTAAAATTACACATACTACATACATCAACCGTACATTACATACATACTACATACATCAACCGTACATTACATCCGGTTGTAGGCCAGATCTAATAAAACAAAGAAAATTTTGAAAAATCCATTCAGATCGAAGTGAGATCTAATAAAATAAAGAAAATTTCGAAAAACCCCATTCAGGTCGGAGTGAATCTTCTTCATCGAGTTTTTTCATCAAGAAAACTGATGCTTAGATCGAAGAAAAACGAACATATAATCACAGGGATAAACAGGGAAAAACCGACAAAATAAATTTAACCTGAGGCGGTTTTGTTTGAAAATCTGAAACTAGATTGAAATTTCAATACAATTCACAAACAAACTATATTAAAATTACACATACTACATACATCAACCGTACATTACATCTGGTTGTTGGCCAGATCTAATAAAACAAAGAAAATTTTGAAAAATCCATTCAGATCGAAGTGAGATCTAATAAAACAAAGAAAATTTTGAAAAATCTATTCAGATCGAAGTTGGATCTAATAAAACGAAGAAATTTTGAAAAATCTATTCAGATCGAAGTGAGATCTAATAAAATAAAGAAAATTTCGAAAAAACCAATTCAGATCGGAGTGAATCTTCTTCATCGAGTTTTTTCATCGAGAAAACTGATGCTTAGACCGAAGAAAAAGTACCGCGAAATCAAGCAGAAGAGATGACTCACGATGAATTGAAGTCAAGAAGAAGAGATGACTCACGATGAATTGATAGAGAGAGAGAGAGGGCAAGAAGGAGCGGCGCTGAGGATTCCGATGAGTTTCTGAAAATTACTGAGAAAAAATGTGCCCAAACACTAAAAATGTAGTATTTATTAGGTGGAGAAAATATGTTTATGAGGTGGAGGTGGGTTTAAGTGGGCTTGCAATAAAAATAATAAGTGGGCTATTTAAAACAAAGAAATACTAGTTATAAGTGGGCTGGGCTGAAGTAAACAAATAATGTATTTAAATTATTTTAAGGTGGCACTATTGACACCCATTATATTACTTACAGCACCCAAAATCCTAAAATAAATAGTATGAAATTACGATTGTAACCCCTATCCAACCATTTAATTTAGGGACATCATTTAATATGCCCTGTTCCAAGTTTATTACATCAAATTTGCCATAATGTTTAAAAACCATCTAATTTGTCCACTTTTAAAGTGATATGCCTGAACTACCCCACCCCACTGACACATGTCAGTGCTTATACAGAGGGAAAATCAATTTTACTGAATTTTCTCTTTTTCTATATAGAATCTTTGTCCCACTTTAAAAGACTTTTCTTTTAATTCTTATCATCGACATATCTTTTTTGTTTTTTTACTTTAATTACATGTCCGCGATGATTTAAAAAAAAAATTAGCTGACATAGCCTTTTTTTTAAATTATGAGCAGATATGAGTGATGTGTTGTATAATATATTTATTTACTCTCTTTATTGGCGATACCAGATTTTTTTTGCGGACATAGCTTTTTTTTTAATTATGGGCAGATATGGGTGATATGTTGTATAATTTATTTATTTACTTTTTTTATTGGTGGATAACAGATTTTTTTGGCGGACACTTTTCTTTTAATTCTTATCATCGACATATCTTTTTGTTTTTTTGCTTTAATTACATGTCCGCGATGATTTAAAAAAAATGGCAGACATAGCCTTTTTTTTTAATTATGAGCAGATATGAGTGATATGTTGTATAATATAATTATTTACTTTCTTTATTGGCGGATACCAGATTTTTTTTTGCGGACATAGTTTTTTTTTTTTTATTATGGGCAGATATGGGTGATATGTTGTATAATTTATTTATTTACTTTTTTATTGGTGGATAACAGATTTTTTTGGCGGACATAGCTTTTTTTTTAATTATGGGCAGATATGGATAATGTGTTGTATAATTTACTAACGTTTGAACCCGTGTGTTGCACGGAACAAAGGTATTCTGATGTTATTTAAAATCAAAAGAGAAATCTAAATTATGTCTTTTACATATTTTCAACAACTGTATCATTGAATTGTTGAGCATATCGATCGAAGTATTGAGCGAGGGAATGTACGAACTGTTGAGCGATTGAAGTATTGAGCGAGTGAATGCACGGATTGATGAAATGGCTAAAGATGTTGTAGAAGTGAAGAAATACTTGAACGATGGGTGGAGCTTGAATCTAATGGTACATCGCATTTAACACGAATTTTGAAACAATTCACAAATGCTAAACCCTGCCGATAAATATTAAACCCTCGAGGGACATTATGCCTTAAATCAGTGGAAAAAAGTATATCATAAATCATAGGGGTAAAGCCGTCATTTCATTGCTGATAAATATTACTCCCTCCGTCTCTAAAAAGTTTGCACACCTCTTTTCGGCACGGAGATTAAGAAAGTGATAACTTTTAGGGGTATAATGGTATTTTTATGTAATATATAAATGATAAAGTATGGTAGGTAGAGATGATTTTTTTGTAATTAAAGTGTATGGGGAAGGGTGGTTGTTTTTTACTTTTTTTTTTTTTTTGGATGTGCAAACTTTTGTGGGACAACCCAAAATAAAAAGTGTGTCATCTTAAGTGAGACGGAGGAAGTAAATCATATAATTTTATGTAATATCATATAAGGTAGTTGTATATTTAAAAAAATTAATAGACCGTTGACTTAAATTTGTTATTATATTTTGAAAAATGAAAACCTTCTCTCATACATTTTTATTAATCTTCTAAAAACTATATTTAAACCTAGGCATAATTTGATTTTAGGCATTTCAATTAATTACAAATTATAAGAGGGCTTCCTATAACCTTATATATATATTTCTCATAAATTAGTTGTAATCAAACCAATGATTAATTTCTCAAACTAAGTATTTGTTATACCAAATAATCAAATCAAATATTAAAGAATATATTATTGTAATATATATTAGTTTGAGAAATATAATATTTTAATGTATAATCGGTAGTTGTTAGGGATTATAGCGGGTAGGATATCCACTATAGGGGTATCCGTATGTACTTGTATCAATTTAATTATAAACTACTCATTTTCGTACTAATTTCATTAAAAAAATATATTATGATATTCATACTTGTCCCAAACTCGTTTATCAATACCTGTAGATTACACATACCCATTTAATACTAACTTATTTTAGAAAAATATTTATATTTAAAATAAATATGATTAAATAAAAATTATAATTAGTAATATATATTTATATTTTTAGTGTTTAGATTAATGTATTAATTAATTTATATATATATATATATATATATATATATATATAGTTTTTGTGTTAAAATTAATATTTTAATAAAGAATATATTATTGTTAATTAATTATAAATTAATATGAACTTTATTATTTTTAATATGATCAAATAAAATTTATAACTATTAATTAATTATATAATTATGGTTCTTATTATTTTTAATATGATCAAATAAAGTTTCTAATTATTAATTAATTATATAATTATTTCATAACATATTATATAATAATATAAATAAAATATTTTGTATAATTTTAATATTTGTGGATACCTAATTCATATATATACGTACACAATTCAGATTCTAATGATATTTTTTTGAACTACTTATGAAAATTATAATTATTAATATATATTTATAATATATTTATATGCTTATGACTAAAAATCGATGTCTATCAATGCCTACTTTTAACATTAGTGGTTTCTGTTGGATTGTATACTAAAAGTCTAGCTTTAGTATGAACAATGTCATAACAATATTTGAAATGAGAATCATTGATCAAATGATTGCATCTTATAATTTATTTTATATGCATGATGCAATAGTCCATTTACTTTATACTGTAGATAATATGTTGTGCGACAACACGCGGAAGATCATATTATCGGTTTCCTTATAAAGTATAAACAGATGCTCACAACTGAGATAGACGGGGACTCTCTATCGGTATGGTTGTAGTGTGGTTTGGTATTAGCTTGTCTTGGCTATAGAATCACATTAGTGCACTTGTGTGTATTGAGTAGGACCGCTTGAGATCGTTCGTCTTATACTGACTATATAGTAGAACTTGATCTCTGTTATTATGGAAGTTCGTGCTCTTAATCCCTATACAATAACCTCGACACGTAGGACAGTATGTATTTCTTTGATTCATCAATAGGTGAGATTTATAAGTATTAAATCAACAAACTCGGTGAGTTGGGAAGTAGTGCTGTATCTATGGTGTGCTGTTGATTGTAGAAGGAATCCATGTCCGTCATAGGTTGATGATGTCCCCTTGAGGAGCTCATAAGGTTTATCATGTAAATCTTGCAAGTGGATTAATTTCCGGCATGATAAAAAGGTTGAGTGGTACTACTCTTGGACGAGATATTAATTAATTAGAGTTGTCAGTAACTTAATTAATTAATGGACATTGAATATCTTAAACATGGGGAGACTTTCGGGCTCATAATAAGAAGGAGCCCAGAACATAATTTTGGGATTGGACGGGTAGTGCAATAATAATATTTTAGTGGACTGTATTATTATTATTGGATTTAATTAAAAGCTTTGGGCTAAGCTTGGTTAATTAAGTTCAATTGAGGCCCAGCCCAATTTCTCCTCCTGGTCCCTGCTGTAGCCCAATATAAATAGTCATCTCAGCTTCTGGAAACCTAACTTCCTGCGCCTCTTTTGACGTGAGTTAGAGAGAAGCAGATTGAGAGAACTCTGGGGATTGTTGACCACCCAACACCAGAGTTGACTTGGGACATACAGCAGAAGATCAAGAGGTGTTCTTCTGCAGTGATTCAGACTCTACATCAACCCTGAAGTACGGTAAACACATTATTGCTTCCGCTGATTTTGTTTACTATTTATCCTAACGGATCACGTTGAACCGCACGATCCAATTGCCCAACAATTGGTATCAGAGCGATGGTTTCGTGGTGAAACGTGAGACGTTAGGTAGGGTTCGTGCTATTCTTGTATTTAATTATCGAATACAAAGCATGTTTATTTGGAGTTGTATATGTGTGGATTATCATAATTCCTTTGTGCTTTGTCGATGATTTTGGCATGAATTTATCCAATGGTAAGTGTGATTGTAAGAATTTTTTCGTAATTACTGGGTACAACACACGCACATCCTGAAACTCCATCTGCCATCATTCACACTGATCGCACATGCTCTCAACCCGTTGGGCTGTCAACGAACAAGAAACTGCTCCCTTTTATATTCTCATCGGCTGTAAAGAGAGAAAGAATTCAGACGACAACTGCTGGGTGATGAGCGGCGACCATTTCGATAGTGCTGAGTGATGCCATCGACGAAGATCGATGCTGGTTGGCGTGAACTACTGTGGTGAGTCGCCACGATGGCCAGAAACTTGGCTGTCGATCGATGACAGTCAAGTGGTGCGACAAATCAGCAACGACCGGAAGCAATGAACATCGGGAAGCAGCTAACGGCGACAAACCTGGACTGTAGAACCCGAGTGCTTGGATCGGGTCGGAAATGATCGGCGATGCGCGATGCTAATCGATGACTGTCGGCGGCAGCGGCCGGGAGCAGTTGTCGGTGGCTGATTGAAAGCATTTTCGATGAGCATTCAAGCTCGGATTGAAGGCGCGATTGCGACAGTTGTATTGGATTGAAGTCGGCGGTAGTGCCGATGGCTCTACTCGACGGAGGTGCTGATGGATGTACACGGCGGGATGAAGTGCTCGCGGTCGGCTGCGCTGGGCGATTCGTCGCAGATCCGGCGATGCTGGAGCAGTCGCACGGCTGAGTGGCTGTCACTGTTAATCGCTGGAGTGGCCGCCTGTGGGAGCGGCGTCTGGTTGCGCCGGAACGGGTGAAATCGGGCGACGGCGCAGCTGGTATGTCTGGGGTGGCCTTGGGCGGCGCGATCGGTGGGGATCCCGTCCGGGGGCGGTCTGGTCATCAAGAGGCGGCTTGATTCCGGTGGCTTCGGTCGCGGCTGGGTGCTTCTCGGCAGTGAGCGGCGATCGGCGGCAGGTGGCTAGCATGTGCGGGCGGCGGTTGCTGACCGTGAGTGCAGGCGGCGGCTGTGTATTAGGGCAGCAGAATTTGGGCTGCCTTGTTGGGCTTCCCTTTTTATTTGGCTTTGGGCTGGGATTTGGGCCCAAACTTTAATCAAAAGGATATTGGGCTCTATTTTAATTAAAGTGGATTTGGGCTTGATTCTGTAGTTCATGGGCTAATGGTTTAATTATAAGGGCCCAATTCAGTAATAAATAAAAGGCTGACTCAATTTATTTTAATTTGGTTGTTGGGCTTATGGGTCCAATTTAATTAAAATGTGTTTTGGGCTGCTGGGCCAATATGGATTGCTGAATTTAATTAATTGTGGGTAATGGGCCAAGCATGATAAATTAATTTTAATTAATGGACTAATTTTGTGCTAGTGGGCTTGGTGGGATTAATTTAGTTTTGGGCTAAGATTATGGGCCATAGATAATGAGCATGATTAATTAATTAATCCGCTGCTCATTTTGTGCTTATTTGTTGCTCTTGGGCCCAAAATTAATTGATCCACTAATTATGCAATTAATTAATGTTATATAACTGATTAATTGATTTAATTGTCAATTATTGTTGTATATGTAAAAGGCATGTTCTATGTGATTTATTTATTTAAATTGCTGTTAATAGAAGCATGTCTAAATTGTATATTTTATTCTGGAATATTATATGCATGTTAAAACCCTCGGTAATTAAATAACTAAGTGGGAGAGGGGATTGGTAATAAATTCCCGCGGCCTCCATTATTGGTTTGTAAGTGATGTGAGTAAACTTGCGTGTTGGCATAGGCCTTCCTCCCTAACGGATGAGTTTATTCACGGATCACTGGTACAGACTTCATAAATAATTATTGTTTGTAATGTGGCACATAAACTTGCGTGTTGGCATAGGCCTTCCTCCCTAACGGATGAGTTTGTGTGCGGTACACTGGTACAAACTTATAATTGATGATTGTAGGAAGCTAACCGAGCGCGTGTGTACTTCTCCAACTGTAAGGCACATAAGCTCGCGCAGTGGACTTGGGATCAAATAATGGTGTACACTTAGGTGTAAATAATTAGTATCCTCCCCAACGGAGTCACTGCTATTATTTGCATGGCTAAAGAGTAACCGACTATTAATTATTTTGTCATAAAGTTAGGTTGACAAATGAAATTAATGGGTAAAACCTTCTCTTGTAAATGTTCGGGTTTGTAAACGTCCACACTAACGTGGCTTGCAGACTCACGGTGCTTGAGATGTCGGTGAATTTTATTTTATATTGTTTTGAGGGAAACAATATAAAAGGATAAAATTCGAAGTTTTGATCAGTATATTTATTTGTGATTCTCTGAATTTCGAATGGTATTATCTCACTAATTGTTAACTAAAAGAAATTATATTTACTTGTCCAAATTAACTGATTAGAAAAGAATCTTAATTTTGAAATTTACTGCTTAAGAAAATACATGTGTTCTCTCAAAGGACGGCTCATGATGCCTATTAAAGTCTTTAGTGAAGAGATGAGAGGATCATAGAAATATGATGAACTCATGTAACTCTTCAGATACTTGAGTAATTTAAAAGGCGCAAGATCATGATAGAATTTGATGAATGAATTGGAAAAGCTTGGAGTATAAATTGAAAGGGAAACCTAGATCAATTTTATTCTCCATGTTTAGCCTTGATGTTTTGAGAAAGTTCTACCTGAAATACTAGAAGATGTATATAGTGGGAGACTTCTGACAAAACATGTGGCAAAAGAAAGCCAATTTTCATCATAATGTGAACAAGTTTAATATCTTATTTACTAATGGTTTAAACATGATTGGTGATGGCATCTACTGACACGAAGTATGTAGATACTGGAATCACTAAATGTTTATCACTGAGTAAGGATAAGATTATTAAGACATGGGTAAAACTACAAAGGTAGTGGCTATTGCAGTGGGAGTTGTTTATTTATCTCATGATAAGAATAAACGATTGATTATGAGAAATTGTCTTTACGTACGTTTCATAGAAAGAATTTAATTTCGGTTTCTATGCATTAACGGATGGATACTTCATTTCATTTAAATGACATGGTCATAGTAATGAGGAATGAGGCTATAATCCGTTAAAGTACGTTGGTGGATAAAAAGTATACTCTTGAATCATGTACATCCCACAGATGCAATAAATAGTAATTAATAATGCATCTTCTAATATTAGTAAGAGAAAGGAACCTTCGGAGATGAACTAAACATACATTTGGCGTCTAAGACTAATTCATTTTACTTAAGTAGAATTCAAAAGTTGATAGCCGATAGACCGTAAGGTTTATCTGAAGTGGAAACTATCGGACTTGCGAGTCTTGCTTGGAAGTAAAAATGATTAACTGCCTTTTCAAGGCTGTGGGGTATAGAGCCAAAGATATATATGTTGGAATTAGTTCATTCTGATTCAAGCGAACCTAACATTATCCGGGCGAGAGGTGGTTATGAATATTCAAAGATTATTCTGGATACCAATATATTTAATTGATACACTGCAAGTCTAAGTTCTTGGATTAATTCAAGAATTGAAAGGCTGGTACAGTGAAGCGTCATGAAAAATATATTAAGTCATTACGATCTAATCGTGATGGCGAGTACCTCTTGGGATAGTTAGGAGCTATTAATCAGAAGTTGAGATTAAATCTCAAGTTGACTACACCGGGCATGCCCCAGCTGAATGGTGTGGTGGGTAGAAGGTATTAGGCTCTTACGATTATGATTAGATAGATGATGAATTATTTGGAATAATTAAATTCATTTTATGGATATGCCCTAGATACAGTAATTCGTGAAACGTTTGTCTGTATATGGGATATTCTAGAAAAATGGATAGTGATTTATTTAGTCCAAAAGATCGAAGGGTAATTGTTAACACAATGACCAGATTTTTGGAAAAGGACTATGTAATAAATCACAAGCCCATGTATAAGTTGTTCTAAAGGAAGTGAGAGGAAAACACTAAGTATAAGTACCAAGTGTACAAGAGGATATACCACAAGGTAAACTGCAACGCGTGTCACGTCTGATACACAATTACATGTAGTGCCTTGTCGTAGTGGGAGGGTTGTGTGACAACTCATAAATATATGTTTGGGAGAGTCGTGAGACTTGATCCCTAGTGAACATAGTATTATCCCACGGATACGACATAGCACTACAAGATTAAAATGCGGAATCTTAGTAAGTTGCAATGTACGTTGAAATAGAATCTACGAATTCTATATTAAGTCTGGGAACTTGTATGACCACTAAATGGTGTAAAAACCATTGCAAGTGATCATAGGAAATAAAAGAAGATCATACGGAAAGGTGAAAATCTTGAAAGCAAAGCTTGTTGCGAAAAGATGTACTCAGAAAGAAATGGTTCGATTATGAGGAAACATGTTCGCTAGTAGCTATGCTTATGTTGATCCGGATTCTTTTATTTATTGCTGCTCATATTAAATTATGAGGGACAGCAAATAGATGTCAAGACAGCTTTCCTGATTGGAAGTCTTGAGGAAAACATCTATGTGAAGCAACCAGAGTGATTCATTGCAAAGTACTAATAGCATTTTGATAGTAAGCTTAAAAGTGTCCAGCGATGGACTAAAAGCAAGCTTTGAGATCGTGAAGCATCTGTTTTGATTAGGTAATCCAGTGGCATGGATTTAAATCAATGAGCGGATGTGTCTTGTGTGTTGTAAAGAGTGACGGAAACGTGGTGGTGTTTCTTGTACTATACGTAGATAGTATCTTGCTCATTGGAGACAATGAAAGAGTATTATAGGGCGTATGGGTACGGTTAATAAAGCGGTAGTGATGAAGGACTTAAGAAAGGCAAAATTCATCCTTTTGATCACGGTAATATGGATCACGTGAAAGGATGTTATGCTTATCTCAAGTTTCATAAATGATACAGTCCATACTCGTTTAGCATGTGTAATTATCTTAGTAAATGTGTCTTTGAGACACAAAAAGAAGATAAAGTAGATGAAAGCGGTTCCTTATGCTTCGGCGAATAAGGAAGCTTAATCTAAGGAATGCAGTGAACGAAGTTGGATATCTGTTTTGCTGGATGCAGAACAGTGGGTATCAACATAATCCGGAACAAGAATGATGACTGTGGTAAGACATATATGAAGTGCCTGAGAAGGACTGGAAATCATATATAGACTTACTGAGCAGATTCACTGCTTCTTGTGGATTACGTAGATTCAGATTTTATAGTCAGATTGGACGGTAATAAATTCTCCTCAAAGGTTATGTGTTTAACTTTAGGAAGTAGAGTCATAATGTGGAGGAGTGTTATATAGAAATATATTTCAGACTCCGGACTCCATCATGGTAAGATGATAAATTGGAGCCTATGAGGCAGCCAAAGTATCTATATGACTCTAGAAACTTCAAGATGGACTTCGAAGTATTTCTAAGTTTGCCCAAGGATATCACAATTTACATTGATGATATTGGTGCAGTTGCAAACTTGAAGGAATCACGAGTCCATAAGGCAATTAAACACATGGAGCGCGAGTACCACCTATTACGAGAAATCGTATGATGAGGGGAAGGTTGTTGTCGCCTAGATTGCATCGGATGATGACCTAGTAAATCCATTTACAAGGACCTTAAGGCGAGAGCTTTTAATGGTCGTGTAGTGGGAGTAGGAATCAGATGTATGGCAGAAGACATGACAGCATAGTCTTTTAGTATAAGTGGGAGATTGTTGGATTGTATACTAAAAGTCTAGCTTTAGTATGAACAATGTCATAACAATATTTGAAATGAGAATCATTGATCAAATGATTGCATCTTATAATTTATTTTATATGCATGATGCAATAGTCCATTTACTTTATACTGTAGATAATATGTTGTGCGACAACACGCGGAAGATCATATTATCGGTTTCCTTATAAAGTATAAACAGATGCTCACAACTGAGATAGACGGGGACTCTCTATCGGTATGGTTGTAGTGTGGTTTGGTATTAGCTTGTCTTGGCTATAGAATCACATTAGTGCACTTGTGTGTATTGAGTAGGACCGCTTGAGATCGTTCGTCTTATACTGACTATATAGTAGAACTTGATCTCTGTTATTATGGAAGTTCGTGCTCTTAATCCCTATACAATAACCTCGACACGTAGGACAGTATGTATTTCTTTGATTCATCAATAGGTGAGATTTATAAGTATTAAATCAACAAACTCGGTGAGTTGGGAAGTAGTGCTGTATCTATGGTGTGCTGTTGATTGTAGAAGGAATCCATGTCCGTCATAGGTTGATGATGTCCCCTTGAGGAGCTCATAAGGTTTATCATGTAAATCTTGCAAGTGGATTAATTTCCGGCATGATAAAAAGGTTGAGTGGTACTACTCTTGGACGAGATATTAATTAATTAGAGTTGTCAGTAACTTAATTAATTAATGGACATTGAATATCTTAAACATGGGGAGACTTTCGGGCTCATAATAAGAAGGAGCCCAGAACATAATTTTGAGATTGGACGGGTAGTGCAATAATAATATTTTAGTGGACTGTATTATTATTATTGGATTTAATTAAAAGCTTTGGGCTAAGCTTGGTTAATTAAGTTCAATTGAGGCACAGCCCAATTTCTCCTCCTGGTCCCTGCTGTAGCCCAATATAAATAGTCATCTCAGCTTCTGGAAACCTAACTTCCTGCGCCTCTTTTGACGTGAGTTAGAGAGAAGCAGATTGAGAGAACTCTGGGGATTGTTGACCACCCAACACCAGAGTTGACTTGGGACATACAGCAGAAGATCAAGAGGTGTTCTTCTGCAGTGATTCAGACTCTACATCAACCCTGAAGTACGGTAAACACATTATTGCTTCCGCTGATTTTGTTTACTATTTATCCTAACGGATCACGTTGAACCGCACGATCCAATTGCCCAACAGTTTCAATATCCACTGGCTGGTGAAATAGACATCAATCAGCATTTTTATCATAGTGAATATTGAATACAAAAAATATTATATTTTTTATTTTAATTTCAAATTCTAATGAAAATTTTTTGAACTACTCGTACTCGTTTTTTTAGGGTGTTTATTAATTATGTAAGATACTTTCTTATTTCGTAATACTCATACCCGTGTATAAATAAATATTATTTAAAAATTAGTATTTTAAAAATTCATTACAATATTTGTATCCGTCCCAAAATCTTTTAGTGGACGATGGATTTTGGCCTCCCAATAAAATTTATAACTATTAGTAATTAATTATATAATTATGGTTCATATTATTTTTAATATGATCAAATAAAGTTTGTAATTATTAATTAATTATATAATTATTTCATAACATATTATATAATAATATAGATAAAATATTTTGTATAATTTTAATATTTGTGGATACCTAATTCATACACGTACACAATTCAGATTCTAATGATATTTTTTTGAACTACCAATGAAAATTATAATTATTAATATATATTTATAATGTATTTATATGCTTATGATTAAAAATTGATGTCTATCAGCACCTACTTTTAACATTAGTGGCTTCAACTATACTGGCTGGTGAAATAGACATCAATCAGCATGTTTATCATAGTGTATATTGAATAAAAAAATATTATAATTTTTTTTTAATTTCAAATTCTAATAATATTTTTTTGAACTACTCGTACTCGTTTTTTTAGGGTGTTTATTAATTATGTAAGATACTTTCTTATTTCGTAATACTCATACCCGTATATAAATAAATATCATTTAAAAATTAATATTTAAAAATTTATTACAATATTTGTATCCGTTCCAAAATCTTTTAGTGGATGATGGGTTTTGGCCTCCCCGGATTAGTCGGTCTATGGATCGGATACCGGTGCATCAAAAAATATTAGTAAATTACTCATACCCATTTAATACTATTTTTTAAAATATTTTTTTATTGATTAAAATTAAGATTTTAAATGAACTTATACTATTACTGATTAAATATAAAATAAATATAATATAATTCTATTACAAAAATATAACCTAAACCCTAATTTTATAAGTTATTATAATAATAATTGAATAATATTACTATAAACCCAAAACCCTAAAACCATATCCCTAAACCCTAAATCAATATAATGTATTTAAATTAATTTTATAAGTTATTATAATATTTAAATAATATTACTCTAAACCCTAAACATAAAATTAAAAACTAATTCAAATTGTTTAGGAATAATTAAAATAATTTGAAAAAATTAATTCAAATTGTTTAGGAATAGTTAACATTATAATTTGAATGTAAGATACTTTCTTATTTCGTAATACTCATACCCGTGTATAAATAAATATCATTTAAAAATTAATATTTTAAAAATTCATTATACTATTTGTATCCGTCCCAAAATCTTTTAGTAGACGATGGGTTTTGGCCTCCCACGGATTAGTCGGAATTTTTTAAATTCTAATGATATTTTTTTGAACTACTCGTACTCGTTTTTTAAGGTGTTTATTAGTTATGTGTAAGATACTTTCTTATTTCGTAATACTCATACCCGTGTATAAATAAATATCATTTAAAAATTTATATTTTAAAAATTCATTACAATATTTGTATCCGTCCCAAAATCTTTTAGTGGACGATGGGTTTTGACTTCCCTGGATTAGTCGGTCTATGGATCGGATACCGGTGCATCAAAAAATATTCGTAAATTACTCATACTCATTTAATGCTTATTTTTTTAAAATATTTTTTATTGATTAAAATTAAGATTTTAAATGAACTTATACTGATTAAATATAAAATAAATATAATATAAAACCATTAATAATACATGAATTAAACCCAATTAAATAATAGTATTACTCTAAACCCTAAACCATATAATTAAAAATTAATTCAAATTGTTTAGGAATAATTAAAATAATTTGAAAAAATTAATTCAAATTGTTTAGGAATAGTTAACATTATAATTTGAAATAATTAAAATTTGTAGTTATGTATTATATTTAATGAAAAATAATATTAAGCACACATATAAGGAATCATTTTAAATAAGACATCATTTTGAATTAAATAGAATATCATTATTATAACCAATAAATCAATGGCCAAAATCTAATATCATAATTGTGATGAATGTATGAGATTGAATAATATGATGAACGGATGAGATTAAAAAAGGTTTAGTAATCAAAATCAATGGTATATATTAAAAGTTGGTTAAATTTTGACTTTTAAAGTGTGTTTTATTATATATAAAGATTTATTTGCAGATGTCAGTAATTTGTTGTATAATTTATTTTTTTTATTCTTTACTTCAGGGCGGACATGGATTGTTATTTATAATTTATATATATATTATATGTTAATTACATATCCGCCGGTGATTTTAAGGATTTTAATTTGGCGGACGTGGTTTTTTTTAATTATGAGCAGATATGGGCGGACAAACAATTTAAAGATGAATTTATCGCCGGACATAGAATTTTAGGGCAATTAAATAGGCGGAAATATACGCATGTAATTGTAGGAGAAGAAATTTAATGATTAACTTATTGGGGATATGAATATATATTAGGCATAATTAAATATACACATGAAAACATAAATTATTTAATTCAAGGGTGCATGTCATGTTTGATGTAATATTGGGATATCAATTTAGATGTAATGTGAATTATTACAAAAAAAAAAAAATTATGGGCGGACATGCCCTATATTAAAAAATATATATATATTTTCACATTACATTCATTCTTACATATGTGATATCTTTAATTAATTAGGATGTCCGCCGATAATTTAAGCCTAAATAGCATGTCTGCTTATGTAATTGATATGTAATTGTATATTCGTTCATAAATTCATTCTTAAATGGCTTGTCCGTCACGTGTCCGCTGAGTAATTGTTGTGTGATTACATGTCTGCTGGTAAATTCATTCATAAATTGCTTATTCGCCGCTTGTCCTCTGATATAATTGATATATAATTACATGTCTACTTAGTAAATTCATTCTTAAATGGATTGTCCGCCGATAAATTGATCCTTAAATTACATATAATTACATATTAATTAATAGAAAATAATAAGATAATATGTGTTCGTGTTTGATATTCTTAACTAATTAGGATAGTATATCATATTAACACATGTTTGATATCCTAAATTTTTTTTTGGATATTATATTTTTTTATGGCAAAGAATTGTGTGAGACCGTCTCATGTAAGGGCTTACGTTAGAGTGACGTGAGACGATCAAAAAGTGATGACTTTTATAAACGAAAGTCTTAATAAATTAATGAAAAGTGAAAATGATCTCTCATGAACAATTTATAGTGTAAATAAAGAGTGATAACATTTTATAGCGAAAGTGATAACGATTTATAACGAAAGTGATAACTATTTTAAAAAGTGAAAAATGGTCTCACGTGAGACGGTCTCTTACAAGACCTACCCTTTTTTTATTCGTGTGAGATATTCTTAACTAATTAAGATATTATATTTTTTTTATTATTTGTAATACATCAGCGGATTTACTAATTGTATATCTCTTTATAAATAATAATAAAATTCTTTTTTTTAACCGCTCAGACATCAATTGAAAATACTCTATTATTATAATTTTAAATTGCATGTCCGCCGGTAAATTGATACTTAAATTGCATATAATTATATGTTAGTTAAAAGAAAATAATAAGATAACATGTGCTCCGTATGTGATATCCTTAATTAATTAGGATATTATTATTAAAATGATTTATTTGTTAGGTTGGTATTTATAATTATGCAATAATTATAATTATCTATTTTTATTGTCTTTAAATATGCATGTCCGCCAACAAAATTGTTTTAATTTTACATGTCTGCCGATAATTTATGTACTAAATAGTGTGTCCGCTAATAAATTCATCTTCAAATTGCTTTTTTTTGTCCATTGATGGAAAATTGATATATATATATATATATATATATATATATATATATATATATATATATATATATATATAGTTGCATGTTAATTAGAGTGTGTGATACAACATAATTAATTGTTGGGATATTATAATTTTGATTATAATGATTTATTTATTATGTTATATACTTGTAATTATGCAAATTAGTATTATTTACTCAGTGGACATGATTATTTTTTATATATGATTATTTACTCTGACATACATTCCCTATATTATTATTAATTATATATGACCTGGCAGCGTACACGCCCGCTTGTTTATTGTGATTTGTGTATGTCCCTTAAAAATATACATGTCCGCATTGTTTTCTTTTTCACGTTCACATGCATTTTTTTAAATTTATTGTTAATTAAATTAGCTATCTAACAATTCAATTTATTTTTTATTTATTTATTAATTTTTTTATGTCCATGCATTCTTTTAAATATTCTTGTTAATCAAATTTGAATGTCTAACAATTTAATTTTTTTAATTATCTCATGCCCGCCCATTAAAGTTTTGCATATTCACTTAATCAATTCAATTTTTAAATTATCTCATCTTCACCAATTAACAAATTGGTATTCTCTAATTAATAGTATATGTCCGCGCGTATCACTCTCAGGTATATAAGGGAAAAAAGAAAAATATATTTATAAATATTTTATTTTTATGTGTCATAAAAGAGGAGATACATCCAGAGAGCCTGACACAATATTCGTGTCCTCTAATTATACATCTCATCTCATTTCCAATGTCAATAAGTGGGCCATCCTTAAAGGGTATTCATGGTATTACACCTATTTAATGGGCAAAGTAGATGTAATGCAATTGTTAGGGCAAATTAGATTGAACTCATTCCAATTAGGGCATTCTTTGGTATTTCCCTTTAATTTATGTTCTAAGAATTTAAAATGATGTACCCACCCACCAAGTCGATATGTGGACTTCCCTCATCGGCTACCCCTCAATGCCTCCGCCACCACTAATTTCGCCGCTAAAACCAGATTCCACCCCACCCACCAAGTCGATTTGTGGACTTCCCTCATCAGCCACCCCTCTGGATGCATCTGCCACCACCAATTTCGACGCTAAAATCAGATTCCACTATATATGAAGACATGGCTTCATGACGAAAAATATAGCTCCAAGGCCACCTGCGGCGGCATTTGTAGGAAATGAGAAGGGGACGAGATACGATCAGCAGCTCGACGGTTTTGAGCCAGCTTGAAATCAGATTCAGCTGCAGACAAAGGAATTAGAGGCGTATGACAAAAGATCTGCAGCAGATGACAAGGTGATGCAATTGATGATTTGTTATGAATCGATCAAAGAAAATAACGAAGAACACAAACGTTTATAGTGGTTCGGCAAATTGCCTACGTCCACTCTTAAGGGAGAAGAATATCTTATTGATGAAGATTACAATGACGATGAATAAACTTAGATCTCATACAAACCCTAATCTTGGGAATGTATGGATGATTCTATGAATCATCCTGAATGACTAAAACTTAACCCATATATATACACTCCAGTATATGATATATATGGATAATATGATATATATAGATAATATATGATTTGCATAATCTTAAATCATATATACTTTACTTGCATAGCAAGCTATCCTCAATATCCAAGCCCTTGATCTTATATGTTGGTCATCCATCCTTTATCTTCCCGTGTTATATTGCTGACTTAACGTATGCAAGCGTCTACCTCTCAACAATCTCCACCTTAGACCTTGCATGCGTCTATTTCTCAACAATACTTCACCTTAGACCTCGCATTACCACATCAACACTCTTACTCTTCTTCTCCCACCTGCTGCATTACGGTGCAGCCACCCTTATCCACTGTTTTAACGAGTGCAGCAAACTCCTTCACACTGCCTTTAGAGAGCAGAAAACTCCTTAACTGTTTTTAACGAGTACAGCAAACTCCTTAACAGTTTTTAACGAGACCAGTAAACTCCTTAACTGTTTTTAAAAGAGAACAGCAACCCTCCTTTTGCATCACTACTCCACCTCGAGTAGCAACCTTTCACCATTGCTCCACCTTGAGCAATATCCTCTTACCATTACTCAACCTTGTGCAACACTTGCAACGTAACAACGTTGACTTACCGCCAAGCCACAACAAGTTCGAACCATTTTCCTAATGAAAGTGTCATTACTTTGAAGTCGATTCTAATTCACTAGGATTATCCGATGCTTCTCCTACTTGCTCGTTGTTACCACGCCACTCTTAAAAGCCAACGAGTTCAAGTCACCACATCTCCTAGCTACCCCGTTATATCGCTACTTCCTCCGAACACCATTCACTTATCGGAAATCCTTTTCTTACAAACTTGTGTTGAGCTGACCTTATTCATTTTTTGTGAACACCAAGCTGCTGTAAGCATGATTCCACCCCATGGAAAACCCATGTTCTGAAATCCACATTGGAGTACTATGCTACAAATATCCATAGCTCATCTCTTCCATGAACAGATACTGCATACTTACTTGAATTAATTCTAATTCTCCTTGCTGGAAGAGATTCTCTCAACCATGTCTTGACTCCACCTTCCTGGGAGCCCCATGCCATTGCTGCATCTTTTTAAACAATGCTGGCAAGACCTTGTACTGATCCAATTCTTGAATCTGTACTGAACCTCAAGCCACTTATGACTCACTATCTCCACAAGTGATTCACTGCTAATTGTTGGAAATTGTCCTTCCCTTATGAACAATTCCACTTCTTCTCTGTGAAAAACTTTGCCCATTGTTCATCCGCTAGATTTTACAAAAACCATTGAAAATCCATCTTTCCTCTGCTATGAACAATTTTGTTTTCCTTTAATTTGCTGTAAGCCATTCTTAATCACAACTGGATTGACCCACCTTCCTTGCCGGAATATTCAATCAACCCAATTCGTGAACCCAGCTGCCAGCTTCATCATCCTCGTCGGAGAGAAACTGTTGCTGCAGCAATTGGAACTGCTGTAGTGTACTCTTGCCACGCTGGGCCTCGTCGATCACCTATGGAGTGAAGCTGTTGCTTCCAACCACTTTCGAGCGTCGCCTAATTTCTTGTTGAAGCGTTGCTCGCCTAAGACCAACTTTAATCTGACTTGAATCCCTCCCGAATTGTGTATGTGAACATTAAAATCCACGACCCAACTCCCACAATTCTCTAAGGATCCCATCAATGGTCTTTCCCCATTGATCTTATCATTCCGTCAAGAAGAATTCCAAGAATTCATCTCTTCGAACCGCCTCTTCGAACCACCGTCCAAAGAACGACGCCCTATCCCTCTTGCTAATCTGCAAGAGTCACCTTCTTTCTTGATCATCCATCGCTTTCTTCATCATCACTCCGAAATCCTCCGTGAACTCCTTGACGTCGAAACCAACAACACCAACCCAACTGCTGTTCAATGTTCACAATTCTTGGAACCTTAGAACCTAATCTCCACCGTCCGGAATCAACGCCTATGAGTCCTAGACGTGCTGTAAAAATTACAGCTCGATCCAACGGCTGGTTTGTGATAAACGACCCTTTAACCACGGCTGCGCAGAACTGAATCGCCCAAAAACCTGACTTAGGTTTTCGGCCTATTCCCTTCGACAGAGAGTTTTAAACACCATCTCCACCGTTCAGAATGTAGATCAACAAGTTAAAAACATTCTGCTAAAATTTCACCTTGATCCGACGGTTGAAAGTTTAGATACGGCCTCTGCAATATTTCTGCGCATGGACTTCTCTCAAAAAACGGGAATTCCTTCTCGTTTTTGCCTTCTTTCCCACACCTTCTCACTCCTTCTTTCTTTGATCGTCCCTTCTTCCTGTTTCCCACAGACGGCGCCAATTGTTATGAATCGATCAAAGAAAATAACGAAGAACACAAACGTTTATAGTGGTTCGGCAAATTGCCTACGTCCACTCTTAAGGGAGAAGAATATCTTATTGATGAAGATTACAATGACGATGAATAAACTTAGATCTCATACAAACCCTAATCTTGGGAATGTATGGATGATTCTATGAATCATCCTGAATGACTAAAACTTAACACATATATATACACTCCAGTATATGATATATATGGATAATATGATATATATGGATAATATATGATTTGCATAATCTTAAATCATATATACTTTACTTGCATAGCAAGCTATCCTCAATATCCAAGCCCTTGATCTTATATGTTGGTCATCCATCCTTTATCTTCCCGTGTTATATTGCTGACTTAACGTATGCAAGCGTCTACCTCTCAACATGATTAAGGAGGTGCAAATTTCATGGTAGTGGAAGTGGTAGTGGTGCAGCTTGAACAAGTGGTGGCGGTGGTGCAACTAGAACTTCCATGAATTCCGATGAGATTTCTCTCTCCATTGTCGAAGAATGATGCAGACTGTATCATTCTTTTCACAATTTCATATTTGGAATGGGTTGTTGGGTGCCTTTAGTATTTTTTTTGGAAACAAAATAGAAATATTATAGATTAATCACACGAAGAACAATGATAGAGAAGATCATCCACAAAGTTTGGAGGCTCGACCCATACATGAGAGTTTGAATAATCACGAGAAACCCTAGCAATTTTGTGTGCTACATTATTAGCATCACGATTAACACTATGAATTGAGAATGATGAAATTGAAGTGAGAATTTGTTTACAAGTTGCCACGTAATTCCGAAAAGTAAAATTTAAAATATTAAATGAATATTGATGACGGGGCTAAAAGTGTAATCTCATAAATATTTAATTTTTAAATCGGGTGTGTAGGCACCTGAATTTTATTGCTTATTAAATAAAATATATGGCAAATTAATGCAGTAATTATCAATTAATTATTTATTTATTAAGGAATTTAAATAAATTAATTCCTAAAATAAATGAGTAAATAATTGATAATTGAGTCTTATCCAATCCAGCAGGCTTAATTAAAGGAGATAAGCCCAACATATCTTTTAAAGGAGAAAATATCTCTTAAGTAGTTATTTTCTCTACATATAAATAAGGGTCTTCAGTCCTCATTCCAGACACACCAAAAACATCTGAAGACGCGCTTCTGAAGAGATCAAGAATACGAGCAGTGCTCCCTTGAGATCTTCAAGCATCTTCAAGTCAAGACTTGAGATCTTCAAGCATCTTCAAGTCAAGAACGGTCTGCAATCAGAGATCAAGCTGCCAAGCCCTCTGATCCGGCGTCTTCAAGTCAAGAACGGTCTGCAATCAGAGATCAAGCTGCCAAGCCCTCTGATCCGGCGTTATTCCAGCCAACCGCCTCCGATCAGAGATCAAGCTGCCAAGCCCTCCGATCCGGCGTTATTCCGGCCAACCGCCTTCGATCAGAGATCAAGCTGCCAAGCCCTCCGATCCGGCGTTATTCCAGCCAACCGCCTCCGATCAGAGATCAAGCTGCCAAGCCCTCCGATCCGGCGTTCTTCCAGCCATCCGCCTCCGATCAGAGATTAAGCTGCCAAGCCCTCCGATCCGGCGTTCTTCCAGTCATCCGCCTCTGGTCAGAGATCAAGGTGCCAAGCCCCTCCGATCCGGCGATCTTTCAGTCAACAACCTTCTTTCACAGAAAAGTCTTCAAGTCAACGTTCAATCCGAACAAAGGCTCGACGTCTCCGGGTCAACGTCAAGACTACATAGTCAGAGCTCGGACAAGCTTCATCCGAAGATCCGGCTCCGAAAGTTGATAAAGTCAAGAAGTCAACTCAAGAGAGGAATCAGAGGACAAATAGAAGTTGTTTACCTTAATTCTCAAGTTCAATCCATATTGGATTTTCTTTGTAATTTATTTTGTATTTTAATAAATACAAAATTTGTTGTTACAAATTTTGGCACGCCCAGTGGGACAGTTTCGACCTCTCATCTCTTCTCTTTAAAAGTTCAAAGACAAAGTATGGCTCCTCTCAGAATTGCAATAAGAAGGTCTCATGTCTTAAAGCCTTCAGAGCTGCAGACTGTGAAGATTCAAAGGACAACTCCAATCAAGATTGCAATAAGAAGATCTACTGCCTCAAAGCTTTCAGAGTTGCAGGCTAAAGATGTCGAAGTCGTTACAAGAAGTATATTTGAAGGCTCCTCTATGACAAACCTTGTGGAGGAGATCTTTCTCGATAAGCCAATGCACAACGACAAAGATAGTGAAGGTGACTCTAACATCCAAACTCTTCAATCCATAGAAAATTCAGCGTATGACTCACCCATAGCCTCTGCCATGGCAACAAATGCTTCGTCTGTCGAAGAACAACTGGCAAGTTTGACTCAGTCCGTTGCTGCACTCACTAAACAAAGCCAAGAACAAGGTCTGTTGATATCCAAACTGATGGAAAAGATGGAGATAGCACAGACAAGCCATGCAGATGATAAGCAAGTTGAAGGTAAAGACGAGGAGGAAGACTCTTCGAAACATCATCTCTCTGAAAAGAAGCCAGTTGAAGAACATATACAAATTTCTGCTGACGGAATGCTCCCTATGAACCAATTGAAGAGCATCATACTAGAGACAATAAAAGACAAATTAAAAGAGAGCTCAAATTCTTCTGTTGCCTATAAAAAGCCATATACAAAGAAAGTTGACAGTTTGAAGATGCCAATTGACTACCAACCTCCTAACTTTCAACAATTCGATGGCAGAGGCAATCCAAGGCAACATATAGCGCATTTCGTCGAGACATGCAACGATGCTGGAACCTTTGATGATCATATGCTCAAACAATTTGTCCGCTCGCTGAAAGGAAATGCCTTTGATTGGTATATCGAATTGGAAGCTAACTCCATCGACAGTTGGGGGCAAATGGAAAAAGAGTTTCTCAATAGCTTCTACAGCACTCGAAGGACTGTTAGTATGATCGAATTGACTAACACTTGCCAGTGGAAAGAAGAGCCAGTAATCGATTATATTAATCGATGGAGAAATCTAAGCTTGAATTGTAAAGATCAATTGTCCGAAGTCTCTGCCATCAACATGTGCATTCAAGGAATGCAATGGAGTCTGCGATACATCCTCCAAGGGATTCAACCAAAGACTTTTGAAGAACTAGCTACAAGAGCTCATGATATGGAGTTAAGTATGCCATCAAGTGACTTCGAATTTCTAAGCAACAACTCTTATGAATTTGAAGACATTTCACTAGATGAACCTCTCGAGGAGGAATCACAGTCAAAGAAGCTAGTGTCAATAAAAATTCAAAGAAATGAACTTAAAGCAAGAGAAAGTAATGCACCCAATGATTGGGGGCAATGAACTATTAACAAAGTCAATGCTCCTTGACACGAGCTAAAACTGTCTGCATTACGCTCCTTGATACGAGCTTAAACTATCTAAAAACTCTCCAAATGTTATGCTCTTTTGATACGAGCCTAAACTATATAACTCAAATCAAATCTCCTTGAGAAGAGACGAAACTCTCTATATGTGTTATGCTCCTTGATATGAGCTTAAACTGTTCAACTCAAATCAAATCTCCTTGAGAAGAGACGAAACTCTCTGCATGTTATGCTCCTTTGATACGAGCCTAAACTATCTAACTCAAATCAAATCTCCTTGAGAAGAGACGAAACTCTCCATATGTTATGCTCCTAGATACGAGCTTAAACTATCTAACTCAAATCAAATCTCCTTGAGAAGAGACGAAACTCTCTATATTTTACACTCCTTGATATGAGTATAAACTGTTTAACTCAAATCAAATCTCCTTGAGAAGAGACGAAACTCTCTATACTCCTTGATATGAGTATAAATTGTCAGCAAAATTCAAGCTCAAGACTCCTCGGGAAGAGTATAAACTGTCTACAAATTCAAATTGAAGACTCCTTGACATGAGTATAAATTGTCAGCAAGTTCAAGTTCAAAGCTCTTTAACGCACGAGCATAAACTGCATGTTACTCCTGGCCCGTATGAGTATAAACTGTGTACGGTACCCCCATTCAAACCAAATCATGTCCCTTTGAACTACGTTATGACTTGATTCTCTGTAAAGAGGTACGTAGGCAACTTAGCACTCTGCTAAGTTCAGTCATAATTCAGGCTATTCGTATCAAGGTGCTGAGGCAAGCAATAAAATTCAGCCATGTTGATCAATAATGGAGTGTCGCAATTTGTTCACTTCAACACAAAGGCGTTCGTGAACAAAATGCGAGGGGGTATTTGTAGGCACCTGAATTTTATTGCTTATTAAATAAAATATATGGCAAATTAATGCAGTAATTATCAATTAATTATTTATTTATTAAGGAATTTAAATAAATTAATTCCTAAAATAAATGAGTAAATAATTGATAATTGAGCCTTATCCAATCCAGCAGGCTTAATTAAAGGAGATAAGCCCAACATATCTTTTAAAGGAGAAAATATCTCTTAAGTAGTTATTTTCTCTACATATAAATAAGGGTCTTCAGTCCTCATTCCAGACACACCAAAAACATCTGAAGACGCGCTTCTGAAGAGATCAAGAATACGAGCAGTGCTCCATTGAGATCTTCAAGCATCTTCAAGTCAAGACTTGAGATCTTCAAGCATCTTCAAGTCAAGAACGGTCTGCAATCAGAGATCAAGCTGCCAAGCCCTCTGATCCGGCGTCTTCAAGTCAAGAACGGTCTGCAATCAGAGATCAAGCTGCCAAGCCCTCTGATCCGGCGTTATTCCAGCCAACCGCCTCCGATCAGAGATCAAGCTGCCAAGCCCTCCGATCCGGCGTTATTTCGGCCAACCGCCTCCGATCAGAGATCAAGCTGCCAAGCCCTCTGATCCGGCGTTATTCCAGCCAACCGCCTCTGATCAGAGATCAAGCTGCCAAGCCCTCCGATTCGGCGTTCTTCCAGCCATCCGCCTCCGATCAGAGATTAAGCTGCCAAGCCCTCCGATCCGGCGTTCTTCCAGTCATCCGCCTCTGGTCAGAGATCAAGGTGTCAAGCCCCTCCGATCCGGCGATCTTTCAGTCAACAACCTTCTTTCACAGAAAAGCCTTCAAGTCAACGTTCAATCCGAACAAAGGCTCGACGTCTCCGGGTCAACGTCAAGACTACATAGTCAGAGCTCGGACAAGCTTCATCCGAAGATCCGGCTCCGAAAGTTGATAAAGTCAAGAAGTCAACTCAAGAGAGGAATCAGAGGACAAATAGAAGTTGTTTACCTTAATTCTCAAGTTCAATCCATATTGGATTTTCTTTGTAATTTATTTTGTATTTTAATAAATACAAAATTTGTTGTTACAAATTTTGGCACGCCCAGTGGGACAGTTTCGACCTCTCATCTCTTCTCTTTAAAAGTTCAAAGACAAAGTATGGCTCCTCTCAGAATTGCAATAAGAAGGTCTCATGTCTTAAAGCCTTCAGAGCTGCAGACTGTGAAGAGTCAAAGGACAACTCCAATCAAGATTGCAATAAGAAGATCTACTGCCTCAAAGCTTTCAGAGTTGCAGGCTAAAGATGTCGAAGTCGTTACAAGAAGTATATTTGAAGGCTCCTCTATGACAAACCTTGTGGAGGAGATCTTTCTCGATAAGCCAATGCACAACGACAAAGATAGTGAAGGTGACTCTAACATCCAAACTCTTCAATCCATAGAAAATTTAGCGTATGACTCACCCATAGCCTCTGCCATGGCAACAAATGCTTCGTCTGTCGAAGAACAACTGGCAAGTTTGACTCAGTCCGTTGCTGCACTCACTAAACAAAGCCAAGAACAAGGTCTGTTGATATCCAAACTGATGGAAAAGATGGAGATAGCACAGACAAGCCATGCAGATGATAAGCAAGTTGAAGGTAAAGACGAGGAGGAAGACTCTTCGAAACATCATCTCTCTGAAAAGAAGCCAGTTGAAGAACATATACAAATTTCTGCTGACGGAATGCTCCCTATGAACCAATTGAAGAGCATCATACTAGAGACAATAAAAGACAAATTTAAAGAGAGCTCAAATTCTTCTGTTGCCTATAAAAAGCCATATACAAAGAGAGTTGACAGTTTGAAGATGCCAATTGACTACCAACCTCCTAACTTTCAACAATTCGATGGCAGAGGCAATCCAAGGCAACATATAGCGCATTTCGTCGAGACATGCAACGATGCTGGAACCTTTGATGATCATATGCTCAAACAATTTGTCCGCTCGCTGAAAGGAAATGCCTTTGATTGGTATATCGAATTGGAAGCTAACTCCATCGACAGTTGGGGGCAAATGGAAAAAGAGTTTCTCAATAGCTTCTACAGCACTCGAAGGACTGTTAGTATGATCGAATTGACTAACACTTGCCAGTGGAAAGAAGAGCCAGTAATCGATTATATTAATCGATGGAGAAATCTAAGCTTGAATTGTAAAGATCAATTGTCCGAAGTCTCTGCCATCAACATGTGCATTCAAGGAATGCAATGGAGTCTGCGATACATCCTCCAAGGGATTCAACCAAAGACTTTTGAAGAACTAGCTACAAGAGCTCATGATATGGAGTTAAGTATGCCATTAAGTGACTTCGAATTTCCAAGCAACAACTCTTATGAATTTGAAGACATTTCACTTGATGAACCTCTCGAGGAGGAATCACAGTCAAAGAAGCTAGTGTCAATAAAAATTCAAAGAAATGAAGTTAAAGCAAGAGAAAGTAATGCACCCAATGATTGGGGGCAATGAACTATTAACAAAGTCAATGCTCCTTGACACGAGCTAAAACTGTCTGCATTACGCTCCTTGATACGAGCTTAAACTATCTAAAAACTCTCCAAATGTTATGCTCTTTTGATACGAGCCTAAACTATATAACTCAAATCAAATCTCCTTGAGAAGAGACGAAACTCTCTATATGTGTTATGCTCCTTGATATGAGCTTAAACTGTTCAACTCAAATCAAATCTCCTTGAGAAGAGACGAAACTCTCTACATGTTATGCTCCTTTGATACGAGCCTAAACTATCTAACTCAAATCAAATCTCCTTGAGAAGAGACGAAACTCTCCATATGTTATGCTCCTAGATACGAGCTTAAACTATCTAACTCAAATCAAATCTCCTTGAGAAGAGACGAAACTCTCTATATTTTACACTCCTTGATATGAGTATAAACTGTTTAACTCAAATCAAATCTCCTTGAGAAGAGACGAAACTCTCTATACTCCTTGATATGAGTATAAATTGTCAGCAAAATTCAAGCTCAAGACTCCTCGGGAAGAGTATAAACTGTCTACAAATTCAAATTGAAGACTCCTTGACATGAGTATAAATTGTCAGCAAGTTCAAGTTCAAAGCTCTTTAACGCACGAGCATAAACTGCATGTTACTCCTGGCCCGTATGAGTATAAACTGTGTACGGTACCCCCATTCAAACCAAATCATGTCCCTTTGAACTACGTTATGACTTGATTCTCTGTAAAGAGGTACGTAGGCAACTTAGCACTCTGCTAAGTTCAGTCATAATTCAGGCTATTCGTATCAAGGTGCTGAGGCAAGCAATAAAATTCAGCCATGTTGATCAATAATGGAGTGTCGCAATTTGTTCACTTCAACACAAAGGCGTTCGTGAACAAAATGCGAGGGGGCATTTGTAGGCACCTGAATTTTATTGTTTATTAAATAAAATATATGGCAAATTAATGCAGTAATTATCAATTAATTATTTATTTATTAAGGAATTTAAATAAATTAATTCATAAAATAAATGAGTAAATAATTGATAATTGAGCCTTATCCAATCCAGCAGGCTTAATTAAAGGAGATAAGCCCAACATATCTTTTAAAGGAAAAAATATCTCTTAAGTAGTTATTTTCTCTACATATAAATAAGGGTCTTCAGTCCTCATTCCAGACACACCAAAAACATCTGAAGACGCGCTTCTGAAGAGATCAAGAATACGAGCAGTGCTCCCTTGAGATCTTCAAGCATCTTCAAGTCAAGACTTGAGATCTTCAAGCATCTTCAAGTCAAGAACGGTCTGCAATCAGAGATCAAGCTGCCAAGCCCTCTGATCCGGCGTCTTCAAGTCAAGAACGGTCTGCAATCAGAGATCAAGCTGCCAAGCCCTCTGATCCGGCGTTATTCCAGCCAACCGCCTCCGATCAGAGATCAAGCTGCCAAGCCCTCCGATCCGGCGTTCTTCCAGCCATCCGCCTCCGATCAGAGATTAAGCTGCCAAGCCCTCCGATCCGGCGTTCTTCCAGTCATCCGCCTCTGGTCAGAGATCAAGGTGTCAAGCCCCTCCGATCCGGCGATCTTTCAGTCAACAACCTTCTTTCACAGAAAAGTCTTCAAGTCAACGTTCAATCCGAACAAAGGCTCGACGTCTCCGGGTCAACGTCAAGACTACATAGTCAGAGCTCGGACAAGCTTCATCCGAAGATCCGGTTCCGAAAGTTGATAAAGTCAAGAAGTCAACTCAAGAGAGGAATCAGAGGACAAATAGAAGTTGTTTACCTTAATTCTCAAGTTCAATCCATATTGGATTTTCTTTGTAATTTATTTTGTATTTTAATAAATACAAAATTTGTTGTTACAGGGTGTCTTCAGTAAAACAACGGGTAACAATAGTGCCGCCCTTATTTTAATAGTTATTTTAAATATAATGAAAATTATAATGTTAAGATAGAATGGAGCTATGGACTGGTCCCATCTCGGGATCAAACACCTTAATCCCAATTTAACTTGACGTGTAAGCAAAAGGGATGGATGCTAATTAATTATTTTTATTCTTATAATTACCCCAATTTAATCAATTAATTAATTAATTATCTAATTTCAAATCCCAATTTCAATCCTTCCAATAAAAATGTCCCCAACTAACGTTTGTACCAACATTACTTGAATGCACAATACCATTCCCAACCTCTCATTCTATATTATCATTCATGATGATCCAAATATCAATTTACTCTTCCTTATAGGTTAAT
This sequence comes from Pogostemon cablin, assembly GCA_023678885.1. Lineage (NCBI taxonomy): Eukaryota > Viridiplantae > Streptophyta > Magnoliopsida > Lamiales > Lamiaceae > Pogostemon > Pogostemon cablin. The sequence goes on from CM042965.1 coordinate 7,472,037, forward strand.
TGCAATAAAAATCTCAACATTTGTTCCAATTGCATTCCAATTGCATTTTTGTCCAAACTTTCACAATTTGACAAAAAAAAAAAAAAATCATAACCTCTTAGTTACTTTGCAAATTTTATCTTTGGGCAGTAGGATGCTGCCGGATGATGTGGCAATTTTTTATGAGTGAGGCTCTTGTGCACCCGGGCGCACGGAACACATTCCGTGCGCCTTTACAATTTTCATGCACCTTTACAATTTAAACCCCTAGCAATACATAGGTTTAAATAGGATTGGAGGGGAGGGTTGTGTTCACATGGGGACACGGAGCATCTTTCCGTGTCCCCGGGCGCACAGGAGCTTTTGCCATTTTTTATTTTCTCTTTTGCATCATCTCTCTCCTCAATCTCACCGCCTCTTCCTCACTGCGTTGAATACTCTCTTCACAATGCGATGTATCAGTTCAGACCACACTACTGAATACACACACTAAAATCTCCCATTCGTGCACGCAAATATTAATCAAATCAATTTCAAATCGTTCTGCCATTCGTCGAACACATTAAGAGCACCAGATTCTGCATCATTTTCCTCACACTCACTATGTGTCTGTTTATCCTCCATGGACGAACTCACAGATCTCTTGCTATGGATACAAATTCACTAACCTTGAGGCACTGACATCTGCTCCAAACCTCAAATATCACGAATCCACCGTCGGAAGAGGAGTGACTTCATTGGAGGACAAAAATGAGTTGCGGAATATCCGGCAGAGTGGGAGAGCTGGAAGATCGGGAAGCACCACTCGTCGGACTAGTCCGTGGCCGACGACGGAGTGGTCGTCGGAGGACTCGTCACCGCCATTTTCGAGGCGGTTTACTTCTACATCCAAGCCACGAGAACAAAGCATACTGAATTCGTTGGTTGAGTTTTGATTGATAATTAATTGAGAGATGCGAATATTAAATTAATTGGATAATGTGATTTTGATGATTTGAGAAGTGAGATTCCTATTTTTTTTTTTATAAAGGAAAAATTTTATTAATAATGACGAAGGGTACAAGAAATACCAAAGTAACACAAGCATAGCAAAATTAACAAAGCTAGGAATTAATCTTCAGCCCATATATGCATTCAAGTGGATTTGAACTCCAGGTTCTATACTTCATTCCTTTCAATTCACATTTGCTTCTATACACTAACAAAATTTTTAAGGATTTAGGCCAGCGATCTACAATTCAAGGAGCCTTATTAGATAGCCATGCATGCATAACGTAAAATATATACTCTCTTAATCTCATATAATAATACACATAAAAAAATTTATTTTTAAGTAATTTGTTATATTTTAGGAGTACATAAATTGTAAAATAGGTTATAAAAGGAAAGAAATGGTGAAAATATAAAATTAAAGCGTGTTATGAAAATAATAGTTTAGTAGTTATTTTTTATAATAAAAGTGTGAAATTAAAATTTTCAACTAACTAAAATGAAGAATATAAAGTTGAAGTTGAGATGAAATAAAATATATAATTCAATCTTAGTTAAAAAGAAAGGGAAATAAATTTTCACAATAAATAGTTTTATTTTAATATTTTTATTATATAAATTGTTGAATAAGAAAATTAAAATAGATTTATGAAAAATATGTTGTGTATACTACTTGTCCTACCATTAAGAATATGCTACTCCTCTAGTTCTCGTATTCATCTCCATTTATATTATCACACTTCATCCATTCCTTCACTCTCTCCTAAACATTGAATTCTTTGTCTAAATTAAGACGAATAACTCTATTGAATCTGAATTTAACTTGAACTCTAATTCTTAAGGATCCTAAAAAAGTTTTTTTTTTTCTTTTTTCTTCCATCCCCAACACCCTTGACAAATTAGAAAAAAATCAACCTCTCTAATCATTTCCAATATCTTTGAGAATTTCACCTCAACACCTAGATGGATTGTGCTTCCTACCTATATGTATTAGAGTATAACTTGATTAAGTATTAATCGATTTAACTCTCTATAAGCTTAAGATTTTAGATGAGGTGATCGTTTAACATGGTATCAGAGCCATGATTAACAAACACTACAAAAAAATTACCCGTTAGTGACGGATTTAGTGACGGATAGTGAGGGATAGTGATGGATTTAGTGACGGAAATGGCACCGTCATTGTTACACTCGTTAGTAAATTATTATGACGGATCCGTCACAATAGTGACGGTTTTAGTGACGAAAATATTTTGTGATGGAAATAGTGATGGATTACATTAGTGACGGAATTTGTGACGAATAAAATAGTGATGGAAATAGTAAGGAAAATTTATAGTGACGGAAATTTCCCTTACTAAATCCGTCAGAAAATAAAAAAGAAAAAAGAAAATTTGGCACCTCTCCTTATTTTCTATTTATTCACACCGAGCCAAAATCAAACACCAGACTTGTTATAATGTGAGAGCCTTATGACTCTTCAGGTGACCATGTGACCTATAGTATTACTTCATAATAACTTATCAAATAATTTATTTATATTAAAGTTTCTTATTAATTTAATTATCTTTCACAAAAATATCCGTCACTATTTCTGTCACTAAATCCGTCACAAAAAATTCCGTCACTATTTCCTTCACTATAGTAAGGGAAAAGCTCTGTCACAAAAATATCCGTCACTAAATTCATCACAAAAAATTCCGTCACTATAGTGAGGGAAAAGTTCCGTCACAAAAATATTCGTCACTATTTTCATCACTACATCCGTCATAAAAAATTCCGTCACTATTTCCGTCACTATAGTGAGGGAAAAGTCCGTCACAAAAATATCCGTCACTATTTCCATCACTAAATCCATCACAAAAAAAAAATCCGTCACTATTACCGTCACTATAGTGAGGGAAAGCTCCGTCACAAAAATATCCGTCACTATTTCCGTCACTAAATCCGTCACAAAAATTTTTGTCACTATTTCCGTCACAAATTTGAATTTCCGTCACAATAACCGTCACAATAGTGACGGAAATATTTCCGTCACAAAATTCCGTCACTAACGGAGCTTTTTTTTGTAGTGAAATGTCCAGGGTTCGAACCTCACCGCCACCCATTTATGAGAAAAATTGCACATGCAAAGCTTGAGGTAAAAATTCCCCGCCTGCATGTAAGGGGGCGTATTAGAGTGTAACCTGATTAAGTATTAATCGATTCAACTCTCTATAAGCTTAAGCTTTTAGATGAGGTAGTCTATGAAATATAATTTTGTCAATCCTTTCCATCTCGACCACATGACATGACCCCAGATCTATCCTATCAACATAAAACCTCGAAGCCCATTTATCCTTATTTAATAAGGCTAGGTTACAAGATTTCGAATCTCTAATCCCAACCCCCCAACACCATTTTAGATAGCCCAAGAAGCTTTGTTTATATTCTCCCAGCACCTCAAAAGATTATTGATTGATTGCAATTTAATAATTTCGTTCTCCACCACTTTAGGAGCATGATAAATGAAAAATACATAGGTTGGGATTGAAGAAAATATCGAATTTATGAGAACACGTATTCCCCAAATTAAGATACTCAAACCTTTCCATTTCTTCAACCTGTTTCTCTTAATTTTAACCATATAGCCCCAATCTGATAATTTACAATGAGACACCGCACTTTGACTATGAGGTAGAGCTGTTAAACGAAACGAGCCGCTCGAGAGCTCGACTCGACTCGACTCGACTCGACTCGGCTCGACTTGTGACTACTCGAGCTCGAGTTCAAGCTCGTTGAAATGCTCGTTACGTTATCGAATCGAGCTCGACTCGAAAGAGCTCGATAATAATAATAATATTAAAATAAATATTATATAATGATAATTATATATATTAATATAATTATTAAATATATTAATTAAAATTCGGCTCGTTAGACTCGAAAGCTCGTTAAGGCTCGAAAGCTTAATTCGTTTTCCTTAAATGAGCCGAGCCGAACTCGAGCTCGGATGAATAATTTTCGAATCGAGCTCGAGTTCGCTCATAAGCTCGTTATCAAATCGAGCCGAGCTCGAATATGAACTACTTGAGTTCGCTCGGCTCGTTTAGAAGACCTACTACAATGTAATCAAATGACGTACTTCCTACACTGCTAACCAACAATTCTCAACATTTATTCTCATGATTTGACATTTTTCCTTATTTATTCTAAACCCGAAACCAATTCAAATAACCCTAAAAATAACCCCTAAAAATTACCCAAAAGAATATTTTCCTCTCTGCATGTTCTAATCTAATTCTTAAGTCAGGTTTCAAATTTATAAAATCTTAATGTATAATACCTACTCCACTAAGTTCAACTATTTTTTTTTTAAAAAAGAGATTTTCAAATACTCTCTCTAATATATGATCTTTTCTTCTTTTTATTTTTTCTTATCTTACTTGTAAATCATTCAATCAAGTGTAATAAAATATTCACATCATCATTTTTTATTTTTAACTTTTTTTTTTTTTGGAAAGGAATTATTAATATATTTTTTAATTCAAGTGAACATTGTTATCAATATTTACTTTTTACTTCTCTATCGGGTCAATGTAGGGACACCGGGGATGTACGATTCCAACTTTTAAATCGGGGATGTACGATTCCAACTTTTAAATCTATTTAAGTTAGGTGATGTTTGGTTTGGGATTATGTGAGATTTGAAAACCATGAATAGTGTGTTCTATATTTGTTTTGGATTTTGAGTAGGTTAGATTTTAACTTTATGTCAAATTAATGCATTAATTTATTTAAAAAGTTAAATGAGAGAGAAGAGATAAAGAGAGAAAGTGTATTAATTGAAAAGAGAGAATGTAGTAGATATATATAGGGGAGGTTTTTAAAAATTGGACGTGGATTTTGAAAAACCAAAACCTGAATTTAAAATCCGAAAATGAACATAACCTTGACGTTTTACTATTCACATATTATATACGTCCAACATTAGAAAGTGCTCCACCCAACTCATTAGTGCAGTCCGTAGATAATAAATCTAACTTCCATAAACCTAATTTATCCAAGTTCTACCATTAACTAAACAAAGAAAAAGAAGACCAAATTAATTAGCCTAACAGATTACAAAGCATAATATAAGCATCATGAATGTATAAGCTTTAGTATAAATAAATTGATTAAAATCCAAATTACTAAAGACAAGACAACCCAATATTCACACACATAACATACAACAAGTTTGGGGCCTTCTTTTTAAAACTTAGGTTTCAGAAATAATACGGAGTTGTAAGAAATGTGTTGATAAGTGAGTAGGAGATTTCGGAGGTGATGGTTACAACTATTTCCTGTCGAGAACAGGCCTATTCAAGAAGCCTCTTTTGATCAACATTCTGTCACTCCTGCTGCATCAATGGACTTGTTGCAACTCGATCTCCCATTACTACTAATCACCTTCTGCCACTTGTTCTGTCTAAATCTTGCAATGATAACCTGGAATAACCCATATCAATTTGTTAAGTCTTACGTAAACCAGTTGCATTGAACCGTAAAACTCGTTAGTTCAGAGCTTACTAGAGTTGGAGCAGCAGCAATAAGCGAACCAGCTACAGCTCCACCACATAAACGGCCATCAGGGTAGGCTAATTGTACGCTTAGAAAGCGAATCTTGGCACCCCGTTTCTCATCATATGTATGTGATCCATTTAAATATACGATACTCAACTGACCCTGCACAAGAATGTTGATCAATTCTTGAGGAAGAAAACAAGTAAAACCCAAGTAATTAAGAAAGAATGGAGTAGATATGTAGATGCCTTGTGTGTTAGAACACAACCGCTGGAAGCAGGAACATAAAGCTGTGCAGTGGAGATTATACCAGAAGCTGCAAGAATACAGATTGAATGATCAGGAGTCATTTCAGAAAATGACCAGATCCTTTCAACAATGTTCTGCACAACAAACAAAATAAACTAAGGATGCCTTAAATGCATATATGTTGCAGCTGATCCAACATAACTAATTAATGTTACCTCTCCTTCTGGAACCGTAATTACTTGAGGTCTGAATATGCTTCCATCTCTGTCCACCTCACCATTACAACCTTCACAATGCACACTAATTTAGAACAATTCTTGCAACTTCTCCAACCCTTGCAATACACCCAAGTATAACAACAGTACTAATGTAGACTCTAATCCTGTTTTCTTGGCTCTAACATAGGATCTTGAAGCTAAAGGTGGGACTGTATGGTCAAAAGAATAGTTGAAAGTCACATTTTACACTGTGAATTGGCTCATTTGAGATCACTATCAAAATCTATCAAAAACTGATGTTATCAAGTGATTTTTCTTACAAGCAAACCATATAATGACTAGAAAGAGAATGTTAATTACAATAATTTATTTAATTTATTTAATCCTAATGTATCCTATTATATTATCAACCTACATTCAAAAAAAAAAAATAAAGATGAAAATAATTGAAATTTTAGCAGAGCAAAAAAAAATTGGTAGCAGAATCAAACAAAAAAATCAATTAACAGAAAGTTACCCAATGACGCAGCCAATGTTTGCCATTTGCCTGTGCCCTTAGGGTGGCCTCTTCCACGTTTTTGCGTGATCTCCGGAATTTCAATCGTAGCCGTTAAATCTCGCGGCATCTCCACCGGATGTTTTCTCGGCCGCCCTCTTTTTCTCTTTGCCCTAAAATCGCCTTCTCCGCGGCCGCTTACGACTTCCGCTGCCGCCGCCGTCGCTTCATGTTCATGATCATCACCACCTCCGATTTCCAATTCATAATTCTCTTCGCCGGTTGCCGCCTCCTCAGAAACCAGTAAAACCTCTTTTTCATCCACCCGAACCATTTCCGCATCGATCTCGTTTTCTATTGATTGCCTGAACAAAATCAGCCTGTTAATCAAAATCAAAATCAAAATAAATCTATAAATTAGAAAACAGAAGAGAAAAAACTAATTAATTAAATAGACGAAAGAATCTCGGCCTCCTGATTCATGCATGCAAAATCGAAGAATGTGAGTGGAGAGAGAGGATTTAGAGAAGGTTTATACTGAATTTAGCGGCCGCAATGATGCAGAGAATTCAGAAAACAGCTGTTTATGGTTTACGTGTTTAATATGGAATTTTTATGACGATATTCCTAAAATGCCTCACCTGATTTTTTAGATATTCCTAAAATGCCTCACCTGATTTTTTTTTTCTTCCTTTTTTTTCCGTTTTACTTTATGGATAAAAATAAAAGGTCCCATTATAAAAATAAAAATAATACTAATAATAAACACAAACATGTTCAGTATGAAACTTATAAGGGGGGTAAGGGTGTATATTGGGTGCACCGGGTGCAAGTGTGCACTATGTATACACCTTTTTATTCTATTTTATATATATATTATTCTATTTTGTATACGTGTTTTGTAATAATTGTATACTTTTTTCACATTAATTTTTCATTAAAAATTAACAATTAAATTGTATACATTTTTACTCTTAATTGTATATGTTTTTGTTTATATTTGTATGTGGGTGCACCCGGGTGCACACTATAAATTACTAACTTATAATTATTACTTTAATTTTGAAAATTATTAGTACTTTTTAGAGAAGGACTAGGGTGCAACCGGTTGTACCAATTGAATTGGTACAACCTTGGTCCTCACCCTTTTTAATTAATTTATACTCCTTCATTAATGTTGTTTTTTATTTTGTTTTTATTTTTTTTATTTAAATGACTATTATACCCTAAATCCTAAGGGATAATTATACCCTAAACCACAAGGGTAAATTTACAATTATACCCTAAACCCTAAACCCTAGAGGATAATTATACCCTAAACCACAAGGATAAAATTACAATTATACCCTAAACCCTAGGGGATAATTATACCCTAAATCATAAGGGTAAAATTACAATTATACCCTAAACCCTAAACCCTAGGGGGTAATTATACCCTAAACCACAAGGGTAAAATTACAATTATACCCTAAACCCTAGGACATAATTATACCCTAAACCACAAGGGTAAAATTACAATTATATCCCTAAATTTTTTTTAAAAAAAAAAAGAGGAAAACACACACTGAAGGTGAAGGAAGGAGGTTGTACCAATTGAAGGTTGTACACAAGTCTTTGCCTACTTTTTAAGTGACAAATTATTTTTAGGATAAGTTTTTTTTTTCCTTATTATTATTTTTTACGTGCAAATTATTATTAGGATTAAGTGTATTATCATTAAAGTTATGTTTATTAATAGTTATTTTTTTATTTTTTTAGAATCCAATACTTAAAAAGAGAAATCAAGATAAGTATGTTTACGCACTGCAAATCAACTCCATAGCCTGAACTTAAGCTCATTCACAATTTTGGGAATAGACATCTCATTCTTAAAAATCACTGCATTTCGCCACTTTCAAATCATTCACACAGTTCCAAACCAAATACACACCGCATCTTTTTTACTCTTCTTCCCCTTAAAAATATTACTAAAGACGAATAAATTGGTGAAGGTACCTGAGTGTAATGCAGTCTGAATACCAAGCCATGCAAAGCAGTTCATCCATATTTGGTAAGAAATAGAGCATTCAAAAAAATATGCTTCTCAGTTTTTTCAGCGTTACCACAAAAAGCACAACTTGTATCATCATTAGGCCCGAATATTCCACGGTTTTGCAGATTTGATTCGGTAGGTAGACATTTCCACAAGAGTCTCCAAGCATGGGCAATGACTTTTAGTGGCGCAAAGTTCTTCCAGATTAATTTAAAACCCATGTCTTTCTCCGCATCCCTTATTGAGCTTTATTCATAATGATATTTAATCATATTATTGCACTCTAAAATCATACTTTAAGCATAATTCATAAAAATATAATTTAATTACAATTGAACATAATTTATACTCCATATCATACAAGTATAACAATTATATTTTAACATGTCTCACAAATTATCTCATTTAAGAGCCGTTTCACAAGAGATATCTTTCTGTTAAACGGCTCAAAACGCTAAGTCACATAGAATTGCAAACATTGTGCCAGTAATAGCTAGTGTAAACTTTTTTTCTCTTCTAAAATTACACTTCACTACCATATATATATATATAAATAAATAAATAACGTATATATGATTTAATGGTTATGAGTTAGTTCTCGTGTCCCCAAGTGCACAAGATGTTTAAGAATATAACATTTTATTATAAAAAGTATACATTTTAATTAATAAAGGTACAATATTTTGTTTTAAAGGGTATTATACACTTTCATCATTTTTTTTTCAAAAAATAAAAGATACACGTCTTTATATCAAAGGATAAACCATTTAATATTAAAGGGTATTTAAGCGCTGTTCCCGGACACACAAGTTTATTTTTCTTTTAAGTAGTTAGAGTTTATTTGAATTAAGTTATAAAGGCCATCTTAATCCAAATATATACACGCAACTGATATGATAATTAAAAAATTTTAATACAACTGAATTAAGTTTAAAAGACCAACTTTATTGGATTATGTACTGGTGTATTACAAAAAAAAAATCTTATGAACCAAAATATGTGGACTTTGTTTATTATGGAAAAAGTTTTACTATTTGGATTCTGTTATATAGAGTTTTTAAAAGTTTTAATTTGTTTCATTTTGTTCATAAGGCATTAATATCTAATAAGTCCATTGGGCCTTGAGAATTTGTAGATATTTGTCGACGCAATTGTTTAAAATCGAATTTCAAAATTCAAAAATAAAACAAGTATTCAAAAACCAAATTCTACAACCCAACAAAATAACAGATAGGTGAACCATGTGCTCAAATAAATAGAACTTTAGAAATATTGCAAGCACAATAAAATGTCGACAACTGTGAAACGCTTTCATGAAAGCGTGTTTAGGATCCACACAAAACAAGAACCTAGACAACGACAAAACTCGTGTTTCGACGGTGGTGAGAAGAGAGCATACAAGCATGTGCTGCTCCTCGCCTCCCAACTAATGGAAGAAAGTTATTCGTTTTCTGAAGAAACACTTGCCACTGTAGTAAGAGTAACAAGCTTGAATGTCTACTATTCCAGATGTCCAAAGAGGCTCTTCCAATAGGCCCTTGATTCTTCTGGGGTCCGAAATTGCCATATATGATGCTCGGATTTCTCACGAGCCTCTAGAATTTCCTGCATACACAAGTAAGTGCAGACAGTAAAAGAAGATGCTGCTGGCAATGACTTTTTTTTTTTTTTTTTCGTGGATGAAAGTCAAGGAAGCAACACGAGCACTAATAACAACAAAACTATCCACTAAAATTATAAGGAAGTTCATCTGAAAAGCACTGGAAGGATATTAAACATAAATGAGAACATGAGTTCACGAAATATAACTAGGGGAACATCTGAAAAGCATTGGAAAGATACATACATGTTATATATAGATGAGAACATGTGTTCACGAAATACAATCCTAGAAATAGACAATGATGCAGACCATATTCGGCGGTGAAAGTGAAAGCTTTGATTTAGTTATTTATTGATGTTCCATGATACTTGTACGAGTTGTCCAACATTAACACATCCAAATGTCAGTTTTTTAGGGCCAATTACTAAAATAATATGTTGAAGAAACATAGTGATAGAATCTAAACAGAATATCAGAATTCTTATTCAATTTAGAAAAGCCACATGACAGCCAGTATGCAACATAGCCATGTAAAAAAACTGCAACTTCCACATTCACACTTTCAACTGATTTGAACTTAAACTGTAAGTAGAGACATGTATAAGAAGAAACACCAAACTAACATTCTGCGTATAAGACCAACTTCAACAAGAAATGCTACAATTTTCCTCACCCTCAATGTTAAACAACACAACATTTGTCCCACCCACCAAATGTTAGAGAATAGTGAAAACTCCATTTCCATATTATCCCCTTTTCTTCCCAGTATACCATGGGGCTCATCATTTAGATGAACTACTAAATGCAAATATAAGGAGAAAGATACAACATGAGTTAGCAGCTAATATTCCACACAGTAGACGATTAAATTTATAGTTATTTGATAATCAACCCCTAATTCACTAGGAAAGATGAAAGGCAATGTAGATGAGAGAGAAGGTGATGGAATAGGGGATCCAGAGACCTGAATCATAACATCAACATAGAATTAAGAAAATACAGTCATCACAGAGAAGCTAGTTGCTTGATATTTTCTCTTTCCTGTAAAATTCCTCATTCATAAGTAGCTTGCTACAAGAAAATAGCAGAATTACTTGCATATTTGATCGACAAGACTGTCAACTAAACTAAACATAGTAGCAGATTATGCACCATCCTCCATTCTAAACAGCAAAATGCATAATAAAAGGAAAGCCAAATGACCAAGAAAGTTCTAGAAGCTCACCTCAACTTCAGAAGCCCTCTTGGTTTTGAGACGTAAGCAATCATACAAAGTACTCCATTTTCCTGAACAGTTGTCAAGGAAACCAACCCGATAGTATTGCTGCAACTGATGAACTGGAGCTGCGAAAATATAATGGCATCAGTTTGATGATTTCCAAGCAAAAATTAACAGAAAACTTTTGTCGAACACATGGTGTGCAGTTTTTACATTCATCTTCACTTGATCGTTTACAGTGACCAAAACCCTTAAAGCCCCATTAGACAACAAACACAACTAAATATAATGCGAATATCGTCTTGCCCGCCCTCCGATTCAATTTTGGATAAAATTGAAACTATTTAAGAACAAAATTGCATTCAAACAGAGGGAAATTTCGACGTACAGTAGCAAAACCAGAGCGCATCAAAGTACTTCGTGCACGATAATTTCCGCTTTGGAGCGACATCCTCCTGGATCTCCGAACTCACCGTTTCCGTGCTCATGATTTTCAAAGACTGAATTACGCCAACGAATTATCGCACCTGACTAATTATGATTAGATCAAGAACCCTATAAAAAGTATAGATATAAAAATCAGAAAGTGAATAAATAAATAAATAAATAAATAAAAAGAGAAAAACAAAATAAAAAATGGTTAAATTTTTATTTTTAGTGATTATTGTTAAAATACCCAAAATAATTAAAATACTCAACTTAATTTAAAATTTTTAACTGAGTCATAAACATAATTCAAAAATAATTAATCTTAAAATATTTGTAATTGAGTCATAATCTAATAATTTATTTAAATAAATAAAAATTCGTTATTTTCGTTAAATTTAACATTTTAAACAATACTCCTAGAATTAAAAAGATCTTTTTTGCAATAGAGTGATGACATCTATTGCCCATTACTTCTTAAAATAAAGAGGAACAGAAGTAAATTATAGTTAGGATACTACACTCTCAAAGATAGGCAAATATTTGTACACATTTGAATATATGGATCCGTAGTTTAATTTTAATTTTAGGGTCCATTACTTATAGGTACAATTTATCTATCTATATTACTAGCAGGTACAATATACAAATTAAAATATGATCCACTACAAATTAAACTCATCAAATACCCCTTTTAACCTTTAATTGTATTCAAAAAGTAATTAAGCATTAATCTCTTCATGAAAATAGGAAATATGTTGGGAATTAGTCAATCCGATAAAAAAGAGTCTCACATTGAAAAAAGTCCCATTTGATATATTCAATCTGAATACCCATTCTGCATACCAAATTGAAATACCCATTTTACATACCTATTCTTCATATCCATTTTTCAGCATATCCATTTTCCTAATATATGCACGCATACTAACTAAACTCACGCATACTGACTGAACTCAATCTGCATACACAACTTGAATACTCAATCTACATATCTGCAAAGACAATCTAAATACCCAATCTGCATACTTATTAGGCTCTATGCACGCATACCCACCTGCATAAACAATCTGAATACCACATTTACACATCCAGAAATTGCATACCAAGAATTTCTTAGATGAGAATGATCTATCCATTTCATGATTTTTGTTAGATGTAATCAACGTCAATTCCCCATTTTCTTTGGAAATAGATTTACATCTCGAGGAAAAGATTATCGTCACTGTCGCGGTAGTACCGGATTGATTTCTCTCGTCATTCATATCGCCGAGCATTAATAATAAAACGATGATTTTCTCTCCATCAAATTCTCTTGACATTGTGATCACCTCTCCCAAGGATCATCTTTAACCTTAAAAGGGAATTGGGGGAAATCCTTTGATACTTTTGGCATATGAAATTTTTGGTGTTAATTGTTGTTACTAAACTTAATGAGAGAGAGGAAAAAGAGATCGACTTACGGGATCTTTCACACATATCTTTTTGGCAGCGATTTCAAATTTCATGATTCCGGTGAATTTGAGATTGATTTACTTCTTGGGATTGCAAGAAACAGTAGAGCAAGAGTGAAAATCTGAAAAAGGGGTAATCATCTTTCTTATTATTGAAGTATGAGAGAGATGAAATGAATTGATTGGGGAAATATTAATTTCCACCATATTTTATCTGATAGTTGATGTATGCAGGGGTAAGCGTGACATTTCATTATATAATTTTGTAGTGGATAGTAATAAAAAATATACTACGTATCTACTAGTAATATTAATGTATAATTTGTATTAGGTAGTAATAAATCCTTAATTTTATTATGGTTGTGACCTAGAAAATACTTGTTTCTCTTGGAATTTATTCGCTATTTATTTCTACACGATGCCTTTTTTTAGGTGGTATGGGGTTACATCCAGCATAAAAGTTAAGGCTAATTCTTACGTAACTCGGGTTATACATGACCAAACACATAAGAACCGTTGAATTAAAAATCTTCATTAAATATAAAAGATATTATTACAAAAATAAATTGTCTTAACAAGTAACAAGTCACTGCTATTTATTTTTTTAATCAAACACAAGTGGATTGTAATACTCCATTAATATATGACCCAAATAAAACCATCTAAAATAAATAATTATTTATTTATTAATTTTTTTAATAAATTATAAATATTTTTCAAAATTTATAAGCATTTGAATTTTTATTTTTATTTTGACAGAATATAAAATTTTGAATTGATGTACTGTGATACGATTTTTTTAATTTAAAAATAGGTTTAATACTTAAAAAAAATTAAACTAGCACTAGCAATAATTTAAAATTAGGTGCAATACTAATAGAATTAATTTAATATAAAAATATTATTTTAATTTTTTATTTTTTTATTTTCGAATTAAGGATTTAAAATGAGAATAAACTAACAGTTTTGGTCAAAGCAATAATTTAGGAGTCGTGGATATGAAGTGATAATTAGAAGAAAAAAAGTTAAATAAAAACTGCTAACAACCGGTAGAAAGTTGGGTAATAGATGACATGGGTTACCCAAGTAATCCCCAAAAGTTAATATATCATTTTACGAATAGATCATAATGTATGCCTCTTCTGAGACCGGGACCTTTTATCATGACTTTATTTCGTTGCATACCTTGATCTACTACTGTACGAATAGCACTTGTCGCTGCTATGGTTAAAATAAAATACTCTAGAGTCCCACGTATTTATGCATGTTTTTCATTCGAGGGGTTATAGATATTTATTTCATTGATAGTAAAAATACTCTACACATTTTACTTATTTTTTACGATTTATTCATCAATTCCAACACTTATATTTATTTTTTTACCTTTTTAAATTATCAACTTATCTCTACTTTTTCTCTTACATTAAATATTTAAAAAATAATATTTCTTAATTTACGTGCATGTACAAACGGGGATAAATACTCCAGACAAGAGAGTAATTACTTGTGATTTATAATTTGGAGCATTATTAACCTTGTAATTTACATCGATCAATCTGAATATACAATATATAAATATATATGTTGGAATACTGGGAAGAATGAGTGTTATGAGAATGGTTATAATATTTGATGATGGCCATACCTTTAAAGATGCTCAAACTTGTTTAACCATACAGACCCACCCTATGATCCCCCTTGCATTCCTCTTCTAAAACATTTGTACACATTTTGCAATCAGTGCTCAATAGTGATGCACCACAAAACCATTCAACATTGAACATACAACAAACTACTGTAACACAAATTACAAGCTCCAGATTAACAAAATACCCATGTTAGAACTTAGCATTCAACATGTAAAAGATCGAGTTTCCTCGTATAATCAACTCAGCGTCAGCTAAACGTGTGACTGGTCTATGAAGATTGCTGGGAAAAATAATACTCCAATCTTGATAGAATATTATGTTACTCGGAGCCCCCAAATTTGCATTTAACTTCTTCCCCTTCGATAAGCCTCTCCACCGCATCTGATGGTAGGCCAATGAGTTCGAGTGTCTTCTCCCACACTCTGTAAGCAGTTTCAACATTGTGTGCTTCCTCAGATGGATTGGTAGGGCGGCAATCATGATTAATGAAAGCACAAACTGGCCAGTCTTCTGCTTTCAAAGAATCGCAGTAATCCACAAGTTGGGGATCTGTGGCTGCAAATAATGTACTTCTAGAGCCTGTAATAGACATACTGTGTAATAAGCTTCTTTATTCATATACTCACGAGAAAATGATCTTAATTAAATGCTCACTTATAACTTTTGAATCAGATAACTTCTAGGGACAACTACCTTCTTCAGGGCTGAAAATAAAATATGGAATTAAATGATAACCAGCTTGAACAATCTTTGGGAGATCCCTAGCCTGTATTTATATAAACAAAGGAGACAAAAAAAGTGATATTAAATTGCACTATACTTCTTGAAGAAACTAATGAATCGGTAATTTGATAAGAGTATTATCATGGGGGTAAATTCAGGCACTGGGAACCTATATTAGTGAATTATGTAATATTTCAATGACTTACGACGTTAGTGTGGACTATTCCAGGAGAAACGCAGGCTACATTAATGCCTGCTTCAGTTGGCAGTCTCTTATTAAGAACACTGCTGAACATGACCTGCATTCTCATATCTAGATAGGATTAGCAAAGGAGTAAAACATTAACCACGGAGCAGAGTTGGACAATTTAGGTTGCTAACAAGCCTATTATCTATTCCATCCCAAAACAATCTAAAAATTCAATTCTAACCACGATGAATATCAAACCAGACAAAAAGAATGAGTTCTTTCCTCTATTGATAACATTATCGATCCTTGAGACATGCTTTTGATGCATGAGATACAAAGAGACACCAAATGAAAATTAACATACTAAGAGGGAGTTTAGTTAAGCTTGTGGCTCAAAATATATATATATATATATATATATATATATATATATATATATTAAGGATGAGAAACAAAAATTGCACTGAAAAGTCCAAACAATTTAAGAAGCGAGCAGACCTGTGCTAGTTTAGAGCTTGAATATCCAATCATACTTGTAAATTTTCTTTTCCCAGATGTAACATTCATATCTTCTGGATCAACAAATCCCAAGTTATGCATCTGCAAAAACACAAATTTGCTAATGGACGTCAAGCTTAAGAGCAACCAAGGAATATTAAAGTACCAATTTACACATGATCTCAGCAATATGAAATGCACTAAAGGTTTCGTAAAATGTGATTCTAACAGTAAATATCAAGAATAACCATATAGTTTAGATCTGAACACAAGTGATATGTGAATGGAACCACGTGATTTTCCTCACAGATAAACATAGATAAAGAACTGAGCTTGTACAAATTGTTCTTTAGGAAACTCTTCGTTCTATGCATCAAACAGTTCACTCCAAATTATAATAATAATAGTTATAATAGGAAAACAGTTTTCCAACATGCTCATCAATCATTCCACAACACAAACAAATTCAATACTTGGAAATTACAAGGTTCTCATCAGCTAATTCATAACATTACACCTTTCCACCATACCCAGAAAAATAGTCCACCTTTCCTCTCCTCAGTGTTTTCATGGATACACACAAGTAACAGCAATTATCTTCATTGGATTCTTAGTCAGTTCAGGTGTTAATCTCTAAACTATAATACCATACTTTGTCATGTATTATCCTAATTTAGTTCCTATACAATAGAAGTCTATAAAGAAGTGTCCAAATGAATAAAGATGCAAGATTCTCAAGAGTGCTAACCAGTCAGTAGTATTTATAAATGCAAGAGATTAGCATAAATAAGTACAGTACATAGAGAAACAATGTTCCGACATTTGTTGATTGGAGCTAAGAAATGTAACCATACTGCATAAATATTATTTTTAAAAGAATGTCATTTTCATAGAGAGCATCTCATTATAAATCTTTCATGTAAGCAGAAATTAAACCATCTATTCCACTCATTCACAATTAACTTTAAGATTCAAGAAAATAACTTAAGCCATGGACAGTGAAATACATAAATAATGCAGGGAGTCCTCATGAAACTTACAATAGAATTCACATTAACAATGCGACTCGGAGAGCTTCTTATGAGTGAAGGCAAAAGCAATATTGACAGCAGTGCTGGAGCAAGATGATTCACTTGCATGTGTTCTTCATAACCATCCTTTGAAAATTTTTGTGGTTCTGATCAGAAGAATGAAAATCTAGCATGTTACCTTATTTCCGTACATTTAATGAAAAGGTGTAAACTCCAAACTATTAACATATTTACCAACATGAAAGATAAATAGGGTAAGTGGGAGTCATGGCAGGCAGTTAAGGTATCAGTAAATCAACATAGGCATCATTATAGCCAAACCAATAGAGGAAAACAACAAGCAGTATCTTCAGAGAAGATTCTTCACATACAGACCTCCAATTGAAAATATCCCAGCATTATTGATGAGAGCATGTAGAGGTCCTGAACGAGCATTCCAAGTTTCAGCAAATCTAGCAACAGACTCCAGAGAGAGAAGATCGAGTTCCATGACCTTAAAATGTAGAGGAATAAGAATATCCTTCAACTCACAATAAACAAAAGATTGAAATACTTGAAAACATATGTCCTAGTCTAGTCTAGAATGAGGAATCTGAATATCTCCTAATGTAGAACAACAATAAAGTTACATATTCAGGTTTATCAAGTAATTAGATTCACCATGACTTTATTTTCAACCTTGAGTTCAGTATGTTTATTAGGTACCTCCATGTTGAGTGGAAGACCCTTTCCAGACCAATCTTGCTGCCACTTCTTGATAAGGTCATTTGCCGCCTTCGGGTTTCTCACAGCCATCACAACATGCCCCCCTGCTTCAGCCAATTGCCTGTCAACGGCAAACCAGAAAGATGAAAACTGGAAGCAAAGAAACTGCGAACTTGTCATACAGTTTACCGATAAATGCAGCAAGCAGTTGATTCAATCTAATTAACCTACTTTTGTAACAGAAAATGGCATAGATTGATCGAATCTAGAGCAATTTCACAAATCCTAGCAAATCTACTCAATGAAACCACATTTGACTTCATCTCTCCAAGCAATTTTGGTTTCAACAATTACATCATAAGGTTACAGAGGAAAAACAAGTAGCCAAACAGTTATCAGCATGAATCCAACCCACTGAACAGCAACTAAAAAATGACCTAACTGAATAATTGGTAAAAAAACAGTAAGAAGCTAGAAATGGCAAAAGGAAGTGAGTACTAAAAGACCTGGCAATTTCTTTTCCGATGCCGGAGGTGGAGCCCGTGACAACGAAGGTGAGATCGTTAATGGGAGGCAAAGGCATTGGATTTGGCAAATTGCTGGCGATGATCCTCTGAAACATCATCTCGTATACGAGATAAAACCAACCCATCATCCATTCAATCCACCCCAATCCCTCCTTCTTCACCTTCTGCTTAGCTGAATCTTCCGAGGGTTTTCCATTCTCCGTTACCTTTTCCTTCCCCTTCTCCGATGAAGATGGCATGGATGCCATTTTCACACACTTGGGAGTTGGGAATTGTATGTATGAATGTCCGTATTGGAGATTTGGAAACAACTGAAAATCATGTAGAGTGACTGTGTGAGCAGTAACGGACCTATATGAGGGTAAGGGGGCTCTGCCCCCCTGAAAATGAGTCTATTCCACGCTGTGTCCATTTGGTGTGTTAATTTTTATTAGAAATTATAATAGAGTATCATTTTACATGTTATATTTATATTTCCTCCTCAATTTTAAATTTTAAAATAATTTTCATAGTATTTTTCAGTATTATTGTTAAATTTCTTAAAATAACTAGTTTATGGATTATATTTGTTAGATTATAATTATATATATTGAGAAATGTTTTTTTATTATATTATTATACACTCCAAATTATTTTTATACTTTTTCTTTTCATTCTTCCCATAATAATTTACACCATTATTATAAAATAATACCACATCAATCCTATAATTTAGAAATACAATATTACATTCTAAAAAATAAAATATTACACCATTATAAAATAATGCCCATCAATCCTGTAATTTAGAAATACAATATTACCTTCTAAAAATGAGGGTACTTCTGTGACCCTTGGTCACTGGTGACCACGTGTCCAATCCATTCCTTGAAGACAACTAAATGCAATCTCCACCACCAAATAACTTAATGAAAAATGAATAGCTACCTAAGCAGCCGGTTGAAGCACAGTTTATTGCTACATATCTGTCCGCGGTCTTGTCACATGCACTTAACGCGATCTTGTCGCGTGTAAAGCTGTCCCCGAACGCAGAGTATGCTTTGATAGCTCCATTGTACATTGGGGCTTTTGTATGGAGGGTGAGTTCTTCAAAATTTTTGCTTTTCTTCCCTGCCCAGGAAGAGCATTTGGATTTGGGGATTAAATCCCTAGAAATTGGCCTGTTCTTTCCACGTGATACTATGTTTTCCATCTCGATTAATCCCTCCACCATACTCTGATCGAAGCCCTGCTGCAATTTCCTCCCCTCCGGCACCTTCGTCTTCTCGATCGATGGGAATCGAGCGGCGGGGGACACGGCGCCGCCGCCGCCGTCGGGTTCCTAGAAAGCGAAGCCGGAGGTGGACGCCGCCGTGGGGCTCGGCCCGGTTAAACACTGGACTAATGACATGAACTCACTTGGGTTTGCATGTATGATTTTGTGGGAGAAAGGCCTCCTTGATCGCCGGCGGCCGCGACGGCGCATGGGCAGGGTAGTGGTGGTGTCTCACCTGCGGCGGGACACATGTAGCTTTCAACCGGCAGCAAATCCGTCTCACGCGCCTTTCTCCTCCGTCGCCGGTGCTGCTGCCGCTGCTGACGTGTTGGTGGTTCAACGAACAGTTCTATCGGATCCTTCTAAAGATGCAAGGAGGAGAGATGATTGAAGACATGGGATACAGAGCAACTATACAAAATTAATTTAAAAATAAGAATTAAAGCTGCAAAGTGTAGGAAGTTGGCCTGCAATGTACTGCTGTTGTGTGCTTTTCTGCTCCCAAACCTATTACCGGCTACGAATTGGGTCTTGGGTGACCCTTGGTCACCCGAGAATCACCCTCTAAAAATTAATAAATTTAATGATTTATATAACTTTATATTAGAGAGAGAGATTCCCATGCTGTACCCACAAATCACAATGCGTTGGATTAGATTCGCATGCTGGAATCTTGTTCGTGTACCCACAATTGCATGCTACTTTCGAATCTTCATGAAAGGAATGGAATGGCATCCTTGTACATGGCCCATCTAGATTGGGCTGAATTTGGCCCAGTTCTTTTGATTGGGGTAAAACTGACCCGGTTCTTTGATGGGCTGAAGTTGGCTCATGTTAAACGACACCCGACCAACACTCCCTTGGAAGCTGAATAACTTGTTAATTATTCATGTTTATTTCACATAAGAATTAATATTATGAAATTGAGACTTGAGACCGGAAGGAATTTTTATTTTTTAGAATTTTATCAATTCAACGCCTGAAAAATGGATAAATTATCAATTCGGGGCCTAAATTATTTTTCTATCAATTCGAGGCCTGAAATATGTAAAATTATCAATTCAGGACCTGAATTTATTAATATTATCTCCTATTTTTATAAATTTAAGGCCTAAATTCAGACCCCAAATTGATAGTTATATATAATTCAGGCCCCGAATCAATGGAAAAAATAATTCAAGCCCTGAATTGATAGTTTATCCATTTTCAAGTTTTGAATTGATAAAATTCCTTATTTTTTTTATCGGTAGAGAAAGTATTATTAATAATTGTTTTAAAGTATAAGATATACCTCAAGACACGAAAGGAGTTACAAGTAGAGGAGAATCCACACCAATTCCTCTAAAATTCTTCCAAGACAATTTTGTCAATCACTAAAAACTTCGGGAAATTTAATAACAAATTAACCCTAAAGTTTATACTTAAGTCATGCATTAACTTTTCTACCGAAAATTCCTATTTTTTAAGATAATAATTGCATTACACAATTTCTAGATGAGCCACGCTGTTTTAAGCCAAATACTCACATCTGCTTGTATTCCTTTTTTCCACGAAGAATATTACTAAAGATGAGCAAATTTCTTAACATACTCCAGTGCATCACCAAGCCAAATTACTAAAGGGGAGTAATTGTTAATAACTTAGTGAATTAGATTTTATAACGGTACAATAAAAAATTGTGTAAAATTAAAGTTGAAATAGAAAAAGTATTTGTTAAATTTTATAAAAAAAGTTTGTCTTTTATAAATTGGTTTACGGGATAAATCTTATGGTTCCCTTTAATTTAAACCCTAACAATACATAAAATTTAATAGGATTGGAAATAGACCATGATTTACACTGTGAACTCAATTTAAACAAGTATTTTTCTTTTTTTAAATGTGATACATTTTATCCAAAACTATCTTCGTCTTTTCTATCTTCGTCCGTAAAAAAAAATTTCACCTTCCTAAAATGATAAAAATAAATAAATAAATAATTAAAAACAACTAATCTTCTCATATAATTTATGTATAAAAGTATTACTCCTACCTTATACTGTTATACACACCTAACACACCTTTGTTGAAAATTTTTGGGCAGTATTTGAAAGACTAAATAGGAAAATTTTGGGTAAAGTCGACGGTAGAGCGCACTCTTTTTCATTAAAATGAGATTGTTATGTACTCATTGTGCTTTGTGGTCTTATAATAATCGTCTCCAAAATACAATAATTGTTTACTCTAGTTCCAATCACAACGAAGTTAAAATTCTCAGCAAATGAAAGCGGTATTCGAAGCTTTTACCTGGAGAGGTCTTGAAATCTTTGAGTTGTGAATGCAAGGAATTGTATGCACTAAGTATATAACTTGAATTTATAATTGAAAAAATAAAATGAGAATTTGAGGCCTATTTATGGAATTTGAAGAGTTATATGGCCTTTTATAAGTTGTGACCCAATGATTCAAGATCTTTCGATCATTGTAGTTGATCGATATCTAGATATGACGGCTTAAATCGCATCTCTTAAAAAAAAATGTGTGTTCACACTTGTAACTATTAAGTTGTTCCTTGACTTGAACATGCGATTGGATCATTGTCCAAACTTATATCAATGATCCATGTGTACACCAGACCTGAGAAAGGAGTCGCTTGCTTCAAATTCCTGAATAGTAATGATAATGGAAATTATTAATGGGAGTAATGGGAATGAGAATGAAATTGATTGAAGGAGTGGATGTATACATTGAATCAATGGGAAAATGATTGAAGAATTTGAATTCTCATTACCCCTAACTAAGCATGAGGAATGGGAATCAATGTCCTTTCATTCTCATTACCCTTCCCAAATACCTCTAACAAAGTGCCCTATAATCCAATCAATTCTTTACCCATGGGTTAACTCGGCCAGGTTTTGGTCAAACATTGACATATTTTCCTCTAATTTTTTTTATAATTTACGTTGCATTCTTTATATATTAATTACTCATTTATTTTGAATTTATCTGAACTTATACATCAAATTTATATACTTAAAACTTAAATTTTAAATATGCAACTTATTTTCATTCATGACAGATGAAACATCAAAAGAATTATTGATAAAATGTTGGCTTCACCCATCTTTTCTAATAATAATAATAATAATAAATATCAACACACGTAATAGCGCATTGCTCCAAACTTGACACATACTTTGTACATTTTATTAATTCAATCCAACAAATTTATATTACATTTTTTCTTATTGAATTTCCTAAAATGTTTAATAAATTATTCAACTTTTTTTTCTGCACACAAAAATACATGCATAAACTAAGGTGGTTGTGGGAGAGTATAAAATATAAATGTAATGAAATTGATTTATTTTTCATAAACTAATGTTTAATACTATATTCGTCCGTAGTATTTTATTACTTTTGTCTGTCTTAATACAAATTGTGTATTTTCTTTTTTGGTAGATGAGACATACATAAAATAATTAATATTTATCCACGGAACCCACATTCAATACACTCAATACTAATACAACTACTCACTTTACATTAAAATATTATATTTCTCACCTTATTACACATTAAAATATTATATCCTTTAATCTACATACAAAAAGCAAACGCTCACGTTTTAATGGTACTGAGGGAGTATAACATTATGAAGTACTCACTTTGTTTATCCTAATAGTTACATATATTTATTTTTAGGGCATTCCATCGTAATGGTTACATTTTCATTTTTGGTATATAGGATCCACACAAATTAATTACTTCTCTCACCATGGGCCCACATATCACACTAATACAATTACTCACTATACATTAAAATATTATTACTATATTTCTTAATCCTGTGCAAAAAGTAAACATAACTGGACGAAGGGAGTTTTATATTATTGTTAATTTTACTTATTATATACTCCTAAATTACTAATATTAAATGCTAATACTATTGTGTACCTGGGTGCACTTTAAGATACGTTGTACTAACTTTCAGGAATGTATACAACTAGTATAGTTGATGAGTGTAGAAATTGTTAGAAAATATGATCTATTTTTAGTTAAGTTTTATATTATTAAGGTTGCTTTTATTGAGTAGTTTATTTAATTCCTTAATTTTTGTGGAGAGGATTCTTTTATTGGAATTTGCAGGATTTGTACTTAAAATTAGCTTCTACATTCAATTATGAAGGTGTGAGAAAAAACAGAGCTTGATTCGGAGTTAAAACAAGCAAAAACGGGTTAAAACAAAAAGAGTGTGCAAGCTGAAATTTTCAGCCAAAAAGTTGCGGCCCATTGCAATTTCTGGCCCATTTCATTTAAATTTGAATAGCCCAAGAGATGTGATTGAGCCCAAATATCCATTTGGTGATCCATCCAATTGTAAATAAAATGACCCACTAATTGAATTGGACTTATTTGATCATTAGCAGCCGACAACAAGAGGAAATCATGCATTTGAATCAATTAAATAGGCCCACATCTCAATTTTAAAGAGGATTTAAGAGTTGAGATCAGCCACATCTTTTAATTGGAGCCCACCAAATTGAGCCTACCTATGTTTTGGGATTTAAAAAGTGAAAGGACCAGCAAATTCGCGGGTGAGTTTTTTTTACAGCATCCATTTCTTTCCATTCTTCCTCACTTTACCATTAATCAAAATCCATAGTCTCCACCCACTTAATTAATTAAATTCCTCCATCATTTACTCCAACTGATCAAGGAAGCAAAGGATGTTGAAAATTGCAAGAGAAGATAGGGCTTTCATTTAAGAAATTTAAGGGAAACGTTTATTTTATTTTGTAATTTTCTTAAGGTTTAATCATTGATTTTTGTAAGACAATCTATTTTGTTTTGCTTGATACTATGCTAGGCTAATCTCACTTGTGATATTAGCTCCATGATCGGTGTTGGATAATTTAGGTTTTATGCAATTTAATATAAATCTTAATTGGGCATTTGTGTTATTTATATCAATGATGTGAATTGCTTAATGTATATGTGTAATTTATGTGATTAATTATCATGGGCAGTGATTAGATTGAGAAATCAATTATGTGTTTAGGATATTTCATTGAATCATTTCATCATACACTTCATGTGCATTAATTTAGAATGAGATAGAGATATCCTTCTAGATTTAGAACCCTTTGATATAACATTTGATTAGCTTAATCAAGATATTAGTCAATTAGATGAGGGGACCCAAACCATTAGTGAATTCATAATACCTTAAAATGGAATATTGCCTATGATTTAATATCTAATTAGGGAACTCGTAGAGTAATTATTACCTAGTGGGAGGTGTTCGCTATGGTATCGATACTATGTGTTTTTGGGAGCCTTATTGAGGACCTACATCCTATCTATCTCGAGAGAGGGTTTAGATGGAATTAGTGATCGCTTCTATGCCATGTTCATGAGAGATTATAATTAATTGTATGATTTCTTTATTATCTATGCTATGATTGTTGTTAATCTCATCCTTGCATCATTTGAAACCCATTTATTCTTGCATTAGTTTAATTGAATCCATTTGCAACCTATCCACTCCATTCCGCCGTCCTTATAAAATCACGATAAACTTGAGATCGCTTAAACTATAGCACGTTCCTCCCTTGGGTTCGATAAATTTCTTTAATTGGTCATCCCGACTATTAACTACTAATCAATCGTACCCGCGTCTTACGCGGAGTTAGAGAAATTTTATTTTGAATTTGAAATATTTTGTTTAATAAATATAAATGTATTAATATATTAAAGCAAATTATTTTTTACACCCGAATGTACGGTGTACCTACATTCGAAATGTGTATATTCATGAATTAAAATATACTAATGAACAAAAACTTATACACTTTAATAGTGAATTTTCTATTAACTTTTTGAATGTAAAACCGAATATAATAAAAGTTGTAAATTTATAATTAAGAAAAATATATACAATATTGAATAAAAATTAATACATGTAGTATATAGGTGCATGTGCGGAGTTAAAATTTTATTTTAATATTTTATTTAATAGTTATAAAATATATTTATATTTATATGTACACTTATATATTGTACATTTTGAATGAAATATACTAAACTAAAATTTATAATCAATATTTTATGTTTTTTTAGAGAATAATTAAAAATTTTACGCACTATATCTCTTCTATTCTTAGTATTAATATTGTGATTTAAAATACACTATAAAAAAATGATCTTATAATCCAATTTTAATCAAAATACTATAGAACACCTTCTTAAATAATGTCACATATTTTCAAAAACATACAAAAAAAAAATTTATATCATTCATAATATGTAATGCACCTTTTAATTGAACATACAACAAAAATTTAAAATAATATATTCCCTCAGTCCCATTTCAAACTTTACGTTTGCTTCTTGCACGTAGATTAAGAAATGTAATATTTTAATGTGTAGTGAGGTGAGAGAAATAATATTTTAATGTAAATTGGGTAGGTGTATTAGTGTGAAGTATGAGGTTATGGATATAGAAAAAGTTAATTTGTATGGGTCCTATCTACCAAAAAGGGAAATGTAAAGATTGAAATGTGACGCCCAAATTAGAAATATGTAAATAATGAAATGAGACGAAGGAGGGAGTATATAAGTTAAAATAATCATCAAATGATATCTTCTAATGAAATTTTGATTAATAATAAAATTTAAAATAATATATCAAATTAAAATAATCGAAACCTACATTTAATTATAATATCATTATATATTTTTTACAATTCGTGACTAAAAAATAATTAATTAATTAAAAAACCAAAACAACACAATAATTAATAAAAGGAATAATAATATTTTAAGTTTTTAAATAATATAAAAATACTCCTTATAAATCATAGAAAATATGAAGTGTAGAATACTAAACAAATAAAATGGAAACTAATTAATTAATGCTTAACCGATGAAATGCTTACACATATAAATTTATGATAGAAATTCTCTATAATCACAACACGTGTACTTTTTTAAAAGTTAAATAAGGCAAATATTTGTGAATTATATGTATTTTAAGATTTTAAGATTATGAACAAGAACATATACAATTATGAAAAAAATGTATACAATTTGTTAGTGAATTTTTTGTTAGCTTTTTTAATGAAAAATTGAGTGTAAAAAAATACAGTTATTAAAAAACATGTATACGCTATTAAATAAAAAGTTATACAAATGTGGATGCTAATTTTTTTAATAAAAAATTGAGTGTGAAAAAAGTTTACAAACAATTATTAAGAAAGATGTATACAATACAAAATAAAAAGTTATACTATACATATGAGTGTACCCTTGTACCCGGGTGCACCGGATATCAACTCACTATTAAATTACTGTATTATGTAAATAACTTTTTGATTTATACATAATAAAAAGGTTAATTGCAAGAAAAATCACGATTTGATATATTTTTTAAGGTGGGATTAAAAGAATAATTACTCCCTCCGTCCCACCCAAAGGGTCTCTTTTTTCCATTTTGGACGTCCCACCCAAAGGGTTGCCTTTCATTTTTAATACACATGGGTCACATACACACCATCTAATACAATTAAAATATGGGGCACACACTTCCACTAATACAACTACCCACTGCACATTAAATAATAATACCCCTTAATTCACATGCAAAAAGCAAAATGCACAATTTGGACGAGACGACGGGAGTATGTTATAAGAAATTTGGTGTAATTTGCAATAATGTTTAAATGTGAGGATATTTTTTTCAATTTCTCAAAGATTGAGATTAATTTGCTATAAAAGTAAAGTTTGTAATTTTTATTGCAACTAACCCATAATAAAATCTTATAAATAATATCGATTTTTTAAAAATTCAAGCGACACACGGTGATTATTGATATAGAATTACAAATAATTAGCCGCAGTAATTTTTGTTGGATAAATCATTTACTTCAAGTGTATACAATACGAAAATCATTTTTTGTTGAAAAAAATTTAAAACTAACAATTATTGGCGGGGAACACTAAATCTATTGCAAAATTGCTCCCGCCAATTACTCACACTACTTTATGTTTTTTATATATTTTTTAATCTATATAATGAAAAACTATAAATCCTCCAAATACAAATAGGAGAATCTGACACGCGGAGACTAACTTGGTCCGAGTAGATAAGTGACTCAGTGGGTCAACTCATGGATGATTGCGCCTTTATTAACTT